>CM065590.1:112360855-112960855 GCA_033119425.1 Bufotes viridis | reverse complement strand
ATAAGTTTGTCTGACACTGTTTTATAGATCTTGGTTTACATTCTCAAGTATTCTGCCCCACTGTCCCGGGTATGATGTCATCCTTTTGATGGTGGGATGTCCTCCTTTTTAGGGTCATGAAAGTATTCACCCTAGGACTAGTTACTTTCAGGGCCTGCCATGTGCAGCAGCAGTGTACCAGGTCCTGGCACATATAACCTATAGTGGCACTGGTACACAGACTCCTGTGTCCAGCATTGTACTAGTAAGTGCCAGGACTTGGGAGCACCTAGCTCAGGTAAAGAACGTCATGAGACGGCACTTCAGGGCCATCAAGTTTTTTACTTATGCAGTGCCCGCCGCGCCCAGAAACAGTTAAGGAACACAGCGGCAGTACGCAGTTATCCTGAGCAGAGTGCAGAGTCTGCGCAACATGTGGTTGAGTCTCTGAGGACTGAAGTGATTGTGTAAATCAGGGCAGCATGCCAATGTCTTTGTCACTGACTTGTAAAAAAAAGAGTGGAGTGGAGCAAGATAGGAGAGCAAGGGGGCTCAGGGGAAGGTAAGTAGAGGACACTGGTGTGTCTCGGTTCATAGATGGTGCCTACTGGCCTGAAATTGCTGCTGACAGCAACCCAAAACTCAGTGAACTTTGAGATAATAAAGGGGTTGTCCACCTTTTTCCAGACCCTCCAGCGTGGACGGCTCTGTAGGTCCCGGGTCTTTACAAAAGTTACTAAAACAGGCATGTCAGGGGAGGTGACAAGTCCTCATTAAATCTAGCATTTTTCTTTATTTTTTATTTTATTTTGTGCTTACTGTTGTGTCACTTCAGCAAATAGCATTTATCATGTGGAGAAAGTTAATACAAGGCACTTACTAATGTACAGTGATTCTCCATATTGCCTCCTTTGCTGGCTGGATTCATTTTTCCATCACATTATACACTGCTTGTTTCCATGGTGGTGAAATCCATCAGTGTTGGTCATGCTTGCACACTATAGGAAAAAATGCTGGCCTCTATGGGGACCGGGACTATGGGAGCTCACATAGGCTGGTGCTTTTTCCCATAGTGTGCAAGCACAACCACCACTGATGGATTGCAGGGTGGTCGTAACCATGGAAACAAACAGTGTATTTCGTGATGGAAAATGAATGAAGCCAGCAAAGGAAGCAATATGGACAATCACAATACATTAGTAAGTACGTTGTATTAACTTTCTCTACATGATAAATGCCATTTGCTGAAGTGACACAGCCCCTTTAAGGTTTCTCTTGTTCTACCTTATTTGAACTGTAAACATGCTTTTCGAAGCATTCTTCAACAGGGCGAAAGAAGCAATTAGCAGTTCTGAGCTCAACAGGATTCCTGGATAGTGAGGAAATGTAAATTAATTATTAAAACACACTTTCTGACTTCATCTTGACTGGTATTTCAAAGATTTATTGAGTCCAGGGATTACATACAGAACTGTAAAATGCAATCTATTTACAAAGTATTTTTAAAATTGTCTATACTTTGTGTAGTTAAGGTTGCTCCTCCACCTTGATAAAACTCAATACTACCCAATGTAAATCACAAAGAGTAAATTAGTCACCTGGGGCAAAAACAGGAAATCTCATCAACCGGCCATAAAAGAATGGTGTGTGCCAAAATATGCTTTTCAGTATAGGACAATATATGGGGGGAATTTATCACACCCTGACTCCAAAATTCTCGCTTCAAAAGGTACCGTAGTAAAGTAGGGGCTTTGCAATATTCTTAGGTCACTTGCACAAAGTTTTTGCCACTTTTTAAATTTTTACTCACTCCGGTTTTGAACAGTGGTTGGTATAGTAGGCCCAGTTGTTCATCACTAAGGCATGCCTCTGTAAGAAGAGATGCTGGACACCGCCTTTCAATGTGCAGGAATCCCCAGTTGCATAGTTTATTTTAATAAAACTTTAGGGAATAAAAACTTGGCCAAGGCGTTTACCACATGGCTCATATTCTAGTCTTGGATTACCACCTCAGCCATGTTTGTTCTCTTCCATTCCAGTCATATGATCCTTTACTAAACAGTTCATAAGAAAAAGAAATTGCCCTTCTGCAAAGACTTTGGATTAGACATAAATTCTGCATCTGTATTCCATTTGCAGACTATCAATTCTACATGTTTTCATCCAGTCCAAAATGAACATTTGATATAGTGTCATACATACGTAAAAGATCATTCTTGAAGCTGTGATCTTGGATCACCACAGATTTCTAACCTCCGGTGGCTCTACAGGGTACACATGGATTTTACCATCCCTTAATGTAAAGGGTTTTTACATCATTGAAAAAAAAAAAAAAAAACAACAACCTGTTCATAGTAGAAATAAGTCCTGCAACTATTAAATAATGCCTGGTAGGGTTGATGCAGTGGAGTAAAATTTGGACTTATTTAGCTTTTTATAAACTTGTAAATTAGGTCTTCAGTGCCCAAGGCTCGAGCATTTCCTCCTCCTCTGAATAGCAGAGCTCCCCCACTCTGCAGAAGACTACTGTGCACATCATCCTCCACCCCAAGAAAGCCGAAAGTCTCATTTTCCAGGTGGAGGATGGTGTCTAGAGATGAGCAAATTTTTCAAAAATTCGATTTGCCAGTTCGAATTTCAGAATTTTTCGGGAAAAGTTTGATTCGATCCGAATATATTCGAAGTGAATTACATTAAAAGACTTCTATTTCCTGGCTGCTGAGAGCCTTTATAGTGGTGTAGAACACTGTGCCTGTAACACTCATAGGGAGTCTGCTTTGGTAGTGAAAAAAGTAGTGCATGTCCTATTATTGTACGCAAATCACGGTCCGAGGCCCCATTCAAGTCAATGGGTCTGCAAAAATACAGAACGCACACGGAACACATCCATATGTCATCCGTATTTCATCCACATTTTGCGGATACATACTGAGAAAATGCTATGCCCAGCCCATATTGCTCAAGTGTTTGGTGATTAATAAGTTACTGTTTACGTTTCCGATCCGTAAAAAACGTATCGCATACGGAAACCATACGGATATGTTTTGAGGAATAAAGGAACGGAAGAGGACTTAAATCAGAGCAAAAAAGACCTCAGATGCGGAACAACGGATTCGTGAAAAACAGACCGCAAAACAACAACGGTCGTGTGCATGAGCCCTTACAGGCAGATTTTAGCGTCAAGAAGAAGTACACCCCTTTTACTCCCTCGTCAGCTGATTCCACATAGATGTCTACAGAACCTGTTCTATTAAATCATTATACAAGTAGAGCCCCCGAACAGAGTGGAGAGGGTGTCAGCAGTAAGTTTGTGTTGACTTTACTGATTAATTTTCCCCATTCTCTAATCTGTCAGAACAAATACCCAGAAAAAACTGATACTGTCTGTGGAGCATACACTCGGTTAGCATTTGCTCAATAATCCATCAGTATTGCTAAAGGCAGAAAAAATAAAAAAATGGAGTGGATCTAAAACAGAGATGACACGTGAATGGAATATTTGCATGTCTTCTGTATTTTCTACCCATTCCTGCTTTTGGCTACCAAATCATAAGCCAATTCTGATGGTACCATACAGGCCTTAAAGCTGCTACACAGACAGGATCCGTGGGGCGTCTCATTTTTTCTTCCTTCTGACAGATCAGAAGAAGTGTCAAATAAATGATGATGTCAGTCAGGCCGAAAGCCAAAATAGTGGACCATTCATGAAGTGGGGAGGGTGGGAACAGCATGAGAAGTCCACAGAGTGGCCCTATGATATAGTGATGAGGTGGAAGCAGCATGAGGAGATCACATTGTTGCCCAATGACAGGGTCTGGAGTTGGCAGCAGTATAAGGAGGCCACCGAGCAGCACAATGACAGAGTCTGGAGATGAAGGCAGCATGAGGAGACCACAGAGCGGCACAATGACAGATTTTGGAGGTGGCGGCAGCATGAGGAGGCCACAGAGCGGCACAATGACAGAGTCTGGAGATGAAGGCAGCATGAGGGGACCACAGAGCGGCACAATTACAGAGTCTGGAGGCGGCAGTAGAATGAGGAGACCACAGGGCGGCACAATGACATAGTCTGGAGTTGGCGGCAGCATAAGTAGGCCACAGAGCGGCACAATGACAGAATCTGGAGGTGGCGGCAGCATGAGGAGACCACAGAGCAGCACAATGACATAGTCTGGAGGTGGCAGAAGCATCAGGAGACCACAGAGTGGCAAGGTGACATACTGTGGAGGTGGGCGGCAATACCAGTACCCACTGATTGTTGTGTGAAAGAATGAGCACTTGGCATCAGATGTGTGGCAGGCGCGTAACAGCATCAGAATAGTAGCTGAGGCAGGTAGCCAGAAGAAACCAGTTTCTTTTGTCAAATTGTTGGTGGGGCACCATGGATAATCTAGTCTGATGCATCAGGCATTAGTGTTTGGAAATCCTGGCTGATTCATCTTGATGCAGTGTCCCACTATGTGGTATATGTGGGCACTTTAAATTCTTGCTAAATGTCATATCAAATGTATTGTGGTTCATGCTGTAATTCCCTTTAACAGGCTGGCAGTGTCATTTACCTTTATTTACACTTAGGTGGTGCTGGGGGGGGGGTGTAAAGTTAGAGTGTCCGATGATAATGAATAGATGAGGAAGTTAATGGAGGAGGGGAAAATGTGTATTTCCACCTAAATAATTAAAAAAAGATTTTACCGCATATAAGTGCAGCGCTTAACGCAGAATGCAAGATTTTTGTCCAACGAAAAAATAAAAAAAAGATTTTACCACATATAAGTGCAGCGCTTAATGCTAAATACAAGTTTTTTTCTCCACCAAAATAATTAAAAAAAGATTGTACAGCATATACCGTATTTTTCGACCTATAAGATGTACCGCCCATAAGACGCACCTAGGTTTTTGGGTAGGAAAATACAAAAAAAAATATTTTTAACCAAAAGGTGTGCTTTTGGTGGTTTTGGAACTAATGGTGGTCTGTGGATGCCACTATTACTCGGGATCTGTGGATGGCACTATTACTGGGGATCTGCGGATGTTACTGTTATGGGTGGGATCTGTGAAGGACACTGTTACGGGGGATCTGTGGATGACACACTGTTATGGGGATCTGGGGATTACGCACTGTTATGGGGGGATCTGTGGATGACGCACTGTTATGGGGGGATCTGTGGATGATACTGTTATGGGGGGATCTGTGGATGACGCACTGTTATGGGGGGATCTGTGGATGACGCACTGTTATGGGGGGATCTATGACTGACACTGTTATGGGTGGGATCTGTGAAGGATACTGTTATGGGGGGGGATCTGTGAAGGATACTGTTATGGAGGGATCTGTGAAGGATACTGTTACAGCCCCCCTGTAACAGTATCCTTCACAGATCCCCCATAACAGGGCTGGCACTGTTATGGGGGATCTGTGGATGGCACTGTATGGGGGCATCTGTGGATGGCACTGTATGGAGGCATCTGTGGATGGCACTGTTATATATGTGTGTCATCTACAGACCCTCCCCACCCCATAACAGTGCCACCCACAAATCCCCCATCCCATAACAGTGCCATCCACAGACCCCCTCCCCCCATAAAACTGAGCAAGCTGGGAGGAACTGGGAGGAGGAGCTGGGGGCCGGCAATTGCGGAGGGGCCGGTGCAGTGACTGTACTCTGCCCCTAACCCCCCCCCCCCTGCACTATAGAAATAGAAAATATTTAATTCAATTAAAAGTTCATGCTCCTGTCCTTGCCCCCAGCCCTAATATTACCGACACAAGGCAGCTTGTTGACAGCAGGCAGTAAGGCCGGGCGGCGAGCGCGTCACTCACTGATGTCACGTGCCTGCGCCGCCTACTTTATGAATGAAGCAGACGGCACAGTCACGTGACGTCAGTGAGTGACGCGCCGGCCGCCCGGACTGCCTGCTTTCAACAAACTGCTGTGTGTCGTAATATTAGGGGTGAGGGGGAATAAATAGGAACTTTTAATTGAATTGCATATTTCAATAGTGCAGCACTGGAGCAGGGGGGGGGGCAGTCACTGCACCGGCCCCTCCGCAATTGCCGGCCCCCCAGCTCCTCCTCCCAGTCCCTCCCCGCTCGCGCATACATCGCAGATGGCGATGTAAAAATTTCAGCATTCGCCCCATAAGACGCAGGGGCACTTTCCCCCCATTTTTGGGGGGAAAAAGTGTGTCTTATGCGGCGAAAAATACGGTAAGTGAAGCGCTTAACGCAGAATACAAGATTTTTGTCCAATGAAATAATTCAAAAAAGATTTTACCACATATAAGTGCAGTGCTTAATGCTGAATACAAGTTTTTTCTCCAATTAAATAATTCAAAAAAGATTTTACTGCATATAAGTGCGGCGCTTAATGCTGAATACAAGATTTTTTCCCCCGAAATATAAAAAAAATAGATTTTACAGCATATAAGTGCAGCGGTTAATACTAAATACAAGTTTTTTCTCCAACGAAATATTTTAAAAACGATTTTACTGCATATAAGTGCATCGCTTAATGCTGAATACTAGTTTTTTCTCCACGAAAATATTTCAAAAAGATTTTACCGCATATAAGTGCAGAGCTTAATGCTCAATACAAGATTTTTTTCCACCAAAATATTTAAAACATTTTTTACAGCATAGAAGTGCAGCACTTAATGCAGAATACAAGATGTTTGTCCAACGAAATAATTTGTGGGGAGTCGCTCTGGTAGACAGCGGTGCGGGTGCAGTTTAGAGGCAAAACAAGGAGTCCAGATGGTGCATCAAACAGTGTTTTATTCACACTTGCACGCCACAAATGAAAAGCAGTCTCTTGGTGACAGTTCACACACAACGGAAATACTGTGGCAAAACAAAAACAGGCCAACACAGGGTCCAGTCACCTTGGGTGGTTTAGGTGCGGGTTCACACCTAGCAGTCGGCTCAGCCGCAGGCGATTCCACCTTCAGGTCGCAGGGAAACACCACCTTGCTGAGCTCCTTCCTCCAGGACAGAGAATTCCTCAGCCCTGTTTGCAGGCTCCAGGATAATCACACCCCCAGACACAGCTGCTGGCTGAGTTTTATACCCAGCCCCAAACATGGACTGGACCGTGGGGAGCAGCCACCCACCCAACTCTTTAGCTGCTCCCAGTAAGAGCCGGCCCGGATCGGCTTTGCAGCCATGCTATTTAACAGAGCAGCACTAGCTGCTGCAGACCAAAAACCCCGGCTCTTACCTCACCGAGGCCAGCAACCTCGGTGACACGTACCTGCTATCAACTACAACACCTTGCACCCTCTTACACACCCCCCCCTTTGTTCAACCCTGAGGGGGTGAACACACGTGAGGCAGTGGACGCGGGATAGGGCATCTGCGTTGCCCTGCAAGCGGCCTGCCCTGTGTTCCACGGAGAATTTGAAATTCTGAAGAGATAGGAACCACCTGGTGACCCGAGCATTCCTCTCCTTGGCCTGACTCATCCATTTGAGGGGGAATGGTCGGTCACCAGACGGAACCTCCTCCCTAACAAGTAGTAGCGGAGAGATTCGAGTGCCCACTTGATAGCCAGGCACTCCCTCTCCACTATACTATATCTGGACTCGGCGGGATTGAGCTTACGGCTCAGGAAGACAACGGGATGTTCTTCCCCGTTGACCTCCTGAGACAGTACCGCACCGAGGCCTACCTCCGAGGCGTCGGTCTGTACGACAAACTCCTTGTTGAAGTCGGGTGTCACCAAAACCGGGGACCCACACAGGGCCGACTTCAACGCGGCGAAAGCCTCCTCCGCCTTCTCACTCCAGCTAACCCTCCCAGACTTTCGCCCCTTCAACAGGTCTGTCAACGGCGCTGCTATTGTGGCAAAGTGGGGCACAAACCTCATGTAGTAACCTACAATCCCCAGGAACGACTTTACCTGCCTGGTGGTGACCGGTCGGGGCCAGTTACGAATGGCCTCTACCTTGGTTACCTGAGGTTTGATGACTCCCGCCCAATTACATATCCCAGATATTTTGTCTCCTCTAACCCTATGGAGCACTTCTTTGGGTTAGCGGTCAGTCCGGCTTTCCTCAGGGCATCCACTACCGCCTGCACCTTGGGTAAATGGCTTTCCCAGTCGGTGCTGTGGATGACTACATCATCTAAGTAGGCCGAGGCGTACCGACGATGTGGTCGCAGCACTATGTCCATTAACCTTTGGAAAGTGGCGGGGGCGCCATGCAGGCCAAAGGGTAACACCTTGTAGTGATACAGGCCCTGCGGGGTAACAAATGCGGTTTTTCCTTAGCCGACTCCGTTAAGGGTACCTGCCAGTACCCTTTAGTGAGGTCCAGCACAGAAAAATAACGGGCTTGCCCTAAACTTTCAACCAGCTCGTCTACTCGGGGCATGGGATACGCGTCAAACTTGGACACTTCATTTAATTTGCGAAAATCGTTGCAGAACCGCAACGTCCCATCCGGCTTGGGTATCAGGACTATGGGACTGGCCCACTCACTTTTCGACTCCTCAATGACATCGAGCTTCAACATTACTTGCACTTCCTCCGCGATGGCCCGTCGCCGAGCCTCGGGTACCCGGTATGGTTTTAACCGGATCTTGGCCTGAGGCTCAGTGACGATGTCATGTTGGATGAGAGACGTGCGGCCAGGGAGGTCCGAGAACACATCCGTGTTCCGACTGATGAACTCCCTGACTTCCTGAACTTGTTTGGAAGACAGGCTGTCTGCAATTTTTACCGTGGTTACTGCTTCACAGGCCTCGAACTGTGGGGCTGGACCCTTTCACCTAGAAGCCCTGGCCGGGGCTGTGGTCGTCGGCCGTGTCCCTATCTTTCCACGGCTTAAGTAAATTCACGTGGTACACCTGCTCCGGCTTGCGCCGCCCTGGCTGGTGTACTTTGTAATTTACTTCCCTACCTTCTCGATCACCTCATAGGGGCCCTGCCACCTAGCTAGGAATTTGCTGTCAAGGGTGGGTACCAGAACCAACACTCGATCTCCCGGATTGAAGCCCCGCACCCGAGCCTGACGATTATACACCCTACTCTGGGCTTGTTGTGCTGCCTCCATATGCTCCCGGACCAGCGGCAACACCCTTTCTATCCGTTCCTGCATCTGGGTGACATACTCAATGACACTTTTGTGGGGGACAGGCTGTTGTTCCCATGCTTCCTTGGCGATATCCAACAGGCCCCGAGGGTGTCTGCCATAAAGCAGTTCGAAGGGCGAGAACCCAGTAGAGGCCTGGGGTACCTCTCGCACTGCGAACATGAGATAGGGCAGAAGCAGGTCCCAGTCCTTCCCATCTCTAGACACCACCCTCTTTAACATATTTTTTAGAGTTTGGTTAAACCTCTCAACAAGACCGTCTGTTTGCGGATGGTAAACGGACGTCCGTAACTGCTTTATACGCAACAATTTACACAGTTCCCTCATTACTTTGGACATAAAAGGGGTCCCTTGGTCTGTCAGAACCTCTTTTGGCAGGCCCACACGGGAAAACATCTCCATTAACTCTTTGGCAATGAGCTTAGCTGAGGTATGTCGCAGAGGCACCGCCTCGGGATACCGAGTGGCATAGTCGAGAACTACCAGAATGTGTTGGTGGCCCCTGGCAGACTTTGGTACAGGCCCAATTAAATCCATAGCGATTCGCTCGAACGGTACTTCAATAATTGGCAGAGGTACCAGAGGACTACGGAAATGTGGCTGGGGGCTAGTTATCTGACAGGTCGGACAGGACTTACAATAATTCTCTACCTCCTTGAACACACTGGGCCAATAAAACCGCTGCAGTATGCGGTCCTGGGTTTTCTGCCACCCCAGGTGTCCCCCAAGAACATGTTGGTGGGCAAGCTCCATGACAAGCTTGCGATACGCTGTGGGCACCACCAACTGTTCAACAGGTTCACCTCGGATTTGGTTCACCCGATACAACATATCCTGCAGAACAATAAATCGTGGGAACATTAATTCAGCCCCTGGTTTCTGGGGTTTACCATCAATTTCCAGCACATTCTCCCAGGCCCTGGTTAGGGTTTGGTCCCGGTGTTGTGCGGTCCCAAAATTTTCCCCGGAGACATTGAGGTCTGCCAACTCAGGCCCCGGTGGCAAGTCCTCCGTGTCTCCCACCATTACACTCAGTGGGGTTGTCTCCCCACTACCGCTGCAGCAGTGGTCACCCCTACCGCTGGCCCTTCAGACTCGGGCTCCCAGGGCTCTGGCCTTCCAGGGGTATCAGGCCACTCTGCTAGGGTTACCCTGTCTCAGGGCTATTAGTCACTTTCATCTCAGGCCACAGTGACGGAAAACCAGGGAAGTCTCTCCCAATTATTAGTTCATAGGGCAGCTTTGTGGAGATCGCCACTTCACAAGTCCAGGTGCCGGCCGCCGTGGACAGAGACATTACAGCCGTGGGATAGTCCTTTAAGTCTCCGTGTATACACACCACACCAACTTTCCGGCCCGTATACTGGGGGGCTGTACCAGGGCAGCACTTACCAGGGTTACCAGGCTCCCTGAGTCCAACAGCGCCACTGCCAGGTTATCCCCGATTTGCACCTGGCACAGATGTCGATTGTCTATTGTCTCGGGGTGCCGGTCGCACACAGTCTCCGGGCATACATGGAAGCCCGGTACCCATAATTAATCTCCATGGGTTCCCCCACTGTGGACAGTCGGCCCTTACGTGGCCAGGCTCGTGACACCGCCAGCAGACTACTGGGGAGGGATCTGCAAGGGGTACATCCCGGGCGGGTTTAGCCGGCCGCCGGGACTGGGGTGGAGGTTTCCGGGTTTGACTGGCCTCCTCCCAAAAGAACCCCCTGCAGGTTTCTGGTGGCCTCATATCGCTCCACCAGGTCGACCATCTCAAGGGCATTGGTGGGGGATACCTGGCCGATCCAGTGCTGGAGAGGGTATGGCAAAGACCTCCAGAATACATCTGCTAACAGACGGTCGAGCATAGCAGTGGGAGTCAGTATGTCTGGCTGCAGCCATTTTTGCAACCGATGTAGCAGGTCATAGTATTGTGGTCTGGCGGGTTCAGCCGGGTTAAATTCCCACTGATGCACCGCTGGGCCCGGACCAAAACATTCACCCCCAGTCTTGCTAGAATCTCACCTTTCACGGTCGGGTAGTCAGCTGCCTGGACATCTGCCAAATCGAAAAAACTTGCTGGGGTCCGGCTGCCAGGAACGGAGCAACCACCTCGGCCCACTGGTCACGGGTAACTTTTCCCTCACGGCGACCTTCTCAAAGACGGCTAGGTATGTCTCCACGTCGTCTGCGGGGGTCATCTTTGGGATCGCCGCACGGACCGCTTCCGGGCATCATGGACGTGGTGGGACGCTCCTGCCGCCTGTAATGCCATCACATGTTGCAGCAATAACTGGTTGGTCTCCCGCTGCTGCACGTTAGCCTCTATGAGGGCTTTCACAGCAGCCTCCATGTTGCCAGAAATCACAGGCTGCAATTTTGCCGGCCTAATATAGGACATACACTTTTGCTCAGCAAACAAAGTTCGGCGTTCACGCCAGCCTCACTGCGCATGCCCGCATCCGACACCAAATGTGGGGAGTCGCTCTGGTAGACAGCGGTGCGGGTGCAGTTTAGAGGCAAAACAAGGAGTCCAGATGGTGCATCAAACAGTGTTTTATTCACACTTGCACGCCACAAATGAAAAGCAGTCTCTTGGTGACAGTTCACACACAACGGAAATACTGTGGCAAAACAAAAACAGGCCAACACAGGGTCCAGTCACCTTGGGTGGTTTAGGTGCGGGTTCACACCTAGCAGTCGGCTCAGCCGCAGGCGATTCCACCTTCAGGTCGCAGGGAAACACCACCTTGCTGAGCTCCTTCCTCCAGGACAGAGAATTCCTCAGCCCTGTTTGCAGGCTCCAGGATAATCACACCCCCAGACACAGCTGCTGGCTGCGTTTTATACCCAGCCCCAAACATGGACTGGACCGTGGGGAGCAGCCACCCACCCTACTCTTTAGCTGCTCCCAGTAAGAGCCGGCCCGGATCGGCTTTGCAGCCATGCTATTTAACAGAGCAGCACTAGCTGCTGCAGACCAAAAACCCCGGCTTTTACCTCACCGAGGCCAGCAACCTCGGTGACACGTACCTGCTATCAACTACAACACCTTGCACCCTCTTACAAATTCAAAAAAGATTTTACCGCATATAAGTGCAGCGCTTAATGCTGAATACAAGATTTTTTTCCACCGAAATATTTGAAAAAAGATTTTACCGCATATAAGTGCATTGCTTAATGATGAATAGAAGATTTTTTTCCACTGAAATAATTTTAAAAAGATTTTACCGCATATAAGTGCAACGCTTAATGCTGAATACAAGATTTTTTTCCACCTAAATATTTAAAAAAAGATTTTACCACATATAAGTGTAGCGCTTAATGTTGAATAGAAGTTTTTTTTTCCACCAAAATAAGTCATAAAAGATTTTACCACATATAACAGCATCGCCGAATACAAACTCCAGGAAAGGTCATGGAGCGCCACAGTCATCCGGCATCTATTCGCTCCGCTGAAGGATTATTTTGAAAGTGTGTAGAAGCCACACAGAGGCCCCCATGCTGCAGATTTATCATAGAGACATCATGGAGATTTTACAGCATATAACTGCAGCGCTGAACGCTGAATACAAGATTTTTTTCCACCTAAATATTTCAAAAAAGATTTTAACGCATATAAGTGCAGCACTTAATGCTATTACAAGTTTTTTTTCCACCAAAATAATTCAAAAAAGATTTTACTGCATATAACTGTAGCGCTGAACGCCGAATATCTTTTTCTACTGATATACGCCACTAAAGGTTTTACCACATATAGCGGGAACAATGAACACCGAGTATATTTTTCTTTTTCCACATATATACGCCACTAAAGGCGTTTCAACAGAGGGTTATAGGTTAGTTTAAAAAAACCAATGGTGCCTGAGGTGGAGTAATCTGAAGTGAACGAGACGGAGCGGAGTAAGTAGGTCCGTGCTGGAAGAGAGAGACGCGGTCCTTGTGTGGTTTCTGTGCTGGAGAAAAGTCCCCGTAGTGTCTAGTAAGCAATACCGCAGATAGATGCGGGCTGGTGTGAATTAGTTCGCATTTTTTGCAGGGTTAGTGCGTAGTTTATTTACCTGTATTGGTGCGCCGCTCTTATGGACGTCATCATGTAAGCGTGCACTGTATGAAATGCAAATACAAAATTTCCCAAAGATAAATGTACAAAAGAGGTAGCTCTACCGGAAAACAGATGAAAAGTGGTGCTCAATATCTGTTGGTGTGAGCTCCACACACCCAAAAAGAGTTACTTTTCAATATAAGGTCAATGATATGGCACTCAATATCTGGAGTAGCAGAATTTGGTCACTTATTTCAAATCAATTTATATAAATACATACACATCATCGCATAAAAAAGGAGAAATTAAAAAAATTGATATATATAAAAAAACGGAGGCAGCTGGAATAAACCAGTCAAAAAATCATAACTATCCTCCTAAATTTCATATGTATCACAATACAAAATGGATAATAAATAAACGGAAGTTAGCAGCTTATATCAAGAGTCCATCAACCCATTTGAATACAGTCCAATTTCATATACAATGCAGATTATTCTTCAACCCCTTTAGTTATGACACCGTATTGAATATTCAATTCGTATAAAGGATGTCCATATATAATGGAGAAGCGTATGGGGTATTTCAATATCTAAAACTTCATTCCATGCCTCATTAGTGGAGAAAAGGTTAAAACAGAATTCTCAAAGTCCTGCTTTTCAGTGGGGTCCCACCTATTCAGCATTTATATTCTCCTTACCTCCATAGGGCTCATGGGTAATAGCACTTGTATTGGCTATCAGCGTGCCACGTGTTAATGGCGTTGATTTTCAGTGGACCGCAAGGATAAGAAAGTCCTTCAATTTCCACGATCCTCAGCTGAATCCTCTGCAGCTCTACCTTTGCTTGCTTCAGTCGCAATAGGTTCCGTAGTGAAGGTGGAAAGCGATTGTATGAATGAAAAACAATCGCACACCCGACTTGTATCCTAACTTCGGCATATGCTCAATCTAAAAGTGCCAGTAGTGCCAGTTGTTCCCAAACGCGTTTCGAAGTCCCATGCGGTACTGACCTCTTCCTCAGTGGTGGCCTATCAGACCTCGATAGGAAGATTGGTTTGAATCACATACTCTTCATCCATCTCTGAATTTGAAGAAACTAGTGTAAAATTATGGAATGATTCGCTATTTCCTGTATAGAATGGAGATTAAAAATTATGCTCCATCCAGAACGTAAAGTCTCTCCCTGCACTAAGATGCTGTGAAATGATTTCTCCCTATTCTTTCCCTGCACTTATAAATCATTTTTTCTGTCTTTTTTTCCCACAATCTTTTTTCCACTTGCTGTCCCTAGTGCCTTCACACGTCTGCCCCTGCACTCTGAATGCTGGAAAATGTCTGACTGTAAGATGGCCGCTGTATTTATAGGGCTGTGACATCACAGGCTGGCTGGCTGCTGATTGGCTGCATGCAGGCATGTCAATCTGGGTGATCCTGCCTTCCCAGAGTTCCTTGCCCCATGTCCTCAGTCCTTACACGCCATTTCAAGAAAATTGTGATTCGTTACCACGTAGTGCGAGGAAATACGCATTCATTGTGAATCTAATTTTTCCTAAAATTCTAAACGAATTCCTTTGTCAGCTTCAATTCGCTCATCTCTATCCACCACCATAGCCCCTCCACTCGAGTGAGAGGAATTATTTTCCCCTCCATTCCCAGACCTTACTGATGTGCAGCCATTCTTGACATCGGATAAGAAAGAGGAGGTAGCAATGGCCGCAACCCAGCGGTCTGACGACAGTACCCAGATCAGCCCAAGGATGGAGGTCCCCGCTGTTGCTGCCTACTCAGAGATCTCAAATGTCAGTGGTGGTTAAGGTGACCATGATGACGTGTCAATAGTCGTCACGTGGGTGCCCACAAGAGAGAAGAGGAGTGGAGTTCAGAGGGAGAGATGGAGCAGCAGAGAGGTAGGAGAAGCAGGCAGAGCTCGCAGGGCACAGGAGGCGAAAAGCAAACTGCAAATGTATTTGGAGCGAGCCATCCACCATGCACGGTCACCTTTGTGTTTCTAGCCATGGCAGCGTGCACCTGCACAGTGGGATGTGCTGACTGACCCCTTTTTTGCAGCTGTACTATAGCTGGAGCTGTGACTGACTCCAATTAGTCTTGCACCCCTGACTAGTCTGTCTGCCCCATAGGATGATTTTAATTGGAGTAAGAATAAAGCTGCAGCCTGCTCTCATTGTATTTATTGGAAGCCATTTGGCACCAGGAGAAGTATAGAGTGGGCTCAGCATGCATGTTGTTAACTGCATCCCTGGATTTAATGGAGGCCATTATGACACCAAAAATGGTAAAAAGCAGAGTGGACCCAGCATGTATGTGGAACCTGCACTCCCTGAATTTTATGGTGGCCATTTTAGCACATTACAGGTAGTATTTAGTGTTAGGTTCCCATCTGATAGAGATAGCCTTGACATTTGGCAGATGGGCCCAAATAATTTTGTACTAAATGTATTTGCCAATAATCTCAAATTTGCAAAATAAGCGTAGCATTAGAACCAGAATGTTTTCTATAATTATGGCACTATTGTACTTTATTTGTGTCTGCAGCGTGCACCTGCATATTGGGAAGTGCTGACTGACACCCCCCCCCCTTTTTGCGGTTGTACTCCAGTGGCCCACAGTAAAGTTTTTATCCAGTGACCGCCTAATTTACCTCCAGCCACATAATCACAAGTTCTTTTCTGTCAGGTGAATGCCTAATTTCTAGGGCCTGTACTGGCCTACAGTAAAATTTTTATCCAGTGACCGCCTAATGTACCTCCAGCCACATAATCACAAGTTCGTATCTGTCAGGTGAATGCCTAATTTCTAGGGCCTGTACTGGCCTACAGTAACATTTTTATCCAGTGACCACCGAATGTACCTCCAGCCAAATAATCACAAGTTCTGTTCTGTCAGGTGAATGCCTAATTTTTGGGACCTGTACTCCAGTGGCCTACAGTAAAATTTTTATCCAGTGACCACCTTATGTACCTCCAGCCACATAATCACAAGTACTTTACTGTCAGATGAATGCCTAATTTTTGGGGCCAGTACTCCCGTAGCCTAAAATAAAATTTTACTAAGCTACAGCAGGGCACATTTTTGAGAGTTTACCTTTAAGATGCATAAAAATGGCCCCTGATTAAAATACATATTTTTGTGGAAAATTGTGCCAATGATCCCCCTCTGGTATGTCACTGTCCATGTTGTGGGACTACTTGTGCACTTCTAGTAAGTATTTGGTGGCTGCAAATATGACCTGAAGGTTTTTCAAGTTCGTCAATTAAGGTCAATGGGCCCTGCCACGATTGCGCGGTTCTCAAAAATTTCAAAGTGAGCGCGCGTTCGCGACCCGTCACGGCCATTGTTCGTCCATCACTAACCGTAGCTCCGATGTGGTGGTCCAGCCTGCCGCAGCAACCGCTGCATCACCCAGTGGCACACAGCCGATTTCAGGCAGTCAAGGCTCCACCACCTCAGCCGAAGGAAGTTGTCTGTTCTTCCCATCATCTGCTGGTCCTGATGCTCCTGCTCCTCCTCCTCGTCAGTCATTCTGTCAGCAATCGATCACTGAAGCGATTGCCAGCAGACAACAGTATGCGTGCACTCATCCAATGGTGCAGAAGATGAATGTGCTCCTGGCCAAGTTGCTGGTGTTGCAGTCCCTCCCTTTCAAAATGGTGGGCTTTACACCTTTCAGAGAACTGATGGTTTGTCCCAAGTCGAGGTGGACCCAAACCACCATTTCTTGGCCAAAATGGCAGTACTGTCCCTGCACACACACGTAGAACAGAAGGTGGGCCAGTCCTTGAGCCTGTCGGTGTCTGCCAAAGTGCATGGCAGCGCCGACGTGTGGAGCTGTAACTACGGTCAGGGACAATACATGTCCTTTACAGCCCTCTGGGGGAATGTGGTTCCTGCACAGCCACACCACTGCAGGGACAATTCACAGTGCCCCTCCATCATACCACATGTGCAGGGCACGGCATTGTCACGCTGTTCTACACCTCGTTTGCCTGGGCAAACGGGGTCACACAGTGGAGGAACTGCTCCATGTCCTTCATCAAGAAATCGAATCCTGGCTTTCTCCGCGACAACTCAAAATCGTAACAATGGTGACTGACAACGGGAATAATGAGCCCTGCAAGGCACACTTGTTCAATATGGTTGTCAAGCGGATCATGAAGTCTTCCACTCATCTGCAAGACATCCTAAAAATGGCCTGGAAACTTTGCATGCACTTCAGCCACTCGTACACTGCAAAGCACACCCTCCTTGAGCTGCAGCAGCAGAATGGTATCCCCCAACATAGGATGATATGCAACGTTTCCACCCTCCATATTTTGGACTGACTATACGAACAGAAAAAGGCCATTAATGATTTTTTGATGATCCAAGCAGACAGGAGTACCCTGTGTAACTTCGATGTCAGCCAGTGGCAGCTCATGCGTGACACCTGCCGTTTACTCAGGCCCTTTGAGGAGGCCCAATTATTTGTCAGTCGCTATAACTACGGGATAAACAATGCCAGTCCACTGCTTCATGTCCCGGAACAGATGCTGGTAAATCTGGCTGGTCAGGGACCGGAGACGTGGCACCTCACTGCCACATTAGCCCTGTGGAGGCTGAACTGGAGGAGGACATTGGAGCACAAGCAATGTGTAGGAAAATGTGTGGTTTTTCTACACAGGTGACAGGAGAGGAGGAGCAGGAGCAGCCAGAGGAGCTACAGGGCGATGAGGAAGACGAGGCAGAGGACCCAAACACACCATGGCAGTATGCAGTGGAGATGGAAGCAAGGAGTCCCTCCGAGTCACTTGCACAAATGGGCCGATGCATGCTCACTTGCTGGCGTAGTGACAGCCGAATTGTCACACTTCGGCAGAGGGATGACTTCTGGCTCTCCACCTTGTTGGACCCTCGCTACTAGTCCAAAATGGGGGTCTTTTTTTACACCCGCTGAGAGGGAGGACAAAGTGAACTACTATAGAGACATCCTATGTAGTCAGTTGGCCGCTGCCTATCTGCGCCATCGTCCATACTCTCGCAGGTCTGACAGGGGGGACCCTCTGCGCTCACATTCCAATGCCATGGTTGCTGGGAAGGGGTGGTGGCAGTACCAGCTCCATCAGCAGCAGCCTGAGTCTAGAGTCGCTCATGAGCACCTTTCTTCACCTGCATAGTGAATAAATTACTCACCAGCAGCTAGTCATAGAGCAGAACCTGAACCATCAGGTGGTGGCAAACTTGGAGTGCACCCTGCTAGCCGTCATTGAAGATCCGCTGGACAACTGGGCAGCCAAACTGGATTTGTGGCTGCAACTGGCCGAGTTTACCCTGGAAAAGCTGTCCTGCCCTGCCAGTAGATTGGTATCAGAGCTGGTGTTTAGTGCGGTGGGGGCCATAGTTAACCCAAGAATAACTCACCTGTCCACCAAAAATGTGGAGAGACTGACCCTTGTCAAGATTAGTGATGAGCGGCAGGTGCCATATTCGATTTCGACGAAATTCGCGAATATTCGAATGAATATTCGTTTCATATTCGTCGAAATCGAATATTCGTCATTTTTTCTAGTTATCGCGATTAACATGCGATTTAAATAATCGCATATTGCGATTTGTACTTAAGGCTACTTTCCTATTGGTTTCATATCTAGAATTAGCGAGGATGACGAATATGATGAATGTATTCGTCTATTCCTCAAAACGAAGATAACGAAGTATTCTACATCTTCGTTTTAGCTACCTATTCGTCAACTTCGCTAATTCTAGCAATCAAATAGGAAGGTTGACTATAGAGACAGCTGTGTTAAATTCGCTATGCGATTTTTTTTTTTTAATAAATAGAATACTTATAATAATTTTATCAAGTAATATAATTATTGTATTAAAAAAAAAAAAAAAATCGCATAGCGAATTTAACACAGCTGTCTGGTAAGTCAACCTTCCTATTTGATTGCTAGAATTAGCGTAATAGCGAAGTTGACGATGACAAGACGAATAGGTAGCTAAAGCGAAGATGTAGAATACTCGTTATCTTCGCTTTGAGGAATATGACGAATACATTAGTCATATTCGCTATTCGCTAATTCTACCAAGCCAACCATAACTTCTGTGCTCATGGAGCGTCCCCATCACCATGGGAACGTCTCCATATACTAAAATGTACTGTCGGATTTGAGGAATTACGTTGAAATCGCAATGCGATTAATTCAAGTTATATTAATCGCATTGCGATTTCAACTTAGAGCTGGGTTTATAATGGGTCAGCTTGCTAGAATTAACGAAGTTAACGAATATGGAATATAGCAGCAGTGCTAAGTTGAAATCGCAATGCGATTAATTTAACTTAAAGTATTCGCATTGCGATTTCAACTTAGCACTGCTAGTGCATAGCTATTAGCTATACTCCATATTCGTTAATTCTAGCCTATGTAAGATAGCAGTGCTAAGTTGTAATCGCAATGCGATTAATATAACTTGAATTAATCGCATTGCGATTTCAAAGTAATTCCTCAAATCCGACAGTACATTTTAGTATATGGAGATTCTCCCATGGATGGGGACGCTCCACATGAGCACGGAAGTCGGCAGAAGCGGCAACGGGCACTGACTAGAGCAGCCAGGAATCCTCAGGACAGGTAAGAACTACTTTTGGGAAGTAGGAAAGAAAAAAATATAACTAAAAAAAAAAAAACGAATATTCGAAATAGCGAATTTATAGCGCTATATTCGAAATATTCGCGAATTAGCGAAGTGCCGATATTCGCTAAAAAAATTCGCTTTTCGAATATTCGCGCTCAACACTAGTCAAGATGAATCAGGCGTGGATCTGCCAAAATTTCCACCCACCAATATCTGATGCATCAGACTAGATCATCCATGGTGCCACATCAACACTTTGAGAAAAGAGACCAGTTTCTTCTGGCTACCTGCCTCAGCTACTATTCTGATGCTGCCACCCGCCTGATGCCACACATCTGATGCCAAGTGCTCCTTCTTTAACCCACCATCCTCAGCTGGTACTTGGATTGCCACCTACCTCCCCACTATGTCACCGGGTCACTCTATGGTCTTCTGATGCTGCTGCCACCTCCACTCTATGTCACTTAGCCACTCTGTGGTCTCCTCATGCTGCCGCCACCTCCACAGTATGTCACCTTGCCACTCTGTGATCTCCTCATGTTGCCACCATCTCCACACTATGTCACCTTGCCACTCTGCGGTCTTTTAATGCTGCTGCCACCTCCACATAATATAACCTTGCCACTCTGTGATCTCCTCATGCGGCTGCCACCTCCGCACTATGTCACCTTGCCACTCTGTGGTCTCCTCCTATTGCTGCCACCTCCACACTATGTCACCTTGCCACTCTGTGGTCTCCTGATGCTGCTGCCACCTCCACACTATGTCACCTTGCCACTCTGTGGTCTCCTCATGCTGCTGCCACCTCCACACTATGTCACCTTAACACTCTGTGGTCTTCTGAGGCTGCTGCTATCTAGATACTATGTCACTTTGCCACTCTGTGGTCTCCTCATGATGCTGCCACCTCCACACTATGTCACCTTGCCACTCTGTAGCCTCCTGATGCTGTCGCCACCTCCACACTGTCATTTTGCCACTCCGTTGCCTCCTCCTGATGCTGCCGCCACCTCCACACTCTGTCATTGTGCCACTCTGTGGCCTTCTTATGCTGCTGCTGCCACCTTCACACTGTCATTATGCCACTCGTTGGCCTCCTCATGCTGCTCACCACTATGTCATAAGGCCATTCTGTGGACTTCTCATGCTGTTCCCACCCTCCAAAAGCAGGAGTCGGTACAAAACACAGCAAATATGCAAATATTTGCACATGCAAATATTCCTTTCACGTGTCATCTCTGTTTTGCATCCACTCCTGTTTTTTTGGCATTAGCAATACTGATGGATTACTGACCAAATGCTGACCGAGTGAAGGCAAATGCTCAACAGACAGGATCCTTTTTTTTGGAGGGTTATTGTTCTGACGGATAAGAGGAAGGGCAAAATAATCAGTGACGTTAACACAAACTTACTGCTGACACCCTCTACACTCTGTCAGGGGGGCTCTACTTTTATAAGCGTTTAATAGAACAGGTTCTGTTTACATCTATGTGGAATCAACTGATGACGGTGTAAAAGGAGTGCTCTTCTTCTTGGCACTAACGTCGACCTGTAAGGAGTTCATACTTAAGTTATTTGGTCAGTTTTGGCCCCCTGACTGCCCAAATAAGTCAAGTTTGTAGTGATTCTATGAACGACGCCTGTCATCTGCATGTCATGGATCTGCAAAAACACTTCCGTTACAATACTACAACCGCATGCATCCGTCATGAACGGATCTGGTTGTATTATGTCTTCTATAGCCATGACAGATCCGTCTTTAACACCATTGAAAGTCAATGGGGGACGGATCCGTTTTCTATTGTGTCAGAGAAAACGGATCCGTCCCCATTGACTAATATTGTGTGCCAAGACAGATCTGTCTTGCTCTGCACCACATCGTGGACAGAAAAACGCTGCTTGCAGCGTTATTCTGTCCGTGATGCGAGCGCAACCAAACAGAACGGAATGGATTTTGGTGCATTCTGTTTCGTTCAATTCAGTTTTGTCCCCACTGACTATAAATGGGGACAAAACTTAAGCGTTTTCTTGAAAGTAGCCTAATATGTATAAAAACCAAGAAGTGGCACCAATTATTAGAAACACTGGCCAGTGCGAAAACTGCAGGATTTTATCTTTTCTGTTTAAATATATGGAATACATGGAAAATTAAAAACATCATCAAAAATTCCTTAAAAGAATTTTAAACATAAAAAAATGATTTAAACAGCAGGTCATTTTCTGATGACACATTCTTTTTAAGCATTACATGAAAAGAACATTATAGTTATACTAGCTGAAGGACCCGGCTTCGCACGGGTATATTTAATCTATTTTGTTCAATGTTTGTGTGTCGTTAAAAGATATCGTCAGTATCTACTATAACAGTGACATCTACAGTACCCCGCCCCTTTAACAGTGACCTCCACAACGGCCTGCCCCCTTGACAGTTACATCCACGGTGCCCTCCCCTTTAACAGTGACCTCCACAGCGGCCGCCCCTTTATTAGAGACCTTCACAGTACCAAGTCTCGTTAACAGTGATTTCCACAATAACCCGCCCCTTTAACAGTTACCTCCACATAGCTCCGTTCCCTTAAAATGTGACCTCCACAACATCCTCCCCCTTAACAGCGACCTCTACAACACCCCGCCTCTTAACACTGACCTCCATAGTGGACCGTCTCCTTAACTGTGACCTCCACCGTTCCCTGCCCCCTTAACAGAGACCACCACAGTGCCCACCCCTTTATCAGTGACCTTCATAGCATCATGTCCCCTTAACTGTGACCTCCACAGCGGCCGCCCCTTTATTAGTGACCTCCACTGTACCCCATCTCCTTAACAGTGATTTACACAACACCCCGTCCCCTTAACAGTGGCCTCTACAGAAATCTTCCCCTTAACACTGACCTCCATAGCAGACTGTCCCCTTAACCTCTTAAGGACACAGGATGTACCGGTACGTCCTGATGTCCGAATCCTTAAGGACACAGGACGTACTGGTAAGTCCTGTGTATTAATTGCTATTGGGCCCGAACCGGGTGTGATAGCAACATGGTTCCTGCTGATATAGTTCAGCAGGAACCATGTTCTAATGCTGAGGAGGGTCCTGTGACCCCCCCGTATCGGCGATCACAGCAAACCGCAGGTCAATTCAGACCTGCGGTTTGTTGCGTTTCCGATCCATTCGGGTCCCCGGTGACCCGATGAACAGGAAAAGAGCGGTGATCGGTGGTGTGAAAACACACCACCAATCACCGTCCTTAGATTGGGGGGCAGTGGCGGCGTTGTTGACATTGCTGTCCCCTGAATGGTCGGCAGCGGCGAGCAGCGCGAAGTTCAAATTTCCGCTGCTTACCTCTCTCCTCCCACAGTTTCCAGCATCGCAGCGGAGAGAGGAGCCGACCGCCGGACCTAAATCCCCAGCAGCAGCATCCCCAGCAGCATCATCCCCAGAAGCAGCATCCCCTAAAGGTATGGTAGGGTCAGTAATGGAGAGGGTATTTAGGCAGGGATAATAAGGGAAAGTTAGTTAAGAGAAAGTTGTTTTTTTTACTTAGGTCCTGGTTTTGGTGTCTAGGGTACACAGCACTTAGCTGTGCGACCCTAGACCCCCCCAGGGGTCCCACCCCCCACCTCCACCCCCCCTCACATTTTTTGGGGGGGGGGCTTTTTTGCGTGTGTGCGTGCGCTGACTGTGGCTGGCTCTCTAACGTCCGACCACTGTTATCACATCGCCCGTCCCACCGCTGTTCAGCTTTCTACCTCTGATCAGCGAGTTTGAACTTTTTTTTTTTTGTTAGCTTTTTAATGTGAACACCTGGCCCCACACACACGCACACTTCAATAAAGTTTAATTTACACGTATGCACACACACTCGCACAACACACATTCTCATGGCTGCCGCAGGATGTTCTCCGTGGAGGAGGCATACGCCCAGATGCTCTCCGACACCGAGAGCGCAAGTGAGGATGAGTATGACCCCACGTTCCTCCTGTCATCCGCATCCTCCTCATCATCATCTGATGATGATGAGCCCCCAAGGCAGAGGAGACGCCGCCAGGCGGAGCCAGAGGATCTACATGCTAGGGACCCCATGGCCAGCACTAGTACGAGAAGCTCTGGGGCTCGTACTAGTTTTCCGGCCCACCAGCCAAGTGCACCTGAACCACCTACAGGTGAACGAGTCTGGTGAACCCCAGAGGACTTTGAGCCCGAGATTCCTGAGTTTGTTGGCAATCCAGGAATCCAGATACCCACAGTGGGATTTACTGAAATTTTCTTTTTTTTTTTTTTTTTTTTTTTCAGTAACCCACTTGGGAATCTGATGGTCGAGCAAACGAATCTGTTTGCCCAACAATTCGTTGCTCAACACCTGGGCTCCTTTTTGGCTAGGCCCAGTGGCTGGACCTCGGTCAGTGCAGCCAAGATGAGGAAATTTTGGGGCCTCGTGCTGCACATGGGCCTGGTCAAAAACCAGACCCCACTGTACAGTACGGCCAAAACACGCTTCCGGTTTGAGGCTATCCGGAAATGCCTGCATTGACTACAATCAGTATATGGGAGGAGTTGATCTCTCTGACCAACACTGGCCAACACTTTCCAGGTGTGGTCCCCCATACCGGAAAGAAGGGACGTACCCAAAAAAAGTGCAGAGTGTGTCACAAGAGGGAGATACGGAAGGACACCACCACTCAATGTGACACGTGCCCCGTTCATCTGGGCCTCTGCGTTATTGGTTGCTTCAGGGAGTATCACACTTCCATGGGGTTCTAAATTATTATATTCCCAGACAATCCACTAGAAAATACATAAAATTATGGCTCTCAGACTTTGGAGACACGGAAACCACTTTTTTATTTAAAAAAAAATGATTTTATTGTATTTAAGTTTTGAAAAAATGTTGTTTTCGTGTCTCCAAAGTCTGAGAGCCATACATATTGGGCATCGTCGCGTCCGTAATAATCTGATCTATAAAAATAAAATATTATCTAACCCGTCGGATAAGCTCCCTTAAAAAAAAAAAATGTTAAACGATGTAAAAAAATTGTCACCTTAGATCCCAAAAACTGTAGTAGCACGTCATCAAAAAGTAAAATGCCCCCCAAAATAGTGCCATTAAAACTGCCATCTCATCCCACAAAAAATGAGCCCCTACATAAGACAGTCGCCCAACCAAAAAAAAATAAAAAGACTTTTAGAATGTGGAGACACAATTTTTTATTTTTATTTTTCTAAGTTGGTTGATGATGTCAAACTGAAACCAACAAAATACTAAAAGTAGTCATATTAGGTATTGCCACGTCCATAGCAATGTGCTCTATAAAAATAACATTTGAACTAACCCCTAGGATAAACGCTGTAAAAAAAAACATTTTTTTGTCAACTTAGATCATAAAAAGTGTAATAGCGAGCAATCAAAAAGTCATATGCCCCCAAAAATAGTGCCAATAAAACCGCCATCTCATCTAAGACAATCACCCAAAAAATTAAAAAGCTGTAGCTCTCACGCTATGGAGATACTAAAATTGTATTTTTTTGCTTCTAAAATAATAATATAGAGGAAATTCTAAATAAATGTAAAATATTAGGTATCGCCACATCCGTAAGAATCTTTCCTATAAAAATAACATTTGACCCAACCGCTCGGATGAACAGTGTTAAAAAGAAAAAAAAAAGCGGTGCCAAAACACAGATTTTTTGGCAAATTTTCCATTTAAATCTATTTTTTCGGGTAATAAAGCAAGGGTTAACAGCCAAACAAAACTCAATATTTATTGCCCTGATTCTGTAGTTTGCAGAAACCCCCTATATGTGGTCGGAAACTGCTGTACGGGGACACGGCAGGATGCAAAATGAAAGGAACGGCAGATTTTGATGGACTGGTTTATTTACGCCATGTCCCATTTGAAGCCTCCTGATGTAACCCTAGAGTAGAAACTCGAAAAATGTGCCCCCATCTAAGAAACTACACCCCTCAAGGTATTCCAAACTGATTTTACAAACTTTGTTAACCCTTTAGGTGTTCCACAAGAGTTATTGGCAAAAGGAGATGAAATAAAAAAAATATAAATGTTTGTTACTTGTTTGTCCATAAAAAAACTTAATATAGAGCAACCAAACTTCATATTTACCCTAAAATAGTCCCAAAAAACTGCCACCTTATCCTGTATTTTCAAAGATTGGGTCACTTTTATGGAGTTTCTACTCTAGGGGTGCATCAGGGGGGCTTGAAATGGGTCATGGTGTAAAAAAACAGTCCTGCAAAATCTGCCCTCCAAAAACCATATGGCGTTTCTCTCCTTCTATGTCCTGCCGTTTGGCCAAACAGTACTTTACGACCACGTATGGGGTGTTTCTGCAAAGTACAGAATCAGGGCAACCCATATTGAGTTTTGTTTGGCAGTTAACCCTTGCTTTATTCCTGGAAAAAACGGATTCAAATGGAAAATTTTCCAAAAAAAATCACAGTTCTGAAATTTTATCTCCATTTTCCATTAATTCTTGTGGAACACCAAAAGGGTAAACAAAGTCTGTAAAATCAGTTTTGAATACTTTGAGGGGTGTAGTTTCTAAAATGGGGTCATTTTTTGGTGGTTTCTATTATGTAATCCTCCCAAAGTGACTTCAGACCTTAACTGATCCTTAAAAAGTGGGTTTTAGAAAATTTCGGAAAAATTTCTAAATTTGCTTCTAAACTTATAAGGCTTGTAACATCCCCAAAAAATAAAATGGCATTCCCAAAAATCTCCAAACATGAAGTATACATATGGGGAATGTAAAGTAATAACTATTTTTAGGGGTATTACTATGTATTTTAGAAGCAGAGAATTTTAAACTTTGAAATCTGCAAATTTTTCCAAATTTTTGGTAAATTTGGTATCTTTTTATACAAAAAAATTAACTTTTTTGATTTTTTTTAGCAGTGTCATGAAGTACAATATGTGACGAAAAAACTGTCTCAGAACGGCCTGGGTAAGTAAAAGCGTTTTAAAGTTATTCACAGTTAAAGTGATACATGTCAGATTTGCAAAAAATGGCCTGGTCCTTAAAGGATAACTGTCACATTTAGACCCTGATTTCAGTTTTCATATATGTAGTTACTAATATGATAATATTCATGAATCAATAACTATTAGACTTACTTACCCCTTATTTAAAAAGATTCAGCCCTTAGCAACCAGTCTGCATAAAACTGCAATTTCACTATTCTGTTAAGACGGCCGCCCTCAGCCCTGAGGCTAATCCATAGGACACCTGCAGTGAAGTTAGTGAAGACCAGCACTGTATAGGGGGGTCTTGCAGTGAAGTTCCCAGGTCTGGCTGAAGCCTGTAGTCCTTCTACAAGCTCTCCTCTTATCAGATAAGGCTGTCATTTATACACTGAGCAGCCACATTGTCCTGCACTGCTAAGGGAGTGTCTGCCAAGCACAGGCATGTGGACAAGTTCACACACACAGCCCAGCACTGTTATCTCCTGTCAGGAAGAACCTGGCTTTTTATACATTCCCTTACAATGTTGACTCACTATCAGTTCCCAGTGCATGCAGCGTGCGATGGAAGGAGCATAGCAACATGATTTTATCTCAGGTAACAATTGCCAATACTGGGGACTTTTAGGTGGCTTTTAGGGGTTATTTATTAAATAATCAGAAATTAAAACAGGGCCAACAAAGTGATATTAATCACCAAAATCCAATAGTAAAAAAAAAAAAAAAATTGACAGTTATACTTTAAGGTTAAATAGGGCCGTGTCCTTAAGGGGTTAACTGTGACCTCCACAGCAGCCTGACCTTAGGGTGGCCAGAGGTCCAGTGTTAAGCCTTACAGTCCAGCTTTCAAACTCTGTCACCCTCCCTCCCACCCCTGCAGCAGAAGTTGATTTTTACCTTCATTTTTTCAATCCCCGTCTGCTGCAGAATGGGAGGGGTGTGGCCTAACTGGGTCAGGGCATGGCTTAGCATGACCTGGGGGCTTAATTTTTAAGTCCATCTTTTGAATGGCCAGCCTACCTGCCCCCTGAACTATGACCTCTACAATCTGCTCCATTAACAGTGTCATCTACAGCGCCCTGCTCTTTTAAAGCTGACATACAGCAGTCAAGAAAAATGCCTGGTTTGTTATGAAAACCTGGTGTAAAACTGTGCGTATGTGGAGATTGCGAGCTTCTATTGGCTGATGCATTTTTTTTAGAAATATCTCAGGAACAGTACGTGCTAGAGAGCTGAGATCCGGTCTAAAACCTTCCCGGACACCTGATGTACCTGTGTGCCAAATTTTGTAATTGTAAATGCGACAGTGCGGATTCCTTTAGCGGACATACACACATACACTCTGCTTTATATATTAGACAACATTTATAGTTGGGAGTGTTTTTGATATTGGTGCTTCGTGTAAGTTATGTATTACCAATTGTGTTGAGCAAATCGAAGTTAACGAAGTGAAATTGGATCCAAATTTCAGTAAAAATTCTATTTGCCACAAATCCAAATTTTTGGGTGCTTCGTGGTAATGAAACAATTTTTCCTATAATGGCAGTAAAAAAAAAACATACCTCCATCTATTTGATCATGGAGAGGCTGTCATGGCCATCTTCATTGAAGAAAATGTGCCCATTCTGGCGTGCACTGACATGTGACGTCACCACATTATCACATTGGGATGACGTAGCGACGTCATCGGTTATGACGTCACTGCACTCGCCCAGCATAATCATCTTGATTGAGAAAACGCACCAATTCTTGCACACACTGATGCGTCATCACTTCATTGTGTGTAAGAATTGGTGCGTTTTTTGCATTCAAGATGAATGCGATCAAATGGATGAGGTGAGCATGTATTTTTTTTGTTTTAACCCCTGATTAACCCCCTGATGTGCTGAATGTGACTCAGATGCTGCAATCAGCATGGAACGTGGCATCTGAGGGGTGTAACGGGATTAGCTTCCGGGATCGCCGCCTCCTGGGATAGACGAGCGCTATAGGCACATTAATCACAGTCCAGTCCACGCAAGTGTGATGCAACTGGCCTCAGCCAGTTTTATTGATGTTTGCAGGTCAAAATATAAAACAAAAACAGTTCAAGAATAAATGAAATACCTGGCCGTCTGGCCGCTACGTCTAAACAAGAAGTAGTTCCTCACTACATGAGACTGAGCCTTGTGCCCAGCTCCATCAACAAAACACACAGTTTGTTTTACTCACAGCAGAGTTGTTCCCAGGAGCAGAGACCACAGCTAGTGAGCTGTCTGCCCTTATATAGCTCACCCAGGTTCCAGGTGATTAGCCACAGTTACCCTGAATACCTGGAGTGGCTAATTGGAGCAGAGACCCACCCAACTCTCCCTGCTCCAAGCAGCCAGGCCCTTCTAACCAGGTTTTTTAACAAAACCCTTGCAATGGGAAAACCTAGTTTTCCTTGCTGTCAATTCCCTGGCTGCTTTTAGAACGTATAAGACAGGAACCTAGGTGAAATGTATACTCCTTCTATCACTTTCCCCATGGTCCTGTCACAGGGGTTAAATGACGGAGGGCGCCGCGATCCCAATCATTGTGCCTGCTCCATACAATAAAATGAAATTTATTACAAAGTAATTCGTAACAAATCAAATTTCTTGTCGAAGTTCGGCAAAGCAGCCGAATTGAGTTTTTGACAACTTTGCTCATCATTAATTAGGAATACTAGGAATTATTATTAGGAATGATATCTCATTCAGGGATTGATACTGGCCTTTGACTTGTATTAGACAGCACAGAGAATAAAAAGAAGCCTAAAATACAAAGGGGGTCATTTATCAAACTAAAGTAGAACTGGCTTAGTTGCCCATAGCAACCAATCTGATTCCTCCTTTAACTTTCCAAAGGAGCTGTCCAAAATTAAGGTGGCATCTGATTGGTTGCTATGGGCAACTAAGCCACTGCTACTTTACAACAGTTTGATAAATGACCCCCAAAATCTACTGGTACTGGTAAAATGGGGACAGAAATACATATTGCAGTGTATTTTCCATCACAATTTCAGTTAAATGGATTTCACAAAGTGTGAATTTATGTTCTGTAGGCATCAAAATAGCTGCGAACAAGTGAAGTGATATTGTGCCTAATTATAACCCAGCAGATACTGGATTGCTTTTCTCCAAGCAGCAATTTCCAATACCAGCGCAACCAATTGATGACAATTAATTCCAGCAGATAAAAATGGTATTGCTATAAATCGGCATCTATTTTAATTTGGAAGTCATCTAGAAAGTAACATTTAATTTTACAATTTCCACAGAACATATGAGGAGAGAGATTTGTGATTCACTTACCGGTTCTACAATTGAAAGGCAAGCATGGAATTGACGATACAGTATGTATATACAGTTGAGTCACAGTATTATGACCACTTCCTACTTTCGACATCGGCACTCGGCAGGGCGTAGCTCATGAAGGAAGTCACATGTCGTGAGCTGGTTTGGTGGATATATAAGGTGTGTGATTGGCTGTCTACACACATATCCCTCATTGCTGTTATGGGTAAAAGGGTCAATTTATCAGAGTTGCAAAAAAGGGATAATTATTGGCTTTTGGGCCAAGGGTGGCGGTATTTCTGAAACTGTTCAGTTTTGTGAACTTTTCTTGTGCTGCTGTGGTGAACGTGTATCGTGAGTTTCCAAGGGTGGCGGTATTTCTGAAACTGTGCAGTTTGTGAACTTTTCTTGTGCTGCTGTGGTGAACATGTATCGTGAGTGGACAAATGGTACTTATGTGAGCAAGCGACGTAGAAACTGTGGGGCACCGAATGCCGTTGATATGAGAAGTGAACATCTGCTACGAAGGTGCCCAAGAGCAGAACCACACACTATAGAGGAGCAGCTCTCCAGACATGTCTAAAACAACAGTTCAGAGAACACTACTGCGTATGGGGCAGATGGTCACTGCATCTCTGCTAGCGAAGTTGCATGGGCAGAAAATGCTTCCGTTTTTGCGGCAGTATTTGAATTGGTCCTCACTGATTTGCAAAGGGTTTCCTTCTCTGATGTGTCACATTTTCTGCTTCATCGAAATAATAGACATTGGTATGTCAGATGAGAAATGTACTACCCTGGCCCACTAATTCCCCACACTTGAGCCCATTTGTTCGCTCTTAGGATCCTTTCCATGCACCCCCCAGCACTTGTGGGATGCACTGCACTCAGCATGACTCCAGATACCTGTGACAACCTACCAGGACCTTATTAAGTTACTCACAGCCATCTAGCTGCTGTCCATGCTGCACACGGCAGTTGTTCGATAAATTAGTTTGTGGGCATAATGGCATAATAATGTGACTCGACTGTGTTTATAATATATATATTGGTAAGGCTGTCTAGCCAGCCTGCATTTGTGGGAGGGGCGGAGGCTCTTCTTAAATAAGCCACCACCTCACTCCTGAGCGTGTGTTCATCAGGTGCACAGGTGCCGCTGGGTGTCATTAGTGAACTAGCTTCTCTGGTGGTAGGATTTCTTTCTTTGCAGCATGGAGCCAGAACTAAGCTTTTATTTCTCTTGCTGCTACCGTAGCAATGCACGAGCTGTAATACGTAAGTAAGTTGGGCCATGGCCGTCTCTCCTGGCCGGTCGGAACCCGACTTTGCTAGCGAAAGGGAGGCTTCGCCTCAGAATCTGCTGCCTCATGTTTGTTCGTGGGGGCGAAGTATTTCTATTTCTCTTCAACTACGTTTGTTTGATAATAGGAGTTAGTTTCTATATATCTTGCAAATTTTACTTCGCTTTGTTTGTCGCTTATGGAAAGTTACCCGGGCTGCATGTAACACAGCTGTTGTTCATCAGACCTATTGCTGTAGCTGTTTCTTCCTGACTCCCCCTCCCCCAGCTAAAAAATAAATAAATAAATAAATAAAAAATTATGCACTTTATGCTCTGCTCTTATCCTGAGCGGCATTTCCACATTCAGCTTTTACTTCTGTCTTACGCCTTCTATTGCACCATGCTTCTTACGCCTCACACCCTCAGTTGCATTGCACGGCTTTTATTGTCCATCACTTTCACGCTGCTCGCTCCAAGACCGGCCTTTACATTTCGCTGTTACACATGTTTTACTTTCTGCTCACCGGAGCTGTGTCCACATGTCTGATCTTTTCATCATGCTTCATACGTAGAGATGAGTGAACTTCAAAAATTAGTTCGGCGTTCGGTGTTCGGGTTGGGGTAATCAGTGCAGGGGGCGTGGCTCAGCACTGGATTTGATCCAGTGCTGAGCCACGCCCCCTGCACTGATCACATGATGGTGACGTCACCCCAGGTCCTTCGGCTTTTCCAAAGTTCAGGTTCGTGGAAGCCGCCCCTTATGAATTCCGTATGCCGGGATAGTCCGCGGTAGTGGAATCCATAAAGGGATGCGGCGATTACCCCAACCTGAACGCCAAACTAATTTTTGAAGTTCGCTCATCTCTATTCATACGTCAATCGCATTTGAGTTGCATTCACCTGTTGGCTGTTACATCACATTCCGTACCCAGCCGACATCCAGAACTGTAGTACACGCCTGCTATTACATGTTTTTCATACTCTGCCCACGGCCAGAGCTGCTACTGTTGCTCCATTTTATTCTCTGGCCGCACCAGACCAGTGCTCACACTTTGCTGTTACATCATGTTTTTTCTACTCCACTCGCAACTAGAGCTGTGTTCATGCATCGGCTAGTATACCAAGTTTGCTCTGCTTAAAGTGAGAGCTGCGTTCACATATCTGCTGTTACAACAGGTTTATACTAGGGTTGTTTCAGAGATGCATTCACATTCGCTGTCACATCATGTTCATGCTCCACTTACATTTAGAGCTGCTGTTATACCAATTTTATTCTTGGCTCACACCCAGAGGTACATTCACACTTACGCGGTCAAACTCAAGACCAGAGCTGTGTTCATACGTCTATTGGTATATCATGTTTGCTCTACTCACACCCAGAGCTGCGTTCATGTCACTGTTACATCATGTGTCATGCTCCATTCACAACCAGAGCTGCTGTTATACCAATTTTATGCTCTGCCTATACCCAGAGTTGTGTTCACACTTCTACTGCTACAATAGGTTTTATACCCCACTCGCCAGAGCCGCTTTCCATGTTGGCTGTCACTTCAAGTTAATATTCCGTTCACATCCAAAGCTGCGTCCGCACATCTGCTTTTACATCTTGTCCTCTACTCCATTCACTACTAGAGCTGTGTTCATGTGTCCGCTGATGCATCACGTTAATACTCTGCTCCCACTCAGTTTTGCATTTCTTACCTCTGCTTTATACCATGTTTTTCATGCTCTAGCCATACTCAGAGCCGCGCTCAAACATTGCTTATATCATGTTTTTTTTAGGCACTACTCACATCCAGAGCGGCATTCACCCATCTGCTGTTACATCATGTGTTACACTCTGCTCCCACTCAAAGCTGCATTCTCCTGTTCCTTGCATCATGGTTTTTTACTCAAAAATCTCAACGGGGCACTCCGCACCCACTGCTTGGCACGGCTCTCCCGGCAAACATGGCTGCTTTCTTTTCAGGCTTACATTTTTTCCTCGGTGGTCAGAAAAAAAAAAAAACTTTTTAAATCCTGGTTCGTATTCACTCAGATTGGTCTCCTTTACTCCTGGTTCGCATTCACTCAGATTGGTCTCCTGCGTAGTTCACCAAAACAACAGCTTTTCAGCATAGGCCAGTGGGCCAATAGGAGCTAGTTTCCTATCATGTTTTCACAAGTGGTTCATTTGTTTGTCGTGATAAGATACTTCGCTTAGCAAACTTGCAATGCCTCAGGCTCTTGTTTTTATCCCATCTCTGTTAAGTGTTTTATTTATGCACATTGTTCAGATTACTAATGTCAATATTTTCAATGCCTGTTGGCAGTTATGTATCTTTTAGGCCACTTTTAGCCAATCCAATCATCCAAGTTGCCGCCTATCCCATCAGGTCTGGCTCAAGTTTTATTTACTTCTCGTCACTGTCATGTCAGATCAGTCTCTTGTCTCGATGACTACTTCGGTCTCATGGCTTGGGGGCCACTTGACTACCCCGGCCTCATGGCTCCGGGGGCCCTATGACTGCTTTGGCTCCGAGGACCCAATGACCGCTTGGCTCCGGGGGGCCCTACGACCGCTTCGACCCCATGGCTCTGGGGTCCCTACGACTGCTTCAGCCCCATTGCTCTGGGGGCCCTATGACTGCTTGGCTCCAGGGGCCCTATGACTGCTTGGCTCCAGGGGCATTATGACTGCTTCAGCCCCATGGCTCCGGGGGGCCCTATGAATGCTTCAGCCCCATGGCTCCGGGGGCTCTATAACTGCTTCAGCCCCAGGGCTCCGGGGGCTCTATGACTGCTTTGGCCCCATGGCTCCAAGGGGCCCTATGAGTGCTTCGGCCCCATGGCTCCAGGGGGCCCTATGACTGCTTCGGCCCCCATGGCTCAGGGGGGCCCTACAACTGCTTTTGCCCCATGGCTACGGGGGGCCCTACGACTGCTTCGGCCCCATGGCTCAGGGGGGCCCTACAACTGCTTTTGCCCCATGGCTCCGGGGGGCCCTACAACTGCTTCGGCTTCATGGCTCCGGGGGCCCTATGACTGCTTCGGCACCATGACTACGGGGGCTCAATGACCGCTTTGGCCCCATGGCTTCTGGTGCCCAACAACTGCTTTGGCCGCATGGCTTCTGGTGCCTGATGACCGCTTTGGCCCCATGGCTTCTGGGGTCCGACGACCTCTTCGGCCTTATGGCTTCTGGGGACCGACGACTGCTTCAGCCCCATGGCTTTGGGGGACCAACGACTGCTTTGGCCCCATGGCTTCAGGGGACCGATGACCGCTTCGGCCCATGGCTTTGGGGGACCGACGACCGATTCGGCCCATGGCTTTGGGGACCGACGACCGATTCGGCCCATGGCTTCGGGGGACCGACGACCGCTTCGGCCCCCATGGCTTCGGGGGACCGACGACCGCTTCGGCCCCCATGGCTTCGGGGCACCGATGACCGCTTCGGCCTCATGGCTTCAGGGGACCGATGACCGCTTCGGCCCCATGGCTACAGGGGACCGACGGCCTCTTCGGCCCCATGGCTTCGGGGACCGATGGCCGCTTTGGCCCCATGGCTTCGGGGGACCGATGACCGCTTTGGAACCATGGCTTCGGGGGACCAACGGCCGCTTCGGTCCCATGGCTTCGGGGGACTGATGACTTGTTTTCAGTCCTGCCTGGCTGATTGGGCCCGAATGTCTCCCATTCATATCTGCTTCCCTGATCACCTGCATACGGCCCATGTTTCATTTTGCACCTTTTCCTGCTACATTACGTTCTTTAGGTGTTACACTTCTATTAATGTCCATTGTCTGCCAGGCTCCAGGATCACACTTCAATTACTGGAGCTTAAGTCTTTAGGGTCACCTGCCATATTGGTCAGGTCACATTTTCCAACGATATTTGCCTGTCACAGTATTCGGGCCACTTAGGTTCAGTTTAGGTTCCGCCTGCCTGGTTAGCCAGGCCCACTGTTTAATTGCCAGCACGTTATTGAGGCCACATGTTATAGTCATAATTTCCTGTTGTCTGCTAATTCATGTACACTTTGTTCATATGCATCCATATTCTCTTCTTCTCAATTCAGGCTCACCTGTCCGTATCACCATACCGCTGGACAGTCCTCTTCATTTCACTCTTCATCACTGCTAGTCCCCTCGGCTAGACATGATTTATTATCGCACTGATTTATTCTGCCGCACAGTCCTCATTTCCTTGGCTGGTCTCTCCTCATTGTCGCATAGCTTTTCTACAGGACTTTCCTTTCATGGCACTGCCCCCCTGCTGGTCTCTCCTCTCTGTTGCCCTGCTCCCTCTGCCACTACACTGGTCTTATCGCATGGCTCCCTCTGCTGGAGAGTCTTTTTTCTGCACAGCTCCATCTGCTGGACAGTTGGACATGCTTCCTCCGCTGGTTGTTGGTCATTACTGCACTGCTCCCTCTACTCGTCAGTCTTCTTTACCATACGGTTCCCTCTGTTAGACAGTGCTTTTCCGTACTGCTCCTCTTCCGGTCGCTCTTCATTGCTGCGCTGCTTCCCCTGCTGTTCACTCCTCGTGGCCGTTCCGCTCCCACTGAGGGCAGCTATCACAACTGCAGAGTTTGTGCAGGTCATGCCGGAGGAAGAACAAGTAGGGTAATTCCCTCTAGCATTTCAGTCCCTGTTCGTAGTCGAACATATCTCGTCACCCAAGTTCCCGTACAAGTCTTTTTGTCTTTTACTACATCTAGGAATTTGTTTCACCCGTAGCTTTGTCGCAAATTTTTGTATTCCCTCACTCATGGGAGGGCATAGACAGGATCTATACTATGGCTTTCTAGCTTCTTGCCATACTAACCCCAGACTCTACAACACATCAAATCGACCATTTCCTCTTGGTAGATTCAGATACCAAGTCGGTCTCCCCATCTCAGCATTAAACCAATTCTCAGGGGTTCACAGAAAAACAACGCAGGGACCATGGCAAGCAGATAGATGATGTCTGGGGAACCATTAAAGGATTCCCTTCCTACTTCCATGGTTTCTTCTGCCCCCTCACTTCCTGCATAGTCTAGGCAGTCAGGTTTCTCTTTCGGTTCCACAAACTCCTGAGGCCAGGGTAATTGTCAGTACTAGAACCACAGTTCACCAGGTTCAGTTAATATTTCATGCTCCATTCCACAGCGTATTCCCGGTCCTTCATTCTGCTTTGGGGCAGTATCTGCAACATTGAGCATGATGCCTCCGGCATCGTCATTGCAAGCTGTGATGTAGGTCTCCTTATGGTTTTGCCTCATACATCCCGAACGTGTGGTCAAGATTGCTGATGCCTTGCAGTTGGTCGGGGATTTGTTTGCACTTTCCTATGAGTTTCTTCTAGAGTTCATCAAACAAAGTCGGCCGTAGCCATGACCACAAATATATATATATATATATATATATATATATATATAGGGACTCAATTTTCTCCTGAATAATTGAATTTGTAAAATGTTTCCTAAATATGTATTTTATATCCATTTTTAGATTTACCAGTACATGTATGTAGGTTACAAATAGTGCCAAACAAGAAAGGATCGCGGCACTCCTTCGTCTGTTGAAAATGTTCTTTATTCCACCTTAAAGTGCGACGTTTCGACTTTAATCAAGTCTTTATCAAGCATACACAATTGAGTAAGTGACAGATATATATACCCCACCCCCAGACATCATTGGTAAGTGGGAGGAAAACACCCTCCCTCTTTCTGTGACATCATCATGTAAAAGTAGTACACAATATAAAAATATATATGAATATATAACATAAGAGCATCAGGGTTAAATCCAACCGTGTCATGAAAGTCTCGCTGATCAAAAAATCGTAGCGCAGCGATATATAAGTAAACATAAGCAAAAGCCTTGTCTATTCCTTCCGGGTCAGGAGTTCAATTATCTTCATAGCAGGTCACGTGTCCACACGCATCAGAGATGATGTCACTGCCACTTCGATCATGTGACCATCACATGACTGCACATAGTAAACATGTCATTCAGGATTTTAACACAGTTTCTGTTATCAAAAATGATCGCCCGATCTCCGTGCCATATCATGATCAAGTTCATCCAAGGACCGGTAAAGAGGTGGGTGAATGCCATCACACAGAGACACAATGATCTCATATATAATGAATCAATGACAGATGTCAGTCAATAAAGCACTCATCATACATGGAGAGAAAAGACCCATGGAGCAATCAGGACTTGCTGAAACATTGATGTAAGAAGAGCTTATGCGGATATACATGTATAAATACATATATCTCTCTCTAGCTCACGCCCTACAGGGTGGGAAAACCAAGACATACTTTTTCTCATGCACAACCCATTCGGATATTACATCGGCATGTCTGCAGCCTTAAATCAGCCGCCTTGGCAATGATCACATCGCCTATGGCAGCTTGGGACCGCTAGCAGATGCCTGTATCATTCCGATGCCATTCATTAAACACACATATCATTAGGTTACCCCCATTTATATCTCCGGGCGTATTAAGCAAGTCAATCATAATGGTCCAGGGCCTGAATCTCCCATTGTAGCAACCATAGGGACATTACCGCTATCATAGGTGTGCATGGTGACATCAATCCATCAAGTAAGCAGGGACTGCACCCATCCACCCCATCCAACCGGACCACGGAGGAACCTAGAAGAAATGACAATAGAGGGGTTAAAAACGAATATATACATAAAGCAAACATCCAAAGTGGTAAGTCAAAAAGGGTCCCAATTTTGAAATCGCGGTTCAGCCCTTTTGGTTCCAATGTATCCAATTCATAAATCCATTTAAGCTCAAGTTTCTTTAAGAGCTTCTCGCGATCTCCCCCTCTCAGTAGTGGAGGTACACCATCTATTATCCTGAACCTAAGTTGGGCTACATTGTGTCGCTGTTTAAAAAATGTGTAGGGACCGGAAGTTCACCATCACATGTAGTGGGATTGATGGCCTGTTTTTCAAAGAGCTTCCGAATGGTGTAGCGATGCTGGTTGAGTCTCAGCCGACAAGCTTGTGTTGTCTCCCCTACATACAACAGGCCACACGGGCACTGCAGTATGTAGATGACAAAATCGGACGCACAGGTGTAGGTGTTCTTAATCACATACTTCTGACCTGTGCGAGGATGTCCAAACGAATCACCTTTCAGCATGTTATTGCAATTGCAGCAATTATAGCAAGGGAAGCAACCCTTTTGGTCTTTCTGTCTATCTTGTCCGTAGTTATAGCTGAACGTGACAGTCTATCACCCAGATTTTTGGACCTTCTATAGGACATTAATGGAGGTGTCTGGAACTCCTCTATGTCCGGGAACGACCTAGCTAGTATGTTCCAGTTGCGTTTAAGAGCTACTGCTATTTTAGGACTGACCCTATTGAAAGTAGAGACAAAGGGGATCCGTGATGGACGGATTGGTCTCACCGTCTTACTAAGGAGCTCTTCCCGTGGGATTGCGTTCACCCTTCGTTGATGATATTCAACCACCTTTTTGGGGTACTCCTATTTTTAAATTTTTGGGCCATGTCAGTTAGTCGTTCCTCTGTCTTGATGTCATCAGACACCACACGTCTTACCCTAAGAAATTGACTATAGGGCAGGGACCTAATCATACCTCTGGGGTGGGCACTATCGTATTTCAACAGATTATTGCGGTCTGTCGGTTTGACAAAAGGTCTGTCTGTAAACTCTCATCCACAATGTATACTAACGTATCCAAAAATTGTAAGGATTCCAAAGATTCCACCCTGGTGAATTTCAACTGAGGGTGGATATCATTGATGGCATCATGGAATTGTTGCAGTTCCAATTCCGTTCCAGTCCAAATGAGGAAGGTATCATCAATATACCGCATCCACCCCTTTATCTTGGAAAAGTGGGGGATGGGTATATAAACAATTCCTCCACATAGGTCATATAAATATTTGCAAAAGTCGGGGCCACATTGGACCCCATAGCGGTACCCGACATTGCAAATAAAATTGACCCCCAAATTGGAAGTAATTGTTTTGGAGAAGCACTTCCAGCAAAGTCAACAAAAAGTCACGTACCTCAATAATATGATCAGACCTCTCAAGGGCCCATCTGACCGCTGCTATGCCCAAATCATGCTCGATACATGTATATAGGCTGGTGACGTCAAACGACACCAGTCTATCACCTGGGACATAGGTAAGTTGCTGTAACCTATTTAAAAAGTCAGTGGTGTCACGGACATAGGAAGTGGCACTCGTGGCGTGGACCCTCAAGACTTTGTCAAGAAATATTGCTGCATGAGAAAAGACAGAATCAATGCCCGAAACAATTGGGCGACCCGGGGGGTTCCTCAGGTCTTTATGTATTTTTGGGAGGATATACAGGGTGGGTGTCACCGGACACTGTGGAACAAGGTATTCATGCAATTGTTCATCTATTAGATCATTAGCGAATACATTATCCACCAGAATTCTCAATTTTTTCATAATAATCAGTGTCGGGTCCACATCCACCCTCCTATATATCTCAGTATCAGCCAGTTGTTTCTCAATCTCAGCAATATACTGTGTGGTATCCATCACCACGATGGCACCACCCTTGTCAGCTGCCTTCATCGTTAGTTCCTTGCGAGAAGCCAATGATCTAAGGGCTGTTTGTTCAGTCCTCGATAGATTAGTACAGGTTGAATGGCCTACGGAGCTTTTCAATCCGGCTATCTCCGATCTAACCAGAGAAATATATGTATCGACCGCTTTGTTGTAAACAGGTGGCTGATATCCGCTCTTGATGAAAAGGCCCACACCTTTGAGTGTGAGGCCACGCCTATCAGGAGTAAGACCCACACCCAGATCTCTGGTGGGGTCATATATATTTTTATATTGTGTACTACTTTTACATGATGATGTCACAGAAAGAGGGAGGGTGTTTTCCTCCCACTTACCAATGATGTCTGGGGGTGGGGTATATATATCTGTCACTTACTCAATTGTGTATGCTTGATAAAGACTTGATTAAAGTCGAAACGTCGCACTTTAAGGTGGAATAAAGAACATTTTCAACAGACGAAGGAGTGCCGCGATCCTTTCTTGTTTGGTATCGTATTGGGGACCAATGGTCAGGTCCTAACATCGCAGGCACCGCCACTATATGGACTTTAGGTATTTACCTACAATGGTGCTGTCACCCCATGTATTTTTGCTTCAAGGTTACAAATAGTGTCCACAAATGAATGCATCGCCTTGTGAGATAAACATTCGAGATGAGCGAATTTTAAAAAAATTAGATTCGCCGGTTCGCCGAATGTTTTTGAAAAAATTTGGTTCGATTCAAAAGTATTTGCGCCGAATTTCGTTAAAAAAAGGGCTATTTTCTTGCTGAAGAGAGTCTTTATAGTGGTGTAGAACACTGTGCCTTGCAGTAACACACATAGAAAGTCTGCTCTGGTAGGGAAATTATACTGTGAGTCAGTATGATATGCAGATAACAGGCGTCACTCTTAGGCCCCTTCACACGGGCGTGAGTTCCACGAGGGTGCAATGCGTGAGGTGAACGCATTGCACCAGCGCTGAATCCGGACCCATTAATTTCAATGAGGCTGTGTACATGAGCGGTGATTTTCCCGCATCACTTTTGCGTTGCGTGAAAATCACAGTATGTTTTATAGTCTGCGTTTTTGACGCAACGCAGGCCCCATAGAAGTGAATGGGGCTGCGGGAAAATCACAAGCATCCGCAAGCAAGTGCGGATGCGGTGCGATTTTCCCGCATGGTTGCTAGGAGACGATTGGGATGTGGACTCGATCTTTACTATTTTCCCTTATAACCATGTTATAACCATGTTATAAGGGAAATAACCATGTTATAAGGGAAAATAATAGCATTCTAAATACAGAATGCAAAGTAAAATGGGTGATTGAGGGTTAAAAAAAAAAAAGTAACTCACCCCCTCCAATTGAGCATGTAGCTGCCGGTCTCCTTTTCTGTCTTCAGCTGGGGGGTAAAGGACCTTCCGTGACGTCACTGAGTCACATGGTCCAATCACATGCTTCCATCAGCGTCTAATAGGATGCTCCAGACAGTTAAATTTTCTGCGCGACATTTCCTGTCTGAAGTGTGCGCATCCCAAAAAATATCTGTGACATCCAGTGTACTTTTTCCGTAGACAGTGTCCACTGCGGACAGTGACATAAGGAGCACCACGTCTCCTGTGTAAAGTGTAAGCATTCCCAAAAATATCTGTGACATCCAGTGAACTTTTTCTGTAGACGGTGTCCGCTGCAGACAGTGACATTAGCTGCGCAATATCTGCAGTGTAACATGTGCGCTGAAAACATTTATCAGTGATATACAATGTACTTTTTCAATAGACGGCGTCCGCTTCTGACAGTGACATTAACAGTGCCACATCTAAAGTGTAACGTGTGCGCTTAAAAAATTTATCTGTGGACATACAGTGTACTTTGTCAATAGACGGTGTCCGCTTCTGACAGTGACACTACCAGTGAACATCTCCAGTTTACCATGTGCGCTGAAAAAATGTATCAGTAACATACAGTGTACTTTTTCAATAGACGGTGTCAGCTTCTGACAGTGACATTAACAGGGGTACATCTGCAGTGTAACGTGTGCGCATAAAATTTTTATCTGTGACATACAGTCTACTTTTTCCGTAGACGCTGCGTACAGTGACATTACTTGTGGTACCTCTCCTGTATAACGTTTGCTCATCCCAAATACCCGTGACGCCCCCCTGTAATTTTTTATTAGCCGCTGGTGACAGCATTGACATTATCTGTGAAATATCTCCTGTGTTACGTTTCCACATCCCAAATACCTTTTTAAATTTTTTTGCGCATACACTTCCAAATCCTACGCTACTAAAGGTGTGACATACTTTTAAGCATATATAACATTTAAAATGAAGAAGGCGAGCAGTAAGGGACTGGGAAGTGGCCGTGATGCTGATGGTGCATGCAGAGGCTGTGGCCCTGGACGCGTTGAAACTGTGTCTGCTGCTAGAGCACAGACACACCTACAAACTGGCCCCTTACTCTTCTGCGACCACTGCCTGCACCAGAAACATTTAGACCTCTGCCACTCCCCTGTGCAGGGCCTGGCACATCTCTGTCTGACATACTGTTGGATCAAATAATCAAATGTTAGATCAAATATTTTTACTTTCGGCACTAATACATGGCAAACAGGGCTTTAGAATATGTCACTGTGCCGCTGAATGGCAATTAGGCCCTAATTTTTTTTCTACTTTTACACAACACAAATGGTTTTTCAACAGATAAGTGCAATGCTGAACGGCGAATATATTTTGGTTTTGCCACTAATACACGGCAAACAGGGCTTTAGAATAAATCACTGCACCGCACAAGGGCAAATATATTTTTCTTTTGCCACTAATAGACAGCAAAAAGGGCATTACAACATATAACTGCACCGCACAAGGGCAAATAAGACCTACTGTAGAAATATTTCCTTGTAATAAACCCTGTTAATGGCTGTATCAAACAGCACTTGCATCCTAATAACAAGAATGGTTTGCTGGAAGTGCAGAGCTGTATAATGGCAATTTGGATCCCCAGTCAGTGCACCAAGGTGTAATAGGATTGTTCCTATTACCCAGTCTGTAACCTCCTATACTGAACCCTGTTCTACATAAATGCTGTGGAACGATTCCTCCCTATCCTTTCACCACAATCAAGTCTTTCATATCACTGTCCCTAGCACCTGCTGACGTCTCTCCCTGCACTAAGTACACTAGTAAATGGCAGAATCTAAGATGGCTGATGCTATTTATAGGGCTGTGACATCCCAAGCCTGTCTAGCTGCTAATTGGCTGCATGCATGACATTATGGATGATCCCGCCTTCCCAGAGTTCCTTTCTCCATGTTCTCACACGTGCAGCAGCCATTTTAGGAAAAAATGCGATTTGTTACCACGAAGCGTAAGGAAATTCGGCTTCGGTGCGAATCAAATAATTCCTGAAATTCTGATCGAATTCCACTTCGTCAGCTTCGATTCGCTCATCTCTAATAAACATAATAGCATCAACAGTTTACCAGCATTTTTAAAGCAGTAAGATAGTTCGTGTTTGAGCTACGATTGTGGAAATTGCTCAATTATTTAATATGTCATGGAATACAGTAATGAAAATGTTAGCATAAATCAAGCAAGGAAATAATGGAAAACAGCGTCAGGAAACAAGAACAGCAGTTTCTGTCCGTGAACAGGAAATGGGGACCATTTAAAGTAATTATTTAAAAAAAAAAAACAATAGCTGCAAAATGTATACAGATTAAATGTGAACATACTGACTTTTATAACAAAAGGTTACTCTTGCTTTTCTATACAAAGTAAAAAGTTGTAATTGAGCAAGTACTGTATTTGTAAACTTTTTAATGTAAAAGAAAGAAATATAACCATGTGTTTTATTAGGTGAAAAATAGATATGAGCAAATTTCTTAAAATTCGATTCTGGTTCAAGTTAGCCGAATCTGTTGTCCAATTCGATTTGGGTCCAAATTAATTCTAAAGTGCTCTGATTCCCTGAAGGGATGATTCTCACTCACTTTCTGTGATTCTCCCAAATCGTACAAAATTCTTGTTCATTAGATTTAGAACTTTTTAAAAAATTTGATTCATATTTACAAACTTTTAAGTCAATAAATACACTTGTCTCTATTGAAAAAGCAATAACCAGGATACATGGTGCTTTAAAAAAAAAAAAAAAACACTGTTTGTGAAACCACCCTAAAAGTGAACTCATTCAAATATTCCAAATTAGTAGTAGTAAAATGGATGCACAGTACTAGAGTCATATAAAATACCAAGTTTGTTAATGCTTTTACAATGAAAGTTTCTGAGGTGCACTATAGGTCCTTAAAGAGATTCTCCAGGTCCTCAGTATGAGATTGGCGGGGTTCTGACTCCTGGGACCTCCACAAATTAGCTTTAGAGGTCGATGCTCTCTGTGAGCCTTGTCCAAGAAAACCCCATCCCTGAAACTGAAAAACTGCCAGAGTACCCCCTGAGAAAGAGAACAGAAATCTTACAAGGTATAAAATCATAAAAGCAGTGCAGGATAAAGACAGTAAGGTACAGGCTGTTTAATGCAAAAGACTTTACTGCAGTGGAAAGGATATATTGCTTTGGTGGCTCATCTCAATTTGAAATGGCCACTAAGATCTTAGATCTACACCCCTCAGCCCAAGAATTACAGAACTGCAAAGAGTACTTAGAGAGAGAGAGACAGGGAGTACTAGTACTACCATTGTTGCTGCCTATACACAGGTATTGTGAAAAAAAAACACTCTGTTATATACCTCAGACCTGTGCCTTTGCTGCTATGTGAACTACTACTCCCATTATCTATTCAGTAAAGAAAGACTTTATTTATTGTAACCAGGCATTTTCTTCTTTAGTACGCAAATTGCTGGTTGGGATCTATTTTAATACTGTAGTCTCTGATTGTTCTATATAATGGAAATTAAATTTCTGTGTGGAATATTTCTGATGAAACCACTTGTTATCTATCACTTCTTTCACTACATTCTTAACTCTTTTAATCAAAAAAGATTTAACTTGCATGTTCTGCAAAAATTTATAGGCCATCACTAGCTGAACGGTAGAGCTCTGACACCCCACTCCACCTCTGATCAGCTGTTTAGGTATAGCTCCATCATCAGAAGTCAACAGTGTAGTGGGGGGAGCTTGCTAATTAAGTCCCATTGAAGTCAATAGGAGCAGTGTTGTAGTAACAAGTTTCCTCCACTACAAGATCGATGGAGCTCTTCAGTTCCAACTGTGATTTCTGGCAATGGAGCTTCACCCGAACAACTGACTACGGGGGTTGCTGGGTGACTTCTGCTCATAGCTAGTGATGGCCTATCCTGAGGATAGGACATCATTTAGTAATGGCTGGACAACCCTTTTAAAGTATATCTGTACTGTTATTTAAAAAAGTCTCCTCGCTGACAACTGATTAGGGACAGCCTCATACATGTTCTATTGAGCCCGTCTTCAGCTGCAGGGAGATACAGTACTCTGAACACTTCTATTTCCTCATATTAGTAATCAGTGTGGATCTCAGCACTCAGTCCCCAACTGATCGGTACCTTTGATATGTCACTATGACATATCAAAGCTTTTGTAAAATTACAAGGACACTTTAACACAGTTATGCATTATTATTGTGTTTATCTAAGAATAAAGCTATTTAACACCCACATCTTCCATTTAAAAAGAACACAATTTGCCTTCTTCAACTTAAAGGAATTATTTGTATCCTATCAGGGCAACCTCTGACCATATGCAGCCAAGTAGCAACTCTCGATCTGGTAGACTAAGGACATCCACATTTTCTCTTGGAAGGAAAGGCATATGAAGCTAAATTTACAATGGGCTCTGTAATCACAGAAGTGTCGGTGATTTTTCAAACAGCTGAACGATGGGGTTCCCAGGTGTCGGATACCCACCGGATGGGTGGATAGGTCATCAGTATTAACATCTCGGAAAACACCTTTAGGCCTCTTTCACACGGGCTTCATGTTTGACGCCCGGATAAGAGGCGGGTGCATTGCGGGAATATGCGCGTTTTTCCCGCGCGGGTGCAAACGTTTGTAACGCGTTTTGCACGCGCGTGAGAAAAAACGCCATGTTTGGTACCCAACCCGAAGCCGGACTTCATCACTGAAGTCCGGTTTCGGGTCTTCTGGAGAATTGATTATTTTCCCTTATAACATGGTTATAAGGGGAAATAATAGCATTCTTAATAAAGAATGCATTGTTAAATGAAGTGGAGGGGGTTAAAAATAATAAAAGTTAACTTACCTTAGCCACTTGATCGCGTAGTCGCGATCTCTCCTCTCTTTCCCTGCAGCATCTAAGATCTACAGGACCTGTGATGACGTCACATCACATGGTCCAATCACATGGTCCATCTTACCATGGTGATGGACCATGTGATTGGACCATGTGATGTGACGTCATCACAGGTCCTTTAGATCTTAGATGCTGCAGGAAAGAGAGGAGAGATCGCGACTACGCAATCAAGTGGCTAAGGTAAGTTAACTTTGTTATTTTTAACCCCTCCACTTCATTTAACAATGCATTCTTTATTAAGAATGCTATTATTTCCCTTATAACCATGTTATAAGGAAAATAATAGAGATTGAGTCCCGTTGCTAAGCAACAATGCGGGAAAATCGCAACGCATCCGCACTTGCTTGCGGATGCTTGCGATTTTCCCGCAGCCCCATTCACTTCTATGGGGCCTGCGTTGCGTGAAAAACGCAGCATATAGAACATGCTGCGATTTTCACGCAACGCAGAAGTAATGCGTGAAAATCACCGCTCATGTGCACAGCCCCATAGAAATGAATGGGTCCGGATTCAGTGCGGGTGCAATGCGTCCTCCTCACGCATTGCACCCGCGCGGAAAACTCGCCCGTGTGAAAGGGGCCTTAAAGTCAGTTTTGCTTGAGTCTGTGTTGGTGTACTCTATGCCACATCTATCAAATGTCTTATGTTTGATAAATTTGCATCATCCTTAAACCTAGACACATTTGTCTAGAAAAACTGTTCCAGTTTTACTTCTCCATCCTGGAGCGAGATTGTGACTTTTTTTTCCTAATTTTTTAAAAAAGTTTTAATAATACATCTAGAATGAAACTCATTAACATAGATAACCACGCCCATTTTCTCACCCAAATTTCAAAACTGGAGAGAGTGGCATTGTCATATTATTATACTACCACCGTTATGTTTGACTATAGGTATGATTTTCTTGAATTTTTTTATTTTATTTTCTGCATTGCCTGTTGATGGCTCCTTAGAAGAATCTTGGCAGGCTGCTGTTCTCTGTCTTCTCCATTGGGAAATAATGGCTCTTTAAAAATAGCTTATACATCTTTCAAGACTGATCTAGTGCAACCACTGCTTGTGTCCATCTCATCTAGACCTGACATGAGCAGTGGTTTACAGACATTCTCACGAATAGTGGGAAAGATTGACATGTAAGCTTAGAATGTATTTTAATGAATTATTACTGGTATAATGACTTACTGTATATTTAAAAGGGTTGTGCAATAGACAATTATTCAGTTGATTACTAGAAGGAATTGGTACTCGAAAAGTTCTGTTAGTCTCCTGTGGGCTCTGATTAACTTTATCCTGAGAAGGGGGTCTGTCACCTGTTTTTCACCAATATAATTAAGAACACTGCCCCATAGAAGATTACATACACATCCCAAATCTACCTGTGTGTGCTATGTGTCTGTATTCCACGTCCAGGAAAAGCACTTTTATTCTGCTGGAAAATAGCTCCCAAGTGCCCAGCTCTGCTGCTGCAAGTGCCCAGAGCAAACCAGACTGAAGAGGGGAGGGCTGCTTTAGCTGCTCATATCTTGGGACTGATACCAGCTACAAATATGAACCTGACTTTGTTTGAAAGCTGGTATTCCATCCTTTTAAACGATACCAGAATCATAGCAGCATATACATTATATCAGAAGATTTAGCCATTAGAATTCGAGTCAGAAGTGAAAGCTGATTTTACTTTCACTTGGGAGCTGTTTTCCAGCAGAATAAAAGTGATTTTTCTGGACATGGAATAAAGGCGCAAAGTGCACACAGGTATGTCTGGGATGTGTCTGCAATATTCTGTGGGGCACTGCTCTTAGTTATATTGGTGAAAATTAGGTGACAGACTCCCTTTAAATACGTTTATTGGTAAATCATTTTCTAATGTATTTATTTAGGTTCTATAATTTTTAAGAGGCAACTTTCAGATAGAACTAAGAGCATTATCCTGGCAGTTCTCTAATTGTTGCTGCATGGGAGCCACTATCTCTTGGAATAGCCCAGGTGTGGTTGGCAGCTGACCCATATGGTTTACAGACACCAATGCAAAGCAGGGTTCAGACAATGCTCATAGTCCGGAAACAGCCAGAGATCAGGGTAGGCAAAGTACTTGCATATCCATGAAACAAGTCAAGGTCAGGGCAGGGAGCAAGGGGTCAACCCGGTTAACAGGTAGTAGTCAGTTATGGCAGCAGACGGTCAGAATCAGTAAACATGCAGAGGTCAGTACACGGGCAGACAAACAGAACAGCAGGGGGGGTGCAGGCAGCGACCTGCAGCAAAAGAACTAGACACCGGCAGCTGGACCCACAGTGGATGAGGTAGAGGAGAGGCACGAGGTCCTGGTCACCGAAGAGTACGAGGGAGGTGAGTTGAGTGGCACCCATGCCTACTTGGAGAAGTGGAACAGCAGAGGGCATGGGCCACCATAGTAACATATATTATATATTTAAGGACTTGTTCACATCTGATTTGGAGGCTCCATTCATAGCTTCCGTAGCAGATTCTGTCAAAAACAGGGGAGAGAAAAGTCCTGTATGCAAGACTTTTCCTGCTAAAAAATCAGGATCCCGAATTAAAACCAAACAATCTCTATTATAGTTGATGGGATTTGTTCGGCTCTGTTCTGGTCAGTTATGTGCCAAATCTGGCATTCCTGTTATTTTCATTGTTCTGATCCTCTAACAAGCAGAACAACAAAAATAAATATCGGTGATATAAACTCACCCTAAGATGGGAGCCATTTAGGGTATGTTCACCTCTGCTTTGGAGGTTCTGTCCATGGCCTCTGTAGCAGATTCCGTCAAAAATAGTAGAGAGAAAAGTCCGGTATACAAGAAGACTTTTATTTTTCTCTGCTAAAAAAAAAAAGCAGTATCCTGAACAGACCCTATTATAGTCAATGTGATTTTTTTTTTTCTGCTCCGTTCATGTCAGTTATATGCCAAATCTGACATTTCCACTATTTTCGATGTTTTGCTCCTCTAACGAGAACTCACCCTACGATGGGAGCCATTTAGGGTATGGTCGCACAGTCAAGTTTTCTGATGGAGTTTTGGAAGCCAAAACCTGGAGTAAATAAAAAAATTAAAAAAAGAGAAGTTGTATCTGTCCTTTATCTCCTTTTATGATCCACTCCTGATTTTGGCTTCCAAAACTTCATGCAGAAAACTGACTGTGTGGTCATACTTTTAGAGTAAAATATATGTAAATATAGTGATATTTGAAGAGGAGGAGGAAATTTTTAAATTACAAACTATTTCTATATGTAAAAATTAATATCAGTCTGACCTATTTTTCTATATTTATGTGCACGTTCTTACAGTAGTTTCCTGCTCTATATCATCTGTTGATAGTGGGTATGGGTATTAATCAGTAGATTATTTCTGGTAGATCATCTGTAACTCCTTGGTAGTCTATCTGATTGGAAAGTGCATTTATACTGCATGACTAATATTTCATTTTTTCCAATTTCCATTGCAAGGTGATGGAGTCAGGACCATAGTTTCCTCTGTGGCATAGCATTATTGAATTAACATATTTTGTTTCTGATAACTTGCCAATCATTGCAGATTTTGCATATTCTGAAGGATGGCATTTGGCTCACTTTGAACAACTTGGAAAAATGTAATATGTTTTCAATCACAGTCAAAGGCAGATTACGGTTCATTGCTTCAGGCTAGCGGCCATGGACTATCACAAATGAAACCATCATATTTTGTTAATGTTGAAAATACGAAACTGCGACGTCTAGAACAGCTGCTCATGTCGCTAGATAATTGGAGATGGAGATCAGTATGATCAGCTGCCGGACCCAAATGAAAAACAATAAATGGTAATAAGTACACATAGATATATAATTTTTAACATAAAGGGAAGAGTGAATAACTCTTAACATAAAAAAAAAATGTTCCAACTGCTGTACAGGCGAGCAGTCATTCCACTATAGCATATATTTAACTCTTTCACTGCCATAATATGATTGGGGTCACTTGCCACTGGAATGTCTTGTGGAGAGGAAGCCACTGGTAGAGCATAGAGCATTAGAGAAGAGTAATGAGAACAGACATTAGTGAACCGTGGCCTATTCTCTAGATCCATGCATAATTTAAAGTGTAATGTTAAAAAACTAGAACACAGGAATGTAATTTCCATCAGAATATGCTAAACTACCAGTAGGGAATGTCAACCACACCAGTCATTTTACAACATGCACATTGGAAATCACTGGGAATTGACCAGCAATATTAAGATCTATTTATCCATCCATCCATATATCTGCATATCTATCTACCTATCCATCCATCCATCCTTCTATCTATCTTTGCATCTATCTGTCTATCTATATACGACCATTTTCATGCCACAGCTCTTATGTCCTGTGATGTTATATCCATTGGTGTATCAAACAGGGGCAGTGACATCGGTGGTCACATGCCACTCAGGGACTCATCACCGCTGAGCTTAGTGCATGACTATTGACTAGAAGCAGCAGAGATGGGATCCTCACCACTGGAATTGAGTGCCAGTAAACAGGGGACCTGGTTTCTTTCTTTATTTTAAAAGCATTCCTTAATTCTAGTTTGAGAGTCAGACATCCCCTTTAAGGATGCAAACGGTTTGGGACTTCAGGACTCAGTGATTTCTTGTCACTTTTTCATCTCCACATTTAAAAAGACAGATCTTTTGTATTATTACTAGAGATGACCTCGCTATTCGCCCGGCAGTCGTTTCACGGCAAACTATGCACGTTCGCGGTTTTCTGAACATGCGAACAAATGGCGATATTCGCATGCACTATATTCTTTTGCATTGCATCGAACTTTGACCCATGACACATCCATCAGGTGGAACAGAAAAGCCAATTGAGACGTTTCAGCACATGAACACACCCCCACCCTATAAATGAACCATATCTGGCAGCCATTTTACATTCTGTGTTTTGCCAGTGTAGGGAGAGGTTGCTTTGTGGAACAGGGACAGACTGATAGGAACACCAAACGCTAGCTAATGGGGCCACAATGGTTCTTTTAAGGGCTGGTATAGGTGTGCTATCGATAGGTGTGACATACTGAGTGGTGTGATATACTTATACTTTCTAACATAGAAAGTATATTATTGTGCATTTGAGTTGTGCAGCAGTTGTATGCGGTTCTTCTGCAATACTGCAGGTATATAGAGGGACAAACGCTATTGGAATAACTAATTGCAACTGGTGTGATATACCTGTTGCTCCCCAAAAAAACAGATTGAGGGGTGCGATATTCCTGCCTTCACAAAATACTGATTGACGGCTGTGATATACCTGTAACCTGTTGCCCCAAATAAACAGGGTGGTGTGATATAACTGTTGTGGCAAAAAAAATAATTGAGGGGTGTGATATACCTGCTTCCACAATATACTGATTAAGGAAATTGATATACCTACTTCCACCAAATATTGATTGATGCCTGCGATATACCAGCTTCCACAAAATACTGATTAAGGGGTTTGATATACCTGCTTTCACCAAATACTGATTGAGTCCTGCGATATACCTGCTTCCACAAAATACTGATTAAGGGGTTTGATATACCTGCTTTCACCAAATACTGATTGAGTTCTGCGATATACCTGCTTCCACAAAATACTGATTAAGGGGTTTGATATACCTGCTTTCACCAAATACTGATTGAGTCCTGCGATATACCTGCTTCCACAAAATATTGATTAAGAGAATTGATATACCTGCTGCCACCAAATATTAATTGAGACCTGCGATACACCTGCATCAACAAAATACTGATTGACGGCTGCGATATACCTGCAACCTGTTGCCCCAAATAAATAGGGTGGTGTGATATAACTGTTGTGGCAAAAAAAATAATTGAGGGGTGTGATATACCTTCTTCCACAAAATATTGATTGAGGGATTTAATAGACCTGCTTCCATCAAATACTGATTGAAGCCTGCAATATACCAGCTTCCACAAAATACTGATTAAGGAGATTGATAAACCTCCTTCCACCAAAAAATGATTGAGGCCTACGATACACCTGCTTCCATAAAATGCTGATTAAGGGGATTGATATACCTGCTTCCACCAAATACTGATTGAGGCCTGCGATACACCAGCTTTCACAAAATAATGATTAAGGAGATTGATATACTTCCTTCCACCAAATATTGATTAAGGCCTGCGATACACCTGCTAGCCACAAAATACTGATTAAGGGGATTGATATACCTGCTTCCACAAAATAGTGATTGAGGGCTGCGACATACCTGTTTCAACAAATACTTCTCTTCTCTAGGGACTTAGGCACAGGGTCATTTAGAAAATGACAGGCAGAGGAAGAGGCAGGCCGTTCCGCAGGGGTGATAAGGTTCGGGCAGGTGCACCAGGCCAGAGCCTAAGTGGGAAGTTGAAGAAGGTGCGTGCGATTACTTCAATGGACACACAGAGTTGGTTGAGTGGCTCACTCAGCCTTCCACTTCTGCACCCTCCTCATCCTCTGTATCTGCACCCTTCTCACTCTCTGCTGTGTGCACCCCCAAAGACACCACCACTACCATAGCCCCTCCACTCGAGTCAGAGGAATTATTTTCCCATCCATTCCCAGAACTTACCCATGCGCAGCGATTCTCGGCATCGGATAAGGAAGAGGAGGTAGCAACGGCCGCCACTCAGCGGTCTGACGACAATACCCAGATTAGCCCAAGGAGGGAGGTCCACCCTGTTGCTGCCTACTCCGAGATCTCTAATGTCAGTGGTGGTGAAGGTGACGATGATGACGTGTCGATGGACGTCACATGGGTGCCCAAAAGAGAGGAAGAGGAGGGGAGTTCAGAGGGAGAGACAGAGCAGCAGAGAGGGAGGAGAAGGAGGAGAAGCAGGCAGAGCATGCAGGACATAAGAGGCAAAAAGCAGACTGAAAATGTATCTGCAGCGAGCCATCCACCATGCACGGTCACATCTGGCGCTCCCAGGATGCCGGCACATCGCTCCGCAGTGTGGGCTTTTTTTTAACCTGTCAGCTGCTGACAATAGTGTTGCCATCTGCAGCCTGTGCTGTCAACGCATGAGTTGCGGTAAGCCCAAAACTCACCTTGTGATGACCGCCTTAAGAAGGCACCTGGCCTCCCATCACCGAGCCCAGTGGGAGCAACGCTGTCATAACCCACAAAGCCACACTCCCAGCAGTCAACGTTCTGCCTCTTCTCCTCTCTCCTCCCATTTGCCGTTGTCGCGTTCATGTGGCAGAAGGCAGGCCTCCGTGGCCCAAATGTTCGAGCGTAAAAAGTTGATGAAGCCGGATAACCCTCTTGCCCAACGGCTGACACACCACAATGGAAGGTCAGAAGGGCATCCCAGAACTATATGGCCATGTTCAGCGGCAAGTGAATATATCTCTGGCACACAGTGTCAGTGCCAATATACATCTGACCACAGACACGTGGTCTAGCAAACACAGGCAGGGAAGGTACATAACTTTTACTGGGTGAATCTTCTGACGGCTGTCAAGCATGTAACCCGTGGTTCCCGTGTGGATTTGGTGTTACCGCCACGGATTGCATGCAGGCCTGCCTCTTCTTCTCCTCCTCCTACTCCATCGTCCGTCTCCTCCTCGGCTGACTCCTCCTTTTCCATTGCTATGGCCTCTTCCGCTGTCCCCCCAAGCTCCCCAGAACCTATTCGACGTGCAAGGTGAGACGTTGCCATGCTGTGCTGTGGCTGTTGTGCTTGGAAGCCAAGAGCCACACTGGTCCTGCACTGCTTTCAGCTCTACAGTCACAGGCTGATCAGTGGCTAACCCTGCTCAATTTGGTAAAGTGGTGTGCGACAACGGTGCCAATCTACTGATACAGGGCAAAATGACACATGTGCCGTGCATGGCACATGTCCTGAACTTAGTCGTGCAGCGATTTGTTTCCAAATACTCCAGGGTCCAGGACGTCTTGCGGCAGGCCAGCAAAATCTCTGGCCATTTTAGAAGATCTTACACGGCCATGGCTCACCTTGTTGACATTCAGCGGCGACACCACGTGCCCGTCAGACGTCTGATTTGTGACAGCCCTACATGCTGTAACTCCAACTTGTACCGTATATGCTTGATAGGCTGCTCCAGCAGCAATGTGCCGTTAACGACTACCTGTATGAACTCTGCAGCAGGAAATGTTCTGGGGAGCTTGGTTACTTTTCACCGTGCCAGTGGCTGCTCATGCGTGACGCATAAACACTTCTGCGGCCATTTGATGAGATCACCAAACTGGTCAATCGCAGCCAGGGTGCCAACAGTGACATCGTACCTTACGCCTTCTTTCTGGAGCTTGCATTGCATTGTGTCATTGATCAAGCCGTCGAGGAGCAGGAGCTGGAAGATGAGGAAGCCGGAATGCTGAATGAATTCCCAGGGGGGGCTACTCCATATGAGACAAGTCAGCTGGAGTCTAAAGAGGAGCCAGAGGAGGATGGTGGCTGGGGGGGAGCAGGAGGAGCAAGAAAAGCAGGCTTTGAAGGGGACTTTAAACTTTTCAGGGATGCCTGGTGTTGTCCGTGGCTGGGGGGAGGAGACTGAGAACGACATTCTCCTGGGCGATGAGCAGGAGCTAGGGCACTCCGCCACTTCCAATTTAGTGCAAATGGGGGCCTTCATGCTCCAGTGTCAGTGGCAACATACTTAGATCCCCGGTACAAACACAAAATGGCGTACATGTTACCAGCAGAACAGAGGGCTAGCAGAATGCAGCATTTCCAGGCCTTGCTGCGAGTGATGCTGTCAGGTGAATGCCTAATGTTTGGGGCCTGTGCTCCACTGGCATACAGTAAAATTGTTATCCACTGACCACCTAATATGCCAAAAGCCTCATAATCACTTGTTCTTTTCTGTCAGGTGAATGTCTAATGTTTGGGGTCTGTACTCCACTGGCCTACAGTAAAATTGTTATCCACTGACCGCCTAATATACCTCCAGCCACATAATCACTTGTTCTTTTCTGTCAGGTGAATGTCTAATTTTTGGGGCCCTTACTCTTGTGGCCTAAAATAATTTTTTTCTAGGCTCCAGCAGTGCACATTTTTGAGAGTTTCCCTTTAAGACGCATAAAAATGTGCCCTGATTAAAATACTTTTTTGTGGGAATTTTTGCCATTGATCCCCTTTTGGTATGTCACTGTCCATGTTGTGGGACTATTTGTGCACTTCTAGTAAGTATTTGGTGGCTGCAAATATGACCTGAAGGTTTTTCAGGTTCGCCTGCCATTAATGTGAATAGGGCCCGCCACGAACGCGCGGTTCGCGAACATTTGAACGTGAACACGTGTTCGTGAAACGTCCCGGCCGATGTTCGTCCATCACTAATTATTACACTAACATAGATGTATGAGTGCTTGTTTTTTGTGGGGAAAGTTCTATTTTGTAATAATGCCATGTACAGCCTTTACATTTTTTAGGGTGATGTTGTGAAAAAACACAGCAATTCTGCCATTGTTTTGGGGGTTTTGATTTTATGACGTAGAAAGATCTCTCCCATCATCTATTTATCCCTAGGACTGTGACTGTGACGAAGGGACATCCTCTGTGTCTGGAGGAAAGAAGGTTTCACTAAAAAAGTTCAAGAGTTGTCTGGATGTATTTCTAGAGTATAATAATATTACAGATTATCATTGTTAGGTTTCTGGAAAGGTCGTTGATCCAGCGAGTTATTCTGATTGCCTGATTGGAGTCGGGAAGGAATTTCTTTCCCCTAAAATGGGGAAAGTTGACTTCTACCTCCCAGTGTTTTTTTTTTTTTTGCCTTCCTCTGGATTAACTTGTAGGATAACAAACTGAACTGGATTGACTGATGACTTTACTATGTTACTATGTAGTGCTTTTTAATAATAAGATTTTTATCTATTGCCTTGCTTGTGTCCCCACATAATGCCTCTCTCTCTTTCTCTCTCTCTCTCTCTCTCTCTCGCTTTCTCTCTCTCGCTTTCTCTCTCTCACTCTCTAAAACAAATTTTAAGAAATTTGATCATCTCTTATCTATGTCTATGCAGGGAATTTGGATAAGAAAAATAGAGCTTCAAACACTATAAAAGATAAATCATGAAGTTAATCAGCACAGAATTTCATACTAAATATAACATGATTTTGCACATCCACTTTACAGTTTAGAGAATGGATAAAGTATCAAGCACATAAATAGCGTTTGTTAATATTCACTAATGAGCACCTAACTGGTCCTGTACAGAGGGCCAACAGACCACAGCCAACTGAATTATACGCCAGACACGCCATATTCCAATCTCACATAGCCTGATGAAGGGCTTTTCTTTAAGCCCGAAACATTGCTCTTAAGGAAGTTATGTCTGGCTAAAAGGAAAATAAACACGTAAACAAACATCATAAGGAGTGCTGTCTGAATTTTATTTACTACTTGGAAGTTCATGTGGATGAGCAGTGAGCATATTTCTACTGACGTGCACCCTATCAGCCAGATATATGAGTGAGTGCTGTGATCCCAATTGAGAAAAAACTGAAGTATATGGATTAATATTTCTGATATAATCTATCTAACTGCTGTCAGATGACATTTTTGCTTAGTTGTCATATTGCCATCACTAGTGCATGTTTTAGCTTCAACTTCGAAGAAGACAGAGGTTGACTCCCAAAATTAATTTTAATACTAGAGCCAGGCTTGATCATCGAACAGCAATGCCTAAACTCTGAAATACTGAATTGATTTGAATCCTTTCCACTATGTCCCAAAATCTAGTGGAAAGTCTTACCATAATGGAGGCCATAATAGCAATGAATGATCAGCTCTGTATTACCAATGGCTTGGTATGAGATGCTCAACAAGCACATATTGTGTCAGCAAACTTTTGACTACACATTGTATTACAGGCAGGTTGAACATTAGCTGTAAGGAAGTTTACTTTGGCAGCAATATATGGGTTACAACAGGGTGGTTCCTCCAAAGCGTAAAATCTTTTGGCTGCCTCCAAAGCTCCTGGACAGTGATTAACGCAGAAAATTATTACTATGAATATTCCACTGAAGTTATGAAATTTATTGCCAATTAGTCCAAGTGTTTATTTAAACAAGAATCTAATGGCATAATAAATCGTTTTTTGTTTAAATAGTCTGTTAAAATGACTTTCACCAACCATTACATATAAGCTAGGCAATTTAGAGAGCCCTACATTTGTTTTAGATATTACAGGAAGGTCATCACAATAGTATGGAAGCTATCCCAGTTTCATATAATGCAGTCTGCAAACCAAAGCACTTCCCCCATCAAGCACATGTGTAAAAACATAACAGAAAAAAAGAAAATAATAAAAAATTATAGACAACAGTACTCTTTTACATACAGGCTGGCACATGGTGCCAACTTATAATAGCTCTTGTTATTCTATCAGTGATGTATTAGTGTTGGGACAAGAGTCTAGTGTAAGAGCCAAGAATAATACATGAGATTCAAATGTAGATCTTAAGTGTATTAAAGGTTTCCTATTATGGACATTCACAGCTTATAAACGGGATATTAAATTCACATTTTATTACAATACTTTAAAATAGATTGCAACCATAAATTAAGCATGGTTTAATAACTGCAATTATTTTTTGTGTCATTTAAATGAACTGCCTGCCCTCCCATAATGCTTTTACTATGTAACATTGTGGCCATTGCTTATAGGCAATGTCCCCATGTTTATGAGTAGTGTGACCAAGGCAAGTAGAACAGACACAGTCCTTTTCAGCAACTGAAATGTTACTGTTGGTCTAAGCAATGTGTACACAAAAAGTTCGGCCAACAGTTCGAGGCACAGAAATTATTCTCAGTAAGTACATGGAAAATTGCATACATGCTGGAAATCCTAAAACTGTGGGAGGAGTAGCGTATAGAAATTTGCTAAATTTTCATTGGCTGTTGGTAGCTCCGCCCACTTTGGGGTGTCCCCTCAAATTTACCCATTTATTCGGGTTGACACCAACAATATGTGATCCAAGTTTGGGGAGCGTAGCTTCAAAATTGTGCGAGTGGGAACGATTTGAAAATTTTCCCTGTCAAAGTAAAAAGGAAAAAGTGGGTGTTCGGGGGCCTGCCCCAGGGGCCCCGAGGGTGGGATCGCTTAATAAAGCACAAGCAACGTACTTCGCTATAGGCCGAAAAAGTGTGGAAAGTTTGGGGTCTGTAGCACAAAAACTGTAGGAGTAGCGTTTAGAAAAACGGGGGCGGAGAATAATAATAATAATACTAACAATAATAAGCTGAAATAATCGAATAACAATATGTTGGCTTTGACAAGCCAACATAATAATTTTGTCTGTTTTATAAAGGACAACAATTATGAATAAAAACGTTTTATAGACATTATGCAAAGACAGTGTTTGATGATAATAGTATAGTTTTTCTGAGATCAAGGATCCTAATACAGGACTATATATATATATAGATATATTTCTATAGGGTAAAACAGCCTGTCCCTTTAAGGTATAATACTCAATCAAACATACAGTAAGGTAGCTGACTAAAAAAACTAATGTCACTTTGTATTTTATAAAACAGACAAAGACAGACTTACAGACATTTACCCTAGCCTGCCTATCATAAAATCTTATTATTATTTGTATTATTACATAAAACATTTAATGGACAACACAGAACAGTTCTCCCCTATGGCCGCCAAGCACCAGGTATATGCAGGGCCAACAATCCATCAGACAGACAGACAGACCATCAGCATACCTTAGCAAGGCAGCCTGGGTATTAACCAGTTTTCCCAGAAGGGAAATTGTCTGTTTAGTGTTCGGTATCTAGGGGACCTGTGCACATAGATGATTATCATTAGGGTGACAACATTTTTTTTTTTTTTTTTTTTATATGCCACCTAGCTCTCATCTCAATGATTAGGAAGGCTGCACAGTTTTTTTTGATTTTGCAATTTTTAAAGACTAACTTTTTAATCTTTCTATTCTGTTTTGTCATATAAACTCATTTGCATAACATGGGACTATGGGAAAGCTATGCAAATCGTGTTTCAGTTTACAAACAAGGCAGATACTGCTATATTGCTCATTAGCATTTCTTGGTCATGTGTATGCAAATGAGATTTAAATGTTGGGAAATGTTTATGCAGCTCTCTTAGGCAGTGAGAGAGGAGTTAGGCTGGCATATAAAATTACAATTTTTGTCGCCCTAATGATAATGGTCTAGGGTCCAGGCCCCTCTAGATAGCCAACCAATGCTAAGCAATTTCTCTCCTTTTAGATTGAGAACTTATGTTTGTTTGTCTAAATTGCTCAAACCTGTCATTGTAAGGTATGCTGACACCCTGTCTTATGGATAGATAGTCAGCCTGCACATACCTGGCTTTTGACATGGTGTAGAGTGATTTTTTTTATTTTACAAGTAATTAAAATATGTTAAATAACTAAATTAGCATTTAAAAGTAGGTTAGAAAATAAAATGTTAGAGTAGATTTAGATGTCATAAAATAGGTTAGCTAGAATGAGTCACTGTGGGTTTTAATATTCGCCTGCCAATAGAGGTCTATTGCTGTTCGCCCTGTTCGCCTGTTCGCGAACATTTGAGTAAGTTCGGGTTCGTTGTTCGCGAACAGAAAATTTTATGTTCGCGACATCTCTAGTGCCACAGTGTATATAATGTCTCCCTGTAATGCTTCTATTAATTATTATACCCCCTGTAGTGCCTTCAGTAGGCATAATGCCCCCTATTGAGTCCCCAGTAGGTATAATTCCACTATTCCCTTACGTCCTACCAGCAGCACAGATAGGGTTAACCACCCTCCGTGGACTGGCAGAACTGGCGGAATGTTTAATAAGCCCAAGACTAATAACTCAATTTAACAATTAAGTATCTCCTTAAAAGGAGGAAGTCAACCCCCAGTTTTTTTTCTGTCCTCCCGGACAGGTAGACAAGGCGGTTTGTTCCCCCCTTTCTTATGGAAAGTGTGGGAAGCCTTATTTTCGTTTGGGTAACAGCATTGCCCTTTCCTAGGTACCTTGTCAGTTTGGCCGGCAGCTTATCTGCTGCCGGCCCCGCACAGTTGCGCCTGGCTGGAGTAATTTGGCGGCGTCCTCGGTCCAGGATTCTCGGTCCCTTGGCGCCGGCATCTTCCGGAGGTGACGCGGGGTTTCTCCTTTTGCATAACTTCCGGGTAATCCGTCCGCGGTTTTTTCACAGGCACGATTTTTTTTATAGATGCGATTTTTTTATCGCGGATGCGATTTTTTTTTCGCGTTTTCATGCGAAAATTTTAAGTATTTTTTTCTTATGCAGGTCTCTGGCTGCATATTTTTTTTAGCTAGCTCCCAGAGTCCTAAAATTGGTGTTGTTCCACTTGTGGTGTTTTTTTCCTCCGGTCCTCAGCTGCCTCCGGTTGGTTTTTTCTACCTTTCCTGTGTAGATAGGTGGTTTACAAATGTTTTACTTGTCCCTTTTCTCCCACAGTGATGTCTTCTCTGCGGGATTCGGAAGGCAGGAAAGTGGATTCCAGGAGGAAGCATCTATCCTGCTACCATTGCAGCACAGTTGCGATTATCGTAAGCTGATCATACCTGCACTCGTGAGATTGCAGAAGGTAAACAGCTTAAGGCTGGGCAACTACTAGCTTGGGAGACCTCTGTCCCGGTAGAGAGACCTTCTTGGTCTCCTTAGTTTCTTCCTCCTCGGATGAGGAGGAGCTGATGTCGTGTTTTTTCCCCCCTGAAAAGACACAGAAATTGCTCAAGTCCATCAGGTCGAGGGACCATGATGTTGACCGTGGGGACCCTTCGGATCCTGCTAGTCGGGCACCTCGTGTCTTCAAAGTGGATAAGACCCTCTTCTCTGTCATGTTTACAGAGTGGAAAAAACCTGGAGGGTCCGTTTTTAACAAAGAAGTTTCCATGTTCCCGATAGCTAAACCCTTGGTGGATTCATGGGGATCCATTCCCAAGGTGGACATGGCTATTGCCAAGTTGTCCAAGCGCACTCTGGTTCCTGCAGACGATGGGTCTAGCCTGCAGGACCCCCTTGCAGAGTGCACACTAAGACGGGGTCATACGGCAGCTGTGGCTTCCGCTTCCACAGTGGCTTCTGAAGTCTCTACGTTCCTCCGGTCTCGCCTGAATCAAATTCAAGTTGACGTGAACCAGAGGTTTTTTCCAGGACGACATGCTGGCTGCCTTCAAGACCATCAACCTGGCTACGGACTTCTTGTGTGATATCGCACAGCTCCAGTTGAAGCTAGCGAGGGAGCCTTCCTGCTAGCAAGGCCGCACTGGGAATGAGGCCAAACACAGATCCTTGCTCCCGAAGCTAAGCAGCAGGTCTGTGGCTCTGCCTCTCAACATGATTTGCAAAGCTAGAATCACAAAAATAAACGTGGCCTAAATGGGTGGGACTGCTCCAGACCCCAAACACTGTGGCGTGTTTCTAACTGGGGGGGAAGTTCCTCCGCATGTGGTTCGCAGCGAACGGCTATCCCCAGCAAAAATTGCATACAATGGAGGATACCAGCGCAAACATCCTACACAAAATAAAACATGTGCGGATGAAAATATATAAACACATAACTCACAGAAAAAAGATGCACCACATGGATAAGCAACTGACAACACTGGCTAATCCCTCACTCTGGTGTTAAAAGCTGAGAGATTCGTCAATATTTCCAATCAGGAACATATCGGAGCCCCTTTAGGCACCACTACACGGTATCTCAGCATGACATGGGGTCCTACCACTAGACTACCTATGGTGTGTGAACAAGGTCTGAACAGGTATTAAGCAGCCTACAGCCCCATCCCACTCACCTGCATTGCAGGACCAACAATGCAATGGGGAACAAATGAGGCCGCAAGCTACACCTACAACAGACCACGTGACACCGGCTTCCAGGTGCAACAGAATGTTTACCAGCCATATGCAATGGCACATTCAATACATATAAAACTAGAATCACAAAAATAATGCTGAGATACCGTGTAGTGGTGCCTAAAGGGGCTCCGATATGTTCCTGATTGGAAATATTGGCGAATCTCTCAGCTTTTAACACCAGAGTGAGGGATTAGCCAGTGTTGTCAGTTGCTTATCCATGTGGTGCATCTTTTTTCTGTGAGTTATGTGTTTATATATTTTCATCCGCACATGTTTTATTTTGTGTAGGATGTTTGTGTGGTGCTTGTGGTTCGCGCCGGTATCCTCTATTGTATGCAATTTTTGCTGGGGATAGCCGTTCGCTGCGAACCACATGCGGAGGAACTGCCCCCCCAGTTAGAAACACGCCACAGTGTTTGGGGTCTGGAGCAGTCCCACCCATTTAGGCCACGTTAATTTTTGTGATTCTAGTTTTATATGTATTGAATGTGCCATTGCATATGGCTGGTAAACATTCTGTTGCACCTGGAAGCCAGTGTCACATGGTCTGTTGTAGGTGTAGCTTGCGGCCTCATTTGTTCCCCATTGCATTGTTGGTCCTGCAATGCAGGTGAGTGGGATGGGGCTGTAGGCTGCTTAATACCTGTTCAGACCTTGTTCACACACCATAGGTAGTCTAGTGGTAGGACCCCATGTCATGCTGAGATACCGTGTAGTGGTGCCTAAAGGGGCTCCGATATGTTCCTGATTGGAAATATTGGCGAATCTCTCAGCTTTTAACACCAGAGTGAGGGATTAGCCAGTGTTGTCAGTTGCTTATCCATGTGGTGCATCTTTTTTCTGTGAGTTATGATTTGCAAAGCTGCCTCCTGGAGCTCTGAATCGACATTCATCTCCCATTATAGACTAGATGCCAGTCTAGCTGAGTTTTCGGCCTTTGGACAAACTATTCTTAGTTCTGCCAGGCAGGAAGGCCCTTCCTAGGGGTTTCTTCTTGCTATTTCCCTATCTGTGCTGCTGGTAGGATGTAAGGGAATCGTTAATTTCTAACGATAATTTGTTATCCCTTAGTCCTAACAGCAGCACACAAATTTCCCACCCTAGTAAGTCTAGTTTTTTTCTAACTATACACAGTGGGCTGGGGGTTGACTTCCTCCTTTTAAGGAGATACTTAATTGTTAAATTGAGTTATTAGTCTTGGGCTCATTAAACATTCCGCCGGTCCTGCCAGTCCACGGGGGGTGGTTAACCCCATCTGTGCTGCTGTTAGGACTAAGGGAAAACAAATTATCGTTAGAAATTAATGATAATGCCCATAGTAGGTATTATAGCCCTCAATAGTGCGCCCAGTAGTTATAATGGTCTCCTGTAGTCCGCCCACTAGTCATAATGCCCTCTGTAGTGCCCCAGTACTTATAATGCTCCTTTTAATGCTCACAGTACTTATAGTACCACCCTGTAGATCCCCAGTAGTTATAATGCCCAGAGTACTTACAGTGCCCCCTGTAGTTATAATGCTACCCCCAACATGACAAAAAAATATATATACGCTTTACTCCCTCTCCACACTGCCATCTGCATTTCAGGCCACAAGCCTCTTCTGGTCTAAAGCCTGAGTTGCCTGAATTCCAGCTCATGTAGATAATTGAGATGACATCATTACACCATGACCACCTGTTCCATTCTACCACCTTGTAGCCTGAAGCCTATGGGACAGGATGAATGGTGGGACAGGGAGCCATTGGATCCTATGCCCCACCTGTATCGTAATCTGAGGAGTAGTCAGTGGCCACCATGTTTCGGGCCTTGGACAAGACATCCATTTTGACTTATTGATGCACCTGACCAAGAGTCATTGATTAGGACTTGGGGAAAGTGACTGCTATAGGTGAAGTCAAGTTCTGCAGTCTGGCAAATGACCAGCATCATTACAGCTCCCCTGCTAGGGACATAGTGACAGTTATCAGTTAGTGTCTCCCTAACATCTGCACATAATGCAGAGTCTTCCCCATAGCTTTCTAAAGCAATTCCAGGCTGAATGTCCACAACAGTTATCTGTCAACATTGAGTTATGTGTACAACCAGATCCCTTCATTGGCAGTTGCAACACACCCAGATCAATCACTGTGTATCTACTGACCAATCATGGCATCAAGGTCTAGATTTTCCTAGCACCATGTTGGTTGGGCATGGCCAAATAGACTGGAGAACCAACACACCTAAAAGGGGAAAACAAATTAATAAGCACAACAATATAAGGCATTGTGCCATGATCCTTGGGAACACTTTTCAATTTGCAATAATCACACCACAGGTAACCCTGATGGACTAAGATACTGCTTGGGACGTACATTAAGCAACAATTCCAGAAGGGAGTCCATCCACAAATCATAAGCACTGCTTATCCAGATATTGGTGTAAATTCTGACACGCATAAAGTAGGAAAAATGTAATCATTTAGACACTGTAACGGCTGCCATTATTGGTTATTATTAGAGATGAATGAATCAAAGCTGACAAAGTGTAATTCGATGCGAATTTCAGGAAACAGTCCGAAGATGAATTTCCTCACGCTTCATGGTAAGGAATCGCATTTTTTCCTAAAATGGCTGCTGCACGTGTGAGGACATGGAGCAAAGAAGTCTAGGAAGGCGGGATCACCCATATTGCCATGCATGCACCTAATCAGCAGCAAGCCAGCCCTGTGATGTCACAGCCATAGCCAAAACCATCTTGAATTCTGCAATTTTCAGCATCAGACATCAGCAGGCGCTAGGAACAATGCTAGAAAAAACTTAATTGTGCTAGAAATTATAATTACTACAGGGGGCACAATTTACAAGTGCAGGGAAGATTATTCAAGGTGTAGGGAAAGGCTAGGGAGGAATCATTCCACAGCATTGATGTTGAACAGGTTTCAGTAGGGGAGGTTACAGTCTGGGTAATAGGAACAATCCCATTACACCTTGCTGCACTGACTGGGGACCCAAATTGCCATTATACAGTAAACCATTCTTGGTATTGGCGTAAAAGTGCTGTTTTAGACAGTTATTTCCAAGGTTTATTACAAGGAAATATTTCCATGTCTTATTTGCCTTTGTGCAGTGCAGTTATATGTTCTAAAGCAGGCATGCGCAACCTGCGGCCCTCCAGCTGTTGCAAAACTACAACTCCCATCATTCCCTGACAGCCTACAGCTATTATCCTACAGAAGGGCATCATGGGAGTTGTAGTTTTACAACAGCTGGAGGGCCGCAGGTTGAGCATCCCTGTTCTAAAGCATTTTTTGGCTTGTATTAGTGGGAAAAAAGGGCTTATTGGAACATTATAAGGGACAGAGTGACCATGTGATTGGGCATTTTTTCATGCTCTGTTTGTTACCAGCGACTTGCTGTGTCAAACCATACACGTTGCACACTTGCTCAGATCACTGTAGCTTCGACTTCCGTTCGTCTTCCATAGTGGCATACGGGATCCATTAGGAGGGTCCCCTATTTTCACCTACCTTTGGGACGAAGCTGGGCAGTCGGTTAGGAGTCGGTTAGAGGGAGGGCCAGATAGGGTCTCCTATAGGAGTTATATCCATTAGATAGGGAATCTCAGGGCAAGAAGACCCAGCAGTGTGTCTTTCGGCCTATACCTTTCCTCTATCTCCCCTTTTTGGAGCTATCCCTTTGGGGCCCTCCTACCTCGATTTAAGTTTAATCTTGAGCTGACAGCTCTACCTTTCACAGTTGACACTTTTTAGGGCTTTTTATCCTTTATTCATTAAAAGTTACATTTTAGCTACCCTTTCCTAGTTTATATGACATGATATTTCAGGGTACCAGTTTATCTATAGGGTTGACCCCCTAGATTAGGTCGCGTTTCTTACGCATGTAAGTGGAAAAAGAAAAATATATTTGCTGTTCAGCGGTGCAGTTATATGTTCTAAAGCCTTTTGTGGCGTATATTAGTGGCAAAAGTAAAATATTTGGCATTTAGCAATGCAGTTATATGTTCTATATGTTTTCTAGCGTGTATAATTGGAAAAAATATATATATTTGCCGTTCAGCGGTGCAGTTATATGCTCTAAAGCCTTTTGTGGCATGTATAAGTGGAAAAATAAAAATATATTTGCCATTGAGCACTGCAGTTATATTTTATAAAGCCCTTTTTGTCGTGTGATAATGGTAAACTGAAAATATATTTGCAGTTTAGAGGTGCAGTTATATGTTATGAAGCACTTTTTGTCTTGTAATAGTGGCAAAATGAAAATATATTTGCTGTTCAGCGGTGCAGTTACAGTATGTTCTAAAGTCTTTTTTGTCGTGTATAAGTGGAAAAATAAAAACACATTTGATGTTCAGCAGTGCAGTTTTATTGTTATAAAGCCCTTTTTGTCGTGTAATAATGGCAAAATAAAAATGTATTTGCCGTTCAGCGGTGCAGTTATATGTTCTAAAGCCTTTTGTGGCGTGTATTAGTGGCAAAAGAAAAATACATTGCCGTTCAGCGGTGCAGTTATATGTTCTAAATCCCTTTTTTGTGTGTATTAGTAGTAAAAAAAGGGCTTATTAGTAGTGTTGATCAAGCACCCAAGCGCTCGGGTGCTCAGTCCGAACACATCGGCACCTGAGCACCCGAGTATAATAGAAGTCAATGGAAGAACCTGAGCATTATACCAGGGACCCCCTGCTCTAAAGAGGGGAGGGTGCCTGGTTCATAGGAAAAGGTCAGAAATTGATGGAAACAACAGCGAAATGGTTCTGGAACAGCATGGGGAGGATGTCTGGATGTATCTTGGACTATCTTCCGCCTCCGCGTTCTCACGCCATTGGTTCTGCAACAATGTCCGCCTCTGCCTCCGCATCCTTCACCGTGTCCTCAGCCTCCACTGCAGGGACAATTCACAGTGCCCCTCCAGCCTAGCACCTGTGCAGGGCACGACAGTGTCACGCTGTTCTACACCTCGTTTGCCTGGGCGAACGGAGTCACAAAGGGGAAGAACTGCTCAATGTCCTTCATCAAGAAATCGAATCCTGGCTTTTTCCGTGACAACTCAAAATCGGAACCATAGTAAAAGACAACGGGAAGAACATGATGTCGGCGCTGCATCAAGGAGGGCTAAGCCATGTGCTCTGCATGGCACACATGTTTAATCTGGTTGTAAAGCGGTTACTGAAGTCTTCCACCCATCTGCATGATATCCTAAAAATGGCCAAGAAAACTTTGCATGCATTTCAGCCACTAGTACACCGCAAAGCACACCCTCCTTGTGCTGCAGTGGCAGAACGGCATCCCCCAACCTAAGGCTGATATGTAACCTTTCCACCCATTGGAATTTAATGTGGAGGTGGCAGCAGCAGCATGAGGAGGCCACAGAGTGGCAAGGTGACATAGTGTGAATGTGGCAGCAGCATCAGGAGACCAAAGAGTGGCAAGGTAACATAGTGTGGCAAGGTCACTCTGTGGTCTTCTCATGCTGCTGCCACCTCCACACTATGTCACCTTGCCACTCTGTGACCTCCTGATGCTGCTGCCACCTCCACACTATGTCATATTTCCACCTTGTGGAATCCTGATGCTGCTGCCACCTCGACACTATGTCATCTTGCCCCTCTTGATGCTGCTACCTCCTTCATACTATGTCACTTTGCCACTCTGTGGTCTCCTGTTGCTGCTGCCACCTCCACACTGTCACTAGGTCACTTTATGGTCTCCTGATGCTGCTGCCACCTCCACACTATGTCACGTTGCCACTCTGTGGCCTACTGATGCTGCTGCCACCTCCACACTATGTCACCTTGCCACTCTTTGGCCTATTGATGCTTCTGCCATGTCCGCAGTATGTCACCTTTCCACTATGTGGCCTTCTGATGCTGCTTCTACCTCCCCACTATGTCATGTTGCCACTCTGTGGTCTCCTCATGCTGCTGCTACCTCCACACTATGTCACCTTGTTACTCTATGGCCTCCTGATGCTGCCGCCACCTCCACACTATGTAGCTTTGCCACTCTGTGGCCTCCTTATGCTGCTGCCATCTCCACACTATGTCACCTTGCCACTCTGTGGCCTCCTCACGCTGCTGCTGCCACCTCCACACTGTTATTGTGCCAGTCTGTGGCCTCCTCATGCTGCATTCTCCTCACCACTGTGTCATAGGGGCACTTTGTGGGCTTCTCATACTGTTCTCACCCTTCTCATTTCATGACTGGGCCACCTTTTTGCCTTTCTGCCTGACTGACATCATCATTTATTTGACACTTCTTCCGATCTGTCAGAAGGAAGGAAAATCTAGAGGTACAACGGATCCTGTCTGTGTAGCAGCTGTAAGGCCTGTATGGTCCCATCAGAACTGGCTTGTCATTTGGTAGTCAAAAGCAGTGTTCGGTACAAAACACAAAAGATATACAAATATTCCATTCACTCCTTTTTTATGGATTATTGACCAAATGCGGACCAAGTGAAGACGGATGATCAACAGACAGGATCCTTTTTTGTGGGTTATTGTTCTGACGGATCAGAGGAATGGTCAAATAATCAGTGACGTCAACACAAACTTACTGCTGACACCCTCTCCACTGTGTCAAGGGGCTCTACTTGTATAAGCATTTAATAGAACAGGTACTGTAGACAATCCATCTATGTGGAATCAGCTGACTACGGTGTAAAAGGAGTGCCCTTCTTCTTGGCGCTAACATCGACCTGTAAGGCTGAGTTCATACTTGAGCTATTTGGTCAGTTTTGGCCCCATGACTGCCCAAATAAGTGAAGTGTGCAGGGATTCTAAGAGCGACGCCTGTCATCTGCATGTCATACTGACTTACAGTATTATTTCACTACCACAGCAGACTCCCTATGCGTGTTACCGCAAGGCACAGTGTTCTACACCACTATAAAGGCTCTCTGCAGCCAGGAAATAACATTTTTAACGTTTTTAACAGGATTTGCTGCAAATAAATTCAGATCGAACCAAATTTTTTCAAAAAATTTGGTGAACAGGCTGAATCAATTTTTTTTTTAAAATTCGCTCATCTCTAGTTAGTATCTCTATAAAACAGAAACAAGATAATTCCTGAACAAATACTGTATTAAACCACATCACAAAATAGACAACTTAGGAAATGTAATTAATATGAATATTATTTCTGATATTTTGAGACTACTGTGAGTGGAATACTCCATTCTCTGTAGCAGCCATGGATGCGCGTGACGTTTATCCTGCTACCCGGTTGTAACTAATTGTTTCTAGTCCTGTATAATTTCCTATGTATCTTAGGGATTGCCCCCCCCCCCCCCTTTTTTTCGGTTTAGTTTGTGTGGGATCTATACCCATAGTATCTTTAGGGGTGGGTGTGGATGCCCCTAGTCCGTTTATAATGAGCAGTACATTAGGTTTACTTTATAACCAACTAATCTCTGTTTCATGGGCGATCTCAATTTGTCTTATCATTTTCTATATTTGTCTCACCCAATTAGCCTTATTACAGTTTATTTGCTTGCACCTATAAGCTTAGGGAGGCGATGTTGTTATTAGCGCCGGTGCCTCCCATATGATTGTATGAATAGGACGGTGGGATTAGTTTTCGGTACCTTGGGAACGTTCCACTCTGGAGCGCACCGCAACCGGAAGTCCGGTCGTCAGTGGCGCGAATGCAGCACATCAAGCGCCGGCTATTTAAACAGGCGTTTTGAGCCTCACCATAAGGCTGCTTCATATTGGCACCTCAGGTGTGGCTGGATATAGGTTAGCACAGACATAAGTGTAAGTACTGTTGGGATTCTGTTGTTCATGAAGTTAGATTGTTATTTTCAGACTGGGTTACTGACTGTGGTGTCCTCCATCCATCTTGTAAGAGGAACTAGGTCATTGCTACATCAAATCACATGTCCACATCAGATATCTAGGAATCAACCAGCCCCACCTTCAGGCATTACCTGTCCCTTTCCTCTACAGGTTTGGAGAAGTGGAGGGTGGGAAAGTTACTGCCTCTGATTCGCGCTTTTTTTTACCCTGTGTCTGTACCCCTAATGAACCCAAATTCTGGGGGGAAACGCATAGGGATAACAGGGTACAAATTGTTCTTTAGGGTGTTTTAGGGTTATCCAAAATAGGTACAGGGACGGAGGTTCCCCACATCAGGGGATGCCCCGGGCTGAGGATAAGTTAGGACCATTGTAGGGAAAGGACCTTGCCTTCCATGGTTATATCCTCACATATACTTGCTTCTGGACCCGCTGTTTATTTGATTAAGGGTTGACCAATAAGGGTCATTTTAAGGATATCAATAAAAGTATATTTTTTTAAGGGTTCTATTATTTTTTCAGTTTTCAGCATCAGTTTTCATTTAGTTTGTTGGGACTCAACTAGATTTACCTTCCATCAGTATGCTTTGTCTTGTTTGAATATTATTCTGGCACTAAGTGCCATCCTATTCCAATCTAGAAATTGTAACGATTTGGAAGATCAGATCCTTTGTATATCTGTACATTCTTCTCCGCCTACAGTATATCTGCACAAAAAAATTTAACTTATTGTTATGAATAATGACATTTTATTATTTGAAACCAGTGTTTCTGCTGTAGTCATGGACAGGTGAATAAGACCTCATACACACAGTCATATTACAGTTTCACAGCTACACAACGATCATTGGTCACTCAATGGGTTTCGTGTAGATCCAACCTTACACAGCCTATATTGCAATGAACAGAGGCTATATGACTTTTCACTAGAAAGCAGTAAAGATTACAACCACCGCTGTGGTTTGTCTGGTGAGCTCATGCACCTGCATAGAACTCTGTTTATCAAAAATGTATTTATTTTTTTTAACAATAGCACAAGAGCAGAAAAAAATATAAACTAAGGTGAAAAAGACAAGACAATGCTTGATTCATCGGTACATAGAATGGAAATATTTAGTACAGTATGCTGATGTGTCCATGGAGTTTTAAAGCCAAATGTATGCCAAAAGTGTGCCCTTCTGGCATTAAAAACCAGCTATTTCCAGGCTGCAGAGAGCATTTATAGGGATGTAGAATACTGTGCCTTGCAGTAACATGCATAGGGAGTCTGCTGTGCTAGTGAAACAATACTGTGAGTCAGTATGACAAGCACTTGACAGGTGTCGCTTTTAGAATCACTGCATACTCCACTTATGTGGGGCAGTCACCGGGCCAAAACTGACAAAATAACTCAAGTATCAACTCAGCCTTACAGGTAGATGTTAGCGTCAAGAAAAAGAGCACTCCTTTAACACCCTCATCAGCTGATTCCACATAGATGTCTACAGAACCTGTTCTATTAAACGCTTATACAAGTAGTGCCCCCCAAGAGAGTGGAGAGGGTGTCAGCAGTAAGTTTGTGTTGACATCACTGATTAATTTTCTCCATTCTCTGATCCATTACAACAATAACCCACAAAAAAAGGATCGTGTCTGTGGAGCATACACCTTCACTCTGTCAGCATTTGCTCAATAATCCATCCCTATTGCTAAAGGCAAAAAAAAAACGGAGTGGATCTAAAGCAGAGATAACATGTGAATGGAATATTTGCATGTCTTTTGTGTTTTGTACCCACTCCTGCTTTTGGCTACCAAATCATAAGCCAATTCTGATGGGACCATACAGGCCTTAAATCTGCTACACAGACAGGATACGTTCTGTGTCTCATTTTTCCTTTCTTCTAACAGATCAGAAGAAGTGTCAAATAAATGATCATGTCAGCCAGGCCGGAAGCCAAAATAGTGGATCAGTCATGCAGTGGGGAGGGTGGAAGCAGCATGAGGAGACCACAGAGTGGCCCAATGACAGGGTCTGGAGGTGGAAGCAGTAAGAGGAGGCCACCGAGTGGCACAATGACAGAGTCTGTAGGTGGTGACAGCAGCAGCAGCAGCATTAGGAGAAGGCCACCGAGTGGCACAATTACCAAGTGGAGGTGGAAGCAGCATGCGGAGACTACAGAGCGGCACAATGACGGAGTCTGGAGGTGGCGGCAGCAGCAACAGCATCAGAAGGAGGCTACCAAGTGGCACAATTAACAAGTGTGGAGGTGGCAGCAACATGAGTAGGCCACAGAGTGGCACAATGACAGAGTCTGTAGGTGGCAGCAGCATTAGGAGAACGCCACTGAGTGGCACAATGACCGAGTCTGTAGGTGGCGGCAGCAAGGGGAGACTACAGAGCAGCACAATGACAGAGTGTGGAGGTGGCAACAGCATGAGTAGGCTACAGAGTGGCACAATGACCAAGTCCGGAGGTGGCAGCAGCAGCATCAGGAGGAGGCCACAGAGTGGCACAATGACAGAGTGTGGAGGTGGCTGCAGAATCAGGAGGCCACAGAGTGGCACAATGACAGCGTCTGGAGGTGGCAGCAGAATCAGTAGGCCACAGAGTGGCACAATGACCGAGTTTGGAGGTAGCGGCAGCAGCATCAGGAGGAGGCCACAGAGTGGCACAATTACCAAGTGTGGAGGTGGCAGCAGCATGAGGAGACCACAGAGCAGCACAATGGCATAGTCTGGAGGTGGCAGCAGCATGAGTAGGCCACAAAGCGGCACAATGACAGAGTGTGGAGGTGGCAGCAGCATGAGGATGCCACAGAGTGGCACAATGACAAAGTCTGGAGGTGGCTGCAGAATCAGGAGGACACAGAATGGAACAATGACCAAGTCTTTAGGTGGCGGCAGCAGCATCAAGAGGAGGCCACAGAGTGGCACAATGACCAAATGTGGAGGTGGAAGCAGCATGAGGAGACCACAGAGTGTCACAATGACAGAGTGAAGAGGTTGCACAAGCATCAGTAGGCCACAGAGTGGCACAATTACAGAGTCTGGAGGTGGAGGTAGTATGAGGAGGCCACCGAGTGAAACAATGACCGAGTCTACAGGTGGAGGCAGCATGAGGAGACCAAAGAGCGGTACAATGACAAAGTCTGGAGGTGGCGGCAGCATGAGGAAACCACATAGTGGCACAATAACTGAATCTGGAGGTGCCGGCAGCAGCATCAGGAGGAGACCACAGAGTGACACAATGATCAAGTGTGAGGGTGGGAGCAGCATCAGGAAATCACAAAGGGGCAAGGTGACATAGTTTGGAGATGGCAGCAGTAGTCTTGTACGCGAATATTCGAATCTCGAATTTTAATCGGGAATATCACAACTTCGAGAATTCGTGAATATTTAAAATATAGTGATATATATTCGTATTTTCAAATATTCAACTTTTTTTTTCATCAGTAACCTCCATTTTTGCTTGTGCACCAATGAGAAGGCTGCAATGTCTTTGTCTGAGCTTAGCAACATCGCTAGCAACCAATAGTAAATTTGACTACCCCTTTAGTATATAAGAACCTTCTCACAGCCATTTTCTACAGTATATTACAGTTCTGAGAGAGATAGCAGTGTCATTGCTGTGCTATCTGCTTTTCTTGGTTACATTACAATAGAAAGTTAGTTAGCTTATATATAAATAATACAGATAGTTAGTGGGAGATAATCAGTGTAAATTAGATTGTGATATAGTGTAGCTGTGCAGGGTGTTAGGTTCTGCTGTCGATACATACATACATGCTACATACATAGTGCTGTATGTATGTATGTATGCTACATACATACATATGCTGTGATGTCACAAGTTCACAACAATACTTAGTGCACCAATCATTAATATATAGTCAGACCTGCTAAAATCTGAAGTTGCACGTATTGTGCAAAAATATGTGCACTATTATTTGTTGATTTGCGCAATCAGGAATATATCGGAGCACTCTTTTTGCATATAAATCTATTGTAATGTTACAACCATTTTCTCCAGTCTAAGGAAACTTCTAGCAGCTTGAAAAATGTAGCTACAGTGACCCACGCCTTTATTGCGCGTTGCTGATTTTTATTGCAATCAAGAAAATAACCGCAAATTCGTGAATATATGACGAATATTCTACCAAATATTCGTGAAATATTGCGAATTCGAATATTGCCCCTGCCGCTTATCACTAGGCAGCAGCAGCATCAGGATACCACAGAGTGGCAAGGTGACATACTGTGGAGATGGGGGCAGGAGCAGCATTAGTATACCACAGAATAGTAAGTGACATATTGTGGAGACGGCAGCAGCATCAGGAGACCACAAACTGTGAAGGTGACATAGTGTGGAGATGGCAGCAGCAGAAGCATCAGGATACCACAGAGTGGCAAGGTGACATAGTGTGGAGATGGCAGCAGCATCAGGATACCACAAATTTACCCTGTGACAGAGAGGGGCGGTGGGTGTGGCAATACCAGTACCCGCGGACTAAGGAGCACTTGGCATCAGATGGGTGGCATCAGAGGGGTGGCAGCATCAGAGTAGTAGCTGAGGCAGGTAGCCAGAAAAAACAGTTCTCTTTTTTTCACGGATTGGGTGAGGCGGATGGATGATCTAATCAGAAGCATCAGGAATTGGTGGGTGGAAATTCTGGCTGATCCACGCCTGATTCATTTTGACAATGGTCAGTATCTCCACATTTTGGGTGGACAGGCGAGTTTTTCTTGGGGTCACTATTGCCCCCGCCGCACTAAACACCCACACATGATGCCACACTACTGGCCGGGCAGGACAGCTTTTCCAGGGCAAACTCTGCCAGTTTCTGCCACAAATCCAGTTTGGCTGCCCAGTAGTCCAGCGGATCTTCAATGTTGGTTGGCAGGATGCTGTCCAAGTAGGCCACCACCTGCTGGTTCAGGTCCTGCTCCAGGTCTTCCTGCTGCTGCTGGTGAGAAGTTTCTCACTATGCGGGTGAAGAAAGCCACTCATCAGCTACTTGAGACTCAGGCTGCTGCTGATGCAGCTGGTTCTGCTCCTGCCTGCCCCATGTCGGGCATTTTCATGAGTGTATATGATACCTGATCATATTATAGTCCAAAAATGGATGCTCATTGTCTTTTAAGGGACAGACTGAACCAAAGTTACAAAGTTTTGCTACACGGCTGGAACAGGCCAAGATTTGAGGTCACACAGAGTTAAGTCTGTGTAAAAGTTTATACTAAATACAAAGAACATTGTATTTTAAAAAGTTATTGCCACAGATGTGGTCATATCTGTTGGGAGTACACTGGATTCTCCAGACATGTCCGTCTGAAGAGAACAAGGCCCATTCATATCATTATGGTCCATAGATCAACAGTGTGAGAAACATTTAGAGAGACGCCTAGAGGTCTGTCTTTAGTTATTTTAAAATGTCCACGTTAATCCTTATCTATAATTTACGATGACAAGGGTCAAATGTATATAATACAAGAGTGCCATAGTTAACTCTTTATTGTGTCGCGCTAATAGCTTGCACAACAGTGCCATCCGGAGACAGATGGATATCGCTACACCATCCTCCAGTTTCATTATGGGTAAATATGATCTCATAGGATCATTACCATATGAGCGTATGATTGGAAGATCTTAATTGAGGGGGAAGGTAATGTAAGATAAGGATTGGGATATTTACTGTTGGAAGAGGGGAAATTCCAACAAGCAACAAGCAAGGAACAGTCCAACATTCCAGGATAGAGCATCAGGATCATCATCATAGCCAGAACACCCAAGAGAGAGGGGTCTATCAATATGAAAGTCATGGTGAGACATGCGATGATGGACCACCCAGCTTTCCTAGGAGCAGAAGTATGATTCCTGCTAGGACTTGGTAAGAGACATATAGAATGATCCTTTATTTTATTAAGACTAATTGGATAATGTGGGTGAAATCATATCACCCAGATTGGCGAATACATAAACACATTAATTAATTGATCATCTCCATATTGAGATGTAGTCTTAGGATATTGTGAGGCTTCATTCTACCTGCAGAAGAATCAAGACTCATAAACTAGCAAAGTATTAAATGATTGCATAGATATATATATATTGATAGTAGCATTCTTCGCCAAGCTAGGTGATAAATTCCCACTGGTAAGACTTGTTCCAAGTTCTTCACATTTCTGTTGTGTGTCTTAATAGTCTTACCAAGTCATACATGTGAAAATAGTCCAGGATGGTGCTGAAGGATACAGTTATCTCTTCTAAGTTATATCCTTTGATGGATTTGCCCATTCCTGAAGTCATGTGAGGTGTAGTTGGTTAGAGGGGGGCAGAATGTAGTTAGCATTCGATATTAATGTCTAGGATTAGACATGCCCATCCTGATATCATGAGGTTTCCTCTGAACAGAAGTGATGTATATAATTTAACTTCTTGTTTTGATATCCTAACCAAATAATAGCTTTGTTATAATGTGACAAGTTGCTTCTACCCACATGTATTGCTAAGCTTATATTGCTTATATCGATGATATCATTGTGTTTATTTACTTATTTTAAGCTTGTAATGCTTTATATCAAGTCTGTATATATTCATTTGCATATATCATTGTGTTTATTTATATTTATAACCTTGTAACCAATAAACCTGCATGTTTTTATAATACCTGCGTATTTTTATTTAATGTCAAAACTATATCTTTAGCATCAATGGCATCTCACATGAAAAGAACTTATTATCTGAGGAAATAGTCGGCCTCAGATGTGAATTGTATCGATTGGGTTATCTACAATTCACCAGGTCATGATTTCACAAAGTTATGAAAAATGTATGGTTAATTATTTTTATGACCATAATTAATAATTCTTAATCGGATTATTATAAACCCAACAAAAATGGAGGTCCCACCGAGATCTTGATGAGATTACATTTTCCTAAGATTTGATAAGATGACATATTGCTGAGATTATTGATGAGATTACTTATTAATGAATAATTGTCATGTATATTGTTGCTGGCATTAGAATGCTACAGCCAGATCACGGTTGCAACGGTGTGGTGTCCATATATAGTCAATATCACTGTCCTGGTACTGAAGGGGTTAAGCCGGTATCACGACCGCAGATGAGTAGTTGCAGTAAAGTGTTATTACACGGATGCAACCAGTGCATGACATGTAAATCAACTCAGGAGTTGTTTGTCTATGCTTAACACAAGTGATGTTTTTGTATCGCCAGAAATTAATTGTAAATTGTCCCAAGATAGGGAACAGATGTAGGTTTTGTTAGCCTAGGCGGTACAGTGTCTGGTTCTAGTCCTTTGTTTGACTCAGGAACCTTCCTATTAATTCCTGGCCAGTTAACTCCCATAGTTGGAGATTTCTCCCATATATGTAATGGACTCAGATCACAGTAGTTGATTTTATTAAAGTCCCAGATTACAGGGAGGTTGAGTTTAGTAGCTCAGGGCATTACAGGATAATAGAGGAACTTTATACATAAAGTCTGACCGGATGTTATTGATAAATAGAATCTATAAGAAAACAGTTTTAAACAGGTTGTAAATGATGTTGATGTAACCTGGTTCTTCTTTTTCATGTTCCTGATTCTAAATTGCATAAATGCAAGACATATAAACCGGCTATAAGAAGCCATATTGTCTATGAAACATAATTGTGTAAATCACCTAAAATTGATACAGTTGTTCCCAAAATGTTAAGTCACTTAGGGAACCAACACAGGCTTTGAAAGCCTAGATAAGAAAGTGGGTCTATGGCTATCGTCCATGTTTTGACTCAAAATTTTACTATAATTTAGCCCAATACCTCCTATATAAGGCACTTCAGTCACTAAGTTGACTAAATAAGAAGTGCTAGATTACAAGGGAATGTGAGTAGTAATCCAGGGCAACTACAAGTTGATTAAATAGGTAAATTGCTACGTATGCTAATATAACCATGCTTTCTTATACGATCCTATGGTACAATCTGCAATTGCCACAGATATGATAATCCCCAAGGGGGGATGAGGGGTAGTTTGTGGTAATAGCAGACCGCAGTATACTCCCAGGGATTGCAGAGCTGTGTCATGTGTACAATTAGTTCTCTTGCAGATGCTGTATGCCCCAAACTTTTGCCACCATCTTAAAGATGGGAGGGGGGAAGGAGCGTATTCCTAAGTCCTAGGTACATGTCAGTGAAGAGGTCAGAGGTCGCAGAGCTGCGCGGCGAGCTGATTTTTTAAGTCAGCCTAATGGAAAGGAAGAGTAAGATTCTCCCAACTCCATTGAATGTAAATTCTGTACCTTATAAAGTGAATAAAGAGTAAAGAAGAGCTGTTTAATACTTTCCTGAGATGGGAATGTCCCGTAAACTAAACAAACTGCTTCATTAAGCTAATAATCAGAGCAAGTCAATAAATGATTAAGGATATTGATTACTAATCGAATTTTTCCACAGAATCACTAACATGATGTTTGTGTAGAGTTTTATTTCAGTGCTAAAAAAGGCAAGAGCTAAAGTGAGATTGGAAAATCTAAAATTTGAAGATGGAGACACATCATAAATTTCATGTGATTGGTGGTGGTATCGTATAAAAAAAAAAAGACTGGACAGTTATACTAACCATATTGTTTGCCTATCAATTGTGACTAACTTGTCGTCACTGTATTCTATGCAGATGTATGGACACATATATTACTCTGTTTCGAGGTAGTCTCAAAGTATTGATTGGGTTATGATCCTAAATAGGCATAACACATAAGGCTGTATTAGCCTGGCAGAGGAAGAATAGTTATATATATTTCTTTGGGAAGAATAAATATAAAAATCCTCAACTAGCTGCTGGCTAAGGTATGGCATAAGTCAAAGGCCTAAAATAGACAGGTATATGTCTGATAAAGTTTTGCTGCGTTGTTGCTCATACTGTCTGTTGTTTTCTTAAGCATAGATGATGGCCCAAGATGGGATCACATGTTGATGCCGAAATCCTGAAAGTCTTAGTATCCGGAACCAAAAGAACCTGAGGTCAAGGCTATCCGTGACGCAAGAGACGTCCAGTCGGAGCCAACCCAGATGTATCCAAGATGTATCCAGGAATGACAAGTGTGCAAAGCCCCAGGGGATTCGACAGCCGCAACAAAAGTACATCATACCAATTCAACATGACAAAGTATTCGAGATCGCAGACATGAAGATATGTTGTCAAACATCGCTCGCTAATAAGAATTGTCAAGTTGCTGACGAGCCAGGAAGCCATTACTTTGAGTTTTTCGTTTTAGCAGCAATGTTACTAAGCTAGAGGACCAAAGAAATATTTTCAATTGAGACACGTTTCCGGAATGTCCAGAAAATGACCGGAACGTTTTTCTCTCTACAGCGGTCATAAAGGAACATAACATATGTGTAGTAAAACTAAACAAAGTTTGTGTTTTAGATTTGTGTCGTAAGAGTTCACACAAAATTGTGATTCATTTATTGCAAGGAAAAATTGTATTCCCAAATCTATAATGATTTGGAGCATTATGCCCTGTATTGTATTTCAGCCTATTCAACCTTCTAAAAACGAAATTGAATATGCTGAAAAGGGGGGATTTGTCGGGCATTTTCATGAGTGTATATGATACCTGATCATATTATAGTCCAAAAATGGACGCTCATTGTCTTTTAAGGGACAGACTGAACCAAAGTTACAATCCTTATCTATAATTTATGGCGACAAGGGTCAAATGTATATAATTCAAAAGTGCCATAGTTAACTCTTTATTGTGTCGCGCTAATAGCTTGCACAACAGTGCCATCCGGAGACAGATGGATATCGCTACACCATCCTCCATAGTTGCATTATGGGTAAATATGATCTCATAGGATCATTACCATATGAGCGTATAATTGGAAGATCTTAATCGAGGGGGAAGGTAATGTAAGATAAGGATTGGGATATATATTGTTGGAAGAGGTAAATTCCAACAAGCAACAAGCAAGGAACAGTCCAACATTCCAGGATAGAGCATCAGGATCATCATCATAGCCAGAACACCCAAGAGAGAGGGGTCTATCAATATGAAAGTCATGGTGAGACATGCGATGATGGACCACCCAGCTTTCCTAGGAGCAGAAATATGATTCCTGCTAGGACTTGGTAAGAGACATATAGAATGATCTTTTATTTTATTAAGACTAATTGGATAATGTGGGTGAAATCATATCACCCAGATTGGCGAATACATAAACACAATAATTAATTGATCATCTCCATATTGAGATGTAGTCTTAGGATATTGTGAGGCTTCATTCTACCTGCAGAAGAATCAAGACTCATAAACTAGCAAAGTATTAAATGATTGCATAGATATATATATTGATAGTAGCATTCTTCGCCAAGCTAGGTGATAAATTCCTAAATTCATAATTAATAATTCTTTATTGGATTATACTGTTCATGTTTTATGAAGTCAATTCCAGGTGACAGGTTCACTTTAATTTCAATTAGGGTTTTGCAGATGAGCGGTGATTTTCACGCATCACAATAGAAATTAATAGGGCTGCGCGAAAATAGCAAGCATCTGCAAGCAAGTGCGGATGTGGTGTGATTTTCACGCATGGTTGCTAGGAGATGATAGGGATGAGCAACCCCAGACCCCATTAAAGTCTATTCACTGTTTTATTTTTCCTTATTACAGAATGCTTTAAGAAAAAAATAACTCAACTCATTCACTTGAACGCTCAGCCGGCATAGTCTTCTTACAGGACCTGCAAATGGACCTTTGATGACATAATCGCGCTCACCACGTGGTGAGCGCGGTGACGTCACTGCAGGTCCTGCTGAATGAAGATAGAAGATCCTCAAGTGGATGAGGTAAATTAATTTTTTTTATTTTTTAACCCCTTAAGGCACATTTTAGTAAGCATTCTGTATTAAGAATGCTATTATTTTCCCTTATAACCATGTTATAAGGGAAAATAATAAAATCTACACAACACCAAACCCAAACCCAAACTTCAGTGAAGAAGTTCGGGTCTGGGTACCACATTCAGTTTTTTATTACGCGTGTGCAAAATGCATTGCACTCGCTCGGAAGAACCTGAACAAAGCAATGCAATCGTAGTCAAAACTGACTGAAACTGCGTGCACAGGTTTCCCGCAATGCACCTGGGACGCATCTGGAGCAAATCTGGGACGCCCATCTGAAAGAGGCCTAAACGCTTTTAACCCCAAATAACTGCAACAGTGAACTGCATATATATTTTTCTGTTAGTACTGAAATACGCCACTAAATGCTTTCACCACATATAACTGCAGACGTAAACTGCGTATATATTTTTCTTTTAAAAGCTTTTCAACATAGCATAGCAACAAGAACAAATTGCTGTATAATGACAATGACAGAGCTGCATAATGGCTATTTGGATCCTCAAATAATTTTTCTCTGCACTTGTAAATCGCTTTTTTAGCACTGTCCTTAGCGCCTTCTGACGTCTCTCCCTGCACTAAGATGCTGTGAAATGATTTCTACCTATCCTTTCCCTTTCCTTGCACTTATAAATCGTTTTCAGTTTCTTTTTAACAAGCAGGTTTTTCCAATAGCTGTCCCTAGCGCCCTCTCACGTCTGTCCCCTGCACTCAGAACGCTGGAAAATGTCTGATTCTAAGATGGCCGCTGTATTTATAGGGCTGTGACATCACAGGGCTGGCTGGCTGCTGATTGGCTGCATGCATGTCAATCTGGGTGATGCCGCCTTCACAGAGTTCCTTGCCCCATGTCCTCAGTCTTCACACGCGTGGCCGCCATTTTAGAAAAAATTGCAATTCATTACACAGAAAACGTGAGGAAATTCGCATTAGTTGCGAATGGAATTTTTCGTGAAATTCAGATCGAATTCCACTTCGTCTGCTTTGATTCGCTCATCTCTATTCAGGACCCTTCAGCCTAAGGGAGCATTCACATGACCGTATAATTGGATCCGCATCTGTTGCGCAATTTTGCGGAACGCATGCGGACCCATTCATTTCAATGGGGCCACAAAACATGCGGACAGCACACCATGTGCTGTCCACATCCGTTTTTCCGTTCCGCAGCTCCGCAAAAAAGATAGAGCATGTGCTATTCTTGTCCATGGTTGCGGACAAGAATTGGCATTCTCTATATAGTGCCAGCCATGTGCGGTCCGCAAAAGCCATCCCATTTACTTCTATGGGATGGCTCCTTCCTATACAAGTGTCTGATCTGATATACAATCTCATGTTAAGTCATCAATATTAAAATCTGGAAAACCACTTTAACAATATTTAGAAGCACAATGTTTAGAAGTACAATGCATTTTTGACTAAATGAGACTGTTTTAAAAAATCTAAGTGTAAGCGCTGAATACGTCAATTTAGCCCAAAGCTGAATATATGTATTATAAAGGTTTCAGCCAAATGCTCATTGGGTTGACAGCTCCAAACCCCCGAGCCCCCCCCCCCCCCCCTCCGCCATGCTCAGCCGTGCTTGCATGTGTTCCAAATTGAGAGTATATCTGGCAGCAGCTTATCTCCCAGGAACAAAAGGATAGGGCATGTTAAAATCCAACTGCCCCATCCTTCTTTCACTCAAAATCAGCTAGTGCTCCGCCATTCCTGTCCAAATCAAGGGAGTTTGACCAATATTAATCTGATGCGTAAGGCCAAATAATAAAACTACTCAATGGAGATCTGTAGTAACCACTTAAAACCTTGTTCAATGCTTTGTGAATATTTCTGCCTAAATATATAAATTACTATTTAATTTTCCAGTATTTCTTCATATTAAATCTGGGTGTAAGAAATGGCCCCACCCTAAGCACTGATCATTTGATATATCCTTATTGTTTGTCAGCAACAGGAATGACTTCTGGTTTCTTGCCCTCCAAAAATGTCAGTGAATTACAGTTGGGATGGATTATTTAGATGTCTGAACCTCATGAATCTTTCATTGTAATATTGAAGGTGACTCCATTAGCAGTAGCTAAAGATGGCAATTGTGCTGTCAACCTAGAAAGTAATTGTAGAGAGGAAATTGTGTGTAGGTATGTGGGCAGGTGAGAAAAGAGATATTTCATAGAAAGGAAGCAGCTTATTAAGGTAACATCAGTTATATCAAGAGAAATCGAAATGCATGACCATCTACTAGTACTGAAGTTTACTTCATTTTCCTCATTTTCCTCCAGTCTATACCACACAGAGGTGGTATATAGAGTCTTACATCATATGTACTATTATCCATATACATTATCTATACATAGTGTGGGGAGTCGCTCTGGTAGACAGCGGTGCGGGTGCAGTTTAGAGGCAAAACCAGGAGTCCAGATTGTGCAACAAACAGTGTTTTATTCACACTTGCACACAAAATGAAAAACAGTCTCTTGGTGACAGTTCACACACAACGGAAATAACGTAGCCAAACAAAAACAGTCCAACACAGGTTCAGTCACCTGGGAGGTGTAGGTGCAGGTTCGCACCACGCTGTCGGCCCAGCCGCAGGAGAATCCAGCTTCAGGTAGCCAGGAACACAACACCTCCTTGCTGAGCTCTTTCCTCCAGGACAGAGAACTCCCAGCCCTGTTAGCAGCTCCAGGATAATCACACTCACAGCTGGTGGTGCTGGCTGAGTTTATAAACCCAGCCCAAAACTCGGACTGGACCGTGGGGAGCAGCCACCCACCCTACTCTTTAGCTGCTCCCAGTAAGAGCCGGCCCGGATCGGCTTTGCAGCCATGCTATTTAACAAAGTCAAACAGCACTAGCTGCTGCAGACAAAAACCCGGCTCTCACCTCACCGAGGCCAGCAACCTCGGTGACACGTACCTGCCATCTAGGACGGCACCCTGCACCTTACCACAATAGCTAGAAAATCTAAGTACAGTCGTGGCCAAAAGTTTTGAGAATCACACAAATATTAGTTTTCACAAAGTTTGCTGCTAAAATGCTTTTAGATCTTTGTTTCAGTTGTTTCCTATTATGTAGTGAAATATAATTGCATGCACTTCATACGTTTCATAGGCTTTTATAGACAATTACATGACATTTATGCAGGGTCAGTATTTGCAGTGTTGGCCCTTCTTTTTCAGGACCTCTGCAATTCGACTGGGCATGCTCTCAATATACTTCTGGGCCAATTCCTGACTGATAGCAACTAGAGTTGAGCGAACACCTGCATGTTCGGGATCGAGAAGTTCGCCCGAATTTCCAGAAAATGTTCGGGTTCGGGATCCGAACTGTACCCAAACTTCATGCCGAACCCGGACCCCATTGAAGTCCATGGGGCACCCGAACTTTTGAGCACTAAAATGGCTATAAAATAGTCCAGGAAGGGGCTAGAATGCTGCAAAAGGAGGCAAAATGTAGGAAAATGCCCTGCAAACAAATGTGGATAGGGAAATCAATTAAAATAAAATAAAGAAAAATTAATCAATATCAATTGGAGAGAGGACCCATAGCAGAGAATCAGGCGTCATATCATCCACCACTGGAAAAGGCCACTTTGAGTTATTTAGACCCCAGCACCCAGACAGAGGAGAGAGGTCCCACAGCAGAGAATCAGGTGTCATATCACCCACCACTGGAGAAGGCCACTTTGTTATTTAGGACCCAGCACCCAGACAGAGGAGAGAGGTCCCACAGCAGAGAATCAGGTGTCATATCACCCACCACTGGAGAAGGCCACTTTCAGTTATTTAGGCCCCAGCACCCAGACAGAGGAGAGAGGAACCACAGCAGAGAATCAGGCGTCATATCACCCACCACTGGAGAAGGCCACTTTCAGTTATTTAGGCCCCAGCACCCAGACAGAGGAGAGAGGTCCCACAGCAAGGAATATGGCGTCATATCACCCACCACTGGAGAAGGCCACTTTGAGTTATTTAGGCCCCAGCACCCAGACAGAGGAGAGAGGTCCCACAGCAGGAGATCAGGCGTCATATCACCCACCACTGAAGAAGGCCACTTTCAGTTATTTAGGCCCCAGCACCCAGAAAGAAGACAGAGGTCCCACAGCAAGAAATACGATGTCATATCACCCACCACTGGAGAAGGCCAATTTGTTATTTAGGCCCCAGCACACAGACAGAGGAGAGAGGTCCTACAGCAGAGAATCAGGCATCATATCACCCACCACAGGAGAAGGCCACTTTCAGTTATTTAGGCCCCAGCACCCATACAGAGTAGAGAGGTCCACAGCAAGGAAAAAGGCATCATATCACCCACCACTGGAGAAAGCCACTTTGAGTTATTAAGACCCCAGCACCCAGACAGAGGAGAGAGGTCCCACAGCAGAAGATCAGGCGTCATATCACCCACCACTGGAGAAGGCCACTTCCAGTTATTTAGGCCCCAGCACCCAGACAGAGGAGAGAGGTCCCACAGCAGAGAATCAGGAATCATATCACCCACCACTGGAGAAGGCCACTTTCAGTTATTTAGGCCCCAGCACCCAGAAAGAAGAGAGAGGTCCCACTGCAAGAAATACGGTGTCATATCACCCTCCACTGGAGAAGGCCATTTTGAGTTATTTAGGCCACAGCACCAAGACAGAGGAGAGAGGTCCCACAGCAGAGAATCAGGCGTCATATCATCCACCACTGGAGAAGGCCATTTTCAGTTATTTAGGCCCCAGCAAACAGACAGAGGAGAGAGGTCCCACAGCAGAGATTTAGGCGTCATATCACCCACCACTGGAGAAGGCCACTTTCAGTTATTTAGGCCCCAGCACCAAGACAGAGGAGAGAGGTCCCACAGCAAGGAATAAGGCGTCATATCAGCCACCACTGTAGAAGGCCACTTTGAGTAATTTAGGCCCCAGCACCCAGACAGAGGAGATAGGTCCCACAGCATGAGATCAGGCGTCATATCACCCACCACTGGCGAAGGCCACTTTCAGTTACTTAGGCCCCAGCACCCTGACAGAGGAGAGAGGTCCTACAGCAGAGAATCAGGCATCATATCACCCACCACAGGAGAAGGCCACTTTCAGTTATTTAGGCCCCAGCACCCATACAGAGGAGAGAGGTCCCACAGCAAGGAAAAAGGCATCATATCACCCACCACTGGAGAAAGCCTCTTTGAGTTATTTAGGCCACAGCAACCAGACAGAGGACAGAGGTCCCACAGCAGAGAATCAGGCGTCATATCACCCACTACTGGAGAAGGCTACTATAAGTTATTTAGGCCCCAGCACAAATACAGAGGAGAGAGGTCCCACAGCAGAGAATCAGGCGTCATATCACCCACCACTGGAGAAGGCCACTTTGAGTTATTTAGGCCCCAGCACCCAGACAGAGGAGAGAGGTCACACAGCAAGGAATAAAGTGTCATATCACCCACCACTGGAGAAGACCTCTTTGAGTTTTTTAGGCCCCAGCACCCTGACAGTGGAGAGAGGTCCCACAGCAGAGAATCAGGCGTCATATCACCCACCACTGGAGAAGGCCACTTTCAGTTATTTAGGCCCCAGCACCCAGACAGATGAGAGAGGTCCCACAGCAAGGAAAAAGGCATCATATCACCCACCACTGGAGAAAGCCACTTTGAGTTATTAAGACCCCAGCACCCAGACAGAGGAGAGAGGTCCCACAGCAGAAGATCAGGCGTCATATCACCCACCACTGGAGAAGGCCACTTCCAGTTATTTAGGCCCCAGCACCCAGACAGAGGAGAGAGGTCCCACAGCAGAGAATCAGGAATCATATCACCCACCACTGGAGAAGGCCACTTTCAGTTATTTAGGCCCCAGCACCCAGAAAGAAGAGAGAGGTCCCACTGCAAGAAATACAGTGTCATATCACCCTCCACTGGAGAAGGCCGTTTTCAGTTATTTAGGCCCCAGCAAACAGACAGAGGAGAGAGGTCCCACAGCAGAGATTTAGGCGTCATATCACCCACCACTGGAGAAGGCCACTTTCAGTTATTTAGGCCCCAGCACCAAGACAGAGGAGAGAGGTCCCACAGCAAGGAATAAGGCGTCATATCAGCCACCACTGTAGAAGGCCACTTTGAGTTATTTAGGCCCCAGCACCCAGACAGAGGAGATAGGTCCCACAGCATGAGATCAGGCGTCATATCACCCACCACTGGCGAAGGCCACTTTCAGTTACTTAGGCCCCAGCACCCTGACAGAGGAGAGAGGTCCTACAGCAGAGAATCAGGCATCATATCACCCACCACAGGAGAAGGCCACTTTCAGTTATTTAGGCCCCAGCACCCATACAGAGGAGAGAGGTCCCACAGCAAGGAAAAAGGCATCATATCACCCACCACTGGAGAAAGCCTCTTTGAGTTATTTAGGCCACAGCAACCAGACAGAGGACAGAGGTCCCACAGCAGAGAATCAGGCGTCATATCACCCACTACTGGAGAAGGCTACTTTAAGTTATTTAGGCCCCAGCACAAATACAGAGGAGAGAGGTCCCACAGCAGAGAATCAGGCATCATATCACCCACCACTGGAGAAGGCCACTTTCAGTTATTTAGGCCCCAGCACCGAGAAAGAAGAGAGAGGTCCCACAGCAAGAAATACGGTGTCATATCACCCTCCACTGGAGAAGGCCATTTTGAGTTATTTAGGCCACAGCACCAAGACAGAGGAGAGAGGTCCCACAGCAGAGAATCACTCGTCATATCATCCACTACTGGACAAGGCCACTTTGAGTTATTTAGGCCCCAGCACCCAGACAGAGGAGAGAGGTCACACAGCAAGGAATAAGGCGTCATATCACCCACCACTGGAGAAGACCTCTTTGAGTTTTTTAGGCCCCAGCACAAATACAGAGGAGAGAGGTCCCACAGCAGAGAATCAGGCGTCATATCACCCACCACTGGAGAAGGCCACTTTGAGTTATTTAGGCCCCAGCACCCAGACAGAGGAGAGAGGTCACACAGCAAGGAATAAGGCGTCATATCACCCAACACTGGAGAAGACCTCTTTGAGTTTTTTAGGCCCCAGCACCCTGACAGTGGAGAGAGGTCCCACAGCAGAGAATCAGGCTTCATATCACCCACCACTGGAGAAGGCCACTTTCAGTTATTTAGGCCCCAGCACCCAGACAGATGAGAGAGGTCACACAGCAAGGAATAAGGCGTCATATCACCCACCACTGGAGAAGGCCACTTTCAGTTATTTAGGCCCCAGCACCCTGACAGTGGAGAGAGGTCCCACAGCAAGAAATACGGTGTCATATCAACCTCCACTAGAGAAGGCCATTTTGAGTTATTTAGGTCCCAGCACCCAGACAGAGGAGAGAGGTCCCACAGCAGAGAATTAGGCATCATATCATCCATCACTGGAGAATGCCATTTTCAGTTATATAGGCCCCAGCACCCAGACAGAGGAGAGAGGTCCTACAGCAGAGAATCAGGCATCATATCACCCACCACTAGAGAAGGCACTATCAGTTACTTAGGCCCCAGCACCCAGACAGATGAGAGAGGTCCCACAGCAGAGAATAAGGCGTCATATCACCCACCACTGGAGAAGGCCACTTTCAGTTATTTGGGCCCCAGCACCCAGAAAGAAGAGAGAGGTCCCACAGCAAGAAATACGGTGTCATATCAACCTCCACTAGAGAAGGCCATTTTGAGTTATTTAGGTCCCAGCACCCAGACAGAGGAGAGAGGTCCCACAGCAGAGAATCAGGCGTCATATCATCCACCACTGGAGAAGGCCATTTTCAGTTATTTAGGCCCCAGCAAACAGACAGAGGAGAGAGGTCCCACAGCAGAGATTTAGGCGTCATATCACCCACCACTGGAGAAGGCCACTTTCAGTTATTTAGGCCCCAGCACCAAGACAGAGGAGAGAGGTCCCACAGCAAGGAATAAGGCGTCATATCAGCCACCACTGGAGAAGGCCACTTTGAGTTATTTATTCCCAGGACCCAGACAGAGGAGAGAGGTCCCACAGAATGAGATAAGGCGTCATATCACCCACCACTGGAGAAGGCCACTTTCAGTTACTTAGGCCCCAGCACCCAGACAGAGGAGAGAGGTCCTACAGCAGAGAATCAGGCGTCATATCACCCACAACTGGAGAAGGCCACTTTCAGTTATTTAAGCCCCAGCACCCAGACAGAGGAGAAAGGTCCCACAGCAGGGAATCAGGCGTCATATCACCCACCACTGGAGAAGGCCACTTTCAGTTATTTAGGCCCCAGCACCAAGACAGAGGAGAGAGGTCGCACAGCAGAGAATCATGGGTCATATCAACCACTACTGGAGAAGGCCACTTTGTTATTTAGGACCCAGCACCCAGACAGAGGAGAGAGGTCCCACAGCAGAGAATCAGGTGTCATATCACCCACCACTGGAGAAGGCCACTTTCAGTTATTTAGGCCCCAGCACCCAGACAGAGGAGAGAGGTCCCACAGCAGAGAATCAGGTGTCATATCACCCACCACTGGAGAAGGCCACTTTCAGTTATTTAGGCCCCAGCACCCAGACAGAGGAGAGAGGAACCACAGCAGAGAATCAGGCGTCATATCACCCACCACTGGAGAAGGCCACTTTCAGTTATTTAGGCCCCAGCACCCAGACAGAGGAGAGAGGTCCCACAGCAAGGAATATGGCGTCATATCACCCACCACTGGAGAAGGCGACTTTGAGTCATTTAGGCCCCAGCACCCAGACAGAAAAGAGAGGTCCCACAGCAGGAGATCAGGCGTCATATCACCCACCACTGAAGAAGGCCACTTTCAGTTATTTAGGCCCCAGCACCCAGAAAGAAGACAGAGGTCCCACAGCAAGAAATACGATGTCATATCACCCACCACTGGAGAAGGCCAATTTGTTATTTAGGCCCCATCACCCAGACAGAGGAGAGTGGTCCTACAGCAGAGAATCAGGCATCATATCACCCACCACAGGAGAAGGCCACTTTCAGTTATTTAGGCCCCAGCACCCATACAGAGTAGAGAGGTCCCACAGCAAGGAAAAAGGCATCATATCACCCACCACTGGAGAAAGCCACTTTGAGTTATTTAGGCCACAGCAACCAGACAGAGGAGAGAGGTCCCACAGCAGAGAATCAGGCGTCATATCACCCACTACTGCAGAAGGCTACTTTAAGTTATTTAGGCCCCAGCACAAAGACAGAGGAGAGAGGTCCCACAGCAGATAATCAGGCGTCATATCACCCACTACTGCAGAAGGCTACTTTCAGTTATTTAGGCCCCAGCACCCATACAGAGTAGAGAGGTCCCACAGCAAGGAAAAAGGCATCATATCACCCACCACTGGAGAAAGCCACTTTGAGTTATTTAGGCCACAGCAACCAGACAGAGGAGAGAGGTCCCACAGCAGAGAATCAGGCGTCATATCACCCACCACTGGAGAAGGCCACTTTCAGTTATTTAGGCCCCAGCACCCAGACAGATGAGAGAGGTCCCACAGCAGAGAATCAGGCGTCATATCACCCACCACTGTAGAGGGCCACTTTTAGTTATTTAGGCCCCAGCACCCAGAAAGAAGAGAGAGGTCCCACAGCAAGAAATACGGTGTCATATCAACCTCCACTGGAGAAGGCCATTTTGAGTTATTTAGGTCCCAGCACCAAGAAAGAAGAGAGAGGTCCCACAGCAGAGAATTAGGCATCATATCATCCATCACTGGAGAAGGCCATTTTCAGTTATTTAGGCCCCAGCACCCAGACAGAGGAGAAAGGTCCTACAGCAGAGAATCAGGCATCATATCACCCACCACTAGAGAAGGCACTATCAGTTACTTAGGCCCCAGCACCAAGACAGAGGAGAGAGGTCCCACAGCAGAGAATCAGGCGTCATATCACACACCACTGGAGAAGGCCACTTTCAGTTATTTAGGCCCCAGCACCCAGACAGAGGAGAGAGGTCCCACAGCAGAAGATCAGGCGTCATATCACCCACCACTGGAGAAGGCCACTTCCAGTTATTTAGGCCCCAGCACCCAGACAGAGGAGAGAGGTCCCACAGCAGAGAATCAGGCGTCATATCACCCACCACTGGAGAAGGCCACTTTCAGTTATTTAGGCCCCAGCACCCAGAAAGAAGAGAGAGGTCCCACAGCAAGAAATAAGGTGTCATATCACCCTCCACTGGAGAAGGCCATTTTGAGTTATTTAGGCCACAGCACCAAGACAGAGGAGAGAGGTCCCACAGCAGAGAATCAGGCGTCATATCACCCACCACTGGAGAAGGCCACTTTCAGTTATTTAGGCCCCAGCACCCAGAAAGAGAGAGAGGTCCCACAGCAAGAAATACGGTGTCATATCACCCTCCTCTGGAGAAGGCCATTTTGAGTTATTTAGGACACAGCACCAAGACAGAGGACAGAGGTCCCACAGCAGAGAATCAGGCGTCATATCATCCACCACTGGAGAAGGCCATTTTCAGTTATTTAGGCCCCAGCAAACAGACAGAGGAGAGAGGTCCCACATCAGAGATTTAGGCGTCATATCACCCACCACTGGAGAAGGCCACTTTCAGTTATTTAGACCCCAGCACCCATACAGAGAGAGAGGTCCCACAGCAAGGAATAAGGCGTCATATCAGCCACCACTGTAGAAGGCCACTTTGAGTTATTTAGGCGCCAGCACCCAGACAGAGGAGATAGGTCCCACAGCATGAGATCAGGCGTCATATCACCCACCACTGAGAAGGCCACTTTCAGTATCAGGCCCCAGCACCCGACAGTGGAGAAGGTCCACTGTCAGTTACTTAGGCCCCAGCACCCTGACAGAGGAGAGAGGTCCTACAGCAGAGAATCAGGCATCATATCACCCACCACAAGAGAAGGCCACTTTCAGTTATTTAGGCCCCAGCACCCATACAGAGGAGAGAGGTCCCACAGCAAGGAAAAAGGCATCATATCACCCACCACTGGAGAAAGCCTCTTTGAGTTATTTAGGCCACAGCAACCAGACAGAGGACAGAGGTCCCACAGCAGAGAATCAGGCGTCATATCACCCACTACTGGAGAAGGCTACTTTAAGTTATTTAGGCCCCAGCACAAATACAGAGGAGAGAGGTCCCACAGCAGAGAATCAGGAGTCATATCACCCACCACTGGAGAAGGCCACTTTGAGTTATTTAGGCCCCAGCACCCAGACAGAGGAGAGAGGTCACACAGCAAGGAATAAGGCGTCATATCACCCACCACTGGAGAAGACCTCTTTGAGTTTTTAGGCCCCAGCACCCTGAAAGTGGAGAGAGGTCCCACAGCAGAGAATCAGGCGTCATATCACCCACCACTGGAGAAGGCCACTTTCAGTTATTTAGGCCCCAGCACCAAGACAGAGGAGAGAGGTCCCACAGCAGAGAATCAGGCGTCATATCACCCACCACTGGAGAAGGCCACTTTCAGTTATTTAGGCCCCAGCACCCAGAAAGAAGAGAGAGGTCCCACAGCAAGAAATACGGTGTCATATCAACCTCCACTGGAGAAGGCCATTTTAAGTTATTTAGGTCCCAGCACCCAGACAGAGGAGAGAGGTCCCACAGCAGAGAATTAGGCATCATATCATCCATCACTGGAGGATGCCATATTCAGTTATTTAGGCCCCAGCACCCAGAGAGAGGAGAGAGGTCCTACAGCAGAGAATCAGGAATCATATCACCCACCACTAGAGAAGGCACTATCAGTTACTTAGGCCCCAGCACCAAGACAGAGGAGAGAGGTCCCATAGCAGAGAATCAGGCGTCATATCACCCACCACTGGAGAAGGCCACTTTCAGTTATTTAGGCCCCAGCACCCATACAGAGTAGAGAGGTCCCACAGCAAGGAAAAAGGCATCATATCACCCACCACTGGAGAAAGCCACTTTGAGTTATTTAGGCCACAGCAACCAGACAGAGGAGAGAGGTCCCACAGCAGAGAATCAGGCGTCATATCACCCACCACTGGAGAAGGCCACTTTCAGTTATTTAGGCCCCAGCACCCAGACAGATGAGAGAGGTCCCACAGCAGAGAATCAGGCGTCATATCACCCACCACTGTAGAGGGCCACTTTTAGTTATTTAGGCCCCAGCACCCAGAAAGAAGAGAGAGGTCCCACAGCAAGAAATACGGTGTCATATCAACCTCCACTGGAGAAGGCCATTTTGAGTTATTTAGGTCCCAGCACCAAGAAAGAGGAGAGAGGTCCCACAGCAGAGAATTAGGCATCATATCATCCATCACTGGAGAAGGCCATTTTCAGTTATTTAGGCCCCAGCACCCAGACAGAGGAGAAAGGTCCTACAGCAGAGAATCAGGCATCATATCACCCACCACTAGAGAAGGCACTATCAGTTACTTAGGCCCCAGCACCAAGACAGAGGAGAGAGGTCCCACAGCAGAGAATCAGGCGTCATATCACACACCACTGGAGAAGGCCACTTTCAGTTATTTAGGCCCCAGCACCCAGACAGAGGAGAGAGGTCCCACAGCAGAAGATCAGGCGTCATATCACCCACCACTGGAGAAGGCCACTTCCAGTTATTTAGGCCCCAGCACCCAGACAGAGGAGAGAGGTCCCACAGCAGAGAATCAGGCGTCATATCACCCACCACTGGAGAAGGCCACTTTCAGTTATTTAGGCCCCAGCACCCAGAAAGAAGAGAGGTCCCACAGCAAGAAATAAGGTGTCATATCACCCTCCACTGGAGAAGGCCATTTTGAGTTATTTAGGCCACAGCACCAAGACAGAGGAGAGAGGTCCCACAGCAGAGAATCAGGCGTCATATCACCCACCACTGGAGAAGGCCACTTTCAGTTATTTAGGCCCCAGCACCCAGAAAGAAGAGAGAGGTCCCACAGCAAGAAATACGGTGTCATATCACCCTCCTCTGGAGAAGGCCATTTTGAGTTATTTAGGACACAGCACCAAGACAGAGGACAGAGGTCCCACAGCAGAGAATCAGGCGTCATATCATCCACCACTGGAGAAGGCCATTTTCAGTTATTTAGGCCCCAGCAAACAGACAGAGGAGAGAGGTCCCACATCAGAGATTTAGGCGTCATATCACCCACCACTGGAGAAGGCCACTTTCAGTTATTTAGACCCCAGCACCCATACAGAGGAGAGAGGTCCCACAGCAAGGAATAAGGCGTCATATCAGCCACCACTGTAGAAGGCCACTTTGAGTTATTTAGGCGCCAGCACCCAGACAGAGGAGATAGGTCCCACAGCATGAGATCAGGCGTCATATCACCCACCACTGGAGAAGGCCACTTTCAGTTACTTAGGCCCCAGCACCCTGACAGAGGAGAGAGGTCCTACAGCAGAGAATCAGGCATCATATCACCCACCACAAGAGAAGGCCACTTTCAGTTATTTAGGCCCCAGCACCCATACAGAGGAGAGAGGTCCCACAGCAAGGAAAAAGGCATCATATCACCCACCACTGGAGAAAGCCTCTTTGAGTTATTTAGGCCACAGCAACCAGACAGAGGACAGAGGTCCCACAGCAGAGAATCAGGCGTCATATCACCCACTACTGGAGAAGGCTACTTTAAGTTATTTAGGCCCCAGCACAAATACAGAGGAGAGAGGTCCCACAGCAGAGAATCAGGAGTCATATCACCCACCACTGGAGAAGGCCACTTTGAGTTATTTAGGCCCCAGCACCCAGACAGAGGAGAGAGGTCACACAGCAAGGAATAAGGCGTCATATCACCCACCACTGGAGAAGACCTCTTTGAGTTTTTAGGCCCCAGCACCCTGAAAGTGGAGAGAGGTCCCACAGCAGAGAATCAGGCGTCATATCACCCACCACTGGAGAAGGCCACTTTCAGTTATTTAGGCCCCAGCACCAAGACAGAGGAGAGAGGTCCCACAGCAGAGAATCAGGCGTCATATCACCCACCACTGGAGAAGGCCACTTTCAGTTATTTAGGCCCCAGCACCCAGAAAGAAGAGGAGGTCCCACAGCAAGAAATACGGTGTCATATCAACCTCCACTGGAGAAGGCCATTTTAAGTTATTTAGGTCCCAGCACCCAGACAGAGGAGAGAGGTCCCACAGCAGAGAATTAGGCATCATATCATCCATCACTGGAGGATGCCATATTCAGTTATTTAGGCCCCAGCACCCAGAGAGAGGAGAGAGGTCCTACAGCAGAGAATCAGGAATCATATCACCCACCACTAGAGAAGGCACTATCAGTTACTTAGGCCCCAGCACCAAGACAGAGGAGAGAGGTCCCATAGCAGAGAATCAGGCGTCATATCACCCACCACTGGAGAAGGCCACTTTCAGTTATTTAGGCCCCAGCACCCAGACAGAGGAGAGAGGTCCCACAGCAGAAGATCAGGTGTCATATCACCCACCACTGGAGAAGGCCACTTCCAGTTATTTAGGCCCCAGCACCCAGACAGAGGAGAGAGGTCCCACAGCAGAGAATCAGGCATCATATCACCCACCACTGGAGATGGCCACTTTCAGTTATTTAGGCCCCAGCACCCAGAAAGAAGAGAGAGGTCCCACAGCAAGAAATACGGTGTCATATCACCCTCCACTGGAGAAGGCCATTTTGAGTTATTTAGGCCACAGCACCAAGACAGAGGGGAGAGGTCCCACAGCAGAGAATCAGGCGTCATATCATCCACCACTGGAGAAGGCCATTTTCAGTTATTTAGGCCCCAGCAAACAGACAGAGGAGAGAGGTCCCACAGCAGAGATTTAGGCGTCATATCACCCACCACTGGAGAAGACCACTTTCAGTTATTTAGGCCCCAGCACCAAGACAGAGGAGAGAGGTCCCACAGCAAGGAATAAGGCGTCATATCAGCCACCACTGGAGAAGGCCACTTTGAGTTATTTATTCCCAGGACCCAGACAGAGGAGAGAGGTCCCACAGCATGAGATAAGGCGTCATATCACCCACCACTGGAGAAGGCCACTTTCAGTTACTTAGACCCCAGCACCCAGACAGAGGAGAGAGGTCGTACAGCAGAGAATCAGGCGTCATATCACCCACCACTGGAGAAGGCCACTTTCAGTTATTTAGGCCCCAGCACCCATACAGAGGAGAGAGGTCCCACAGCAAGGAATAAGGCGTCATATCAGCCACCATTGTAGAAGGCCACTTTGAGTAATTTAGACCCCAGCACCCAGACAGAGGAGAGAGGTCCCAGAGCATGAGATAAGGCGTCATATCACCCACCACTGGAGAAGGCCACTTTCAGTTACTTAGGCCCCAGCACCCAGACAGAGGAGAGAGGTCCTACAGCAGAGAATCAGGCGTCATATCACCCACCACTGGAGAAGGCCACTTTCAGTTATTTAGGCCCCAGCACCCAGACAGAGGAGAAAGGTCCCACAGCAGGGAATCAGGCGTCATTTCACCCACCACTGGAGAAGGCCACTTTCAGTTATTTAGGCCCCAGCACCCAGACAGAGGGGAGAGGTCCCACAGCAGAGAATCAGGTATCATATCACTCACCACTGGAGAAGGCCACTTTCAGTTATTTAGGCCCCAGCACCCAGACAGAGGAGAGAGGTCCCACAGCAAGGAATGAGGCGTCATATCACCCACCACTGGAGAAGGCCACTTTGAGTTATTTAGGCCCCAGCACCCAGACAGAGGAGAGAGGTCCCACAGAAGAGAATCAGGCGTCATATCACCCACTACTAGAGAAGGCCACTTTCAATTATTTTGGCCCCAGCACTCAGACAGAGGGGAGAGGTCGCACAGCAGAGAATCATGGGTCATATCACCCACCACTGAAGAAGGCCATTTTCAGTAATTTAGGCCCCAGCACCCAGACAGAGGAGAGAGGTCCCACAGCAGAGAATCAGGTGTCATATCACCCACCAATGGAGAAGGCCACTTTCAGTTATTTAGGCCCCAACACCCAGACAGAGGAGAGAGGTCCTACAGCAAGGAATAAGGCGTCATATCACCCACCACTGGAGAAGGCCACTTTGAGTTATTTAGGCCCCAGCACCCAGACAGAGGGGAGAGGTCCCACAGCAGAGAATCAGGTATCATATCACCCACCACTGGAGAAGGCCACTTTTAGTTATTTAGGCCCCAGCACCCAGACAGAGGAGAGAGGTCCCACAGCAGAGAATCAGGCGTCATAACACCAACCACTGGAGAAGGCCACTTCCAGATATTTTGCCCACGGCACCCAGACAGAGGAGAGAGGTCGCATGGCTTAGGTTCAGGCTTCATGTCACCCACCATTGTAACAGGCCACTTTCAGTTATTTAGGCCTCGGCGCCCAGATTGAGGAGAGGTTCATTCAACTTTGGGTTGCACCGCAAGATCATTGTAAAGTTAAAAAAATGAGGATTCAATAAAGAAGTGCCCCGGTGTACAAGAATACATGGTTGAGGATGAGGCAGTTATAAATGTCTATTGTGCACAAGGGATGGACTGGTCCTGTGGGATCCATGACTTTTTCATTTTTATGAACGTCAGCTTGTCCATGTTGGCTGTGGACAGGCGGCTGCGTTTGTCAGTAATGACGCCCCCTGCCGTGCTCGATACACGTTCAGACAAAACGCTGGCCGCCGGGCAGGCCAGCACCTCCAAGGCATAAAATGCTAACTCTGGCCACGTGGACAATTTGGAGACCCAGAAGTTGAATAGGGCCGAACCATCAGTCAGTACGGGGAGGGGTGTGCAGACGGACTGTTCAACCATGTTAGTGAAATGCTGCCTCCTGCTAACACATTCCCTATCAGGTGGTGGTGCAGTTAGCTGTGGCGTTTAGACAAAACTTTTCCACATTTCTGACATGATAACCCTGCCCTCAGAGTAGCTGGGCGTGACACAACTGCGTTGGCGACCGCTTGCTCCTCCTTTGCCTTCACCTTCCACTTGTTCCCCTGTGACATTTGGGAATGCTCTCAGGAGCGCGTCTACCAGCGTGCGCTTATGCTAGCACATCTTCCTATCACGCCCCAGTGCAGGAAGTAAAGTGGGCACATTGTCTTTGTACCGGGGATCCAGCAGGGTGGCAACCCAGTAGTCCGCACACGTTAAAATGTGGGCAACTCTGCTGTCATTGCACAGGCACTGCAGCATGTAGTCGCTCATGTGTGCCAGATTCCCCAGACGTAAGGACAAGCTGTCCTCTGTGGGAGGCGTATCGTCCTCCGTATCCCCCCTGCCACGCACCAGTGATGGGCCTGAGCTGTGTCGGGTGTCACCCTGCTGTGAACCTGCTTCATCCTCATCCTCCTCCACCTCATCCTCCTTGTCCTCCAGTAGTGGGCACTGGCCGGCCACATTTGTACCTGGCCTCTGCTGTTGCAAAAAACCTCCCTCTGAGCCACTTCTAACAGACTGGCATGTAAGTGCTAAAAATGACCCCTCATCCTCCTCCTTCCCCCAGACAGTAGTTTAGAAATGCTCACATTTAGTGTTGAGCGCGAATATTCGAATAGCGAATATTAATCGCGAATATCGCAACTTCGATAATTCGCGAATATTGCGAATATACTGCTATATATTCGTTATATCGAATATTCGTCATTTTTTCCATCTGAACAAATGATTCCTCCCTGCTTAAAATGCTTGTGGGTCAATGAGTCATCGGCCCACAAGCAAGAAGCAGGGAGGAATCATGACTTTAGATGTTGAAAAAAGACGAATATTCTAAAAAACGAATATATAGCACTATAGCGAATATATTCGTTTTGACATTTTTTAGAATATTCGTCTTTTTTCCCCCCTCCAAACAGTACAGTTAAACCCCTTTGGCATACTCCTCCCCACAAGCGTCCCCGTCACCATGGGAACGCCTGGTGGTTAGAATATACCATCGGATCTGAGTTAGATCGTGAAAACTCAAATCCGATGGTATATTCTAACACAGAGGCGTTCCCATGGTGATGGGGACGCTTAGTTAGAGTATACCAACACGCGCATACATACCGGCTCCCTGCTGCCTGGAGGCACCTGTCCTCTGACAGGGCACTGTGATCTGCACTATTAACCCCTCAGGTGCCGCACCTGAGGGGTTAATAGTGCGGATCACAGCACCCTGTCAGAGGTCGAGTGCCGCCGGCAGCAGTGCGCTCCCCCACTATTAAAATCATTAATGGGCAGTGCGCCCTAATTCCCCCTCACCAGTATTACAAACAATAATTGGTGGCCAGTGCCGATCCCCCTATTAAACATCATTGGTGGCCAGTGTGCGCCGACAATCCCTCCCCCGTATTAATTATCGCTGGTCAGTGCGCACTCAATCCCCCTCCCTCCCCAGTAAAAAATCATTGCTGGCAGTGCGCCTCCCTCTCCCCCTCCCATCATTGGTGGCAGCGGCAGCTCGATCAGAGTCCCAGCAGTGTAATGCTGGGGCTCCGATCGATTACCATGGCAGCCAGGACGCTACTGCAGTCCTGGCTGCCATGGTTAGTTAGTCAGCATTGTACCTGCGCTGGGCCGCTGGGCGCTCCTTCTTCTCAAACTGTGAGTTTGAGAAGAAGGAGCGCCAGCGCCCAGCGCAGGTAAGTACAATTTAACACAGCTGTCTCTATAGTCAACCTTCCTATTTGATTGCTAGAATTAGCGAAGTTGACGAATAGGTTGCTAAAACGAAGATGTAGAATACTTCGTTATCTTCGTTTTGAGGAATATGACGAATACATTCGTCATATCCGTCATCCTCGCTAATTCTAGATATGAAACCAATAGGAAAGTAGCCTTAAGTTAAAATCGCAATATGCGATTATTTAAATCGCATGTTAATCGCGATAACTAGAAAAATGACGAATATTCGATTTCGACGAATATGAAACGAATATTCATACGAATATTCGCGAATTTCGTCGAAATCGAATATGGCACCTGCCGCTCATCACTACTCACATTCAGGCCCAGGGCTCGAGGGTGGCTAGGTGGGAATTTACGCTTTCTCTCCAAGGTTTGTGAGATGTAGAGCTGAACAGTGCCGTGTGACATGGTGGAGATGCTTGGTGACGCAGGTGGTGGTGTCGGTGGCACATCCTCTGTTTGGTGGGCGGCAGGTGCCAACATTCCTCCCGAGGCGGAGGAAGAGGCCAAGGCAGCAGCAGAAGAGGGAGCAGGCTGAGCCTGTGTGAGTTCCTTGTTTTTAAGGTGTATACTCCACTGCAGTTCATGCTTTGCATGTAGATGCCTGGTCATGCAGGTTGTGCTAAGGTTCAGAACGTTAATGCCTCGCTTCAGGGTCTGATGGCACGGCATGCAAACCACTCGGGTCTTGTCGTCAGCACATTGTTTAAAGAATTGCCATGCCAGGGAACTCCTTGAAGCTGCCTTTGGGGTGCTCGGTCCCTGGTGGCGGTGGCCTGTAGCAGTCGAACTCTCTTGGCGTCGGTTGTTCTGCTTTTGCCCCCTGCTCCTCCTTTTACTACGCTGTTGGCTCGGTCTCACCACTGACTCTTCCGCTGAACTATGAAAGTCAGTGGCACGACCTTCATTCCATGTGGGGTCTAGGACCTCATAGTCCCCTGCATCGTCTTCCACACAGTCTTCCTCCCTGACCTCCTGTTCGGTCTGCACACTGCAAAAAGACGCAGCAGTTGGCACCTGTGTTTCGTCATCATCAGAGACATGCGGACTCCGATGAGGTGACATTCCCATGTCCTCATTATCAGGAAACATAAGTAGTTGTGCATCAGTGCATTTTATGTCTTTTACCACTGGATAAGGGCTAGGTGGATTCCCTAGGGAAACCCTGCCAGCAGAGTCGTCAAACAGCATAAGAGACTGCTGCATAACTTGGGGCTCTGACAGTCTCCCTGATATGCATGGGGGTGATATGACAGACTGATGGGCTTGGTTTTCAGGCGCCACCTGAGCACTTTCTGCAGAAGACTGGGTGGGAGATAATGTTGTGAACGTGCTGGATCTACTGTCGGCCAACCTAATTGACTAGTGCCTGTACCTGCTCAGGCCTTTCCATCCTTAGAACGGCATTGGGCCCCACCAAATATCGCTGTAAATACTGGCGGGTACTGGAACCTGAGGTAGTTGGTTCACTAGGACGTTTGGCTGTGGCAGAACGGCCACATCCTCTCCCAGCACCAGAGGGTCCACTAACACCACCACGACCGCCTCCCTTACTAGATGTTTTCCTCATTGTTACCGTTCACCAAGCACCACAATAAGAAAAAAAATATTTGGCCCAATGTATTGATTTCAAATTCAGGCCTTTTTTTACAGGCACCTAACACTATCTGCCTATTTATTTATGTACCGTATTACACTAATCCAGGCACAGCAGTAACCACTGATTTAGGGCAATATCAATTGTAGGCCTAGTATTTACGCCCTGGATGAAAGGTATCCTTTTATGGACAGATTGGAGATGCACAGTAGCGTGTGAAAAGAATATGTAGGATTATGCCTTCAGCAATTGTATTTTAACACTTTGTTTAATATACCCTTTAATGGACAGAAATACAAAGGGAGATGCACGGTAGCGTGTGAAGTTATTGAGGATGACCCTCTCAGCACTTGTATATACACTTTAAGTGTAATATACCCTTTTTAAGGACAGATTAACACTTGGCCTGCAACAGCTGGAACACCAGATTCAGGGTATTGCTATATTGGCAAGTGAATTTCACCCCAGAACAAAACCTATCCTTTGACGGATACTATTAAACTTGTCCAGTCACAGCTGGAACACCAAATTTACTGTATTTATATTTTGGCAACTGAGTTTCACCCCAGAAAAAAATATACCCTTTTACGGACAGATTTAAGCTAGGCCTGCAACAGCTGGAACACCAGATTCAGGGTATTGCTATTTTGACAATTGAATTTCACCCCAGAAAAAAATATATCCTTTGCCGTACACTATTAAACTTGGCCAGCCACAGCTGAAACCACTGATTTATGGTATAGCTATTTTGGCTATTGAATTTCATCCCAGAACAAAATATATCCTTTGCCGGACACTATAATACTTTGCCAGCCACTGCTGGGACACCAGATTTAGGGGATTGCTATTTTAGCACAAGAATTTCACCACAGAAAAAAACATATCCTTTGCCAGACAGCAGACAGTATTACACTTGGCTAGCCACAGCTGGAACACCAGATTTAGGGGATTGCTATTTTGGCAATTGAATTTAACCCCTTAATAAAATATAGAAATTTCTTTCCTGAGTTTCTAGGGGTGACAATAAGCACAGCCAAGCCCCTGTTGTAGGATATAGCAAAAAAAAAAAAAACTAGTGTTGATGGAGATGAGCGAACACCTGGATGTTCGGGTTCGAGAGGTTCGGCCGAACTTCCGGAAAATGTGCGGGTTCGTGATCCGAACTCAACCCGAACTTCATCCCGAACCCGAACCCCATAGAAGTCAATGGGGACCCGAACTTTTGGGCACTAAAAAGGCTGTAAAAGACTCCCGGAAAGGGCTAGAGGGCTGCAAAAGGAAGCAAAATGTAGGTAAATCCCCTGCAAACAAATGTAGATAGGAAAATGAATTAAAATAAAATAAAATAAATAAAAATTAACCAATATCAATTGGAGAGAGGTCCCACAGCAAGGAATCATGCGTCATATCACCCACCACTGGAGAAGGCCACTCTCATTTATTTCGGACCAGCACCCAGACAGAGGATACAGGTCCCACAGCAAGGAATCATGCGTCATATCAACCACCACCGGAGAAGGCCACTCTCATTTATTTAGGACCAGCACCCAGACAGAGGAGAGAGGTCCTACAGCAAGGAATCATGCCTCATATCAACCACCACCGGAGAAGGCCACTCTCATTTATTTGGGACCAGCACCCAGACAGAGGATACAGGTCCCACAGCAAGGAATCATGCGTCATATCAACCACCACCAGAGAAGGCCACTCTCATTTATTTTGGACCAGCACCCAGACAGAGGATACAGGTCCCACATCAAGGAATCATGCGTCATATCAACCACCACCGGGGAAGGCCACTCTCATTTATTTTGGACCAGCACCCAGACAAAGGATACAGGTCCCACAGCAAGGAATCATGCCTCATATCAACCACCACCGGAGAAGGCCACTCTCATGTATTTTGGACCAGCACCCAGACAGAGGAGAGAGGTCCCACATCAAGGAATCGTGCATCATATCAACCACCACTGGAGAAGGCCACTCTCATTTATTTTGGACCAGCACCCAGACAGAGGATACAGGTCCCACAGCAAGGAATCATGCGTCATATCAACCACCACCGGAGAAGGCCACTCTCATTTATTTTGGACCAGCACCCAGACAGAGGATACAGGTCCCACATCAAGGAATCATGCGTCATATCAACCACCACCGGAGAAGGCCACTCTCATGTATTTTGGACCAGCACCCAGACAGAGGAGAGAGGTCCCACATCAAGGAATCATGCGTCATATCAACCACCACCGGAGAAGGCCACTCTCATTTATTTTGGACCAGCACCCAGACAGAGGAGAGAGGTCCCACTTCAAGGAATCATGCGTCATATCAACCACCACCGGAGAAGGCCACTCTCATTTACTTCGGACCAGCACCCAGACAGAGGAAAGAGGTTTTCACAGCAGAGAATCAGGCATTTAGATCACCCACCACAGGAGTAGGCCATCATTTAATGGGACCCCGGCAACCATGTCAGATGGCACAAACATCAGTTTCACATCACCCAGCACAAGAGAAGGCCACTTTGAGAGACTTTGACCCCTGCACCCAGACGGAGGAGAGAGGTTTCACAGCAGAGAATCAGGCATTTAGATCACCCACCACAGGAGTAGGCCATCATTTAATGGGACCCCGGCAACCATGTCAGATGGCACAAACATCAGTTTCACATCACCCAGCACAGGAGAAGGCCACTTTGAGAGACTTTGACCCCTGCACCCAGACGGAGAATAGAGGTTTCACAGCAGAGAATCAGGCATTTAGATCACCCACCACAGGAGTAGGCCATCATTTAATGGGACCCCGGCAACCATGTCAGATGGCACAAACATCAGTTTCACATCACCCAGCACAAGAGAAGGCCACTTTGAGAGACTTTGACCCTGCACCCAGACGGAGGAGAGAGGTTTCACAGCAGAGAATCAGGCATTTAGATCACCCACCACAGGAGTAGGCCACCATTTAATGGGACCCCGGCAACCATGTCAGATGGCACAAACATCAGTTTCACATCACCCAGCACAAGAGAAGGCCACTTTGAGAGACTTTGACCCCTGCACCCAGATGGAGGAGAGAGGTTTTCACAGCACATATTAAGGCCTCATATCACCCACCACAGGAGTAGGCCACCATTTAGTTAATTTGACCCCTGCACCCATGTCAGATGGTACAAGCATCAGTTTTACATCACCCAGCACAAGAGAAGGCGACTTTGAGAGACTTTGACCCCTGCACCCAGACGGAGTAGAGAGGTTTCACAGCAGAGAATCAGGTATTTAGATCACCCACCACAGGAGTAGGCCACCATTTAATGGGACCGCAGCAACCATGTCAGATGGCACAAGCATCAGTTTCACATCACCCAGCACAAGAGAAGGCGACTTTGAGAGACTTTGACCCCTGCACCCAGACGGAGGAGAGAGGTCGCACAGCAGAGATTCAGGCATTTATATCAGCCAGCACAGGAGAAGGCCGCTTTCAGTGACTTAGGCCTTAGCACCGACACAAAGGAGACAGGTCAGATAGCACAAGCATCAGTTTCACATCAACCACCACAGGAGAAGGGCACTTTTAGAGACTTTGACCCCTGCAGCCACACGGAGGAGAGAGGTCCCACAGCAGAGATTCAGGCATTTATATCAGCCAGCACAGGAGAAGGCCGCTTTCAGTGACTTAGGCCTTAGCACCGACACAGAGGAGACAGGTCAGATAGCACAAGCATCAGTTTTACATCAACCACCACAGGAGTAGGCCACCTTTTGTTTCTTTGACCCCTGCACCCAGAAAGAGGAGAGAGGTCCCACAGCAGAGATTTAGGCATTTATATCAGCCACCACAGGAGAAGGCCGCTTTCAGTGACTTTGGCCCCCTGCACCCCCCCGGAAGGTTCATTCAACTCTGGGTTGCACCCCAAGATCCTACTTAATTTCAAAAATTGATTTTTCAATGAAGAAGTGGCCAGGAGTACAAGACAACATGGTTTAAGGCAGTTATTAAGGACTACTCTGCACAATGGAGGGTCAGATCTTGTGGGATCCATGCCTGGTTCATTTTTATAAACGTCAGCTTGTCCACGTTGGCTGCGGACAGGCGGCTCCGTTTGTCAGTAATGACGCCCCCTGCCGTGCTAAATACACGTTCAGATAAAACGCTGGACGCCGGGTAGGCCAGCACCTCCAAGGCATAACATGCTAATTCTGGCCACGTGGACAATTTGGAAACCCAGAAGTTGAATGGGGCCGAACCATCCGTCAGTACGTGGAGTTGTGTGCAGACGTACTGTTCAACCATGTTAGTGAAATGTTGCCTCCTGCTAACACGTTCCGTATCAGGTGGTGTGGCGGTTAGCTGTGGCGTGGAGACAAAACTTTTCCACATTTCTGCCATGCTAACCCTGCCTTCAGAGGAGCTGGCCATGACACTGCTGCGTGGGCGACCTCTAGCTCCTCCTCTGCCTTGGCCTTCCACCTGTTCCCCTGTGACAGTTGGGAATGCTCTCAGGAGCGCGTCTACCAGTGTGCGCTTGTACTCGCGCATCTTCCTATCACGCTCCAGTGCAGGAAGTAAAGTGGGCACATTGTCTTTGTACTGTGGATCAAGCAGGGTGGCCACCCAGTAGTCAGCACACGTTAAAATGTGGGCAACTCTGCTGTCGTTGCGCAGACACTGCAGCATGTAAACGCTCATGTGTGCAAGGCTCCCCAGAGGTCAGGACAAGCTGTCCTCTGTGGGAGGCGTATCGTCATCATCCTCTGTATCCCCCTAGCCACGCACCAGGGATGTGCCTGCGCTGTGCTGGGTGCCACCCCGCTGTGAACCTGCTTCATCCTCATCCTCCTCCACCTCCTCCTCATCCTCCTCGTCCTCCAGTAGTGGTCCCTGGCTGGCCACATTTGTACCTGCCCTCTGCTGTTGCAAAAAACATCCCTCTGAGCCACTTCTAACAGACTGGCCTGAAAGTGCTAAAAATGACCCTTCATCCTCCTCCTCCTGGCCCTGGCCCACCTCCTCTTCCATCATCGCCCTAAGCGTTTTCTCTAGGAGACATAGAATTGGTATTGTCACGCTGATAACAGTGGCATCGCCACTTGCCATGTTGGTGGCGTACTCGAAACAGCGCAACAGGGCACACAGGTCTCGCATGGAGGCCCAATTATTGGTGGTGAAGTGGTGCTGTTCCGCAGTGCGACTGACCCGTGCGTGCTGCAGCTGAAACTCCACTATGGCCTGCTGCTGCTCGCACAGTCTCTCCAGCATGTGCAAGGTGGAGTTCCACCGGGTGGGCACGTCGCATATTAGGCGGTGAGCGGGAAGGCCGAAGTTCCGCTGTAGCGCTGACAGGCGAGCAGCGGCAGGATGTGAACGCCGGAAGCGCGCACAGACGGCCCGCACTTTATGCAGCAGCTCTGACATGTCTGGGTAGTTGTGAATGAACTTTTGCACCACCAAATTCAGCACATGCGCCAGGCAAGGGATGTGCATCAAACCGGCTAGTCCCAGAGCTGCTACGAGATTTCGCCCATTATCGCACACCACCAGGCCGGGCTTGAGGCCCACCGGCAGCAACCACTGGTCGGTCTGTTGTCCCCCAAACATATGAGTTTCAGAATGGCCTGCTGACGTTTACCCCGGGCTGTGCTGAAGTTGGTGGTGAAGGTGTGTGGCTGACTGGATGAGCTGGTGGAAGCAGAGGAGGAGGAGGAGGAGGCTACAGGAGGCAAAGAATGATGCCCTGTGATCCTTGGCGGCGGAAGGACGTGCGCCAAGGAACTCTCCGCCTGGGGCCCAGCCGCCACTACATTTACCCAGTGTGCAGTTAGGGAGATATAGCGTCCCTGGCCGTGCTTACTGGTCCACGTATCTGTGGTTGGGTGGACCTTGCCACAAATGGCGTTGCGCAGTGCACACTTGATTTTATCGGACACTTGCATGTGCAGGGAAGGCACGGCTGTCTTGGAGAAGTAGTGGCGGCTGGGAACCACATACTGGGGGACAGCCATGGCCATCAGCTGTTTGAAGCTGTCTGTGTCCACCAGCCGGAATGACAGCATTTCAAAGGCCAGTAGATTAGAAATGCTGGCATTCAGGCCAAGGGCTCGAGGGTGACTAGGTGGGAATTTGCGCTTCCTCTCAAAGGTTTGAGAGATGGAGAGCTGAATGCTGCTGTGTGAAATAGTGGAGACGCTAGGTGACGGTGGCGGTGGTGGTGGTGGTGTCGGTGGCACATCCTCTGTTTGCTGCTCGGCAGGTGGCAACATTCCTCTCGAGGCGGAAGCCGAGGCAGCAGCGCTAGAGGGAGCAGGGGGAGCCTGAGCGGGTTCCTTGTTTTTAAGGTGTGTACTCCACTGCAGTTCATGCTTTGCATGTAGATGCCTGATCATGCAGGTGGTGCTCAGGTTAAGAGCGTTAATGCCTCGCCTCAGGGTCTGATGGCACAGCGTGCAAACCACTCTGGTCTTGTCCTCAGCACATTGTTTGAAGAAGTGCCATGCCAGGGAACTCCTTGAAGATGCCTTTGGGGTGCTGGGTCCCTGTTGGCGCTGGCCAATAGCAGGCGAACTCTCTGGAAGGCGGCTGTTCTGCTTTTGCCCCCTGCTCCCTCTTTGGCTTCGCTGTTGTCTCGGTCTCACCACTGCCTTTTCCTCTGAACTATTTAAGTCAGCGGCACGACCTTCAGTCCATGTGGGGTCTAAGACCTCCTCGTCCTCTGCATCGTTTTCCACCCAGTCTTCCTCCCTGACCTCCTCCTGTTCAGTCTGCACACTGCAATAAGACGCGGCAGTGGGCACCAGTGTTTCGTCATCATCAGAGACTCGGTCCCTCTGCTGTGGTGGTATTCCCATGTCCTCATCATCTGGATACATAAGTGGTTGTGCGTCAGTGCATGGAATGTCTTCCACCGCTGGGGAAGGGCTAGGTGGATGCTCCTTGAAAACCGTGGGAGCAGAGTCTTCAAACAGAATAAGAGACTGCTGCATAACTTGAGGCTCAGCCAGTTTCCCTGATATGCATGGGGGTGATGTGACAGACTGATGGGCTTGGTTTTCAGGTGCGATCTGTGCGCTTTCCGCAGAAGACTGGGCGGAAGACAATGTGGTGAACGTGCTGGAAGCACTGTCGGCCACCCAATCGACTAATGCCTGTACCTGCTCAGGCCTTACCATCCTCATAACGGCATTGGGCCCCACAAAATATCGCTGTAAATTCTGCCGGCTACTTGAGGGAGTTGGTTCACTACTTTGTGCGCCTGAGGCCGAACGGCCACGTCCTCTGCCAGCAACAGAGGCTCCACGGACACCACCACGACCGCGTCCTCGTCCCTTAATAGAATGTTTCCTCATTGTTGCAATTCAACTCGCACCACAATAAAATATATTATTTTTTAGCCCCAAAATTCCCACACTGGAAGATATAATTCCTTTTTCCGGTATTAATTACAAGAAGACTGCTGCAAATTGGACACCAGAATTTTTAATATGCTAGTTTTGGTACATAGGTTCCCACACGGGGAGATATAATTCCATTTTACAGGAGTGAAAACGTGAGGCCTACTGTTTCTGGTCTAACAAACACCAGATTGATTAAATTGGCCTTTTTTTCACCAAAATTACAACACTGGACAATAATGCCTTTTGGCGGTATTAATTACAAGAACACTGCTGCTAATTGGACACCAGATTTTTTATAATGCTAGTTTTGGTACATATATCCCCACACGGGGAAATATAATTGCTTTTTAGAGGAGTGAAAACGTGAGGCCTAGTTTTTCTGGTCTAACAAACACCAGATTGATTAAATTGGCCTTTTTTTCACCAAAATTACAACACTGGACAATAATGCCTTTTGGCGGTATTAATTACAAGAACACTGCTGCTAATTGGACACCAGATTTTTATAATGCTAGTTTTGGTACATATATCCCCACACGGGGAAATATAATTGCTTTTTAGAGGAGTGAAAACGTGAGGCCTAGTTTTTCTGGTCTAACAAACACCAGATTGATTAAATTGGCCTTTTTTTCACCAAAATTACAACACTGGACAATAATGCCTTTTGGCGGTATTAATTACAAGAACACTGCTGCTAGTTGGACACCAGATTTTTTATAATGCTAGTTTTGGTACATAGATTCCACACGGGGAGATATAATTCTTTTTTACAGGAGTAAAAACGTGAGGCCCAGTTTTTCTGGTCTAACAAACACCAGATTGATTAAATTGGCCTTTTTTTCACCAAAATTACAACACTGGACAATAATGCCTTTTGGCGGTATTAAATACAAGAACACTGCTGCTAATTGGACACCAGATTTTTTATAATGCTAGTTTTGGTACATAGATCCCCACACGGGGAAATATAATTCCTTTTTAGAGGAGTGAAAACGTGAGGCCTAGTTTTTCTGGTCTAACAAACACCAGATTGATTAAATTGGCCTTTTTTTTCACCAAAATTACAACACTGGACGATTTAATGCCTTTTGGCGGTATTAATTACAAGAGGACTGCTGGTATTTCAGAACACCGGAATTGTTAAAATGCTAGTTTTGCTAGATAAATTTCCCACACTGGGAGAAATATTGCCTAAGCCTTTTACAGTATTAATTACAACAGGAGTGCTTCTTCTGGTCTAACACCAGAATAATTTTATTATTACGGTGAAAGCTTTTTCTAATTTATATTTCTGGCACATAAAAAAAAATATTTCTGGCTGACAGTATTGGACAAAGTAGTGGCACTGGCTAGCCTAGCTGGAACAGCACATTCATGGGATTTGCTATCCAAGTGGGTTACTTTCAGTTTCACCACTGATATATTAAATATCTTTGCAGTTAGTATGGGTGACACAAGCACAGCCAAACCCCTGATGTATTATATCTATGAAAAAATCGACTATTACATTAGATTAATGGACGTTGTGGCAGCTTTTGCTGTAGCACCACAAGTCCCAAAATGGCCGCCACCTATCAGCCAAGTAACGTGCCAGAAAACAGTCTGCCCAGCCAGAAAAAAAATTGACTTTGACTGAGCAGCTGAATCGCTGTTGTTCTGATTCACAGGTGTAGATTTTTAACTTCTTTGGAGCTTTGGTTTACACTCTGTGGCAGCAAGTGCTGGCGCACCACAAGTCCCAAAATGGCCACCGCCGGTCAGCCCAGTTACATGTGCCAGTAAAAATCGCTCTGGCCAGTCTCAACAAAATAGTGACTTTCAGTGAACAGCTCAGCTGAGTTGTTCTGATGCACAGGTGTAGAAAGGTAGATCACTTCTTTATCCCTGCCTATCTCGCCCTCACAGAAGCTGCATCCTCTCCCTACACTAGTCAGAGCAGTGTGACGTGCGGCGCTACGTGACTCCAGCTTAAATAGAGGCTGGGTCACATGCTGCACTTGGCCAATCACAGCCATGCCATTAGTAGGCATGGCTGTGATGGGCTCTTAGGGCAAGAAGTAAAACGCTAGCTGATTGGCTGCTGTGCAGCCGTTCAGAAAGCGGGAAGTAATCGACGAACACCGGACCCAAACCCGAACTTTTTTGAAAATGTCCGGGTTCGGGTCCGTGTCACGGACACCCCAAAATTTGGTACGGACCCGAACGATTCTCGAACTGTTCGCTCAACACTAATTATGACTATTACTGCTACTACTTCTACACAGCCACAGTTCTCCTGCATTGTCTATCATGTTCCATTTTTGAATGCTTGTTCAGAACAAGCCACTTTTTTCCCACCATTACTTTGTGTGTATAAACAAGGGCAAGCATCTGCCCTGTTAAGGCATACTTTTTAAACCTCTTGTTCAGAACAAGCCATGTTTTTTTTTTTTTTTAGAAAACACCAAATTTAAATACCATCTACCCCAATAAGGGACAATTGTTTAAATGTTTTAATTTTAAAAAGTATAACATATCCAACAGCACAGGGTTAAAGAGCTTAAAGGGCGGGTGGAGAATGAAAGAAAAAAAAAGAAGAAAAAAAAGAGAGAAAGACAAGAGAGACTCTGGAGACCCCAGAGTGTCATACACCAACTTTCGGGGCAATTGAAACACTTTTGATTTGGGTAGATTCAATTTTTTGACTGATTTGTTAGAATCAGACCCCAAATGAATTTCACTCATTTCTAGTCTTCACTTTACTAATAAATTCCAGCCTGGCTCTCCGCTTCCAAACACATGAACACTCAATCAAGCCAAGAGTGTGTTTGGGTCTAGCTAGTAGGGACTTGAAGACTAGAAATTTTTTTTTAATCATAGTCTCCTCTCTTCCCGGGACTCCTACAACCAGTATTTGCATTTAATTTTAACTTCCAGTATGGATGATTATTCTTGTATGTTAATTTCATATAGGGACAATGGTGTTAGGTCATCTTTAAAGGTTAATCAGATTGTAATACTTGATAATGAAGTAACTTCAAAGGCTTAGTTCTATCCTATCTTACATTATTTGAGTATTATACAGTAATTTGTATTTTGCTACAGATGTTCTTTTTTAGGGCTCTTTCACACTTGCGTTTTTGTTTTCCAGCATAGAGATCCGTCGTCGGGGCTCTATGCAGGAAAAATCCTGATCAGGATTATCCCAATGCATTCTGAACGGAGAGAAATCCGTTCAGGATGCATCAGGATGTCTTCAATTCAGGACCGGAATGTTTTTTGGCCGGAGAAAATACTGCAGCATGCTGCGCTTTTTGTTCTGTCCAAAAATCCGGAACACTTGCCGCAAGGCCGGATCCGGAATTAATGCCCATCGAAAGGCATTAATCCGGATCAGGCCTTAAGCTAAACGTCGTTTCGGCGCATCGCCGGATCCAACGTTTAGCTTTTTCTCAATGGTTACCATGGCAGCCAGGACGCTAAAGTCCTGGTTGCCATGGTAAAGTGTAGTGGTGAGCGGGGGAGCAGTATACTTACAGTCCGTGCGGCTCCCAGGGCGCTCCAGAGTGACGTCAGGGCGCCCCACACGCATGGATCACGTGATCGCATGGATGACGTGATCGATGCGCATGGGGCACTCTGACATCATTCTGGAGCGCCCCGGGAGCCGCACGGACTGTAAGTATACTGCTCCCCTGCTCCCACTACTACTATGGCAACCAGGACTTTAATAGCGTCCTGGCTGCCATAGTAACCTCAAAGCATTTCGAAGACTGATCAGGATCCTGATCAGTCTTCTAATGCTTTCAGGCGACTTGCGTTCTGACGGATCCGGCGGGACGGAAGTGCCTGCCGGATCCTCAGAACGCAAGTGTGAAAGAGGCCTTACAAAGATGGAAAAACTGTGGTGGAAGAAAAACAAATCAGTGACATATTAGATATGCTGAAGCTCTGACAATCTGTAACATGACCTAAAATCAGTAGCAAAAGTCTGCTATGTGAGAAGGGGTGTTTTAAACCTTGTTGACATGTATTGAATGGAACTTTCTTGAGAATTTATAATGCGGAATCAGCCCAGAAAATCCACATCAAATCAGAATGTGGCTTTACAACATCGAAATCACTAATTCCTTTATGCACATTTACATGTATAAATTTTAACATATAATGATTACAAAGTGTTGTAATTAGTGAAATCTTTTCATTCTCCTAAAATACAAGTTTGAGAAAAAATAAACCTGTTGATTAAAGTGACTATATGAAAAATCTGTACAAAATCAGTCTACTAATACAAGACACCTATGAGGAGTAAACTAGATTTTTATCTTCATCATATCAATATGTAAATGGAGGATTTCCATCTAGCAATTTACCATTGCATATGATTTACAAGCAGTTTATATGTCAGTGTGCAGTGCAGAGCTGTCTCATTAATCATTCATTTTAAGTCATATTTTCATGGCTGAGTCTAATGTAAATTGTCCCCTGGTAGATGGTAATCACTGTATATTTTTGCTTTGAGATGCTGTAATTTACTTTTTAATGTTTGCAAATTATATTAACATAGTGCAACAACCCCCTTATCTCTGAGATTGTTCAGATAAAAAGGTCTAAAATATATGCTGAATCTTCATTGCATATCTTAATGACTTTTTTGTCAAAAAGCCACATATTGACCCTATGTAATAACCTGGATATTTGACCTTTACAAATCATTTTTGGTTGAGGAACACAGGCATAACTACCCAAGCTGTGAACTTTATAATCTAACCATTAAAACATTTAAGATGCCTCAGTTACCTCGATAAGCCTCACACGGGATTCACATGTCTGACAGTCACAGATGTGTGCTGTCCATGTTCTCAGTGAACAGCACACATATCCATTTATTTTATTGTGTTTATTCACAAGTCCTTGTTTTTTACACTGACTGACAGTCAGTGGAAAAACAAGGAACATAGGGACTACTTTGGACTGTGATATTGACCAAACATGCCCATTGAGATCTATAGGTCCATGAAAAACACTGACAGAAAATGGATAGTGGTGGGGCTTTTCACTAACCGTGAGCCCACAGAGGGAGAGCCTGGAGGAAGGGAGTTGTAGTTGTGGCATTGATACGAGTGGTGGTGGTTTACTGTTGCTCTCCTCTCTCCAATGATCCCATGGGCCATGCAGTGAATAGAGAACGCACCTTTTTATACATCTGGGCACCCCTTGGACTCTAGGGCTCCTGCCTGGTGGTGGCTGGGTTGCCTTTGATGTTAGGTAAATGAGTGTAAAGCAGGAGGGCAGATGTAGAGGGTGGTGGATGATTGGTGGAGTCAATGACCAGGCCGTTTGATTACAATGAACAAAGTCTCTCTTTACTGAATAGATGATGGGAGTAGCAGTATAGCATCAAAATGCACAGTTTCAAGGTATATTACAAAGTAGGCTTTTTACAATAGCTGTGTATAGGCAGCAGCAATGATGGTAGTAGTTCTCCCTGAGTTTTATTCTAATAAAACTTTTTATACAAATGTTTTAGTACTAATAGTAAAGTTCATTTTTTTTTAGTTGAACGAGGCAAAGTCTTGTGTTTTGTAATAGGTGTCTTACAAACTTGAAAAATCTCTATAATTCAGTCTGTAAATTCTTTTTTCTTTGTGAAATGGAGGACATACAGTAGTACTGTATATATGTACTTTTTTTTAACTTATATCCCCTTTCTGTTATAGTTGTCTTGATATATGGCATATGTAGCTTGTGGCTACTAGGGGTAGGACTACAAGCTTCAGTGTGGTGTAGTAATAGCTTTGTTTTTTTTGTTTTTTTTTATTATTATTATTGCACTGCCTGATTTGTATACACAATCCCATTGAGCACTGTGTATACAGAGATGGGGAAAGCAGAGACCAAAAAAAATCTTCTCTAGTAGCAGCCCAGCTCCAAACAATATTAACATAAGGGCCCTGATTTAAGAAGATCAGCATATGCAGTGTCCCACTCCGTATCTGTAGTGGGGTCCTGTATACGTATGGGTATTTGCAGAATGTTATTTCATTATATGTATGTATTTTGCTGTAATTTCTTATAACCCACATGTCAGATGTTTAGCCAGACTGAAAGGAACAGATAAGGAAGTGGAGGATCAAAGCTAGGGCTGGACCTTGAAGATCTGACATTTAGCTACACCTCTGAGTTGTGCACAGACCAACGGTAGGCTCAAGAGAAGATTGAATGTGTCAAGAGAGTATAAAGAGAGCATAGTAGAGGTGAGAGTTTTGCCTCAGCCTACGGACTCCATTGGCAACCATTGTGAGACAGCAGTTGGCCTACTGTGCCTGTTCAAAGTCTGCAGTGAAGTACAAGCTGTATGCAGAGCCTCATTCCTCTATGGACAGTGTGGACAATATTATTGACATTGCGAGTAAGCCAGGAAGGCAAGACATACTGTATGTATAATGGCCATGTGAAGCAGTTTATTGATGTATACTCCACACCTGGAAGATAGTTAGCCAGAAGTTACCACAGCCTGAGTGTGATCAGCATCTATACCTCACCAAGAGCCTGTTACTAGAATTGCAGCCACAGCTAACTGTGATGTGCTTTGTATGGATTACAACTACCTCTTCCATTTAAAAAAAAGTGTACATCTACCTCAAGGCAACTGATTACCAGTAAATGTGCCAGTTATTTATGCAAACAGACACCTCTTTATTTCCACACCTCCTTTGCACCCAAGGGTGCTGGCATCACGAACCTCAGGGAACCTGGCTTCCCTGCGCCTTAAACCCTGTACCATCAAGGGTACGTCAACCAACATCTGGCAGGAGACCGCTCAACATCAGAGTGTGCCCTCAAGGAATCCGGTGCTATTCTTCCCATCACTGCATGCTGGCCCAGGGAGCTGCAGAAATGTGAGTACCAACTACTACACCCATCAGGCCACCACTCTCACACACTGTCTTTGCGGTCCCGGTCGCTGCACATATGCCATGCCAGTCTTGGTAGGGCCTGCACTGTGAGAGGAGGCATATAATTTATGAAGAGATGCAGGCCTTGTCATTGTCAAAAATTACATGGCTCCTCCAGCAGTCCACACGCCAGAATGAAATCTACAGTTGCACGGAGTTTCAGTTTCTGGCATAAATAATGATGAATGTGTAGTGGCTGATGTCCAAATCCACACAGCACCTTGCCATTACCATACAATTATTAATTAATACTATACTATGTTACCCAATACATAGTGCACATTGCCAAATAGTGATGAGCATCAGGGGCAATATTCGAATTCACGATATTTTGCGAATATTTGGGTGAATAAATTCAAGAATTCGAGATTATTTTCTTGATTGCGAAAATCGGCAATGTAATATTCATGTAATGCGCGCGCACTGCAAGAAGTTTCCTGAGACTGGAGAAAATGGTTGGCATGGCAAAACATTACAATAGCTTTATACGCAGATAGAGTGCTCCGATATATTCGCGATTGCTCAAATCAGCAATTAATGATGCGCATATTTTTGCGCAATACATGCAACTTCACATTTTAGCAGGTCTGACTACATATTAGTGATTGGTGTGCTAGGTATTGTTGTGAAGTTCTGACATCACAGCACTATGTATGTAGCATGTATGTATGGACAGCAGACCCTATATCACACTACCTAACACGCTGCACTGGAACCTCATCAGCTACACTATATTACTATCTAACCTACACTGACTATCTCCCACTAGCCATCTGTATTATATATATAAGCTAACTAACTATCTAATGTAATGTGACAAAGTAAAGCACAGAGCACAGCAATGACACTGCTATCTCTCTCAGAACTGAAAAAAAAACTGCAGAAAATGGCTGCTGGGGAGGTTCTTATAGAGTAAGGGGAAGGTAACTTTCCTATTGGTTGTTAGGGAGGTTGCTAAGCTCAGACAAAGAAATTGCTTATCATTGGCCCACAAGCAAGAAGCAGGGAGGGATCATGGGTTCAGAGGGAAAAAAAAATCTAGAATATTCGTGAAGCACTATATTCTAAATCTTTATGAATTCTCGAAGTGGCAATATCCATGATCAAAATTCCCAATGCGAATATTCGCGCCAAACACTACTGACAAATAACCAATACAGTACATGTATTATTTAGCCAAGATGAATGTTGGAAACATCAGAGAATGACTTGCTGCCTTATCCTCACCTGTTTAATTTTATTGTTTGAGACAACTGCTATGCCATTTTTTTTTTACCTGAATCTGGTTTATTTGCTTAGCCTGGTTACTTAGGGAGGAGTTTTTGTTTGACTTGTCTACCTCTGTTCCTTTGTATCTTTGCCAGGTATAGCAAAGTTCTGTGCATTGGTTTCTAGATTATTTTTATCATATTCTAGTATATTGGCATTGCATCAGTGTATCCTGTGGTTCTACTGTCTTTCTTTGCTGCTAGCATAGTAATTGTTGTGGATTCTGTTTGCTGTTTGGGATTTGGTTTTGATCTGTCTTGGCTGTTATCTTGTTCCGCAGAGTTGGTTCAGAAGTGTCTTTATTTCTGCTCACTGTCATTCACTGCTCTTGATCTGAAATCCATTTACATCCTCAGTCTGCTCCATTGCCAAACTTCTATTTCCTTCATCTGTTACCATCATTATTCAGTTCCTGTCATCTACCGGTGATTTATTTCCGTTGTCTTCCAGAGTTAAAACATACTTAACACCTTTTTCTTGCAACTGTCCAGTTGTGCAGTTCAGCCCTACAGTAGATGCAGGGCTCCAGATGGCGACCAAAATGGTCGCCAATGCGACTAGGAATTTGCAAATGGCGATAAGAAATTTAAGTCTTATCGCTATTTGCGACTTGTCCCACCGCTGCGCTGCAGCTTTAAGAAAAAAAAAAACTTCAGCAGACGCACCACGCAGCGAGCGGCACAGCACAGGCAGCGCAGCCTGAAATAATCAATAGCAAAGCTCCATACAGTAAGGAGCTTTGCTATTGGTTAGTTTGGGCGGGCACCGAAGCCATACAGCGCCCTGCACCAGAGAAAGCCGGCGGGAGATGAAAGGAGGAGGGGCCGGCTCTGGGGGGGGGGGCTGAAGGAAGAAGTTCCGGGCGCGCTGAGGAGCCGAAGAATCAAGATGGGGCCGCATAAGAAGGAGACAGTGCAAGGTGTTGTGTATCCATGTGTGTAATGTATGTAGTGGAGTGTGTGATCATCACATACATCATACAGTACACATGTATACATCACTACATACATCACACACTGCACTACATACATCATACACATGTATACATCATACACTGCACTACACACATCACTACATACATCACACACTGCACTACACACATCACATACTGCACTACATACATCATACACATGTATACATCACACACTGCACTACATACATCACACACTGCACTACACACATCACACACTGCACTACACACATCACACACATGTATACATCACTACATACAGCTCACACTGATGTATGTAGTGCAGTGATGTATGTGTTGCAGTGTGTAGTAAATACACAGCAGGCTATTATAGCCAAGTGCTAACGTACAGGGAGGTTCCGCCATATTGGACTGGACTTTATCACTTCGCTATAATTGCTTCATGTTATTTAGACCGGTGATGGTTCCCTGCACACCCACCTCTTAGGCACTATTTATTTCTGTTGTTCTGCTTCGTTTGATGAGCAGAACAATGAAAATAATGGAAGTGTTGGATTTTTGTCATACGTTTAACATATACAAAAAAAAAAAAAAAACGTATGTTTACGGACGCCTCAGACAGATGCCATACTGTGGCATCCATCCAATAGAGTTCCATTGTACAAAAAACCATATATGCTGATTTATACGTTTTTTTTGCAGAATGGGAGATCGTAGTGTACCACGTCTTCCCATCCTGTAAAGTCCAGAAAAAAATCTATACATCTTTTGTACAATGGAACTCTATGGTGAGGGATGCCGCAGTATGGCATCTGTCTGAGGCGTCGTTATGTTTCGGTCATAGTATAATATAACATATGACCGAAACATAATGTGAACCCATGTGTGACTGTGGCATCAATGTTCGGTCAGTGATTTCCATCAGTGATTTTTGAGCCAAAACCAGTTGCGGCTGTAAACACAGAACAGGTGCAGATCTTTCCCTTATACCTTATGTCCGTGGGGGCTCCAATCCTGGTTTTGGCTCACAATCACTGATGAAAATCACTGACCAAACACTGACGTGTTAATGAGGCAATTTTTTCTATCATGAATATATATCTATTTAAATTTGGCGACTAAAAATTTTATTTGGCTCCTAAATTTTTCAGTTTAGGAGCCAATGGCTCCTAGGTAATTTTTTTAGTCTGGAGCCCTGAGATGCCAAAGGTTATGTGAGTTATTACAATAATAAAGTGCCCAGACAAACCTTGTACAGATAAATAGGGTACATATTGCCCAGATAAACAGCACACAATACCCACATGGCTGATACATGCCATGTCTTTTAGTTTTCAGACAGTTGTCCTATAGTGCCCACAATATTTTATACAAAGGTGTAACTAATGTGAGCAAATAGTGCTATAAAGTCCTATTATGCCCTCAGTGCTCAGATAAATAGATCACATAGTGCTCTAAAGTGACTATATGAATGATTACAGTTCTCATATGAAGCTATAGAATTGCATATAAATATTGCAGCTTATGTTGCTGTGTTTCCTTTTTTACATCTTCTTTCTATTTAAACTGCCTTAGCATCTAATTGTGGGGTTTTTATGCTACTTGCTGTACTGTGGGTTAAAGTGCATGCACTGTACTCCAGTCTATGCTCATTCCTCTGTTCCGTTATCCCTAGGGTGCTTCCTTTTTCGAGTCTCACCCTTTCCACTCTTCTTCAGAACTTTGCTCTCTCTCTCCTTGCTTTTCTTTTACTAGGGCTAGACAAGATACACAAACTATGTAATCCAGGAGTCAGTAGAATATGCACACAAAAAGACAGTTGGAATCATGTATCAAACTGGTGTAAAGTAGAACTGGCTTAGTTGACCATAGCAACCAATCAAATTCCACCTTCTACTTTGGACAGTTCCTTTGGAAAATGAAAGGTGCAATCTGATTGGTTCATATGGGCAAATAAGCCAGTTCTACTTTACACCGGTTTAATAAATGACCCGGGAACTAAAAGCACCAAACATTATATGACCCACCTCTTTTGCAGGGAGTCAGTAGAACATATCATGCAAAATATCAAGCCACTCTATTTATAAAAATAATCCCAGAGACTAATGGTTTCTTTGCAACAAATACAAAGACAGTATAATGACAAAGGGTCAACTAGACATCGTCCATAGGGCAGAACAGAGAAGTGGTTGTGTTAACATGCAAGGCTCAGACGTCAGTGAAGCAATTAGAGAAACCTGTAGAGAGTGACAATCTGTAAAATATGGACTAGGAAACATCTCAGCAGTGTCCTACATTCAGAGCAAATTCACTCTGTGACGAGAAAGGATGCATCTTATGACTTGTAGAGGCTAGAGCTGTTAAAAGGTCCCTAAAATAATAATTGGAGAGTAAACAGAGTTTACAAATGAACTTCTGAACTTCTAGAATAGTACTTAGAAGCAATAGATTATGATATTAGTGGATATTAGTGGATTATGATATTGATCAGACATTAATATCTGATTGTAGGGGGTCATAGACTCTGCACCCCTAGAAATTAGCTGTTCTGCAGCAGTCTTGGATCCAGAATTAAATAGATCCATTCATTTTCTAGTGGACAGAGTTGGTTACTGCAGTGCTGTGTCTATTTACTTCAATAGGAGAAGCACTGCAGTAAGCGCCTCAATTAACCACACAATTGATGCAGCTAGTTTAAGAGCCAACTTCTGTCAGGGCTACTGCACAGCAGTGGGATGTCCAAGCCGCCAATTAGATATTGTTGACGTATCCTAAGGAGAGGACATCGATATAAAGGACCATAAAAACCTTAATAACTTTAATTTGTATTTGACTTTTAGTTAACAAGACTGCAGTTTGACAACAGGGGTTACATATGTCATAAATCACAGGCCACTCCACCTGAAGTATATGAGACAGCACAGACAGTCGCAATTATATCATTGCACCAGTATGCAGGTGTCTTAATGACTTCATATCGACCACCTGCGCCAGGGTGCGGGTAACTCAAGCAGCAGGTCAGAAGAGACATGAAGTCATTAAGACACCTGCATTGCTTTGCAGACTGAACCATGGAGCTGAACTCAGGTGAGTGAGTAGTTATTTATTTTTTCCATAAATTTTTGGGTAATACAGGGGAGCAGTATAACTAATGGGGACACTACAACTAGTGGGGACATTATAGAGAGTCAAAAAAACTGGGGCAACATAGGAGGCATTTTAGCTATTGGGGGAACTAGAGAGGGGCCTTATTACTAGTGGGGGCGCTAAAGGGAGACAATATAAGTGTTGGGGCAATACAGAGGGAATCGACTACTGGGAGTACTACAGGAGGAAACTACAGGGGAATACTCCTGTCCAAGTTACTAGTTCTGCAGTCCCTCCCTTTCCAAGTGGTGGACTCTGCACCTTTTAGAGAGCTGATGGCTTGTGCCGAGCCGAGGTGGAAAGCCCCAAGCCATCAATTCATTTGCGAAAAATTCAGTACAAGCCCTGCACAACTATGTAGAGCAGAAGGTGGGCCAGTCCTTGAGGCTGTCAGTGTCTGTCAAAGAGCACTGCAGTGCTGACGTGTGAAGCTGTAACTATGGTCAGAGACAATACATGTCCTTTACAGCCCACCGGGTGAATGTGGTTCCTGCACAGCCACATCAGCAACTTGGCCAGGTCACGCCTCTTCTGCCTCCACGCTGTCACGCCATTGGTCCTGCGACAATGTCCACCTCTGCCTCCTCAGCCTCCACTGCAGGGACAAGTCACAGTGCCCGTCCAGCATATCACATGTGCAGGGCATAGCGGTATCACGGTGTTCTGCACCTGGTTTGCCTTGGCGAACAGAGTCACACAGGGGAGGAACTGCTCCGTGTGTTTCATCAAGAAATCGAATCCTGGCTTTCTCCGCGACAACTCAAGCATGACACCTACCATTTTCTCAGGCTCTTTGAGTAGGCCACTTTATTTGTCAGTCGCCAGTAGTACAGGATGAACAATGTCATTTCACTGCGTCCTGGAACAGATGTTGGTAACAATGGCTCGTCAGAGGACAGGAGACGTGGTGCCTAGAAGTTATGGCAACATGAGGGGGCTGAACTGGAAGAGGAGGGGGAGGAAGACCTTGGAGCACAGGCAATGTGTAGTGAAATGGGTGATTTTTATACTCAGGTGAGGAGGAGCAGGAGCAGCCAGAGGAGCTACAGGGCGATGAGGAAGACGAGACAGAGGACCCAGATACACCATGGCAGTATGCAGTGGAGATGGAGGCAGGGAGTCTTTCAAAGTCACTTGCACAAATGGCCTGCTGCATGCTCACTTGCTTGCGTAGCTTGTGTAGTGACAGCCGAATTGTTACAATTTGGCAGAGGGATGACTTTTGGCTCTCCATCTTTTTGGACCCTCGCTACCGGTCCAGAATGGATGCCTTTTTTACACCCACTGAGGCTGACAAAATTAAATACTACGGAGACATCCTATGTACTCAGTTGGCCGCTGCCTATCTGCACCATTGTGCATCCTCTCGCAGGTCAGATCGGGGGGGGCGGGGCCCTCTGCGCTCAAGTTCCACTACCATGACTACTGGGGAGGGGTGGGGTGGCAGGAGCAGTACCAGCTCCATCAGCAGCAGCCTGAGACTACAGTCGCTGATGAGTAGCTTTCTTCACCCGCATAGTGAAGAAACTACTCACCAGCAGCAGCAGCAGGTGGACCTGGAGCAGGACCTGAAACAGCAGATGGTGGCATACTTGGACAGTAGTGTTGATCGCGAGTATTCTAATCGTGAATTTATCGCAAATTTATCTCGAATATCGGCACTTAGCAACATCCCTAGCAACCAATAGGAAAGTTGCCTACCCGTTAGTGTTGATAGCGAATATTCTAATCTCAAATTTTTATCGCGAATATAATACATGGCCGATTTTCAAGTAAATAATGACTGGAGATCACGAATTTTCGAATTTGTGAATTTATAGCGAATATACAGCCAAAAATAAGCGAAATATCGCAAATACGAATACTGCCTATGCCGCTCATCACTGTTGGACCGCACCCTGCCAACCCACATTTAAAATCCGCTGGACTACTGGGCAGCCAAACTGGATTTGTGGCCGCAACTGACCGAGTTTGCCCTGGAAAAGCTGTCCTGCCCAGCCAGTAGTGTGGCATCATGGCGTGTGTTTAGTGCGGCGGGGGCCATAGTGACCCAAGGAGAACTCGCCTGTCCAATCAAAATGTGGAGAGACTGACCTTTGGCAAGATGAATTAGGTGTGGATCAGCCAGGATTTCTACCCACCAATTCCTGATGCATTTGGATCATTCATGCCGCCTCACCCAATCCTTAAAAAAAGACCGGTTTCTTCTGGCTTTCACCCACTTTCATCAGCGGGTATTGGTATTGCCACCCACGGCCCCACTCTGTCAATGGGTCACTTTGTGGTATCCTGATGCTGCGGCTTCTGCCATCTCCACACTATGTCACCTTGCCACTCTGTGGTATCCTGATGCTGCTGCTGCTGCTGCTGCCATCTCCACACTATGTCTCCTTGCCTCTCTGTGGTAACCTGATGCTACTGCTGCCATCTCCACACTATGTCACCTTGCCTCTCTGTGGTATCTTGATGCTGCTGCTGCCATCCCCACATTATGTCACGTTGCCATTTTGTGGTCTACTGATGCTGCTGCCGGCACCTCCAGACTCTATAATTGTGCCACTCTTTGGCCTACTCATGCTGCTGCCACCTCCAAACTCTGTCATTGTGCTGCTCTGTAGTCTCCTCATGCTGCTGCCACCTCCAGACTCTGTCATTGTCCCACTCTGTGGCCTACTCATGCTGCTGCCACTTCCAGACTCTGTCATTGTGCCACTCTGTAGTCTCCTCATGCTGCTGTCACCTCCACACTTGGTCATTGTGCCAGTCTGTGGCCTCCTCTTTTTGCTGCTGCAGCCATCTCCAGACTCGGTCATTGTGCCACTCTGTGGCCTACTCATGCTTCTGCCACCTCCATACTCTGTCATTGTGCCACTCTGTGGCCTCCTGATTCTGCTACCACCTCCAGACTCTGTCATTGTGCCACTCTGTTTCTTTCTCATGCTGCTGCCACCTCCACACTCTGTCATTGTGCCACTCTGTGGCTTACTCATACTTCTGCCACCTCCAGACTTGGTCATTGTGCCACTCTGTGGCCTCCTGATGCTGCTGACACCACCTTCAGACTGTCATTGTGCCACCCTGTGGTCTCCTCATACTGCTTCCACCTCCAGACCCTGTCATTGGGCATCTCTGTGGTCTCCTCATGCTGCTTCCCAAGCTCTTCCCACCCTCCCTACTTCATGACTGGCTCACTATTTTGGCTTTCAGCCTGGCTGACATCATCATTTATTTGACCTTTCTTCTGAGCTGTCAGAAGAAAGGAAAAACGAGATGCACAATGGATCCTGTCTGTGTAGCAGCTGTAAGGCCTGTATAGTCTCATCCAAATTGGCTTATGATTTGGTAGCCAAAAGCAGGAGTGGGTACTAAACACAGAAGATATGCAGATATTCCCTTCTTGTGTCATTTCTGCTTTAGATCCACTCCATTTTTTTGGCATTAGCAATACTGATGGATTATTGAGCAAATGCTGACCGAGTGAAGGCATATGCTCCACAGACAGGAACCGTTTTTTGGGGGTTATTGTTCTGACTGATAAGAGGATGGGCAAAATAATCAGTGACGTCAACACAAACTTACTGCTGACACCCTCTCCCCTCTGTCTGGGGGCTCTACTTGTATAAGCGTTTAATAGAACAGATTCTGTAGACATCTATGTGGATTCAGCTGACGAGGGTGTAAAAGAACTGCACTTCTTCTTGACGCTAACATCTACCTGTAAGGCTAAGTTGAGTCTTGAGTTATTTGGTCAGTTTTTGCCCCATGATTGCCCAAATAAGTAAAGTATGCAGTGATTCTAAGAGTGGCCCCTGTCATCTGCATGTCATACTGACTCACAGTATTGTTTTACTACCACAGCAAACTCCCTATGCATGTTACTGCAAGGCACAGTGTTCTACACCCCTATAAAGTCTCTTTTAGCCCAGAAATAGCTTTTTTTAATGCAATTCACCGCAAATAAATTCGGATCGAAGCACATTTTTCCCAAAAATTCAGCGAACAGGTCTAATCGAATTTTTGAAAAATTTGCTCATCTCTAATTATAACTACTGGGCCACTATAGAGGACATTATAACTAGTGACTAGAGGGGAGGATTATTACTACTAGGGCACTTCAGGCCATATTATAATTATTCAGTTATTATAGAGGGCATTATAACTGCTAGGGGCACTATAGAGGGGCCTTATTACTACTGGGGGTTCTACAGTGGCCTTACGGAGGGAACTTATTGCTATTTTGAGCATTTTAAGGGTATTAATTAATACTGGGGAACTGTTGCCTTATTCCTACTGGGAGCACTTTAGAGTGGTACTGTGGGGGACATTATGAATATTAGACACAATATCAAAGGTACTACTGCTAATGGAGGTGCTCTCATAGAGCATTATCACTGATACACAAACTTTGTATCACTATAACTTTCAATATTGAGGGCATTCTGGGAGAGAATTACAATTAGTGATAATTCCGGGAGCAGTAAAGTACAGTTGCAAGAAAAAGTATGTGAACCCTTTGGAATGATATGGATTTCTGCACAAATTGGTCATAAAATGTGACCTGATCTTCATCTAAGTCACAACAATAGACAATCACAGACTGCTTAAACTTATAACACACATGTAAGCATTCACAGTGCAGGTGGAAAAAGTAAGTGAACCCTTGGATTTAATAACTGGTTGAACCTCCTTTGGCAGCAATAAATTCAACCAAACGTTTCCTGTAGTTGCAGATCAGACGTGCACGGTCAGGAGTAATTCTTGACCATTCCTCTTTACAGAACTGTTTCAGTTCAGCAATATTCTTGGGATGTCTGATGTGAATCGTTTTCTTGAGGTCATGCCACAGCATCTCAATTGGGTTGAGGTCAGGACTCTGACTGGGCCACTCCAGAAGCCGTATTTTCTTCTGTTTAAGCCATTCTGTTGTTGATTTACTTCTATGCTTTGAGTCGTTGTCCTGTTTCAACACCCATCTTCTGTTGAGCTTCAGCTGGTGGACAGATGGCCTTAAGTTCTCCTGTAAAATGTCTTGATAAACTTGAGAATTCATTTTTCCTTAGATGATAGCAATCCGTCCAGGCCCTGGCGCATTGAAGCAGCCCCAAACCATGATGCCCCCACCACAGTTGGGATGAGGTTTTGATGTTGGTGTGCTGTGCCTCTTTTTCTCCACACATAGTGTTGTGTGTTTTTTCCAAACAACTCAATTTTGGTTTAATCTGTCCACAGAATATTTTGACAGTACTGCTTTGGAACATCCAGGTGCTCTTGTGCAAACTATAAACGTGCAGCAATGGGTTTTTTGGATAGCAGTGGTATCCTCCCATGAAATCCATTCTTGTTTAGTGTTTTACGTATCGTAGATTCGCTAACAGGGATGTTAGCATATGCCAGAAACTTTTGTAAGTCTTTAGCTGACACTCTAGCATTCTTCTTCACCTCATTGAGCAGTCTGCCCTGTGCTCTTGCAGTCATCTTTACAGGACGGCCTCTCCTACGGATGACATCCGTATGGCATCGTTTCTTTTTTTTTTGCGGATCTGCTATTTTTACGGATCCATTGTAATGATGCCTATCCTTGTCCGCAAACTAGAAAAAAAATAGGACATGTTCTATTTTTTTGGCGGGGCTACGGAACAGACATACTAATGCAGACAGCACATGGTGTTTTTTGCGGACCCATTGAAATAAATGCGTCTGCATCCTATCTGCAAATAACGGAATGGACAAGGAAACAAAATACGTTTGTGTGCATGAGGCCTTAGTCCTAGTCCAGCCCCGCCTGCAAGTGCAACATTTTAAGTGCAACTAGACTGACAAAAAGAAAAAAAAAGCATTCAAATGTACTAAAATGTACCCTGCTTTGCATGGTAGTGACTGAGTATTGAGTAGACTAATGATGGCTAACCTCCGGCACTCCAGCTGTGGTGAAACTATGACTCCCAGCATGCTCCATGTATTTCTATAGAGTTCTGAGAACAGCCAAGCAAGTGTCCATCTTGGGAGTCGTAGTTTTACCACAGTTGCAGTTCCGGAGGTTAGCCATCACAGGGGTAGACATTGCAGTGAATGTTAGGGGATGGAGAGTGTCTGTCACAAAGTTACTGTGTAATATGGACATTTCTAGTTTTGCTGTACCATGCACACTTTACTAAGAAAAATAGACAAGCCAGAAGATTTTATATGTGCAAGCTTATCCTTTCCTTTTTAAATCCTAAAAGATAAATGTGAGTTTTGAATGAGTTGTGCTTGTTGGTATCTCACCTCTGCATTTTTCCTGCACTTGCCACATTACATAGTATTACCACTAAATTTTTATTGTGCTCCATTGTATGCTTAGGAAGGACAGCTGCATAAACTAATGTGACACTTCATTGTAGAGAATGTCAGCTATTCCTCTGCCACTTTTCTAGCAGTCAAATTCTTGACTGCTTGTCATAACAGTACAATTTCTTGTATGAGTATTAAATGGAAGCTTACTTGTATCTCATAGCAAAGATAAACCTGTATATAGTCTTATCTGTGTAGGTATTACATTGCTAATGTATTATTAATGATTATATTCTACTAAGAGAAAATCTGCACAAAGCCTTTGGCCTACCTGCCATAGAAGCTGGTCGGGGGTTAGTATGAAAAGCACACAGAAAAAAAAACACTAGCATGCCTGTAAAACAAATGTCACTACTAGGCTGGCAGCATCCTACTACAGACAACACTGAATATATGACACTTTGATACAATGTAAAGTAGTCGGTATACAGCTTGTATAACAGTGTAAAATTGGTGTGCCCTCAAAATAACTCAACGCACCATTAAAGTCTAATCCGCTGGCAACAAAAGTGAGTGTACCCAATTAGCCATTTTCCCTTCCCTGGTGTCATGTGACTCATTAGTGTTACAAGGTCTCAGGTGTGAATGGGGAGCAGGTGTGTTAAATTTTGTGTTAACGCTCTTACACTCTCTCATACTGGTCACTGGAAGTTCAACATAGCACCTCATGGCAAAGAACTCTGAGGAGCTGAAAAAAAGAATTGTTGCTCTACATAAAGATGGCCTAGGCTATAAGAAGATTGACAACATCTTGATACTGTGCTGCAGCATGGTGGCCAAGACCATACAGTGGTTTAACAAGACAGGTTCTACTCAGAACAGGCCTCGCCATGGTCAACCAAAGAAGTTGAGTGCACATGCTCAGTGTTATATGCAGAGGTTGTCTTTTCAAAATAGACGTATGAGTGCTGCCGGCATTGCTGCAGAGGTTAAAGGGGTGGGGGGTCAGCCTGTCAGTGCTCAGACCATACACCGCACTCTGCATCAAAATTGTTGTCCCAGAAGGAATCCTCTTCAAAGATGGTGCACAAGAATGCCCACAAACAGTTCACTGAAGACAAGCAGACTAAAGACATGGATTACTGGAACCATGTCCTGTGATCTGATGAGACCAAGATAAACTTATTTGGTTTAGATAGTGTCAAGAATGTGTCACACAAACCAGGTGAGGAGTACAAAAACAAGTGTGTCTTGCCTTCAGTCAAGCGTGGTGATGGGAGTGTAATGGTTTGGGGCTTCAGAAGTGCTGTCAGCTGTGGGGATCTACAGTACATTGAGGGAACCATGAATTCCAACATGTACTGTGACATACTGAAGCAGAGCATGATCCCCTCCCTTCGGAAACTGGGCAACAGGGCAGTATTCCAATATGATAACGACCCCAAACACCTCCAAGACGACCACTAACTTGCTAAAGAAACCAAGGGTAAAGGTGCTGGACTGGCCAAGCATGTCTCCAGATCTAAACCCTATTGAGCATCTGTGGGACATCCTCAAACGAAAGGTGGAGGAGCGCAAGGTCTCTAACATAAACAAAGTGGAAGAGGATCCCAGGGGCAACCTGTGAAACTCTAGTGAACTCCATGACCAAGAAAGTTAAGGCAGTGCTGGAAAATAATGGTAGCCACACAAAATATTGACACTTTGGGCACAATTTGGCCATTTTCCCTTTACACACTTTTGTTGCCAGCAGTTTAGACATTAATGGCTGTGTGAGTTATTTTGATGACCCACCAAATTTAAACTGTTATATGAGCTGTACACTGACTACTTTATGTTGTATCAAAGTGTCAGATCTTCAGTGTTGTCCCAGAAAAAAATAGAATAAGTTATTTAAAAAATGTGAGGGGGTGTACTCACTTTTGTGAGATACTGTACGTCAATAGGGACGGATCCGTTTTCACTGACACAATATGGCACATTAGAAAACAGATCCGTCCCCCAATGACTTTCAATGGTGTTCAGGACCGTTTTGGCTATGTTAAAGATAATACAAACGGATCCGTTCTGAACGGATGCATGCGGTTGTATTAACTGAATGGATGCATTTGTGCAGATCCATAACGGATCCGCACCAAACGCTAGTGTGAAAGTAGCCTTAGTAATATGGGATTGGACATTGCAACATATAGCCTCCCACCCACATCAAGAGCTCTATGGCAGCTGCTTGGAAGATCCTTATGACACAAATAGCCATTACTTTAGTTAAAGAGGACCTGTCAACACAAAATGCAATGCAATCTGCAGGAGGAGCTGAGCAGATTATATATTTTTATTGGAAAATATTCAGCAAAACTTATAATTTATACATTTATATGTGTGCTATTTCTGACTTTATTTGTACACTGGGTCTGTCTGATCATTGACTAACAATTATCTTTGTATACACATTTACACAGAGATGATCCTGCTGCAGTTTATACCAGTAGACTTTCAGGTCCCTCCCGCAGTCAAATGAAGGCTTACAATTTTCAACTCCTCTTAAAGTTGTCAGAAGCTGATTCCCCATTGTCCCCCTAACCCCCCTGCAATTACATGCAGGCTCACTATCTTCTAACAGCCTCACACAAAAATTGTCAAATGATTGTTCCCCATCATCTCCCATCAATCACATGCAGGCTCACGATCGTCCTAAAGTTGTCTTCAGTCTGGCTACTTTATATTATTTAGAAACATGGGATGGGAAATTGCATGATACAGCCCCCTACCCCCATCAAGAGCTCTATGGCAGCAGCTTGGGAAATCCGTATGACGATCCTCCCAAACTTGTCAAAATTCACTGAATCAGACACAATGTTCGCTTATCTCTATGGGGCCCCATTCAAAACCTTGCTCTGGATCCCATGATTAATTGTTGCAACGTGGTGGGCAGTTTATCTTTTAAACTTCAGAATACCTTCTATTATAAACTGTATGTAATATGCAATATAAATTTTCATCTTATGAGTTTAAATGATTGGTTAGTAATCATATGAAACCCTCCCAACTTTCCCATGATGACAGGTCTTCTGTTCCCATGTGAGATAACCTGCTTCCAAAGGGATATATCTGAAATAAACATGCATGCTTGTTAGAGCCATGTATGTACTGTATGTCTATGGTGGAGTTGAGGTAAATAAAAGGGCTGACAATGATGTGTGTTATGGCATGCTTAGGAAATCTAAAGCTATCAGGGGCGCTCGGATCTCATTAGGTCCATAGTAAAACTTAGTATAGTCCGCCTGCCCCACCCAAGTTCATGGAACGCATGCATCAATTACTCTTAGGCTTCATTCACATGTCCGTGTGTGTTTTGCGGATCCACGGATCTGCGGATCGGCAAAACAAGGACACCGGCAATGTGCGTTCTGCATTTTGCGGACCTCACATCGCCGGCACTCTGATAGATAATACCTTTTCTTGTCCCCATAGGAATGAATGGGTCCGCAATTCCGTTGCGCAAAATTCGAAATCAGAATTGCGGACGTGGGAATGGGGCCTTAGGCATTGTAGAACGCAAAATACAACACCCACGATTTTTAACAAATGTATGTTTATTTTTTAGAAAATGGAAGAAATTTTAATTTAAAACAAACAGCAATAAAGAAGCAGCATTTTGCCTCACTCACTATTACCAACTTGTATGTTGAAAAAGTGGAACAGGTGCCTCAAAAATATGGAGCTCATTCTGACCTTCATATTTTTCAATGTACTAGCCCCAGACAAACTGCGTAAATACATTGACAAATCTCTTGCTTCCCTTGTATTACAAAGCTGGCTGCCTGCAGCCACCACTAGGGGGAGCTCATTGCATAGGAACTTATACAATTACTGTGGAAGCTGCACAGCTCACAGCCTGGGAGTTTTCTTTCTCCCATGCTGTGAGCTGAGCGCTGCGATTGGCCAGCGCTAAAGCCTGGAATACACCTAGTATAACCAAGTGATACTAGCTCTGCCTAGTTGAACCGAATCACAGAAGATACTGGAGCCTATACCGGGCGAACAGAGCAGCGCCCAGGGATAATAGTAAGTGCAGGGAGATCCCTGGGTGCTGCTCTACATGTCAACATACTTAGTTCACATTTTTCACACTGATGAAAGGTCCTCTTTAACATCATTGGTGGTGCAGTGGCCACAGCCCCTCCCCTCCTCATCTCCTCTGCTCTCTCCTTGGTGGCAGCGGCAGCAGCGGCACAGGGGGGGAGACACTGCTTCCTTCTCCCCTGTGCTGCTGAGGGAACATGGCCACGCGGAGAGCAGCGCAATACATGTTCTGGATTCGTTATCGGCATATCGGCAAAATAAATGCCGATACTGATAACTTTGAAAATCCTGAATATCGGCCAATAATATCGGTAAAACCGATAATTGGTCGACTTCTAGTAAAAAATGCATCTGAAGTTCATGAAAACTCACACAAAAACCTTTTTTAAAATAGAAGTGGCCCTAAAATCCCAAGAATAACTTTCATAGCTTCAAGGAAGTGTTTTACTGCATAGCGAGAGAGGCCTGTTGTATTTTATATGATCATTATCCTAAATGAAAGGTTTTACAGATCCCCTTGGCTCCCTGTAGACGTGAAGCTGTGTGCGGAGTTACCATCTTCACAGCATGGTATGCACTTTGAACTTCCTGTTTTACAGCTATTAAATTTCAACATAAGGTGGAAACCTTCACAAACAATCCCTTAAGGCCTAATTATCCTGCGTGTTTTCTTAAACATTATCAGCATACCGTCTCTACTCTCCATATAGCTGCCATTAACTCCCTTGCTTGGCCAGATACTGTATGTGCACTGACTGGTTGCATAAAGATTAGATCTGTAGCTTGGGGATCGCCGTCAATAAACTGACAGTATCTAGAGTTTTTTTCAGTTATTTTCATGCAAGGTACACAGGAAAAAAATTTACTCTGTCTATTGCAAGTTACAGTCTGTCATACAGTGTAAGAGCCACTGAATGCACAATAAGTATGTGGCTCTCTATTCCTTTAGGAGTAAATTAAAATGGGTTACCTTAAAAATGTGTAAAACTGGCAACTATGACCAAAAAAATTTACAGAACAAAAATAACATTAAGTTTATTGACTAATGTAACAAGACAGTTTTCATGGAATTTGTTTTCAAATTGTATGGCGAGGGTATAACCAAAGACTTCATTCACAGCATTGTAAGCTTCAGAGCTATGATCTCCAGGCATTCCCTGCAGAATCAATGGGGAAAACGTGTAATTCTAGTTTCTGCATAGTGGATAGTGGATTCCACTATCGCGGCATATGGAATCCATAAGGGGCGGCTTCCACGAACCTGAACTGTTGAACAGCCGAAGAACCTGGGGGTGACCTCACCGTCATGTGATCAGTGCAGGGCGTGGCTCAGCACGGGATCAAATCCAGTGCTGAGCCACGCCCCCTGCACTGATCACTTGACAGTGACGTCACCCCAGGTCCTTCGGCTGTTCAACAGTTCGGGTTCGTGGAAGCCGCCCCTTATGGATTCCATATGCCGCGATAGTGGAATCCATAACGGGATGCGCGACTTACCACAACCCGAACGCCGAACGCCGAACTTTTTTTTAAAGTTCGCTCATCTCTACTTAAGAGTGCACTAAGAGGTCCTACTAAGTGACTAATAGCTTTCTCTATAACTGGTAATCACTGATAGCACCATCCACTGGACTTCTAAGCACATTACACACTTAGGCGTCATTTACATCACCGCAAGTTATTTTCATTGTTCTGCTCAATTCGAGGAACAAAACAGCAAAAAGAACCAAAGTGCTGCATCTGAAACATAACTGAAATCAACGGAGCTCAACACAGAGCCTATTGACTATAATAGGGTCTGTTATGTTTCCATTTGGGTCTTCTCTTTTTTAAAAGAAAAAAAGTCCTGCATACAGGACTTTTTTTAAATGCCCTTTTTGAGAATCTGCAACGGAGAATCTGAACATCCGAACAAAGCCTCCAACGCAAATGTGAATATGCCCTTACATACAGTATACATTACCCATAAATACATTTACAATAAACATATGTGTACTTATTGCACACATAACACACATATATACATTACATTATACACATGTACATACACATTATGTATGCTTACCTCTCTTATAAATCACAATGTAGCTGTGTTAGGCTACTTTCACACTGGCGTTTTGATTTCCTTTTGTGAGATCGTTAAAGGATCTCACAAGCGGTCCAAAATGGGGCAGTTTTGCCCTTAATGCATTCTGAATTGATAAGGATCTGCTCAGAATGCATCAGTTTGGCTCCGTTCCGCCTCCATTCCACTTTGGAGGCAGACACCAAAACACTGCTTGCAGATCCGTTTTGGCTATGTTAAAGATAATACAAACGGATCCGTTCTGAACGGATGCATGCGGTTGTATTATTATCTGAATGGATGCGTCCGTGCAGATCCATGGCGGATCCGCACCAAACGCCTTAAAAAGCATGCACTACTTCCTCCTCCTCTTCTATCCATCTAGACAGAGCTGCTGCCTGTGTCAAGTTACAACAGCAGATAAGAAGCTCTGGCTGTTGCAATTTAAAGGAAACATGTTATCAGAAAATGATCTATTGTTTAAATCATGTTTTTACAGCTAACATACACTACTCACAAAAAGTTAGCGGTATTTGGCTTGTGGATGAAATTTCAGGATGAACCTAAAATGCACTGTAACTTTTACAGGTGAACTTAATGTGACCTTGTCTGTGAAGGTTCTCATTTATCCAGGTCATGGTATAAATATCTGTAAAGAATAAATCAAGGCAACTGGACTTGCGGTAGATTTCTTGAAAACGTTTCACTCGTTCTTCCAACGAGCTTTCTCAATTCTTTCTCAGAATTTAGAAAGCTCGTTGGAAGAACGAGTTAAAACGTTTTCAAGAAATCTACAGCAAGTCCAGTTGCCTTGATTTATTCTTTACAGAGTTAATGTGACCTTCTCTAAACTTTTGAATGCACATATCCAACTGTTCAATGTTTCAGTACTTTTTGCACATTTTGCTGTTCTGTAACAAGGAGCTTAATTGCAAAATTCACAACAGGTGTTTGATCCATAAATCGTCCAATAGATTTCCTGGTTCAATTAGAATTGGTATTTAAACAGTCCTCCTCATCATGCTGTTAACATTTTGACATCCTGAGACCAAGAAGACACCTTACAGTTGATCAACAGTAGCTTCAAGCAGGATTTTCTCAGACAGAAGGGGCCACTGAGCTTAAAATGTTACAAAGTGTCATCAGAAGGTTGCAACAGAGATACAGAGAGACTGGAAGCGTCACAGAAAGGCACAGAAGTGGATGTCCTTTGGCCATATCCCACAAAGATGACCACTTTATTAATGCCCTGCAGAACCGGATGATGAATGCCACACAACTCCAGGCAAATTTAAGGGATGTGAGAGGCACCCAAGTATTACATCAGCATTAAATCACCATTGCATGCTTAAATGCCCTACTTTCATGATATAATGTCACTGTAGCGTGAACTTTTTTACGTTTTCCATAAATTTTACCCGAAATCCAAATATCCCTAACTTTTTGTGAGTAGTGTACTTTTAAAGAATTTTTGATGATGTTATTTTTAATTTTCTATATCTATCAATATCTCTATTTAAACAAAAACCATAGTATCCTGCAGTTTTTACACTGGCCACTAAGTCTAATAATAGCCACCATTCCTTGTTCTGTACAGATCACTTTATACTTTACAGGTAACTGCTTATCAATACACAGAGGTGATATCATTATAGGTCAGATTAGAATGACACATAGGACAGGATCCATCATTCACAATAGGTGATTGTCAGAGTTTATCTATTCTTTGCTTGTACAATGACCCCTGCACAGGCCACAGAGCATGGCTAGAAGACTTTCCCATAGAGGTCAATGAGGTCCTCTCCTGGCCATTGTGTCTATGGCCGATGGGGCTGCCTTAAAGCAATTTTCTTAATGTTTTCTAAATGCTGTTATGAACAGCTCAGGCAAGATGGCCGCCTAATCATGTTCAGGAAATAGAATAAAAAATCGGCAATCAGAAAATAAAAATAAAAAGAGATTAGGAAATAAAGGATATGTGTCTGGGTTTTAAAATGACAGATACCATTTTTGGTGACACATTTTCTTTAAAGCTGCATGGGAGAGGAAAACAGCATCTCCAGACACCCTTATCCCACATCTATCTCCAGATATCTATCTGACAGATGTACTCATATTGGCTATCACTTTTCTGCTATAAGCATGATTAATAGTTTCAATACTTTGCCTGCTACAGTACACAAATTTTTCAGACTAATATACTGCTTATGGTGATGTAGCGATGAACAGCACTCCTTGGTCAATAAGTGGTGGGTGCTCCAAGACTGCTTTACTGCTTTACTAGTGTACTGCTTAGTCACACAGGATGGAGATCAATGACTTCACCAATGTCTTCAGCACTTCAAGGGATTCATTTAAAGGAATTGTACTATTTTAATAAATATGGGTAAAATTAATGGGTTGTCTAGAAATATAGAATTTTCTTTACATACAGTATATCCCATTCACAAATATTGTATATTCCTATGTTAGGTCCATATTGCTAAGATCCTAATACAGACATAATAATGATGCAACTGGCAACTGACTTACAGTCCTGTTTTATAGAAGGAGAGAGTTATATTACAGTGCTCATCCATATTAGTTGGGAAATGAGAAGAAGGTATGTGTAAAGCAAGTTTGTATATAAAGAAAAACTGTTGCAGAATATGTGCTTAAACCTCAGTGTTTTATTAACGGGAACCTTTTTCTGGTTGGGGGCCACAATGTCAGACTGAAGGAAACCCAAGGGCCGGAAATAAAAGCTAAAGGGGTATTGCCAACTGAATTACTGTATTTATAGCATATTGTACATAAAGTATATAGTGTAAATGTCTGTTTACACCTCCAGGATTCCCATCTAATGGGAGAATACATGAAAAATGCATGAGAGGAGCCTCAAGACATAGACATACATGTCTGTCACCAGATGGTTAGGGGCTGCACAGAATGATATCGAGGGCCACAGGTTGTGCACCCCTGATCTACAGTAATAAGTACTGTAAGTAGTACTACAGATACTATTTTTTATTTTTCTACTGCCTCCTGTCCCCCAGCTGTTAGCACTCAAAGCTGCACTGAAATACACATTTTGGCCAGGGGGTTGAATTTTAACAGGGGGTTTATCCAGTTTCATGAAAAAGTTAAGGCTCTTTATTTGGTTTTTGTAATAAGGGAAAAGGGTCAGCACAGGAACTTACTGATGCTTCCTTGCACTTCCCAATACATTTTTACAAGTGTACATGTAAGATGTTATGTGCCTAACTAAGATGACTCACACATGAGGCTCCTCTCTTCATTCTTTATTTTAGCAACATAACCAACTACAGTTTAAAATTCAGACCATATTCCGAGCCCTTGACTGTCCAAGGGACTTGACTGCTGTGAAAGTCCAACCCCAATACAGCTCTATCCAGGATCTCATGCTGGCATGGTTATCTTCCCTTCCTCAGAGGGACATCCCCATCCTCCACTGTAATTTTTCAAGAGTACTATGATTTTTAACAGACATGCTAATGTAGTTGCTTACTTCATGTACGTCTTAATTTTTTTCCAATTTGGACCCTTTTTCAACATGTACATAAATCATTCTGGCTTGTTACATGCTGAATGTAGTTCTTCCTGTTGCTGTATCCAACCAAACTCATCATGCACTTCTCCTTCCTCTCCCACAGCTGCAGCACCACCCCTAAGAACGCCCAGCTAGTTACACCAATACTTATCACTCCCCTTTTTGCGACTTTGACACGCCTATGGACATAACATGATAGGAAAAAGGAAAGAGCTACATGGTCATTTGACCACAGCCCAGAATGGAACATAGGGGAAATGAAGGTAAAATAAACACTTTTGGAAAAATACAGCTACCTTTATAAATCATTATTTTAAAAGATATTGATTCAAAATAGAAAACCCCTTTAAAGGTGTAGGAGCAAAGTGAACACATAGCTACAGGCCAGGTCCTGTGCCTGAGGGGTCCCAAAAGGCCCTTTTTCAACAGTAGAAACCAGTACTATATGTGGCACATGGAAGGTGGAGGGCTCCATTAAAGATACTGCCTTAAAGTTATGCTTAAGGGAAGCTACGCTTTTTTATTTCATATTTACTAAATATTCTTCTGATGTTAAAAAATGAATAACGTACACTTAATAGACATTCAGGCCATTTACTGGGAGCAGTTTTTTTTTTTATTGGAAAGACTATACCAATAAAAGCCGTATAATAGGTGCATTTCCACAATGCTTTGAATGTCTTCAGCCATAATTCTATATTTGAAGTATTATACAAAGCACAGCAGTTAGTGAAAGTCTCTTTTGTGGATTTATGGAACACTTGATAAACCTTTTATGATTTATGTCTTAACAAACAAAGTATCTACTGGTAGCACAATCCTATCCTTGTGGCTGCATATAACGATAAAGCCATTGCTCTTAGAATTATTATTAAAGAGACATGTTATTTTAGTTTTTTAGCACAATGAAATGTTTCCCTAGAGCCTGCTGATGTCTCTCCCTGCACTAAGTACACTGGTAAATGGCAGAATCCAAGATGGCTGGAGCTATTTATAGGGCTGTGACATTACAGGGCTGGCTGCTGATTGGCTGCATGCATGGCATTATGGATGATCCCGCGTTCCCAGAGTTCCTTGCTCCATGTCCTCAAACGTGCAGCAGCCATTTTAGGAAAAAATTTGATTCATTACCACGAAGCGCAAGGAAATTCAATATTTTTTTTTTTTTTCGGAATTTTTCCTAAAATTTGGATTGAATTCCACTTCGTCAACTTCGATTCGCTCATCTCTAGTAATTACTGCTAATATAAATGTCATATATTTTGGTGTAAATTTTCAGGCTGATTTTCCACTAAAATCAGTAGGTTTTTTGCTGTGTTTGACCCAAGCCTTAGGCCACATGTACATAGCACAGAGGATGTATAAGAGGATGCAAAGTACAGAGCTGTAGAGAACTATGACTCTATCCACACAATGCTACGTAGGTTATTGTATGGATGAAGCTACCGGTTATAGAGCTGGGATAGCTCAGCAGATTTATATATATATTTATGGAAATAGGTTCAAAGTATTGGTCTAAGCCTCTGCTCAATCTGGGCTTAGAAGACCAGAGGGCGGTCTTATCAGTGATGACTGCTATATGGAAAATCTAACAAAGAAGGCTGTCAATCACTGAGTGGACACCTAAGGCCAAGAATAAGCAGAGGTTTAGATAAATAGGTTCCAAGATATAGTGTATCTATTCTAAGACTGTGTGTATCAGTCTACTCAATACTCCTGGCTCTATAACATAATACTGCCTGCAGATTTGACATGACATGGTGTGGAGTTCCACCATAAAAGAATGTATATAATAGTGGGATATTATAGAATAATAAAATTGAATCTTCTTTATATATTGGATTTTTAGGGCGTATCACTTTGGGTTTTCAGAAAGTTCCAGAGGAAAGTCACTTCACTGTCTGAGAGAATCTCATTTTTGGTAAATTGTCTACATTGGGATTCTAGTATTGTAAATGCATGGTTGATGGGGATAGTGATCCTCATACTTTAGAATGCTATGTAACTTCTTAGGCCCCTTTGACATGGGTGAGTTTTCCACACAGGTGCAATGCGTGCCGTGAACGCATTGCACCCGCACTGAATCCTGACCCATTCATTTCAATGGGTCTTTGCACATGAGCGTTTTTTTAACGCATCAGTTTTGCGTTGCGTGAAAAACGCAGCATGTTCAATATTCTGCATTTTTCACATGAAAAACGCCTTAAAACGCATTGCACCACGTGAAAAAAAACTGAACAACTGAACGCAATCGCAGACAAAACTGACTGAACTTGCTTGCAAAGTGGTGCGAGTTTCACTGAACGCACCCATAACGCATCCGGACCTAATCTGTATCGTTTGTGTGAAAGAGGCCTTAGGCTGGGTTCACACGGGCATCATGTTTGACGCCCGGATAGGATGCGGGTGCGTTGTGGGAAAATGCGCGATTTTTCCACGCGTGTGCAAACTTTTGTAATGTGTGTGAAAAATCTGCATGTTTGGTACCCAGACCCGAAGCCGGACTTCATCACTGAAGTCCGGTTTCGGGTTGAGTATTCTTTATATTTTATTATTTTCCCTTATAACATGGTTATATGGGAAAATAATAGCATTCTAAATACAGAATGCTATGTTAGCAGGGCAATAGGGGGTTAAAAATAAAAAATTATTGAACTCACCTCCTGCCATTGATCGCGTAGGTGCAAGGAACATCTTCTATCTTCATATCTGTTGGTTGAAGGACCTTCGGTGACGTCACTGGGTCACATGGTCCAATCATGGAAGCTTTTGATTGGACCATGTGACCCATGTGACCCAGTGATGTCACGGAAGGTCATTTACCCAGCAGAATGAAGAAAAAAGAATGATCCCGGCACCTAAGAGGACGAGGTGAGTTAAAGTTTTTTTTATTTTTAACCATGTTATCAGGGAAAATAATAAAGATCTGGTCCCGTTGCTAAGCAACCATGCAGGAAAATCGCACCGCATCCGCAGTTGCTTGTGGATGCTTGCAATTTTCCCGCAGCCCCATTCACTTCTATGGGGCCTGCGTTGTGTGAAAAACGCAGAGTATAGAACATGCTGCGATTTTCACGCAACACAAAAGTGATGCGTGAAAATCACCACTCTTGTACACAGCCCCATAGAAATGAATGGGTCCGGATTCAGTGCGGGTGAAATGCGTTTATGTCACGCATTGCACCCGCGCGGAAATCACGCCCGTGTGAATGCAGCCTTAGGGTTACGATAAGATTTTGTAAGATATTGTGGTTTATATTTTCAAAATACGGATTGTTTTTTTAAAATATACTTTTATACATGTATATCTTTTCTGACCTTAGTGGTCCAAGATTTAGAAGTTTTTCATTGCATGACCCCATGTGACCTTGACCTACTATAGTAAAAAGAAGTCTGAAAGTGGCTTTTAGTCATTTCATTCTTGCAAAAAACACCTGCCTGTCTTTCCATCCCTTCTGTCACTTAAAGCTGACAGAAAACATTCAATCCATATTGTTTATTGACTATTGAAAAGCACATTGTCTAGGTTTGTGAATAATGGCGATGTCCTGTTCTCACATATGGCAACACTGGTTTGTCATTGGACGCTATCAAAAATCTTAAAGGAGCTTAGCCAGGGTACAGCAGAATATATGATCCCCCACAATTGTATACTTATCCCTCTTATTCATATAGATATTTAGATACATTTCCATTAACATATTTGTAAATAGCAGTTTTATAAATATCACATTCTCATCATAACATGAGAATTACACAAAGAAATGACACTGTATCCCTCTGCTGACATTCCAATCTACACAGCAAAGCTGACACGTTAGCTACAGAAAATAAGGAAACAGTATCTTACTGTGTGTGTTCTAGTGGCCAAAATTATTTTAAGGGATAGTCACACAGGAAATTTTGGGGGGGGGGGGGGAATTGGAAATCTAAATAGTATGTAATTTTCTGATGATACATTGCCTTTAATGGGAAGGTTGTTCAGTTAAAACTATATTTAAAACTATACTAATCCTTCCCACCTCCCCAAAAATGGGTGTGGTTAATGTTTAATTTGTAAATCACTGTATTTGCTTCAATAGTTCACAATGTGCAGAACTACTTTCATTTACTCCATTTAATCTTTGCCATGCAATGTTTATGCACCATAAATTTCTTGACATGCGGAAATAATGGAAATCGTAATTCTCATAAGAAGTCACTTTTTATGTTCTAAATGCATTATTGAATATGTGCTGTTAGTATTATATTGCAATGCAACATCTGGTCCTCATAAAATGTACAAATGTTTATTATGTAAAATATATACTCAGTTTGACAGTGAGCTGATGCACACATTATGCAAGCCAAAGCAAACAATTCATTTAAAGCTCAAGAGCTCCTTATCACTGCTATAATCATGGATTCTGTAAGTGATTTTCCATGCCTTATGAGATGCACATCCATCATAGGAGATCACTAAAGAATGAAAGAACAATGACTAAAGTTTTCCATAGACATCATATGTTTTGATCAGCATGCATGTTATTTCAATATGGCAGAGATAGATATGCTAGACAGTGCAGGTGCTTTCTATCCTTGGGGTGATAGATAGATAGATAGATAGATAGATAGATAGATAGATAGATAGATAGAAAGAAAGAAAGAAAGATACATAGATAGATAATTAAAATTTAAAGGGGTATTGACAACTGAAATACTGTATTTATGGCATATTGAACACACTGTATATACCATTAATGTCTAGTTCCAGTTCCAGGACTCCCATCTAATGGGAGAAATACATGAAAAATACATGTAAGCAGCCACAAGACATAGGCATACATGTCTGTTACCATATGTTTGGGGGCCACACAGAATGGTATCAAGGGCCGCATGTGGCCCCCCCGCCGCAGGTTGTGCACCCCTGTGCTAAATGAATAGCATAGATGCACCACCTAGTGTGTTATGGATCTCACATCTGTTTGTTCACTTTTGCAGCCATTTTAGCATTACACCAATGCATGCAAAATGAAACAACTTTGCAAATCTTGATTAATTACTACTGTTTTGTGTTTACAGCTCCTATTCAGACCTATGTGTCTTCATAGTTATGTATTAAAATCAAAATCTTTGTAGCCTGATCCACCTGGCATATAACCTTCCGTCTGTCCCCCTATATCCTGCTTACATACAGTACATTTTGGTAGTTAATAAAAAGTAGGAAACAAAAGGGAGCAGATAGAGATACTATACATAAAAAAAAAAAAAAATCCAAGAAACTCCAGCCACCATAAGTGAAATGATTTCAGGCTTTATTTAAATCTTTATAAAACCACTCTCTGACAGACACAAAACAGAAACACAAACTGCCTCTTTTGTGTTTCAGGTGCACATCACACCCTTAGGGCTCATGCACACTGCCGTTCCCGGGCCGCAGTTGTATTGCAGCCCAAAACACATGCTCTGAGGACTAAATGCAGGGGTGTAGCTGAGAGGGCTGGTGAGGTACAGTTGGCATTGAGTTCAAGGGGGCACTATCCTAGGCAAGCAAAATTATTGATTTTCCTAGAATGGAGGTAAAAAAAAAAATATCACAATTGCCTTATCCATTTGAGCGCGAAGAGCCGGCTGCTGCTATCTTGATTGAAGTTCTTGCACAAAAGATTTTGTGCTAGATCGTCAATCAAGATGGAAGCGGCCGGGTCTTTACTATCAAATGGATGAGGTTAGTATGATTTTATAAATTTTTTTAAATTTTTTTCACTGTAATATCAATGTCAGATGCTGCAATCAGCTATGAATGCGGCATCTGAGGGGTACAATAATGCGGAGCGGTGCAATCGCTGCTCCCTGTCATTGCTCCCACTACTTACAAAGAAATTTACTTTGTGACAAAGTAATTCTCAATTCTCAATGTCGAATTTTTCGCTTCTTTGCTAATCACTACAAGTGATCATAAGACACCAGGGAATAAAAATTACAGTAAAAAAAATCAATATTGTTTTTTAAAAAACTAAATATATATTTTTTTTAATCATCCACCTTTTCCCGCTGTTAGATGTAAAAATAAGTTTGAAGGCCGATTTATTGGCGTGTATTTGTGGGAGGGGCGTAAGTAGCACATTTATACCAGGCAGGCGCCTCCCCTGGGTGTGTCGACGGTGCTGCGTAGTTGTGTGCAGTCTGAGCCACCTGTTGCAGTACATGGGCTGTATCTGCAGCTTCCATACCCAGTCGGCGTTCAGGATCCCAGTTGAGGTCGTTCCGGTCGGGTGAGGGTTTGCGGCAAGCTCGTGCAGCATCGTCCCGTTACAGTCTGGCCGGCTCCTTTGGCGAGGAGGAGCAGCATTGCATCGGAGCGATTCTGTGAACCTGAGTTTGTGTAAAAAAAAAAAAAGCACCTGTGCAAGGTGCTGGGGATCCATCTTCAGTTCACCCTGGGTTCAGACCTGAGCGTTCCAAAAACGCGCGTTTTACGCGCTTTTTGACGCTTGCTTTGCGCGTTTTGCAAATAGGAAACGCTGCGTCCGCACTGCGTGTCTCTGTGATTGACTACTGTGGTGTCAATCACAAAGCGCGCCAAACGCCCCCAAAAGAAGCTCAAGTACTTGTTTATGCATGCTTTTACAGCGCGTTCAAACGCGCTGTAAAACGCTCAAGTGTGAACCACTCCCATAGGGATGCATTGGTTTTACTCTGTTGAGCGTTTTACAGCGCGTTTGAACGCGCTGTAAAACGCTCAGGTGTGAACCCAGGGTCAGAGTTTTAGCTGGACACTGGGGGAGCTGCTGGCTACAAAGGTTATTGCAGAGACCCAAGAGGACCTTTTATTTTGTTATTTTGCCTCGTTTTGTTGCTTTATTTGTGCTAAAAATAAATGTGAGCTTGGTGTTCGCCAAGAACTGAGTTTAGTTTGTTTTCCGGCATATATGCCCACATCTCACAGGGTGTATGTGCTGATGGTGGCATCGTTTGTATTCACTCACCTATAGTGGCACAGGTGGTTTGTATTACTGCATGCCTCGTGTTAGTGTTAGTGGCATGCTTCCATAGGATTGTTTTACATGTCATTTTTTGCTTTTCAGGTCCTGTCACAGCTCGTCATTCTCAGTTGATATGGTCAATCACATCTTTTGCTAAGGTAGTAGAAAAGGGAGAAAAAAAAAAGTCACATTACAGGTGGATTTCCCATTTAGGTTAAGGGCTTTAGTACTTGACGATTTTATTTTTAGGTTGTTATAGGTTCAGAATGTTGGGTAAGTCGTGTTTTCATCAGTTTGCAGTGTCACAACATCATACCTGACCCATCACTCAGGCCTCGGCGGTTTCAACCATTTTGTTGGTATTCTGATGCGTGTTTGCCTCATGTCAGTGTCAGCATACTACCACAGCCAGGGTCATCATTGCATGTCATTTTTTTTTTTAGGTCACGTCACAGCTCGCCATTCTCAGTTGATGTGGTCGGTTACATCTTTTGCTAAGGTAGTAGGACGGAAAAGAATAAAAAAAAACATTACAGGTGGATTTCCCATTAGGTTACGGGCTTTGCTACTTGACATTTTATATTTAGGTTGTTATAGGTTCAGAATGTTGGGTAAGTCACATTTTCATCAGTTTGCGATGTCACTACATCAGACCTGACCCGTCACTCAGGCCTCGGCGGTTTCAACCATTTCAGCAGTGTCAGCACTACCACAGCCAGGGTCATCATTGCATGTAATTTTTGCTGTTCAGGTCCTGTCACAGCTCTCCATTCTCCGTTGGTGTGCTCTATTACGTCTTTTGCTCATGTAGGAGGAAAGGGAAAAAATAAAATATCTAAGGGCTCTTTCACACTTGTGTTCTGAGGATCCGGCAGGCACTTCCGTCCCGCCGGATCCGTCAGAACGCAAGTGGACTGACAGCATTTGATGACTGATCAGTTTCCTGATCAGTCTTCAACATGCTTTCACTGTTACCATGGCAGCCAGGACGCTACTGGAGTCCTGGCTGCCATGGTACTCAGCAGCAGTGTACTTACCTGCGCTGCGGCCGCTGGACGCTCCTTAATGACGTCACAGGTCCGGGCGGCGCATAGATCAATGCGCCGCCCGGATCTGTGATGTCATAATGGAGCGCCCGGCGGCCGCAGCGCAGGTAAGTACACTGCTGCGTTGTACTTACTATGGCAGCCAGGACTCCAGTAGCGTCCTGGCTGCCATGGTAACCGATCGGAGCCCCAGCTTACACTGGGGTGCCGATCGGAACGGCTGCTGCGCATGCGCAGTGCTAAACGTCGGATCCGGCGATGCGCCGAATCGACGTTTAGCTTAATGCCGGATCCGGAATAATGCTCTTCAATGGGCATTAATTCTGGATCCGGCATTGCGGCATGTCTTCCGGCTTTTTGGACGGAGACAAATCCGCAGCATGCTGCGCTATTGTCAACGTCCAAAAAACGTTCACATACTGAACGGAAGACATCCTGATGCATCCTGAACGGATTTCTCTCCATTCAGGATGCATTGGGATTATCCTGATCAGTTTATTTCCATCCTAGAGCCCCGAGGACGGAACTCTAGGACGGAAAGAAACAACGCTAGTGTGAAAGAGCCCTAAAACTTTATCAGCTTACAAACTCGCTACTTGATGTTTCTTCAAAGGTTGCTATAGGTTTAGAATGTTGGGTAAGTCACGTTTTCATCAGTTTGCGGTATCACAACGTCAAACCAAACACGTCGCTCAGGCCACGGCTGTTTCAACTATTTGGTTTTCTGGTGCTTCCGCCGGCACTGCTTTTGTTGCCATTTCTTGGCCCCAATATAATAATTTTCTTTCCGACTTTCCATTCAGGGTGCCCGGTTCGTGTCTTTCAGCAATTGCTGGCATCAGTAACAGACCAAGGCCTTGAGAGTACTCTGTTGCGGTTCCCATGACACCACTCACCACTGGTGTTGGGTGCAGGTATTTGCAGGCAAGTTTTGGTCTTGAATGTCGTGACTTCGAGATTTTGCGAATGTCGAATACATGACCCGATGTTCGCAATTACGTATATTCGCTCTTAAGGTGGATAGTGAGTGATAGGGAAACTGTATCTTAAAGAAAAAATAAAATAGAAATAATTAAAATTAAAGACAAAAATAATAAAATAAATAAATAATTTCAGACATAATTTCCCCAACCTTAGTTGCTTCTTTAACAATTTCCACTGTTCCTGTCAGAGTAAAGATTTAATAGGTAAAACTGTCCTGCGAATGTTCATCACTTGAATATTCGCATTATTCTATTCGCGGTTGGTATTCCCTTACCTACCTAGTGTTAACAAGTTGTGTCAGACTCCAGTACGCTGAAGGTATTGCGATAATTCGTATGTCTTTTCGTGCCCTTCCATTCGCACAAACGACTCCCGCCATTTCAAGCTTTCAATACGTGTAAAGCTGTTTAAACATTATTAAGAACATACAGGTTCTATGCGCACACAAATATGACTTGAAAGAACAGTGCGGGGTGGACGAGTGTTTCGGGGTCGCGAGTGTGTGAACAACGTGATGCGGGTTGCTTGTCGAATGTGGGTCTTTGCGCTCATCACTCCTCAACACCTCTCAGTCGTGTGGCATGTCCGTATGTCGGTGTTCAATTAGGGTTGAAACCAACAGCTATCGGGCCTTTCCTTCAGGTGAGGTGCGTCTAGGTACGAAAGTTCTGGCCCATATTATCCGGAAGCTAGGTCAGTGGCGCTCTGCATGTTCATTAGGTTCATACCTCAATCTAGTCGAGAGATGTTCTTGCATTCCAGAGGTTGGTCATGTTAGTGTTGTTGCTGGCACTGTTTTTTTTGCCATTTTTGGCCCTTAATATAATCATTCTCTTTCCAACATTCCATTCCGGTTCGTGTCTTTCAGCAATTACTGGCAGTAGTAACAGACAAAGACCTTTAGGGTACTCTGTTACAGTCCTCACGGCACCACTCACCACCTCTCAGTTGTGCGGCATGTCTGTATGCTGGTGTCCAATTTTAGGGTTGACACCGACAGCTACTGGGCCTTTCCTTCAGGTCAGGTGGAGCATGTGCTGCCTCTGGGAACAAAGTTCTGGCCCATGCTATCCAGAAGTTAGGTGCTCTGCATGTTCAATAGGTTCATACCTCAACCTGGTCGAGAGATGTTCTCACATCCCAGAGGTTGGTCATGTTAGTGTCGTTGGTATAAACTATTGTGTATCATTTAGATGGGGGTTTTTTGCCCCCTTTCAGGCATTCTTCCTACGCAGCGGTTATGGCACAATTCAAGCCTCTTAGTTTAGTTAGTTAGGCAGGTAGACGGTTACGTGTCATGTAGCCCCGACAACAAGTTTGAAGGCCGAATTTATTGGCCTATATTTGTGGGAGGGGCGTAAGTAGCACATTTATACCAGGCAGGCGTCTCCCCTGGGTGTGTCGATGGTGCTGCGTACCCTCCCAACCCGCCCTTCTTTTTCATAAACACCCTGCAGGGTAGGCCCCCCTTCAGGCATTCCTCCTATGCAGCGGTTATGGCACAATTCAAGCCTCTTAGTTTAGTTAGTTAAGCAGGTAGATGGTTATGTGTCATGTAGCCCCGACAACAAGTTTGAAGGCCGATTTATTGGCCTGTATTTGTGGGAGGGGCGTAAGTAGCACATTTATACCAGGCAGGCGCCTCCCCCGGGTGTGTCGACGGTGCTGTGTACCCTCCCAACCCGCCCTTCTTTTTCATAAACACCTTGCAGGGTAGGCCCCCCTTTCAGGCATTCCTGCTATGCAGCGGTTATGGCACAATTCAAGCCTCTTAGTTTAGTTAGTTAGGCAGGTAGGCGGTTACGTGTCATGTAGCCCCGACAACAAGTTTGAAGGCCGATTTATTGGCCTATATTTGTGGGAGGGGCGTAAGTAGCACATTTATACCAGGCAGGCGTCTCCCCTGGGTGTGTCGATGGTGCTGCGTACCCTCCCAACCCGCCCTTCTTTTTCATAAACACCCTGCAGGGTAGGCCCCCCTTTCAGGCATTCCTCCTATGCAGCGGTTATGGCACAATTCAAGCCTCTTAGTTTAGTTAGTTAAGCAGGTAGATGGTTATGTGTCATGTAGCCCCGACAACAAGTTTGAAGGCCGATTTATTGGCCTGTATTTGTGGGAGGGGCGTAAGTAGCACATTTATACCAGGCAGGCGCCTCCCCCGGGTGTGTCGACGGTGCTGTGTACCCTCCCAACCCGCCCTTCTTTTTCATAAACACCTTGCAGGGTAGGCCCCCCTTTCAGGCATTCCTGCTATGCAGCGGTTATGGCACAATTCAAGCCGCTTAGTTTAGTTAGTTAGGCAGGTAGGCGGTTACGTGTCATGTAGCCCCGGACACAAATAAAAGATAAAAAATTAAATATAATAGGTATCACCGTGTCCCAAAATGTCTGAACTATTAAAATATTTATTGCGTGAGGTGAACATTGTAATGGAAAAAATAAAGATGCAAGATTCACCATTTTTGGTCACCCTGCCCTTCCCAAAAAATTGAAAAAGAGTAATAAAAAAAATTGTATGTACCCCAAAATGTAATCACTAAAAACTAAAGCTCATCCTACAAAAAAAAAAGCAGAACTCTGTGGACAAAACATAAAAAAGATATGGGCTTCTGAATTTTTTCAAAGATTTTTTTAAAGTAGTAAAACATGAAAAACTATATGAATTTGGTAATCCCATAATCATACTGATCTGCAAAAAAAAGCTCATGTAATTTTTAACCTATAACAAATGTCATAAAAACTAAAGCTGAAAAAACACAGTGGAAATGCATTTTTTTTTAATTTACCTGAAATAATTTTTCCCATTTTTCAATGCAAAATAAGGTGAATTTTACTTGTTCAGTAAAAAATAAGTCCTCATAAGATAGTGTAAATGGAAAAGTTATGGGTCTTGGAAGGTGGGGAGTAGTGTTGAGCGAATTGAAGCATCTGAAGTGGAATTCAGTACAAAGTTTGGAAAAAATTTGATTTGCCAGTGCCACAAATTCGAATTTCCTCTGGCTTTGTGGTAACAAATTATTTTTATATTTTCTAAAATGGAGGCTACATGTGTTAGAAAATGAAAGTAAGAAGAGCTGAGCTTAGAGAGAGATGTGACAAGTGCTAGGGACAGTGTTGCTGCAAACAGTTAAAAAAAGAATATTGGTGAGGGAGAGTGCAGGGAGATCGTAGAGAGAGTTTTATGAGACTGTAGAGAGAGCATAGGAAGAGCTTCCTCTGACACCACGCATAGTTGGCAATGCTCAGAAACTCCCTCTGTGCCCTCACCTGTTCTGAACCTGCCTCTTGCTTTTGCTGCTCCTTCTGCTCGGGAAGTAATAATAGCCGCTGGCTCTGCTCCACTTTTCAGCAATGATGAGCTTTGTGAGGACAGTCAGCAGTTACAGGCCAGCATGGACTTGGAGTAGAGGTCCGCTGCGTACTCCTCTAGGCATGCAACTACTGATTATTACAGTCGGGTAGAAGCACATGTTTCAAGAGGTCAGGGATGTGCGCAAGAGACAGATGTGGGTGACACCAAACAGATGCAGATGTAGCCGATCAAATGTGGGAGCTGGTTGAAGAGGGGGGGATCATCATTATCGGGGCAAGGGTGGCAGCGAGCCCCTGAAACAGCAGGGTGGAATTGTGTCCATGAGACAGCAAGGTGGAAGCAGTGGTAGATCTGGACCAAACAAGGGAGGGGTACACCATCTGCTACTCAGGAGACTACCTGTGAGGAACACACTAACAGTACATGGGTTCCACAGGCAGGCATCATGAAATGGTAGAGGGAAAATGCCATACTGGTCAGTGTGGGAATTTTTCACAAAGTCGCCTGATGCAGCAACTGCTGCATCTCCCACTGGCCCGCACCCCCTCTCCAGCAGTCAAGGCTCAACAACGTCAGCAGAAGGAAGCTGTTGTTCCTTCCCATAGACTTCAATGTCATCTATTGCTCCTGATGCTCCTCCTCAGACAACAGAATGTGTGCACTCATCCAATGGCGCAGAAGCTTAACGTGCACCTGGCCATGTTGCTGGTACTACAGTCCCTTTCTTTCAATTTAGTTGACTCTGCACTCTGCACGCTTACGTATGAAGTTGTAAATATGGTCAAGGATAATATATGTCACTCACAATCCATTCAGTAAATGTGGTTCCGGACCAGACACACCAGCAACTTGGACAGGTGATGGCAAAGCCGCCTCGGCATTGTAATGCTGAGATTTCTGCGCCAATGTCCTTCTCTACCTCCTCATCCTCCACCTTGTCCTCACCCTCCTCTTCAGTCACAGCTCACTGTGGTCCTTCAACATATCACCTATGCAAAGCTAGGCGTTGTTACACAGTTCTGCACCTGGTCAGCCTTGGTGAACAGAGCCACCCCGGGGAGAAACAGCGTGGCATCATCAATAAAGAAATCGAACACTGGCTATCTCCTCACCAACTGGATAGGAACCATGATTACTGATGACAGGAAAAACATTTTGTCTGTGTTGCATCAGGGAGAGCAGACCCATGTGTCCTGCATTACGCGTGTCTTCAATCTCGTTGTTATCCGTTTCCTCAAGTCTTCCACTGAACTGCAAGAGCTAATAAAATAGCTAGGAAACTGTGTATGCACTTCATTTACTCTTACCGTGCAAAACATGCCCTCCTTGAGCTGCAAAGGCAAAATTCTGTTCTGTTGCTGGAGAGCGAAAAAGACACAGATGACCCCAACAGACAGTGGCAGTATGCAGTGGAGATGGAGGCAGGGAGGTCCTCCGAGTCCCTTGTGCAAATGGACAGATGTATGGTGTCATGTTTGTGTAGTGACAGCCGCATTGTCAGGATTTGGCAGAGGTATGACTACTGGCTATCCACATTGTTAGACTCCTCACTACCAGTCAAAAAAAGGGACATTTTTCAGACTTTCTCAGAGGGCTTCAAAAATGTAGTTTACCCATATGAGAACTCCTCACCATTAGTGTTGAGTGCGAATATTCGAATAGCGAATTTTTATCACGAATATCGACACTTTGCTAATTTGCGAATATTTTGAATATAGCGCTATAAATTCGCCGACTTCCGTGCTCATGGAGCATCCCCATCACCATGGGAACGTCTCCATATACTAAAATGTACTGTCGGATTTGAGAATTACGTTGAAATCGCAATGCGATTAATTCAAGTTATATTAATCGCATTGCGATTACAACTTAGCAGTGCACTGACATCTTACATATTAGGCTAGAATTAATGAATATGGAATATAGCAGCAGTGCTAAGTAGAAATCGCAATGCGATTACTCCAAGTTACATTAATCGCATTGCGATTTCAATTAGCACTGCTATAATATATTCCATATTCGTTAACTTTGTTAATTCTAGCAAGCTGACCCATTATAAAACCAGCTCGAAGTTGATATCGCAATGCGATTAATATAACTTGAAGTAATCGCATTGCGATTTCTACTTAGCACTGCTGCTATATTCCATGTTCGTTAATTCTAGCCTAATATGTAAGATAGCAGTGCTAAGTTGTAATCGCAATGCGATTTATATAACTTGAATTAATCGCATTGCGATTTCAACAGACATGGTTTACTATGGTTGCTAAAACGAAGATGGAGAATACTTCGTTATCTTCGTTTTGAGGAATATGACGAATACATTCGTCATATTCGCTAATTCTACCAAGCCAACCATAGTAAACCAGGTCTAAGTAGAAATCGCAATGCAATTAATTTAAGTTATATTAATCGCATTGCGATTTCAATGTAATTCTCAAATCCGACAGTACATTTTAGTATCGAGACGTTCTTGGCTTGGTAGAATTAGCGAATATGACGAATGTATTCGTCATATTCCTCAAAACGAAGATAACGAAGTATTCTCCATCTTCGTTTTAGCAACCTATTCGTCAACTTCGCTAATTCTAGCAATCAAATAGAAGGGTTGACTATAGAGACAGCTGTGTTTAATTCGCTATGCGATTATATAAAAAAAATTTTTTAATAAAAAGAATAATTATAATAATTATCAAGTAATATAATTATTCTATTAAAAAAAGCCAATTAATATAATCGCATAGCGAATTAAACACAGCTGTCCCTATAGTCAACCCTCCTATTTGATTGCTAGAATTAGCAAAGTTGACGAATAGGTTGCTAAAACGAAGATGGAGAATACTTCGTTATCTTCGTTTTGAGGAATATGACGAATACATTCGTCATCTTCTCTATAATTCTAGATATGAAACCAATAGGAAAGTAGCCTAAGTTAAAATCGCAATACGCGATTATTTCGATTTCGACGAATATGAAACAAATATTCTTTCGAATTTCGTCGAAATTGAATATGGCACCTGCCGCTCATCACTACTCCCCATTCCTCCCGAAATGTTGAGAGACTAACCTTCATAAAGATGAATCAGACTTGGATCAACCAGGATTTCTAGACCCCAGTGTCTGATGCAACAGAATATATAATTCTGCCACTAATGATCATACTGTAGGAATATTCAGCAAAATGGTCAGTTAACTCTGGCTGCATCCTGCCAACACCATGATCTGATGCTGCCACTCACCTGATGTCACCCGCCTCTACTGTCATTCCTACAATGGGGCTTCTTGGCCTACTGATATGTACATGTTAAATTTTTAAAAGGATATGCATGCCACTGGGCCTTGCTATCACAATGCTGTTTTTAGGTTCTGCTACTACTGTGATCTGCCACCATCTTGTGCTGTATGCCACTGCTGCTGCTTCCCTCCCCACTCTGCCATGGGGCCACTCTTGTCCGCGTTACTGACACTGCTGTTGGCCAACATCCCCACTCTGTTATCGGGGCCACTATTGTCCTTCACAGTTTATTTTTCCATTCTTATTATCCATCAGAAAAACTGAAAAATAGGGGGGAAAATAACTACCGTATTTTTCGCCCTATAAGACGCACCGGCCTATAAGACGCACCTGGGTTTTTGAGGAGAAAAATAAGAAAAAAAATATTTTTAACCAAAAGGTGTGCTTTTGAAGTAATGGTGGTCTGTGCATGACAGTATTATGGGGGGGATCTGTGGATAACACTGTGATGGGGGATCTGTGGATGGCACTGTTATGGGGGATCTGTGGATGACACTGTGATGGGGGATCTGTGGATGGCACTGTTATGGGGGATCTGTGGATAGCACTGTGATGGGGATCTGTGGATAGCACTGTGATGGGGGCATTTATGAATGACACTGTAATGGATTGGATCTGTGGATGACACATATATAGCATCTTATGCTATATGTGTCATCCACAGATCACCCCAATTACAGTGTCATTCATAAATGCCCCCATCAAAGTGCTATCCACAGATCTGGCCCATAGTGACTGCTTAGGGGCGGAGCCTGGCAGCACATGGCGGGCGGCTCGCCGCTAACAGCTTGACTGCTTTCATAACACTTATAATCTTTAATCATGTCCCTTATTCCCTATAATCCCAGTACAGTAGCGCTCTGCTAACCTGCTATACCGATCCTCTAGCAGGCAGAGCGGTGCGGCAGGCTGCAGTGTAACGTCCTCACTGACGTCATCTGCCTGCTCCTTTCACTTTATGAATGAAGCAGGAGGAGCAGGCAGATGACGTCAGTGAGGACGTTACACAGCAGCCTGCCGCCGCACCGCTCTGCCTGCTAGAGGATCTGTATAGCAGGTTAGCAGAGCGCTACTGTACTGGGATTATAGGAATAAGGGACATGATTAAAGATTAAAAATGTTATGAAAGCAGTCACGCTGTTAGCGGCGGGCCGCCCGCCGCGTGTTGCCAGGCTCCGCCCCCTCCTCCTTCCATGCTGATACATCGCATGCTGTGCGATGTATCAGCTTTAACTATAGGAAAATGGTAGCATTCGCCATATAAGACGCACTGCCATTTCCCCCCCACTTTTGGGGGAAAAAAAGTGCGTCTTATATGGCGAAAAATACGGTATCCTATAATTTGAGCATCAATAAGGCCTCTTTCAAATGGTATTTGCTCAACATTTGATCAGTATTTGTAAGCCAAAAGCAGGAGTGGGTCCAAAACACCGAAGAGATGCAAATATTTCCATCACATTTTATCTTTGTTTTGGACCCACTCCTAATTTTTGGCTTACAAATTCTGATCAAATACTGATGCAAAATACTGGCCATTAAAGTTCTGATTGCAGGTCTGTTTTTCCTTGTTAAAAAAAAAATTTTTCAGATATGCTGTAACTGGCCAAAATGGATGCAAATTGAGCAGAAGTATTTAATCATTATTTGTAAGCCAAAAGCAGAAGTGGGTCCAAAACACAGAAGAGATGCAAGAATTTCCATTATATTTTATCTCTGTTTTGGATCCACTCCTGGCTTGCAAATACTGACGCAAAATATTGACCAAATACTGACCGTGTGAAAAAGGCGATTAAAGTCCTGCGTGCAGCACTTATATTCCTTGGTTTAAGAAAAACTGATTTCAGATGTAAATGGACAAAACTAATGCAAATTAAGTAAAAGGCCTCTTTCACACGGTCAGTATTTTGCATCAGCATTTGATTAGTATTTGTAAGCCAAAAGCAGGAGTAGGTCATGGGGCCACTATTGTCACTATTACTGCCACTGCTGTTGCTGCCACCCTTCCCACTCTGTGATGGGGCCACTACTTGAATTTTGGGACACTGCACAGTTCACTGATAAATTAAACCTGATGCTAAGGGATTAAAAAGCATTGGGTCATTTATCAAACTGGTGTAAAGTAAAACTGGCTTAGTTGCCCGTAGCAACCAGATTTCACCTCTCATTTTTGACAGCTCATTAAGAAAATAAAAGATGGCATCTAATTCGTTGCCATGAACAATGGATGTTGGGGGCACACTACAATTGAAAGGGAGTGCACTAACGGCTCAAATACAATACAAAGATACCCGGAACTAGCCACATGTCCCAAGGGAACCACAATAATGTGCACATCCACAAAATGTAAAATCAATAAAGAAATTTTATTAAGCTACATAGACAAACAGATATCATTAAAAATTGTATACATTGAATCATGTGCTGGTAAAAGATAAGACGAAAACAAACACAGCATCCACCAAAGTCCACAAATACAGACACAATGTGTATAGTCCAAGAAAAATCAGCAGTGAATAAGTAATAATGTGGCATCAAAGTAACATCAAATAATACACAATAAAGAATAAAGATGTAAGGCTTAGACTATATGGGTAAACCTAAGTCAGGAAATTGACACCCCAAGCGTAGCCCCTGAGGAAGCCGGACTTCACCAGTGATATGCTTGGGCCATCAATTTCCTGATAACATTTTTTTTCCTCCACTACTTTATTGTTGCTGCCCCTATTTCTTTTATTACGATTCGTGACAAATTAATTTGGAACTAATAGAATTTCTTGTCGGAGTTCGGCAAATTGGCTGAAACGCGTTTTTAAAAACTCTGCTCATCTCTATTGGGGAAGAAAGAACGAAAACACCTTATGAGGATATATAAAATACTATATATCAACCACAAAATGGCACCGAAAAAGAAAAAAGAAAAATGGATGAAGAGATATAGGTCTGTACAAAAGATGTAGACTGAAAATGGTAGCAAGACTAGTGAGTTGGAAATAACGCTATTTAAACGTTCTCCTTATTATACTTTATGATTCATATGTGATATCCAGCATCACAAGGAGAACAGACTACACAGTTTAGCAACCTTCTTGTGTATTTTGGTTATTTCGGTTAAGAATTTGAGAAGGTCTTAAGAAACAAAAGAATATTTTAGTAGCTACCCATTCTAAACTGACAGAAAGAGGTTTGAGTCCTATGGTTTTAGTAAAGGCATAAAGGCTCCTTTTAAAGTGACAGCCATGTCAGCAGCTCTGTACACTTCTAGTTGACAAGATTACAAAAAGGCTGTGGTCTGACAGATGAAATGTTTTTGAATTCACCAGATGTAAAAAAAAAATTTTTTTTTCCCCTTCCAGTGAGCACAATAGCAGTTAGAGGATTATTGTTGTTGAACGCCTTCCAGACTGTGTTAAAATGCAATGAAATAGCTTTGGGGGGTTTTGTAAAAAAATGTGGACACACCAGAAGGAGGCTCATCTCCATGTGGTCAGCCAAGCAAATCACTAGCATTGTCTGGCATTATAGTGAGCACAATTGATCAGTTTTCCTTTCTTTGCATTATTCAGCAAGATATTTCTTGACCTTTTGTCATGGGTTAATTTTTGTTTTTGTCTCTCTTGCAATGATTCATTAAGACACAGGTTATTTTACTATCTCAGTGCAGTGTTAATGATTTATGGGTGTAAATGACATGTGTTACATGGTTAGGGCTCCAAGAAAACAAGTGACATTGTGCCATTTTATATAATATTTGCTTCTACCATGAATATCATTATTAGAAATACAGATATGTGCCCTATGTGCTTTATGTGACAAATGCACTACTGTCATAGTCCCGTGTCAGCAAGAAAGCTATGGAAGATCATAGTTTTAATAGATGACAGCATTATAGCCTTGCTCTGTGAACAAGTCACACATATTTTTTTTTCTTTCTTTTTTTTCTTTTTATTAAGCAGTAGTAATTCCTTGCAAAATGATACATCAAGATTATACCGTATTTTTCACCCTATAAGACGCACCGGCCCATAAGACGCATCTAGGTTTTTGAGGAGGAAAATAGGAAAAAATATTTTAAACCAAAAGGTGTACTCTTGGTGTTTTTATTTTTACTAACGGTGTTCTGTGCATGACACTATTATGACGCACTGTTATGGGGGATCTGTGGATGATGCACTGTTATGGGGGATCTGTGGATGATGCACTGTTATGAGGGATCTGTGGATGATGCACTGTTATGAGGGATCTGTGGATGATGCACTGTTATGGGGGATCTGTGGATGACACTGTTATGGGGGATCTGTGGATGACTCTGGGGCATCTGTGACGAACTGTTCTGGGGCATCTGTGGATGACGAACTAGTAGTAGGTATAGCGTGGATTTAGTGTAATGAAGCGTCACAACACTGGGCCCGGTGTAGTAGAATACAGTTACTGCACCGGGCCCCGCTGTCATTAGCAAACAAGACTGCCGCCCCCAGCCCCTCCTCCTTGATAAACACGCCAGCTGCGCTCTTTAGCAGCACTGCGGTGTATCAGTGTTTATCGCATTCACCCCATAAGACGCAGCACTATTTTTCCCCCACTTTATATACCCTTAAAGCCCCCCCCCAATTCCCTCCCAAGGCCCCGCCCCTTTGCGATGCATCTCCTATCCCCGCTACTGAGAAAAGAATAGTGAGAAAATTAAAGTAGGAAAAATTAAGACTTCCATTCTCCCCATACCTTAAACCATTTATCCTCAGAATTTCTTTGTTTGTAGAAAATATATTCATAACTTATCTTACTAACAAGATTTAACCATGTGTTAATAGTTGCAGCATTAGATCAGAACCAAGCCCTTGCAATCAGTTGCCTTGCCAAGAATATTGTTTTAACCAAAAGAATCCGTTTATATTTATGGCACCCTACCTTGGAGAGATCACTCAAAATCCCAAACTCTACCGTAAACGGAATCAGAACTTTCAATTTTTGGATAATATAACTATATATTGCTCCCCCCAATATTCTTTTAATTCTAAACAGGTTCAGAACATATGTAAATGATCGGCATTAGGTAGATTGCATCATGGACATTTAGAAGTGTTTCTCAGACCCCATTTATTAAGCCTTAACCTTTTAGGGACACAGGGCGTACAGATATGCCTTGATGTCCCGATACTTAAAGACACAGGGCGTACATGTACGCCCTGTGTAGTTCCGGTCACCGCTGTGCAGTGTGCGGTGATCAGAACAAGGTATCTGCTGAAATCACCTTGGGACAATGCCGAGGGGGGTCCTGTGACACTTCCCTGTATCGGCGATCGCTGCAAACCGCAGGTGAATTCAGACCTGCTGTTTGCAGTGCTTTCTGAAGTTTCTGAAACTTAAAAATTGCGTGTTTTTTTTTGGTTCCTCCCCCCTCCCTGCAGCCCTCTTTGAGGTGGCTGCGGGCGGTGCAGGGGGAGGGTGTGGGCGGCGCTATATTTGCGGCAGGTGGGATTGCGATCCCCCACCCGCCTCCGCTCTAATATAATCATTGGTGGCCAGTGGGTATAGCAGAGTGTCAGCACATTGCTGACACTCAGCTATAAACGGCTGACATCTGTGCTGTGATGCTCAGACTATGGACACATTAAAACATGATTTTTTTTGTTTTAAAAAATATTATTGTGTAAAGCTTAAATAAATAAATAAAGTATACATATTAGGTATCTCCGCGTCTGTAACAACCTACTCTATAAAAATAAAACATGACCTAACCCCTCAGATGAACACAGCAAAAAAAATTATCTAAATACTGTGTCAAAAGCCATTTTTGTCACCTTACATCACAAAAAGTGTAATAGCAAGCAACCAAAATGACATATGCACCCCAAGATAGTGCAAATCAAACCAAGATATCATCCCGCAAAAAATGAGCCCCTACATAAGACAGTCGCGCAAAAAATAAAAATATGGCTTTCAGAATATAAAAATAATTTTTTTCAAAAATGCTTTATTATGTAAAACTGAAACAAAAACCACCAAAAAGTAGTCATATTTGGTATTTTCGCATCCGTAACAACCTTCTCTATAGAGAACTTGTCAGATCAACAATGTTAATAACAAAAAATAAAAACTGTCCCAAAACAGCTATTTTTTTGCAAATTTTCCATTTTAATCAATTTTTCCAGTAACTAAGCAAGGGTTAAAAGCCAAATAAAACTCAATATTTATTGTGCTGATTATGTAGTTTGCAGAAACACCCCATATGTGGTCGTAAACTGCTGTATGGCCAAACGGCAGGGCACAGAAGGAAGGGAACGTCATATGGTTTTTGGTAGGCAGATTTTGCTGGACTGGTTTTTTTACACCATGTCCCATTTGAAGCTCCCCTGATGCACCCCTAGAGTAGAAACTCCAAAAAAGTGACTCCATCTAAGAAAGTACACCCCTGAAGGTGTTCAAAACTGATTTTACAAACTTTGTTAATCCTTTAGGTGTTCCACAAGAGTTATTGGCAAATGGAGATAAAATTTCAGAATTTCTATTTTTTGTTACCTTGCCTCAAAAAAAGGTAATTTAGAGCAATCAAAATTCATATTTCCTGTAAATTAGTACCAACAAAACTGACACCTTATCCCATAGTTTCCAAAATGGGGTAACCTTTTTGGGAGTTTCTACTGTAGGGGTGCATCAAATGGGACATGGTGTCTAAAATCAAGTCCAGTAAAATCTGTCTTCCAAAAACCTTATGGCGTTCCCTTCCTTCTGTGCCCTGCTGTTTGGCCAAACAGCAGTTTACGACCACATATGGGGTGTTTCCATAAACCACAGAATCAGGGCATTAAATATTGAGTTTTGTTTGGCTGTTAACCCTTGCTTTGTTACTTGAAAAAAATGATTTAAATGGAAAATCTGCCAAACAATCTAAATTCTGAGATTTTATCTCTATTTGCCATTGACTCTTGTGGAACACCTAAAGGGTTAACGACATTTGTAAAATCAGTTTTGAATACCTTGAGGGGTGTAGAATGGGGTCACTTTGGGGTGGTTTTTATTATGTAAGCCTCACAAAGTGACTTCAGAGCTGAACTGGTCCTTAAAAAGTGGGTTTTGAAAAATTTCAAGATTTGCTTCTAAACTTCTAAGCCTTGTAACATCCCCAAAAAATAAAATGGCATTCCCAAAATGATCCATACATGAAGAAGACATATGGGGAATGCAAATAACTATTTTTGGAGGTATTATTTTTTTTTATTCATTCTTTATTTGTAAGATTCAAGCATACATATCGAGGAACAACAATGTTCAGAAGCATAGAATATGGATGTACAATAAGTGAGATGAAATACATTCAAATAATATTAGTCAGTCTCACATAAGAGGCATAGGTTGGGGACCCATGAAATCCTTGTGATCCGATTACAAGGCAAAGACTGAAAGAGTATCACTTGTTTCTCTAGAACAACACAAATAAAGCTGCGTATTACCTATAGCGACGAAAGGTTAGTTGGAACGTCCGAGGAATGTCCGTGTAGGAGGCGGTTCTTAAGAATGTCCATCCTCACAATGAACAGTTTGATGCATTTCAGGGCTATTATGATATTCGAGCCAGGGTTTCCAAATCTTATTATACCTGTCCTGAGCTTTGATGGTGTGTGTGCACATACCCTCCAGGGTCGCTACCTGGTGTGTCCTAGCTAACCAGTGTGAAAGCGGAGGTGGATTCGTCTGTTTCCAATAAAGGGGGATCATACTCTTAGCCGTAAGGATCATAAACCTCCACAATGTAGCATTATAATTGTGCGAGGAGTCAGGGAGGATGTTCAGGAATAGCATTAGTGGGGTAATTGCTGGTGAGCCAAGGCACACCTGCTTCAGTACCTCTGACACCCCCGACCAAAAGCCAGCAAGCAGTGGGCATTCCCACCATATATGCATGTATGTTCCTTCAGAACTGGTGCATCTCCAGCACGAGTTCGAGATAGTAGGGAACAGATTATATAGAAATGTTGGCGTTTTATACCACCGGCTCACCAGTTTGTACGACGTCTCCTGCAACGTGATACAGCGAGACGGCCCACATGCGTATGCGAGTATCTCAGAGGTATTATCAGCAGTGAGTGTCACCTTAAGTTCCTTCTCCCAGGCCTGTATATAAGATGGAGCTATCGCAGTATTGGGTGCCGCTATCAATTTGCGAAGTGTGGAGATAAGTTTGGGTTGAGTAGAGGATATGACAGCAAGTTTTTCAAAGCTGAGAAGCTCTCTGTCTAGTTGCAGTGGGAACTCAATGCTCTTATATCCCTGCAGTAATTTTTGATACGTCAAACGGTCCAAGCAATAGTCAGTCAAGCGTAGCCGAAGTGATTCAAAGTCCGGAAGAGTTCCGTTTATAGCGATATCGCCGACTTTATATTTCCTTAGTGCCCGCTGTTTATCTAACCAGTGAGAGCTGAATGGCTCCGACAAACTTAAAAGGTCACCCAGGTTTAGTAAAGGGGAAGGATGACGCCACACATCTCTTAAAGCGTGTATCTCAGCCCAAGCCATGAGAGGAGCTTTAGTCAGTATCGGAGTGGATGCAGGAAGGCGGGAGTTAGTCCCCATCCCTACTACTGCTTGTGTCAGGGAGTAGCCCATCATTTCTTCTTCTATCTTAACATATCGTTTGGGAGGGGGGTGTTTATACCAATCTATAATCCTAGACAATTGTATGGCTTTATAGAAATGTTCTATATCAGGCAGACCAATTCCGCCTCTATCTTTAGGTCTAACCATTACATTGTACGCTATTCTACACATTTTCCCATTCCAAATATATTTCAAGAACATCGATCTCAATTGTTTGAAGAATGTCTTTGGCAAGTATATGGGAAGAGTTTGAAGGAGATAAAGTATTTTAGGTACCACCATCATTTTCAGGAGATTGACTCTACCCATCCAAGAAATATAAGGAATTTTCCATGAATCAATCTCACTGCGAAGCTGGGAAAGGAGAGGGACATAGTTTAAAGAGTACCATTTAGCTGGGGAGGGAGAGAGCAATACACCTAAATATTTTATGGAATTGTCTGACCAGTGGAAGGTAGTCCCCTCCTTTGCACGGCTTATCATGTTTTTGGGGCAGGATATGTTAATAGCCACTGACTTTGAAGTATTTATTTTAAAATTGGACACGCCCATATACTCGTCGAATATGGAAGAGAGAATCGGGAATGAGACATCTGGGTTAGAGGAGATGACTAATAGGTCATCGGCATATGCCGCTGTGGTATTGCAAACATTGCCTACCGAAACACCGCGTATTTGTGGGTGCTGTCTAATACGCTGGATAAGCGTCTCCATGGTCAAAACAAATAGCAAGGGGAGAGCGGGCACCCCTGCCTCGTTCCGTTTGCTATTCTAAAAGTGGAAGAGAGAGTACCGTTCAAGCGTATAGACGCGGAAGGGTTGGTGTATAAGGCGAGTATTGCTGATATAAGTGGTTCTGGGAAGCCAAACTTAACCAGGACCTGTCTCATAAACAGCCAATCAATCCTATCAAACGCTTTCTCAGCATCTGTAGATAGGAGGGCCATGGGGACACGTCTCTCCCTTGCATATTGTATCAAATGTAGGAGTTTAAGGGTATTTTCCTTACCTTCTCTACCTTTAATGAAACCAACCTGTTCATTATTAATCAAGGAAGGGAGTATAGGTTGAAGGCGGCCTGCTATCAATTTAGCATAGAGTTTAATATCTGCATTGAGCAGAGAGATGGGCCTGTAACTACTACATAACTTGGGATCTTTCCCTCCTTTGGCAGAACAGTGATGTGCGCTTCCAGAGTTTGCGGTGGGAAGTTTCTGTGTGTTGCTGCTGAGTTAAAAGACAGGAGTAGGTGAGGCAAAAGAATTTCAGAAAATGATCTATAGTATGATATTGGCAAACCGTCGGGACCAGGGCTTTTATTAGGGGTGAGCTTTTTAAGGCTAGTCGAAGTTCCTGAATAGTGAATGGGGTTGCCAAGTGTGTTTGTTGAGCGGTTGTTAGCAATGGCAGCTGAACAGAGTCTAAGAAACGCTCAATCAGTGTCAACCTATGTAATCGTTCCTGGGAGCCTTCATGAGATCTCAGGTTGTAAAGGGAAGAGTAAAAGTTCTCAAATTGTGCTGCAATATCCCTAATATCAGTAGAAGTACCTCCATCAGGAACTGCTACCTCCCTAATAAACAGGTGCTCTCTCCTACGTTTTGCCATTGCTGCCATAAGCCTGGAGCCTCTGTTCCCATGTAAGTATATTTTATGTTTGGTGTGAAGGTATGCCTTGGAAGCTTTAAAGTTGAGCAACTGATTCAGTTTATCTCTGTTCTTGGTCAGTTCCGCCAAGACCTCCACTGAAAAGGAGGTTTTATGTCTGAGCTCTAAATCAGTAATAGCCTGGAGTAGGTCATCTATCTGTTTCTGTCTCTGTTTTTTAATGTGTGTGCCCAGAGCAATCAGTTCGCCCCTAACGACTGATTTATGTGCTTCCCATATTATCGGAGAGGGGATGTCCGGTGAGAAATTGTCCTTAAAATATTGCGCCAAGATCTCAGAGATCTTATTTTTATGCAAAGGAGATTTCAGGAGTGATTCATTAAATCGCCATGTATATGTTCTCTTTGGCAGAGATTCAATGATAGCTGATAAGGAGACGGGGCGTGGTCAGAGATTCCAATATTCCCAATGCGAGTGTTTCTCAGCAAAGGGAGCATGGAAGATTTTATAAATAGGTAGTCTATTCTTTGGTAGGACCTATGGGCTTCTGAGTAGTGAGTGTAATCCCTATCTTGTGGGTGGGAGATTCTCCAAGCATCAATCAAATTCAAGCTAGCTAGTTTCTTCTTAAGCGCCCGAAGATGCGTGAGAGGCAAGTAGGATGATTTGGCCGTAGAGTCTATGGGAGGTTCTAAAGCAACATTCATGTCGCTGCCCACTATAAGGATACCTTCTTTGAAAGATTGGAGCCTTTCAAGAGTAGCGATAAGCCAGGGTATCTGCCCGGAATTGGGAGCATAGATACCAGCAATAGTAACTGGCGTGTTAGCTATCAAACCTTTCAGAAAAAGGAATCTACCTTCCGGGTCTATCATGCTATTCAGGAGTGTAAAGGAACATTCTTTTGAATAGCGATGCTGACCCCTTTAGACCTAGAAGATGCGTGACTAGAATGGTACCACTGTGAGAAGTATGTGAGTGGAAGATTAGGGATCTTACCCCGTTTAAAGTGTGTTTCTTGCAAAATTGAGATGTCAGAATGAAGGGATCTGAGATGCTGAAATACTCGCGACCTCTTCTGTGGAGAGTTCATTCCTCGGACGTTCCATGAAGTGACTACAATCTCAGCCATAATAAGGAGAAATAAGTAAACTGTTAGCACATATGCAACTACTATGGAGAGTGAATGTAGAATTCAAAAATACAATACACGTACTCTAGAGTAAAACGGAGTTTAAGGAGAACCCTTGCAAAACTAAAAGGGGTAGCTATCTTACTGCTAACACTATCAGCTGTCTAGAAAGTGTCACCGGGTCCCTGAGTCAAATGGGCATAAAGCAGGCAAGCCATGCCATTTATTCAGCCCTCATGTAATTTCTAAGTAAGTCGAGAGACCAAGCGACACTAAGTATAGGAAGCTTCAACACTAACAAAAACATCTGAAACATGAGAAAGTTATCTAAACGTTCTAGTAAACCTTTCTTATATAATGTGGATTGGGAGGGTACATTCAATCTTCTGCATTATGCAATCTTCGTCTGGATTGACGACCGCTGACAGATGTCCATGGAACTGCTTCTGGAATTGTAGGCAAGTCTGTCATGTCGGTAATCTGGAGCCATGAGGGGATCGCAGAGGGTAAAAGCCCAATGGCGTCACATAAAGGCATTAGGTCATCAGGTCTTCGTATGATTTTGGTGGACCCATGGAGACTGAAGGAGAGTCCAAACGGGAAAAGCCATCTGTATCTGATTCCTTTGGACTTCAAAGCTTCTGTAACTGGTTTCATCTGTCTTCTTTTGTTTAAGGTGACTGGTGACAGATCTTGAAAGAAAGATAGTTTGGCACCTTCAAACAGCACTTCACCTTTTTCTCTCGCCGCTTTGAGAATAGCATCTCTGTGGGTGGAGAGCAATGTTTTGCAGATAATGTCCCTGGGAGGTTCTCCCTCTTTGGGCTTATTTCTCAAGGCCCTGTGAGCTCTTTCCAGTATTAGAGCCGACGCCATGTCAGGGTCAAGCAAGGGCCGCAATATGGAGTAAGTGACGTCCATTACAGAGATATCGGATTGGGACTCAGGCACACCCTTGATCCGTAGGTTGTTCCTTCGGCCCCTATTGTCTTGATCTTCCACATATGCTAGGAGGTTGTTCATTCTAGCTTGAATGGTGTGAAAGGTTTCAGTGGACGCCTCGCCAAATGTTATTAATGCGGCTTGGTTTTCTTCTAGTTTTTCAACTCTACCCCTATTTCTCTTAGATCACTTCTAATAACTGAGAGTTCAGACATAACAGGTTGTAGGGCATTTTCAATGATTCTCTGGAAGGATTTTTGAGAAGTGACCAGCTGAGCGTCTTTTATCAGATTACAGCCCATATTTTCACTTTCGGCGTCAGAGTGTTCAGGAGGGTCTTGTGAAAGAGGGACTGATGAGGGGGTATGAAGTCACGTTTGGCATGAGGCGATTTTTACGCAAGAATTTCTCCATGTCCCGTTGCGTTTTTCTGCTTAGGAGTAGTAAATACCTCCGGCTTCCCAATTTTAACCATATTGTTTGTTGTGGTCGCAGTACCCGCACACATTGAAGCAGAGTATGAGGATTCTCCTTCACCCCACTGTTACGTATCTACATAGGTACAGTGCCTAGTTTTGGCAGGGGTATGAACAAGATGGCGTGAGGCTGTATGTAGAACTTGTAGCAGAACACTTGTGGCCCATACACAGCAGCGCGCTGACCGGCCTAATAATAATGAGAACCAGTCCAAGGGCTAGTCCTGATAAAAATTGGAGACTTTCAGCTCCTTGTGAAAGTATCAATACGGAGTAACTGTACAGTGAACCAGTCCAATGGCCAGTCCTAACAAAAATTGGAGACACAGAGCTCCTAGTGGGATGTCCTCCTATGGGTTATGGACCGTGGGGGTTAATGACCTGAGTAGGCTCCAGACTTAAAAAATCAGAAGGGTTGTGGCTCTCAGTCCTCACAGAAGGGAAGATAGGTATAGAGCTTGAGATTGCTGAAAATCGCGTGTCTCGGGTCCCTCTGTGCAGCGATAAATGGCTGTACGAACCACTTCACTGGATACCGACCGTTCTCCTAACATGAGCTGGGCGAGCTACCGAATGGACCGGAGCAGATGACAAGTATCCGGGCAAGGGAAGGTCGGTGGAGCTCTTCCGTCCTCGCGTCGCAGGTCGGGTGCTTTCCGGTGGCACGGCCGGAACTTTATCCCGCGGCGTCAGCAGAGCTTCAGGAGGTAGTAGGCCGCAGATGTAAAAGCGGGCGTATGTTCTCCGGAACTCACGTCGAGGTTCCCTCGGGTGTTCAGAGGATCCTTTTAGTAAAAATCGCTAGATTTGGAGAGACAATACACGTTTTATGCGGTATATAAGGTCGAGTGAGAGGGAGCTGAGCCAGCGCACGTCTGCTCTCCTCTAGCGTCAGGCCACGCCCCCTATTTTTGGAGGTATTAATATGTATTTTAGAAATAGAGAAATTGAAGCTTGGAAATTTGCGAATTTTTTCAAATTTTTTGTAAATTTGGTATTTTTTTTTAAATAAATAAACATGAACTCTTTTGACTCAATTTTACCAGTGTCATGAAGTACAATATGTGACGAAAAAACTATCTCAGAATGGCCTGGATAAGTAAAAGTGTTTTAAAGTTATCATCACGTGAAGTGACACTGGTCAGATTTGCAAAAAATGACCTGGTCCTTAAGGTGAAAATGAGCCCAGTCCTTAAGGGTTAAGGGTGCAACATAAATTCTATGAGGAATATTAAATTGAACCAGTGTATGATTGAAATTGTGAGAAACTAGTCCCATGTTATCCAATATCTTATCCTAATCACCCTGTTGAACTAATGGTCAATCCCTTCTCCAGGCCTTATGTCCAGGAGACTGTAGATTAGTAAATCATGCATTAAGTAAATATTTATAACACTGTGAAATCTTAACCCTTTGTTCTGGCTTTATTATTAAATTATGCAAAAAAGTGGAAGTGTCTATATAAAAATTTTATTTTTATTTATACTAAAAAGTGCCGAGCGTAACTGAAAATACCAAACCCAAGATAAATTAGGTATATTTTATCTTTGTAATATCTCCAACATAGTAAGAATATGCCCATTCCCAACCACCTAAACAAGATAACGAATATTATGTTTTTTCCAGTACTGCTCTCCAATCAATTCATCTAAGGCCTGTAGGTTATAATTATGCCAAAGGGGCGTATACTGACAGTATACTGAACCATTCACTTCAATGGGTCTGCAAAAAATACTGAAGTGTCTCCGTATGCCTTCCGTTTCCGTTTTTCCGTTTTTTCTGTTCCGTTTAAATATAGACCATGTCCTATTCTTGTCCGCAAATCACGTTCAGTGGCTCCATTCAAGTCAATGGGTCCGCAAAAAAAAAGGAAAGCATACTGAAGTGCATCCATATGTCTTCCGTATCCGTTCCGTTTTTTGCTGAACCATCTATTGAAAATTTTAAGACCAGCCCAATTTTTTCTATGTTATCACTGTATACTGTATATGCCAAACGGAAAAACGGAACAACGGAACCGAAACGGAAACAAAACGGAAACAAAAAATGGAAAAACGGATCCGTTATAAACGGACAGCAAAACACTGAAAAAAAAATACATTCGTGTGCAAGACACTGTGGAGATTACTTGTCTGAGAGGCTTATGGACTCCACAGCTAATTTGTCTAGGAGATGAAAGGCTTCAGGAGCCTGGACATGTGTTAGAGTCAGACTGGAGAAGTGTGATAGAGCAAAGAGCAGCAAGAGAAGTGTGCACTCCTATTGTCTTTGTACTTGAAATAGAAGAAAATGTACAGTGTGAGGAAGATTGCTTCAGCAAAAGAACTGGGCATTTTAGGTACCTTTTCAGCCAGGGGCAGACTGGGAACTAAAAGTGGCCCTGGATAAAAAGGTAAAAGTGGCCCTACGTTGCAGGTGGGTCCAAATTGACAGAAGACAGGGCAACATAATTAGGCAGGGACAGCAGTACCATAGGGCAGAGCGATATACTTCTCCAGCTGAACCAAATACCACAAAATACTGACACCTGCGCCATGTTATTGAACTGTATTGTTGTTCTGAGGACATCAATACAGTTGAATTCAGGAGGACACCTGTGGCTGCTGGCCAGGTGCAAAAGAGAATAAGTTCGTTATGAACCCGGCTGGCATATGTGAGGTGGAGTTAGGTCACCCTCCTAGGCAACAGTCCACTAGGAAATTTGCCTGTATGGTCTATGGCCAATCCGTCCGTGTTTGCAGCCATGAGAACTATAAGATCTGTAGAAATTGCAAAGAAAGAACTGGCTGTCCAATGCATGCAGAGAACTGCAAATCTTGTATTGGAACTTTATTTACAAGTAAAAAATTGTTCTACCATTAAATCTGCTTCAACATTGCACGCTCCAACATCTATACCACTGCACTGTGCCAATTTTTGCTTGGGACCCAGCCTTGCACGCCACAACACCCACCAACATAAACCCTGAGCCACCACCAGACAGGAGAACTCCAAACCCAGGGAGTATGCCCGAGAGAAGAAAGCGTGTGTCCTTTTCATCACTGCATGGCCCCAAGGAATGACTGCCTTCATTAATAAATACTGCCACCATCATTGATGCCCTCACTCCTATCCTCTCCCTTTCCCCTGTGGCCAACTGCACAATCAAAAGTATTTTGCACAGTCTGATTTATTTATGGGGATTAAACTAGTAGTTTGTTTTAGTCAACTATTCAAGCTATTCACAAGAAATTGTGGTGAGTAGTATAGCGACTTCCCATATGTTATAAAAAATTGTTGTAGCACCCTTTTTTTTTCTATTTTTTATGTAATCTTTAATTTTAAGAAAAAGTGAACATATAATAACACAGTACATGGTTACATAGTCTTGAGACACATCATATAAAGCAAAAGCAGTCAATCAAGACATCTATAGGCCCACACATCATGAGGATTATAAAAGCTAGGAATGTTTCCTCCTACATACCTAGCTAGTGTGTGCCCAATAGTCTTATGGTGCCGCAAGTTAACAAAAGAGACATAACAGCTAAGGAAAGCATAAGTGAAATCAGAAAAAGAAAATTAAAATGAACATACAAGAATGAGTTGAGAATTTAGTGTTAAAACACAAATAAATGTGTGAAATCAGAGTATGACAGCAGATATTACAGATGGTAGACACGTAATAATTGAATTAACATAAGTGGGGAAGAAAAAAACGTGTTTCTAAAATTACCTTTATTTATATCTTATGGGTAACAGGACAAACCTGATAATAACCACGATGTGAAAAATTGGCTCTTGCCTAACAAATACAAAACAGTTAACAGGGAAGGAGCTGGTCTTTAGAAGTGTCTCTGGGGTGACATAGGTTAGGAGGCTGGTTAGATAAAGAGTCTGACCCTATCCAGCCCTAACAGTAGTCTCTTCCCAGTGATGTCCCCTAATGGTAGAGGCACACTGTACCCATACCTAGACCCCAAACACAACCCCATTTAAGCCCTACATAGAATAGAATGTATTCAGATATACAAAAAACCTGTGAAAGAGTATACACATAGCGACCCCGACACGTTTCATCCGCAACTCGCGGTTCATCAGGGGGTGATCAACAAAAATAACTGGTCGGAATAAAGCAATAGATAAAAGATTGATACTTAGCTCTATATGGTCACTTGTGGGGTTAAAATGAAGAACACCATGTCAGTGGGTAATTGTTGCTCAAAAAACATACATTTGGAGAAAAAAAGGTCACCATCTCATAATCTAACTACAAAGCGAAAGGAATCGCAATTAATTGTTCTTACTGACATGAGTAACCCACAGCACCTGGCACACCGATATTCGGGGGAGCTATTGTAGCTAGTGATGGACGCCAGCGCTCGATATTTAAGCGCTGGCGCCACTAATAACCTCCGTCCAATGGAACGCATAGATGGAGGGCAAACACGTGACTTCCGGTATTCGGAGCGCACGTGTGGAACGCAAAGCTCCGAGTAACTTCCGGATGCTGAAAAAAGGACTGCCGGCCAATGGAGCACATAGGGGATGCGCAGACATGTGACTTCCGGTGTTCGGAACACACGTGTGAAACGCAAGGCTCCGATTAGGGAGAAAGAAAAAAGGCAGAGGTAAAAAAAAAAAAAGGGACCAATAAAAATGTATGTCATGTGCCCCCAGAAGCAATTTACACTAGACCCCGACAATACTATTGATGTATATTTGATGATTATGTTAGTTGGTATATATAATCATCACTAGCGAATATTGGGAGGGGAGATAGAATAAAAGATAGAAAGATATTGGCAAATATGAGAGGGACCACATCTAATATTTATTAGGCGAGAGCCAATTTTTCACATCGTGGTTATTATGAAGTTTGTCCTGTTACCCATAAGATATAAATAAAGGTAATTTTAGAAGCATGTTTTTTTTCTTTCCCACTTATGTTAATACAAATAAATGTGTATTTGTATATTACTGTTGTCTCTTGATAGATAGCCGTTCTATGATAAAAGCTATGGTGAAGAGAGAGAAGCTCAAGTAGTCTCAGGCGTTCCAACAACAAATATCCACAAAGGAATAGGTAAAACCTAAGTTGCGTGGAATACAGACATAGTGTTATCAAAGGGAGGTGGATACCAAAGAAGGGCCTAACCTATATATTGTTCATGAATCCAATGTAGGTTGCGCAGGGACTGCTTATGATAGTCTAACCACAGATGCCATATTTTTAAAAAGGCAGGTCTATTCCTGCATTCCCAACCCGCCAGTTCTTCCATTAAGCAGACTTGATGTAATTTATCCAACCAAGCCGAGATAGCTGGGGGGTTGGTGTTTCTCCACCACCCTTTTTTCTTAACCAATTTATAGAAACTATTGTGATAGCAAACTTTAAGGGCATTATTACTAACCACTGATATCCCCTACGTCTGCTAGTGATGAGGCAGCAGAACAGTTTCAGCTAAAGTTTTATGCAGCCTAAATTCAGTATGGATATGCTTAGAAAACGTTTTTTACCACCGGCTATCGGGGTCTTTAACCAGAAACTATGTTGAGGTGTGGGGATGGAATCGAGTCTGGTCCATTCATACTAAAATTGGTGACAACAGGCAGCTACACTAAATGCCAACCTTTATTGTCATTTGTTATGTTCTAGTTGTTATGTGTACTGTGAGTTGCTTACAGTATGTAATGTGACAATGCAATTTTACTCTCAATAACATGTACACTATCAGCCTCATGGGCTTCATGTGTATGGAGCTCATAGCTTTCCAGTAAGTTTCTTCCCTGAACAATTTAAATTAAATTCATACATATTCAGGATGAGGAGACTGCTAGCTGGATGGCATTTAAATGGAAGAATAAAAGGAAGGAAGGCTATCCCAGATCTGGAACACCCCAATAAGTTTGCTGTTTCGGCAGATGAGGGACGCATCAGTTTTTCCTTTATAAGAGGGACAATGGGAGCTTAGGAAAGGCCACATAAGTCTAAGTAGTGGGAGGCTCCGTTATCAGGAGCACAGACAGGACAATCTGTCACAAACATCAGGAATACCTAACACCGTGTTGTCTTTTGTGTCATCGAGTTGGGCATACGGTATGGTGGATCTGGTTGACAGATTACTAGAAGGGGTTGGTGAAAACCCATCAGTCATGCTGCATATGTCCAACAAAGGTAACAGATTATTTACAAGAATAAAATACAATTACCTTTCAGAACTGGTGCAGGACTCAACAAATGGGAGGCACCTCTAGACCTAATTCTAATGAACAGGCTGGAGAGAAGTCCAAAAGAACAGGCTGGGGTTAACATTATAGGTTTTCATTTCTCGCTTATCAACTTGCAGGATAACAGGCTAAAATGGATGGACAGATGTCTTTTTTCAGCCTTATATACTATGTTACTATGTTTATTAAGATGTTTAGTAAAAGAGCAATGCAAAACACTACAGCCTGGTAAACTTCAGCAAGGCCCATATTTGATTGCCATATCTGGAGTCTGGATTTTTTTTTATCCTTCATATAAAGCAATTTGCATTCACCTCAGTATTTTTTGCTATCCTTAAGTAGATCTGGGAGTACAGTTTTCTATCTATTCCCAGTCTTCTAGCCTTTTTATCATGTGTTTCAATTATACTTACTATAGAACTTCTTTCTGGATAAGCCACACACTTATTTTGTATTTGATGGAGTAATTTTTATACAAGAGACACAATATTGATGTTGTCAAACTAATCAATTTAGGGCAGGCTGTACAGCAGTACTAACCGAATCCTAAAATATAGGTTATGTAAGTAAGTTTGCATAACTTGCAGAATAGATTTTACACTTCACAGGGTGTTTAACAGATAAGCACAAAGATGCATGTGACACAGATACACAAATTGAAAAAAGCAGATGTAGAACTCTGTGATTAGCTCTTGTTTCTGTGTACAATGCATCCGGAAAGTCTTCAGACCTTTACACTTTTTCCAATTTTGTTATGTTGAGGTCTTGTATAGTATTGAGCGAACAGTTCGAGAATAGTTCGGGTTCATATAAATTTTTGGGTGTTCGGGACATGAACCCGAACCCGAACATTTTCAAAAAAGTTCGGGTTCGTTGTTCGGCGATATTCTTCCCGCTTTCTGAAGGGCTGCACAGCAGCCAATCAGCTAGTGTTTTACTTTTTGCCCTAAGAGCCCATCACAGCCATGCCTACTAATAGCATGGCAGTGATTGGCCAAGTGCAGCATGTGACCCAGCCTCTATTTAAGCTGGAGTCACGTAGCGCCGCACGTAACACTGCTCTGATTAGTGTAGGGAGAGGATGCAGCTGCTGTGAGGGCGAGATTAGGCAGGGAAAAGTCAGCAAAAGCACCTAATGAAGTGATCGATCTACAGCTGTGAATGATTCAACTTCTGCTAGTTACTTGCTCACTGGTTATTAGGCTGCACAAAGCGTTTTTCTGTCACTTTTTTTCTGGGGTGATCGGCGGCCATTTTGTGACTTGTGGTGCACCAGATCAAGCTGCTACCAAGTCCATCAATCCATCAATACTAGTTTTTTTTTTTGCTATATCCTACATCAGGGGCTTGGCTGTGCTTATTGTCACCCCTAGAAACTCAAGATTGCAATTTCTATATTTTATTAAGGGGTTTAATACAATTGCCAAAATACCAATCCCCTAAATCTGGTGTTCCAGCTTTGGCTAGCCAAGTATAATACTGTCTGCTGTCTGGCGAAGGATAGATTATTTTCTGTGGTGAAATTAAATTGCCAAAATAGCAATCCCCTAAATCTGGTGTCACAGCACTGGCTGGCAAACTATAATAGTGTCCGCCAAAACATATATTTTGTTCTAGGATGAAATTCAATTGCCAAAATAGCAATACCATAAATCTGGTGTCACAGCTGTGGCTGGCAAATTATAATAGTGTCCGACAAAACATATATTTTGTTCTGGGGTGAAATTCAAATGCCAAAATAGCAATACCATAAATCTGGTGTCCCAGCACTGGCTGGCAAACTATAAAAGTGTCCGCCAAAACATATATTTTGTTCTGGGGTGAAATTCAATTGCCAAAATAGCAATACCATAAATCTGGTGTCACAGCTGTGGCTGGCAATCTATAATACTGTCCGCCAAAACATATATTTTGTTCTGGGGTGAAATTCACTTGCCAAAATAGCATTCCCCTAAATCTGGTGTCCCAGCACTGGCTGCCAAACTATAATAGTGTCCGCCAAAACATATATTTTGTTCTGGGGTGAAATTCACTTGCCAAAATAGCAATACCCTGAATCTGGTGTTCCAGCAGTTGCAGGCCAAGTGTTAATCTGTCCGTAAAAGGGTATATTTTGTTCTGGGGTGAAATTCATTTGCCAAAATAGCAATACCCTGAATCACGTGTCCCAGCTGTTGCAGGCCAAGTGTTAATCTGTCCGTAAAAGGGTATATTTTGTCCTGGGGTGAAATTCATTTGCCAAAATAGCAATACCCTGAATCTGGTGTTCCAGCAGTTGCAGGCCAAGTGTTAATCTGTCCGTAAAAGGGTATATTACGCTCAAGGTGTATATACAAGTGCTGAGAGGGTCATCCTCATTAACTTCACACGCCACAGTGCATCTCACATTGGACTTCTGTCCGTTAATGGGTATATTACACAAAGTGTTAAAATACAATTGCTGAAGGCATAATCCTACATATTTTTTCTCACGCTACTGTGCATCTCCAAGTGTAAATCTGTCCATAAAAGGATACCTTTCATCCAGGGCCTAAATACTAGCCCTAAAAGAGATATTCCCCTAAATCAGTGGTTACTGCTGTGCCTGGATTAGTGTAATATGCTACATAAATGAATAGGCAGATAGTGTTAGGTGCCTGTAAAAAAAGGCCTGAATTTGAAATCAATACATTGGGCCAAATATTTTTTTTCTTATTGTGGTGCTTGGTGAATGGTAACAATGAGGAAAACATCTAGTAAGGGACACGGACGCGGTCGTGGTGGTGTTAGTGTACCCTCTGGTGCTGGGAGAGGACGTGGCCATTCTGCTACAGCCACACGTCCTAGTGAACCAACTACCTCAGGTTCCAGTACCCGCCAGAATTTACAGCGATATTTGGTGGGGCCCAATGCTGTTCTAAGGATGGTAAGGCCTGAGCAGGTACAGGCGCTAGTCAATTGGGCGGCCGACAGTGGATCCAGCACGTTCACAACATTATCTTCCACCCAGTCTTCTGCAGAAAGCACACAGGTGGCGCCTGAAGACCAAGCCCGTCAGTCTGTCACATCACCCCCATGCATATCAGGGAAACAGTCTGAGCCTCAAGTTATGCAGCAGTCTCTTATGCTGTTTGAAGACTCTGCTGGCAGGGTTTCCCAAGGGAATCGGCCTAGCCCTTCCCCAGTGGTGGAAGACATAGAATGCACTGATGCACAACCACTGATGTTTCCTGATGATGAGGACATGGGAATACCACCTCATCGGAGTCCACAGATCTCTGATGATGACGAAACACAGGTGCCAACTGCTGTGTCTTTTTGCAGTGTGCAGACCGAACAGGAGGTCAGGGAGGAAGACTGTGTGAAAGACAATGCAGGGGACGATGAGGTCCTAGACCCCACATGGAATGAAGGTCGTGCCACTGACTTTCATAGTTCAGAGGAAGAGGCAGTGGTGAGACTGAGCCAACAGCGTAGCAAAAGAGGGAGCAGGGGGCAAAAGCAGTACAGCCGCCGCCAAGAGAGTTTGCCTGCTACTGGCCACCGTCACCAGGGACCGAGCACCCCAAAGGCAGCTTCAAGGGGTTCCCTGGCATGGCACTTCTTTAAACAATGTGCTGATGACAAGACCCGAGTGGTTTGCACACTGTGCCATCAGATCCTGAAGCGAGGCATTAACGTTCTGAACCTTAGCACAACCTGCATGACCAGGCATCTACATGCAAAGCATGAACTGCAGTGGAGTAAACACCTTAAAAGCAAGGAACTCACTCTGGCTCCCCCTGCTCCCTCTTCTGCTGCTGCCTTGGCCTCTTCCTCCGCCTCGTTAGGAATCTTGGCACCTGCCGCCCACCAAACAGAGGATGTGCCACCGACACCACCACCTGCGTCACCAAGCATCTCCACCATGTCAAATGGCAGCGTTCAGCTCTCCATCTCTCCCACCTAGCCACCCTCAAGCCCTGGGCCTGAATGCCAGCATTTCTAAACTAATGGCCTTTGAAATGCTGTCATTCAGGCTGGTGGACACAGACAGCTTCAAACAGCTGATGTCCATGGCTGTCCCACAGTATGTTGTTCCCAGCCGCCACTACTTCTCCAAGACAGCCGTGCCTTCCCTGCACAACCAACTATCCGATAAAATCAAGTGTGCCACACTTGTGCCAGTCAGCCACACACCTCCACCACCAACTTCAGCACAGCCCGGGGTAAACGTCAGCAGGCCATTCTGAAACTCATATGTTTGGGGGACAGGCCCCACACTGCGCAGGAGTTGTGGCGGGGTATTGAACAACAGACCGACGAGTGGTTTCTGCCGGTTGGCCTCAAGCCCGGCCTGGTGGTGTGCGATAATGGGCTAAATCTCATCGCAGCCCTGGGACTAGTAGCTTTGACGCACATCCCTTGCCTGGCGCATATGCTGAATTTGGTGAACATGTCAGAGCTGCTGCATAAAGTGCGGGACGTCTGTGCGCGCTTCCGGCGTTCACATCCTGCCGCTGCTTACCTGTCTGCGCTACAGTGTAACTTCGGCCTTCCCGCTCACTGCCTCTTATGCGACGTGCCCACCAGGTGGAACTCCACCTTGCACATGCTGGAGAGACTGTGCGAGCAGCAGCAGGCCATAGTGGAGTTTCAGCTGCAGCACGCACGCGTCAGCACCACTTCACCACCAATGATTGGGCCTCCATGCGAGACCTGTGTGCCCTGTTGCGCTTTTTCGAGAACTCCACCAACATGGCCAGTGGTGATGACACCATTATCAGCGTTACAATACCACTTCTATGTCTCCTTGAGAAAACACTTAGGGCGATGATGGAAGAGGAAGTGGCCCAGGAGGAGGAGGAGGATGAGGGGTCATTTTTAGCACTTTCAGGCCAGTCTGTTAGAAGTGGCTCAGAGGGAGGTTTTTTGCAACAGCAGAGGCCAGGTACAAATGTGGCCAGCCAGGGCCCACTTCTGGAGGATGAGGAGGATGAGGAGGAGGTGGAGGAGGATGAGGATAAAGCAGGTTCACAGTGGGGTGGCACCCGACACAGCTCAGGCCCATCACTGGTGCGTGGCTGGGGGGATATGGAGGACGATGACGATACGCCTCCCACAGAGGACAGCTTGTCCTTACCTCTGGGGAGCCTGGCACACATGAGCGACTACATGCTGCAGTGCCTGCGCAATGACAGCAGAGTTGCCCACATTTTAACGTGTGCGGATTACTGGGTTTCCACCCTGCTGGATCCCCGGTACAAAGATAATGTGCCCACCTTACTTCCTGCACTGGATCGTTATAGGAAGATGCGCAAGTACAAGCGCACGCTGGTAGACACGCTTCTGAGAGCATTCCCAAATGTCACAGGGGAACAGGTGGAAGCCCAAGGCGAAGGCAGAGGAGGAGCAAGAGGTCGCCAACGCAGCTGTGTCACAGTCAGCTCCTCTGAGGACAGGGTTAGCATAGCAGAAATGTGGAAACGTTTTGTCTCCACGCCACAGTTAACTGCACCACCACCTGATACGGAATGTGTTAGCAGGAGGCAGCATTTCACTAACATGGTTGAACAGTACGTCTGCACAACCCTCCACGTACTGACTGATGGTTCGGCCCCATTCAACTTCTGGGTCTCAAAATTGTCCACGTGGCCAGAGTTAGCATTTTATGCCTTGGAGGTGCTGGCCTGCCCGGCGGCCAGCGTTTTGTCTGAACGTGTATTCAGCACGGCAGGGGGCGTCATTACTGACAAACGCAGCCGACTGTCCACAGCCAACGTGGACAAGCTGACGTTCATAAAAATGAACCAGGCATGGATCCCACAGGACCTGTCCCTCCGTTGTGCAGAATAGACATTTATAACTGCCTCCCCCTCAACCATGTATTCTTGTACTCCTGGGCACTTCTTTATTGAATCCTCATTTTTTTAACTTTACTATAATCTTGCGGTGCAACCCAAAGTTGAATGAATCTCTCCTCAATCTGGGCGTCATGGCCTAAATAACTGAAAGTGGACTTCTCCAGTGGTGGGTGATATGACGCATGATTCCTTGCTGTGGGACCTCTCTCCTCTGTCTGGGTGCTGGGGCCGAAATAACTGAAAGTGGCCTTCTCCAGTGGTGGGTGATATGACGCATGATTCCTTGCTGTGGGACCTCTCTCCTCCAGGCTCGGACTGTCCCACCGGTGAGGCGGTGAAATGCCCGGTGGGCCCCTTGCCTGTCTGCCTAAACTACTACAGTACGAGTCCATCCCTGCCCTCCGCCACCTTATTTGGGCAGTCACTGTGCCAAAACTGACCAAATTCCTCAAGTACCCGTATGAACTTGATGTTAGTGTCAAGAAGAAGCGCACTCCTTTTACACCGTCGTCAGCTGATTCCACATAGATGTCTACAGAACCTGTTCTATTAAATACTTATACAAGTAGAGCCCCCCCCGACAGAGTGGAGAGAGTGTCAACAGTAAGTTTGTGTTGACGTCACTGATTATTTTGACCATCCTCTGATCCGTCAGAACAATAACCCCCCAACAATGGATCCCGTCTGTTGAGCATCTGCCTTCAATCGGTCAGCATTTGGTCAGTAAGCCATAAGTATTGCTAATGCCAAAAAAAAGAGGAGGCCACAGAGTGGCCCAAAGACAGAGTCTGGAGGTGGCCGCAGCATCAGGAGGAGGCCACAGAGTTGCACAGTTACAGAGTGTGGAGGTGGCGTTAGCATCAGGAGGCCACAGAGTGTCACAATGACAGAGTGTGGAGGTGGCAGCAGCATCATTAAGAGGCCACAGATTGTAACAATGACAGAGTGTGAAAGTGGCGGCAGCAGCATCAGGAGGAGGCCACAGGGTGGCACAATGACAGTGTGAAGGTGGTAGCAGCAGCATCAGGAGGCCACATAGTGGCACAGTGACATAGTTTTGAGGTAGCAGCAGCATCAGGAGGAGGCCACAGAGTGGCACAATGACAGTGTGGAGGTGGCGGCAGCATAAGGAGGCCACAGAGTGGCACAATGACAGAGTGTGGAGGTGGCGGCAGCAGCATCAGGAGGAGGCCACAGGGTGGCTCAATGACCGTGTGGATTTGGAAGCAGCAGCATCGGGAGACCACAGAGTGGCAAGTTGACAGAGTGGGGTGGTGTCAGCAGCATCAGGAGACCAAAGAGTGGCAAGGTGACATAGTGAGAAGGTGGAAGCAGCATGAGGAGACCACTGAGTGACCTGGTGACAAAGTGGGCGGCAATACAAGTACCAGCTGAAGATGGTGGGTGAAATAAGGAGCACTTGGCATCAGATGTATGCCATCAGACGGGTGGAAGCATCAGAATAGTAGCTGAGGCAGGTAGCCAAAATAAACCGGTCTCTTTTATCAAAGTGTTGGTGTGGTACCATGGATTATCTAGTCTGATGCATCAGGCATTGGTGGGTGGAAATCCTGGCTGATGCATGCCTGTTTCATCTTGACAAAGGTTAGTCTCTCCATATTTTAAGTGCACAGGCAAGTTCTTCTTCGGTTAACTATGGCCCCCGCCGCACTAAACACCCGCTCTGATGCCACACTACCGGACGGGCAGGACAGCTTTTCAAGGGCAAACTCAGCTAGTTGCTAATACACTAATACACACCAAAAAGTGCTGCAATTTTCTCACTTCAACACATAACAGCTAATAAGCCCTTTTTCTTTTTACCACTAATACACGCCAAAAAAGGCTTTAGAATATATAACTGCACAGTTGAACGTCAAATATATTTTTCTTTTTTCCACGCTTAACGTCAAATATATTTTTCTTTTTTCCACTTATACACGACACAAAAGGCTTTAGAACATATAACTGCACCGCTGAATGGCAAATATATTTTTCTTTTTTCCACTTATACACGACACAAAAGGCTTTAGAACATATAACTGCACCGCTGAATAGAAAATATATTTGTATTTTTTCTACTAATACACGACAGAAAGGGCTTTAGAACATATAACTGCACCGCTGAACAGCAAATATATTTATATATTTTACTTTTGCCACTAATACACGACACAAAGGACTTTAGATCATATAACTGCACAGCTGAACTGCAAAAATATGCCACTAATACATGACAAAAAGGGCTGTAACTTTTCTCACTTCACCACACGATGGTTAATAAGCCTTTTTTTCCCCACTAATACAAGCCAAAAAATGCTTTAGAACATATAACTGCACTGCACAAGGGCAAATAAAACAGAAATATTTTCTTTGTAATAAACCCTGTTAATGCCTGTATCAAACAGCACTTACACCCTAATAAGGCAGGTTTGCTGGAATTACAGAGCTGTAGAATGGCAATTTGGGTCCCCAGTCAGTGCAGCAAGGTGTATTAGGATTGTTCCTGTTACCCAGGCTTTAACCCCCCTACTGAACCTTGTTTAACATAAATGCTGTGGAATGATTCCCCCCTATCCTTTCTCTACACCTTGAATAATATTTCCCTGCACTTGTAAATCATTGTTTTTTTACACAATTAAGTTTTTTCTAACACTGTCCCTAGCGCCTGCGGACGTCTGGTAAATGGCAGAACCTAAGATGGCTGAGGCTATTTATAGGGCTGTGACATAACAGGGCTGGCTGGCTGCTGATTGGCTGCATGCATGGCATTATGGGTGATCCCGCCTTCCCAGAGTTCCTTGCTCCATGTCCTCACATGTCCAGCAGCTATTTTACGAAAAAATGTGATTCATTACCACGAAGTGTGAGGAAATTCAGATTTGGTGCGAATCAAATTTTTCCTGAAATTCAGATTGAATTCCACTTTGTCAACTTCGATTTGCTCATCTCTTGTCGTGACCATGGAAACAAGTGTGTATAATGTGATGGAAAAATTAATAATGCCATCAAAAAAAGCAATATGGACAATCACAATACATTAGTAAGTGCCTTGTATTAACTTTCTCTGCATAATACATGCTATTTGCTGAAGTGAGAGAATCCCTTTAAGGGCCAGGTTTAGGAGTTAGGCCAATATTAGGGTTAGTATTAGAGTTAGGATCAGTATTAGGTTATGGTTATTATTAAGGTTAGGGTCAGTATTAGAGTTTAGAGGTTAGTATTAGAGTTATGGTCAGTATTAGGGCTAGGGGTCAGTATTGGGGCTAGGGTCAGTATTAGAGTTAGGGGTCAGTATTCAGTTTGGGGTCAGTATTAGGGTTTGAGGCCAGTATTAGGTTTTGGGTCAGTATTAGGGTTAGTGGCCAGTAATAAGGTCAGGGGTCAGCATTAAGATTAGGGTCATTCTTAAGATTAGGGTCGGTATTAGGGTTAGGGTCAGAATTAAAGTTAGGGTCATTATTAGGGTTAGGAGCCAGTATTATAGTCAGAAGTCAGTGTGAGGGGCCAGTATTACTGTCATGGGTCAGTATTAGGGGCCATTATTAGGGTCAGTGTTAGGGGCCAGTATTAGAGTCAGGAGTCAGGGGCCAGTATTAGGGTCAGGGGTCAGTGTTGGGGACCAGTATTAGCATCAGGGGTTAAGATGTAGGGGCCAATATGAGTGTCAGGAGTCAGTGTTAGGGCACAAGAACAGAAAAGGGGAGGACACTCTCTACTCACCTGTCCCAGTGCTGTCTGCAATGAGCATGCAGAGATGCAGACCAAGGCTTTTTTGGCAGGCCTGCTTCACAGAGAAGCATCGGGAATGGTGGGGCAGAGAACCATCTATTCTTTTGTTCAGCCAGCTCTGCCAGATGCTCAATTGTATCTGCGTCCAGTGGACACAGATACAATTGAGTGCAAGGGCCACAGAAACCGGCGGCCCTAAATATCTACTGAAGACCGGCCCAGCCCGCCCTTGCTCTTTGGGGGGGTTCTCTTTGTCATTAGGGAGACCAAAAAATATGCATGAGTATTGAATGCCAGGCAACAGTAGTCCTATTTCTGGAGGTTTGTGACTAAGTCAGCTAGAAAAGTGCAGTGTGAGGAGAACTGCTTTAAAGAGACATCTTGGCCTGTTAAATCTTTAGCCATGTAAACCCTATACATATACATCTTATTGAATAACTTAGTGGCTATGAAACATTTTTAATTACATGCAATTACTAAAGCATTCAGATCCAGGTGCTGGTTTGAAAACTGTGGGACAACCCCTTTAAGAACTGCAGGCAGGCAGGAGAACTCTAAAGCCAGGGAGTGTCCTGAAGGTACAAGGAGGGGAATCCTTCCTATCACTGTACACTGGCCCATTGCTCAAAAAATAAAAAAAAGTAGCAGCACTTACGAATCTATAGCAAAAAGTCTCTTTAGTGGTGCTGCCATCAGTGTTGGATACCAGTCTGTAGCATCCCCATCGCAATTTTTGGTGAATAAACTAGCATAAACTGAAGACCGGCGAGTGCTGCAGTTTTATGTTTGATTTATTCTGTACACTGGTCCAGAAAGCAACAGAGTCAGAGCTGCCACCGTGAGTACTACTATTACTATTCTCTCCATTTCCCATGTGGCCTGGGTACAACATTAGATCTATGATCCAAAACTTTTACGTGGGACTTTCCTGAATAAGTCATACAACCTAACAAAGTACTATACATGACAGGTAACCTGTTCAAAATTCACTACTGCAAGTAATCTAAAAGCTGGTGATTATCTGGGACATCAAAGACATGTAAGGCGTTTTCAAAATTATTTTCCATTGTTTCACTGGAGGACTTTTAAAGTAAGAGAATTTATTTGATAGTGAATGTAATTTTATGAGTGCCAGACGATCTTATTTTATAAGGTTCAGTAAGTTGTTAAGTGAAGAGTCACAATTGATTTCCTCATATACTCTGATGAAATCTAACACAAGTAATGCCTAGTATCAATTCACTATTACATCTGAGCTATTCGATGCTGAATATTCGTTGCTTCCAGCCCTGCCATCACAAATCAATGATAATGTTATAGTTCATGCTAGGAGAGTAGTGTCAGTGGATCCTCGAAGCTGCAATCAGACGATGGATTAATCGAGATGTACAATCTAAGACATTCATTGGTTTCTTTCTACCCTTGTACAAGGATCTTAACTTCCACTTAGTTTCATGTACTGGAACAGGGCTGCTTGCAACATACATCCTCTACTAGATCATAGCTGAATCCTGAGCTTACCATGACAAATGTGTACTGTAAGCATAGAAAATACTCTAATTGCCACTACAGCCAAAAAGTGGGCAGATATACTAATCCTGTCTAAGACATAGACAGTGTAAAGTTAACCTGGAGCCCCAGATTTATCGGAGGACTGATACTGGATGATAAATCTGGTGCACCATTAGACTGCCTAGTCAAAATTTACATAGAAACAAAAAAATGCAACAGCACTCTGCAACCAGAACTCTGCCCAAGATAGAAGCTATAAGAGGACATTACTGTACGTTTTGATCAAAAGGTAATAAGCCACTCGCCACGCCAAGGCTGTCCCGTGAGTGGTCCTAACGCTAAATCTGACCTGTTATGGGCCATGGCCTCCACATAAAATCCTCCTAACGCTGAATCTTACCTGTTATGGGCCATGACAGCCACATAAAATTCAGGGAGTGTGGGCCCAGCATGCATGCTGGGATAAACCATACTTATTAACCCTTTCTGGTGCTGTAACAGCCTACATTAGATCCAGGGATGCAGGTACCAACATGCATGTTGAGCCCACTGTGCACTCCTCCTGGAGGCAGATGGCTACTAGCAGGTACTGTGAATGCACATTCAGCTTTATACTCACTGATTAAAACCAGCCTGTAGGGCAGACAAACTAGTCAGGTGTGCACGACTGAAAAGGAGGTTGCCACACCTCCAACACATACTAAACAGAAACACAAGGGGGGTCAGTCAGCACGTCCCTGTATGCAGGTGCACGTAGCTATGGCAATTATACATACAAACAAAGAAATGCAACAGCACTCTGCAACCAGAACTCTGCCCAAGATAGAAGCTATAAGAGGACATTAGTGTACGTTTTGATCAAAAGTTTTTTTTTTTGTTTGTATGTATAATTGCCATAGCTACGTGCACCTGCATACAGGGACGTGCTGACTGACCCCCCCTTGTGTTTCTGTTTAGTCAAAATTTACACCTATTGATTGGCTTACTTTCAGTTTTCCCTCTAAGGTGTGCTCTCTGGAAAGGAGAGGGTTAAAACAAAATATTAACAAGCCCAACAACAGCTTTACCTGCTGCAGTGGAATTTTTAACATTTTCAATTCCAGAGAACACGGCTTTGAGGGAACAGTGTTTACTTTACATCAGAATTGTGCCTATCTTAAGCAGCCCCGCATTTATGGCAGGCCACGCCTTTTTCTCATATCCTCTTGTCATAGGATTTGGATAAATACACTAAATGTGTCTAAAATACTTATAAATGTTGTGCAAAGCATGTACTTTAGTTTCTTGGCACAAATTATGCCAGAATTCTGGAACCTTTTGATTAGTGAATTCCCCCACTGTGCCTAGTATAAATATACAGGAATGGCTATTTCGTTGCTTTTCAGCAAACTCAGCATGTGGACATCGTATTGGCGCAAAACCACGACCCGAATTATTGAATCAACAATATTTATTCATGGACAACGCGTTTCGGGGTCTTTGAGGCCCCTTTATCAAGTCTGTTATCTCTATGGACCAGGAGACAAATGGGGTTAAATTTTGTTATGGTCTGTGGCAGCCTGCGGGAGCAGAGGAGAGCTACTGTGTTCGGCGTTCTCTCTCCTGCACGTGGTGGGAGAGGCTCGCAGACAGGCGCGCAGACTCTAAATATATAAGTATAAATATAGACAGAGTGATCAATAGCATACCTACAAATATTTGACCTAATCTACTCAGGTGCACACCCCTTTTCATGGGTAAATGGGTAACATGTACCACTAAAACTAGGAAAATTTAGATGATATATATCTATAGAAGACGCAATTGAATATCATTAAAAAGTAGATATCAGAACATATGAGAAATTAGATTTTAGTGGTTAATGCAGATTAGCACAGTGCCTGGTTTTTAGCATAAGGTACGGCCACATGGCCAGGTTTCCTGATGCAGTTTTGGAAGCCAAAGCCAGCAGTGAATTCAAACAATAGGAGAAATCATATCTATCCTTTCTACTTTCTTTCCTTTTATGGTCCACTCCTAATTTTGGCTTCCAAAATGATATTAAGAAACCTGATCGTTTACACTTTTAGATAAGTGGAATCTCAGAAATAGATATCTCAATAAACTATAAATTACACAAGATATATGGTAATATTACCTAAATTTCCACTAACTTCAATGAATTCATGAATTACAGGGATACATAACTTTTTGACAGTTAATATTGCTCTTTTTTTACAGTATAGCCGATGGTGCAGAATGTCCTGGAATGTGATGAATAAATGATATTTATAATAAAATAATCAAATAAGTTCACCACCTCATATTTATTTATTTTATGCACTTATATAGCGCTACTATATTCCACAGCACTTTACAGACATTAGCCTCCAACTGTCCCCAATGTGGCTCACAAGTTCCCTATCAGTCTTCTTTAGAGTGTGGAAGGAAACTGGAGAACCTGGAGGAAACCCACGCAAACACAAGGAGAACATGCAAACTCCATGCAGATGTTGTCTTTGGTGGGAATTGAACCTAGGACCCCAGTGCTGCAAGGCACCAGTGCTAACCACTGGGGTTTCGTCTAGATTTTTGTTGCTTAGTAACCTTGTATTGCCATCAGTACTTTGGTGTTCATGTCTTATTTATATTTGGCCTATGGATTAATCAATAAACCTGCAGTTCTTAGCTGGGGGCCTGAGAACGGTGACTGCTTCTGCCGCGGCCAAACAAGAAGCTCTTCACAATTCAATTACTACAAGATAATAGGAAGGAAAGTTCCCTGGCTGCTACTTTCCATCCCGTACATCATGTAGGTGCAAAGATAAAAGACAGAAGCTACAGATGCCACTGATTCCTCTATCCCAGAGGATTTAGCGCTTTGTTTGGTAACCACATGATTGATGTAGTTACAGCGAACCAAGCTTGCCTTTGTAGCTCATGGATATTTTATGCACAAAATGCAGCCAAACTGGATATGATATGTTAATGCCGCTATATAGCCATATAAATACACATAAAGGGCCAGATTTATCATTACACTTCCATCTTACTCCACTTTTACATCTGCCCAAAGTCACTTTTAGTTAGTCAGATTTATTAATGGTCCTTTAATACTGTGATAAATGTGGATTGACGGTAGCAGTTTATCCTTCAGTAAGCGGCTTTACAAAAGTCGCACGTCTTTACAAAAAAGTCGCATGTTCTATTAAAAAGTCGCATAAGATAAGCATGGTCCCCCCTGGAGTGAAATTGCACAATTTTTTGCGACTTTTTTGCGACTTTTTAAATGGTTGCAATAGTAAATCTGTCTAGAGATTCATTTACATAAGACAACACGCCCTCTTTCACAAAACTGGAGAGCTTAGTGCAGAGCTTGAAAAAGTCGCAAAAAAATGCGCAATTTTACCGATTGCGCATTTTTTTGCGACTTTTTCACTCCATTAAAGTGACTTTAGCTAATGATAAATCTGGCCCAAAGTATTAATATGTTTTCCCTGTTCTCGGTCCAAAAGCAATGTGAAAAGCCTTTACACACCTGACCTAGAAGATACTGCTTACATATTCTACTAATATGGAATCATCAGAAGACTAAAAGTAAGTAAAACAGCAACTTTGTACCTATAAAACTAGCTGACCTGTTAAATGTGCACTTGGCAGCTGAAGGCATCTGTGTTGGTCCCATGTTCATATGTGCATATATTGATACATAATTTTTCTCAGCAATCCTGGCACATTTGAACATGGGACCAATACAGATTCCTTCAGCTGCCAAGCGCAAATGCAAAACGTCAGCCAGTTTCAGCCAGATGCCCCTTAAATATGGTTGAAATATGCAGCATGGGTCCACGTCTGCATATCCTGGGGGAAAAAGGATAGGATAGGCTCTGGCTTAAATTTGTAGCACCAATGTATGTCGTACAGTTATGAGGGTTTAAATCCAGGAGAGAAGACAGAAGCGTTGTTTACTGCTTCTGTCTTCCTTGTTTTAATTAACATACACAACACTCAATGGTCATTTCCTAAAGATTGACTTCCAGTCTTTGTAAACGAGCTGGAGGTGGCCCATTTATTAAGGGACACATGTCTCAGTCTTAATACATTTACAGCATAAGCTCGGCTGCACCAGAAGCTGAAATCTACCCAAGCTAGGATCTGGACTAGGTTACAGATATAACTTACACCAGTACCATAGCATCAATTATTGCATGTGTGTGACTATGGTGGCTAAGCAGCCCTCACATTTTTGAAAAGTGGTGAGGAAGAAAATTAAAACCACTACATCTTTTTAGAAAAATGTTGTTTGTACAATTTTTTTTTTTTTTTTTATAAATGACCCCTAATGAGCTCTTAGCATTGAGTAGTGGTCAGTTGACTGATCAGATGATTGCCATTACAATGGTGGTAGGAGGCTGTTGCTGGGTCTAACTTCACTTGATACATCCCTAGGAGTCATACTTAATTTCTTCTATACCTGGGGCTAATGTGTAGCCCGACCAGTTTCAGTGGATAAGAATAGTGTAAAAAAATAATGATTTCTGACCTTTAAGAGAGAGAACCTATGAAAATAAATAATATTAAAAAAGAAGACAGAAATTACCGTAAATAAAAAAAAAGCACACATACAAATTACACAAAAAAGACATTTCCCACCAAATGTTATTGTAACATCAGGCCCAGTCCAAGTAACCTGAACTAGACATGTAATATATCAAAATTGACAACAGAAAATGCCAAACAAAAATAAAATGTCTATTTTAACCTCTTCATGACATGTGACATAATAGTACGTCACATGTCAGGTCTTTAAACATGGCACCTGCTCTTGTAATGTGTGTGCTTTTGGTTGTGTACCAGCTTCCCCTACCAAGAATCAGCAGAGCTGGATAGTGTGTGCAGCAACCTTAGTCCCCCTGAATGAACGATTAGCAGGGCTCCATAGGAACATAGCGTAAGTCTCATAGACCCCCAATGCGAATGCATTTGGGTCTATTACAAAAGCAATTTGATGATTTCTTGTTATAGCTCCCTATGGAAACATTTAAAAAGTGTAAAATATAAAAAATAAATGTTTTTAAAATCTTTATAAAAATATAAAGAAAATATAAAAACTAAAATCATCTCCCTTTCCCCAAAATAAAAATAGATAAATAATAATAAAAAAATCTAATGGGCATCGTCATGTGCAAAAATGTCCATACTATTAAAATATTAAAATATTTATCTCAAACAGCAAAAGAGAAAAAAGATTTTCCGTTTTTTGGCCACGTAACCGTCCACAAAAAATGTAATAACAAGTGATCAAAAAGTCAAGTCGTTCTGTCATCAAGGGGTTCAAGTATTTTCTCAATTGGGATGACAGTACTCGCTCATATATCTGGCTGATAGGGTGCACGTCAGTAGAAATGTGTTCACTGCTCATCCACATGAACTTCCAAGTAGCAAATAAAATTCAGACAGCACTCCTTGTGATGCTTGTTTATGTGTTTATTTTCCTTTTAGCCGGACATGAATTTCTTAAGAGCAACGTTTCGGGCTTAAAGAAGAACCCTTCATCAGGCTCATAAGATAACAATAAACAAAAAGGTACATAAGTATAGGGATATTGTTCTACCACAAAAAATATATGTCACAATACACCATGAGTAAGACATGTATACAAAGTATAGACATATAAGTAACAAATGTTTCATGCGTATACCAAATGAACAGTAAATTATACATGTCGATGCATAATTGTTGGCAGGAGCCGTATAACAAGAGCATAGCGATTATTATATAAATCCTATGATATAGGGACCAGAAAACTCATCATAGCCCCTTACTACCTCGGACTAGACACAGGTGGAGTTTGGTGGTTATATAACCATCAACACTATGGGAACCGTATATGAGCAGTGAGCTAGCTATGGTGCGGACAAAGTGAACCAGATGGTTCAGTTGTTGCAGCAGACATATATGTACCAGCTAAGGAGGCTAAAAGAAAATAAAAATGGTAGGTGAGGGTGGGGAGTACAAGAAAAAGGATCTTACCCATGTGAGTACGGAATGTGGCATGTCCGGCATGTATGTGGTGCTGTGCGGCGCTATCTTAAATTAGTCATGCTTTTTCGGTATTGGTTGGGAGTCGAGAGAGGACGGCCCAGACTGTTAATTATGACGGAGTGCAGGGAATGGTGCCGTCGCGGAAGCGCAGTAGGCGCATGCGCCTAAAACATGAAAGTCGCGGGCGCCATCTAGGGCGGGGAATGGTGCCATCACAGGAGCGTAGTAAGCGCATGCGCCCTAAGACATGTAAGTCGCGGGCGCCATCTTAGAAAAGGGCCAAGTGGCACAAATGGAGATGGGAGGCCGCGCATGCGCAGGGAAGGGAGAAGAGTCTGTGGGATCCAACCTATAACCTGGTAATGAAAGTAGCAGTAAGAAACTGATATACGGGCGTATGTTTAATGAGCCGGCTGTATATACATATACAAGGAATAATAAAGCACCCCTACATGAGGCCCATGATTAGTGCGGATATGAGATAACCGCACAGCAGAACACTTAATGTAGATACAAAGCTTAGAGGGCTCCATGATGTGAACTAATGAAAAATCGTGCTAGCTGAAAAAATGCGGAAAAAAACACATGATGTGAATGTGGGAATACTAAATGTATTCTACGTGTGCAAAAGAATTGAAGTCAAATGGAATAAATGTAAGGGCAAAGATGTAAAGAATGCAATATCACATGGAGTAAGCAATAAAGGGGGGAGAGATGGAATATCAAAAGACAAATTTATGCAGGGCAGACGAAGGACTCTGGGACGTGCTTGGCAGGCGTCACCGCCCACTACTGGACAGCTCAGATCCTAGAAAAGGAAGAAAAGAAGAAAAGGGAACAAGGTGAGTACTATGATACACGGTACAGTAAATGATATCAGCAGGCCTATCACACGGGTCCTACTCAGGTGTATATTCTCGGTTCAAGCCAACTGGTTCCAATGTGTTTAAGCGCCTTATCCACAGCATCTCTCTCTCTCTTGTAAGAGCAGCGAAAGGTCACCCCCTCTTCTTGGGGGGGGGGGGGAATCCAGTCAATGATCTGGAAACGTAATTGACTGACTGTGTGTTTGAAATTGACAAAATATTCTACCAAGGGTGCATCCGGTTTCCTAATACGAATATTAGATTTGTGTTGGCCAATCCATTCCTTGGCCTTCTTGGTGGTCTGACCCACATGACCCATACCACATGGACATTTAATGAGGAAAATCACATGACTGGTTTGACATGAGTAATGACCCTGGATATGGAAAACTTTGCCAGATGTAGGGTGCGTGAAGGTTGGGCCTTTGGATACATTGCCACATTGGGCACAAGATAAAAAGGGGTATGTGCCTTTTTTAGGGGTGCCCTGAATGGTAGTTTGGATAGTACGGTTTTTAGGCCCAATGTCTGACCTCACCAGCATGTCCCTAATATTTCCAGCTCTTTTATAGGACATAAGTGGTTTGTCCAAAAATATATTGGGAAAGTTGTTGGCTAGTGCATGCCAGTGTTTAAATATGATTTTCTTGATATCCGTGCTGAAATTGGAGTACGTAGTAACGCACGGAATACGTTTGTTGAGTGACCTCTTGGTTTGTCTATGTAAGAGAAGGTAAGATCTAGAGGTGTTGTTCACTGTTTGTACGTGAGTATGGAGGATGTGAGGGGGGTATCCTCGACTTAGAAACTTGTTAGACATCTCCTTTAATCTTGTGTCAGTCACTAGTGGATGTGTCAGAAACGATTCTCTTAACCTGCATGAATTGGGATCGGGGGAGAGATCAAATGAGGCCTGGAGGGTGGAAGCTATTGAATTTGAGTAAACTGTTTTTATCCGTAGGTTTACTATATAGGTCAGTGTGAAGACTGCCATCTCTTACCTCCACTAAGTAACATGTTTGTTGAACAATGCATGAGTGTACACGAGTCCCCTGTTCCTTGAAATAATTCATGTACAGTACTGCGACAGTCGGAGCCACATTGCACCCCATTGCTGTCCCGGACCTTTGTAAGAAAAATTGGTCCTCAAAAAGAAAATAATTCTTTTTGAGGACAAATGTTAATAGGGACAATATAAAAGCTTGTTCAGCTCGTGAAAATTCAGCCACCTCTTGTAGGGACCATTTCACACAATCAATGCCATTCTCTGTGGGTATGTTGCTATACAAGCTGGCAACATCCATGGTAACCAGCCAAAAGTCATTTCCTGTGGGTTAGAGTTCTTTAATGACATTCAGAAAGTGGGTGGTGTCCTGAATGAAGGACTTGCCCTTCTCTGCGTAAGGTCTTAAAAGGCTGTCCAGTAGTTTGGCCGCCGTTTGAAACAGGGAATCGCACCCTGAGACGATCGGTCGCCAGGGGGATAATCCCGGTTCTTGTGAACCTTTGGGAGGGTATAAATAAGTGGTATACGGGGGTGCTCAGGTACTAAGTACTCAGCTAATTTTTTGTTCATGGTTCCTGTTTCCAGGGTACCACTTACAATGGCCAAGAGTTCTTTTTGAAAGTCCCTAGTGGGATCATGGTCAAGGGGAGAGTAGGTGTTAGAGTCTTGAAGTTGTCTCAAGATCTCATCTCTATACGCACTTTTATCCATAATTACTATGCCTGAGCCCTTGTCAGCGGGTTTAATAATGATGTTTCCATCATTACTAAGATCCTTCAGGGCTGAAAATTGACATTTGGGAAGGTTATGTCTCACCTTTCTGGAAGATCTTAGTTTCTCCTTGACTTTCAAGGTCCTTTCGTACCTTACTGATGTAATCTTCCACCACATCATACTTGTTAGGATGCATAAAGGTGCTGGAAGGTTTGTGACCTTTGGAGCGTTCTTGGAATGGAGTAAGGGTAGTGATATCTTCAGTTGCCCAAGAAGGCGTGTCCAGTTCTAGATATGCCCGTAGTCTAATGGAGCAGTAGAATCTTGCCATTTCTTTGTCAAGAAGATATGGCTTCATGGTGTTGGTCGGCACAAATCCGTTGTTCGTTGTCTGTAAGTCGTTTTTTTGAAATATTGATGACTAGGTTGGTTTACTTCCTATCAACGATATTTAATTACATTGAGTGGATCTCGTGTGTATCGAGTCCCGGAAAGCTCTTCTTCTGCCTCTCCTGGTGCCTAAAAAATCGGCGTCCCCACTAGCGCCAGAGGATCCTGAAGTTTGGGTGGCGTTCGTCCCCGGGATGGTCTGGGAATTAGGGACTGTGCGGCAAACTTGGTGAGTAGCGTAGTCTTGTATGTCCCTTTGGAACTTGGACCGTTTACGTTCTTCCAGGTTCCATCTGAATAGGTTGTTTCTCTGAGTGAGGCTGTTCCGGATAGTGGTTACTTCTTTAGAAGGTAGTTCGCGGGTAAGTTTTGTTCTAGATTGGCAATTTCTTCCTTAGTCTTTCTTATTTCACCACTTGCGCGTTCAAGAGTTAACAAAATAATATCAAATAATGCTTTATTCAAGATTTTTTCAAATTGTTAGAAGAAGTCTTGGTCCTCCGAGAATAGAGTAGGTCGCACTTGACACCGTAGTCCTCGTGGGATAATTTTTCTTTTGTAGTACTCAGCTAATGTAGCTGTATGCAATTCTAAAGCAATAGATTTTTTGTAAGTATTCTCAAGGGCAACTGAAGATATCAGTACCCTTACTCCATTCCAAGAACGCTCCAAAGGTTACAGACCTTCCAGCACCTTCATGCCTCCTAACAAGTATGATGTGGTGGAAGATTACATCAGTAAGGTACGAAAGGACCTTGACAGTCTGGAGAAACTAAGATCTTCCAGAAAGGTGAGACATAACCTTCCCAAATGTCAATTTTCAGCCCTGAAGGATCTTAGTAATGATGGAAACATCATTATTAAACCCGCTGACAAGGGCTCAGGCATAGTAATTATGGATAAAAGTGCGTATAGAGATGAGATCTTGAGACAACTTCAAGACTCTAATACCTACTCTCCCCTTGACCATGATCCCACTAGGGACTTTCAAAAAGAACTCTTGGCCATTGTAAGTGGTGCCCTGGAAACAGGAACCATCAACAAAAAATTGGCTTAGTCCCTGAGCACCCCCGTATACCACTTTTTTATACACTCCCGAAGGTTCACAAGAACCGGGATCATCCCCTGGCAGACCGATCGTCTCAGGGTGCGATTCCCTGTTTCAAACGGCGGCCAAACTACTGGACAGCCTTTTAAGACCTTACGCAGAGAAGGGCAAGTCCTTCATTCAGGACACCACCCACTTTCTGAATGTCATTAAAGAACTCCAACCCACAGGAAATGACTTTTGGCTGGTTACCATGGATGTTGCCAGCTTGTATAGCAACATACCCACAGAGGATGGCATTGATTGTGTGAAATGGTCCCTACAAGAGGTGGCTGAATTTTCACAAGCTGAACAAGCTTTTATATTGTCCTTATTAACATGTGTCCTCAAAAAGAATTATTTTCTTTTTGAGGACCAAATTTTCTTACAAAGGTTTCTTACAAAGGTAAGAGATGGCAGTCTTCACACTGACCTATATAGTAAACCTACGGATAAAAACAGTTTACTCAAATTCAATAGCTTCCACACTCCAGGCCTCATTTGATCTCTCCCCCGATCCCAATTCATGGGGGTTAAGAGAATCGTTTCTGACACATCCACTAGTGACTGACACAAGATTAAAGGAGATGTCTAACAAGTTTCTAAGTCGAGGATACCCCCCTCACATCCTCCATACACACGTACAAACAGTGAAGAACACCTCTAGATCTGACCTTCTCTTACCTAAACACACCAAGAGGTCACTCAACAAACGTATTCTGTGCGTTACTACGTACTCCAATTTCAGCACGGATATCAAGAAAATCATATTTAAACACTGGCATGCACTAGCCAACAACTTTCCTAATATATTTTTGGACAAACCACTTATGTCCTATAAAAGAGCTGGAAATATTAGGGACATGCTGGTGAGGTCAGACATTGGGCCTAAAAACCGTACTATCCAAACTACCATTCAGGGCACCCCTAAAAAAGGCACATACCCCTTTTTATCTTGTGCCCAATGTGGCAATGTATCCAAAGGCCCAACCTTCACGCACCCTACATCTGGCAAAGTTTTCCATATCCAGGGTCATTACTCATGTCAAACCAGTCATGTGATTTTCCTCATTAAATGTCCATGTGGTATGGGTCATGTGGGTCAGACCACCAAGAAGGCCAAGGAATGGATTGGCCAACACAAATCTAATATTCGTATTAGGAAACCGGATGCACCCTTGGTAGAACATTTTGTCAATTTCAAACACACAGTCAGCCAATTACGTTTCCAGATCATTGACTGGATTCCCCAAACAAGAAGAGGGGGTGACCGTTCACTGCTCTTACAAGAGAGAGAGATGCTGTGGATAAGGTGCTTAAACACATTGGAACCAGTTGGCTTGAACCGAGAATATATACCTGAGTAGGACCCGTGTGATAGGCCTGCTGATATCATTTACTGTACCGTGTATCACAGTACTCACCTTGTTCCCTTCTCTTCTTTTCTTCCTTTTGTAGGATCTGAGTCGTCCAGTAACAGGCGGTGACGCCCGCCAAGCACGTCCCACAATCCTTCGCCTGCCCTGCATAAATTTGTCTTTTGGTATTCCATCTCCCACCTTTATTACTTACTCCATGTGATATTGCATTCCTTGTATATATGCCCTTAAATTTATTCTATTTGATTCCGCTCCTTTTGCACACGTAGAATACATTTAGTATTCCCACATTCACATCACGCGTTTTTCCCACGTTTTTTCAGCTCGTACGATTTTTCATTAGTTCACATCATGGAGCCCCCTAAGCTTTGTATCTACAGTAAGGGTTCTGCTGTGTGGTTATCTCATATCTGCACTAATCATGGGGCTCATGTAGGGGTGCTTTATTATTCCCCATATACGTATATACAGCTGGCTCATTAAACATACGCCCATACATTAGTTTCCTACTGCTACTTTCATTACCAGATTATAGGTTGGAGCGCACGGCCTCATCTTCCTTCCCTGAGCATGCGCGGCCTCCTATCTCCATTTGTGCCACTTGGCCCTTTTCCAAGATGGCGCCCGCGACTTACATGTCTTAGGGCGCATGCGCCTACTACGCTCCCGCGACGGCACCATTCCCTGCCCAAGATGGCGCCCGCGACTTTCATGTCTTAGGCGCATGCGCCTACTGCGCTCTCGCGACGGCACCATTCCCCGCCCTCCTGCGTAATTAACAGTCCGGGCCGCCCTTTCTCGACTCCCAACCAATGCCGAAAAAGCATGACTAATTTAAGATGGCGCCGCACAGCAGCACATACATGCCGGACACGCCGCATTCCGTACTCACATGGGTAAGCTCTTATTTCTTGTATTCCCCACCTTCACCTACCACTTTTTACTTCCTTTTAGCCTCCTTAGCTGGTACATATATGTCTGCCGCAATAGCTGAACCATCTGGTTCACTTTGTCCACACCAAAGCTAGCTCACTGCTTATATACGGTTCCCATAGTGTTGATGGGTATATAACCACCAGACTCAACCTGTGTCTAGTCCGAGGTAGCAAGGGACTATGATGAGTTTTCTGGTCCCCATATCATAGGATTTATATAATAATTGCTCTGCTATTGTTATACGGCTCCTGCCAACAATTATGCATCGACATGTATAATTTACTGTTCATTTGGTATACGCATGAAGCAGTTGTTGCTTATATGTCTATACTTTGTATACATGTCTTACTCATGGTGTATTGTAACATATATGTTTTGTGGTAGAACAATATCTCTTTATGATATACTTATGTACCTTTTTGTTTATTGTTATTTTATGAGCCTGATGAAGGGCTCTTCTTTTAGCCCAAAACGTTTCTCTTAAGGAATTCATGTCCGGCTAAAAGAAAAATAAACACGTAAACAAGCATCACAAGGAGTGCTGTCTGAATTTTATTTATTATCAAGGGGTTCAAGTAACAGTATGTGATTAATAGAAAAATTAAAATAAAAAATATTTTTACTATCTTTTTAAACTATTAGCCTAAAAATTCTTACACATCAAAAATATCTGTAAAAAGTGATTAAAAAACTGCTTGATCATGAAAAAATTAAATGAATAGCCTAACAAATAAAATCTACAACCATCTAAGGCTAGTTTTACACTAGCGGCATCCTTCTCCGGCAGGCGGTGACGGCGGGGGTTTCCGTTATGCAGGGTGGAAAAGAAAGCACAGCTGTGCTACACATTAACGTATTATTTTTAAGCAAATAAATATAGTTCAGATGGTATGTCCTCAAAAGAAACGTATCATAGACAGTGAAAGCAGCACTTCCAATAAGTTATCCTCAAAAGCAGAAAATCTGTGTAGTTTCTTCAAAATTTAGCATTACACGTTGCCCGCTGAAAACATTTCCGTTTCGAGTTTCTCCATAGTAAGAGCTTTACTGGATGCAGGTCTCAGTTTTGTTTATAAAGAGGGACATCTAAATTGGGATACTCTTTCATTAACCCAATAGAAGCAAGATTTTTTTTTTATAGCAAGTACCATTACAGGGGTATTTCACTAATTTTCGATTTTTAAAGAGGAGGTAATCTTGCTAATTTTCCAGTTTTCAAAAGACTTGAAAACTGCATATATTCCTCATAGATGCTTCTACTAATATCTGCAAATAAGACATGGTCATAATGCCTTGATTAGCATCACAAAGAGTGTCACAGCCAGGGAGAAAAAAAGCTCATCTTCTCCTTGGCTGTGACGCTCTCCACTGCGATTGGACCGCTCTACAGCCAGGGAGAAGGAGACGCCCATTGAAAAACAGGGCAGTCTCCTGCTCCTTGTACTGATGATATTCATTTACATACTAGGCGGGAAAAGTAAAAGGGGGGCACAGCGGGGGAATGGAGAGCTGCACAGATAAACTATTAAGTGATCATACACAACCCCCTACTTATTTGATAATGTCTGGACCCATGAAAGGTCCTCTTTAAGGGTTTTTACTGAAGATTAGTTGCAGGATTTTCTATGACTATCTGTGGGCCTATAGACATCTGTTTTTGCCGTAAAACGACTGATCGCCCATTACAAATGTTTTTTCAGCAAATCTGCTGCACACGAATATCCCTGGTGAGCCTCAACAGTAACATTTCCTATCTCTGACAATTCATGTAAAATAAGAAATACAAAATAGAGAATGACCCTGCCATAGAGAATAACACATAAAAGCCTCAAATATGATGCTAAATCTCACCCCATACTGTTGTCATTCTTTCATTGTTCTACCACCCTCACACGTTGACAGGAGAATGAGCAGGGCAGCTAAACTCTTTCCTAACAATTCACTGAGGTAGACGCTGGGGGTTCTTTACAGCTTTTATTGAAAGGATCAGTTTAAAATGACAACAAGAAATATAACATTAAATACACATAAACAGACAATTGAGACATTAGTGGCATGATGCAGACTGCGTACAGAACATGATGGTAGTTAGACAGACAGACAGCAACAGTGGCAAGATGGGGCACCGTTGAAAAGGTGATGTGTATTCATCAGAATCGGCCTGAGCTGTAAGAAAATGTCGATATCAATGCATGAATCTTCGACATTTATGCTATGTAAAGAAATGTAACCCCCCCCCCCAAAAAAAAACAAAAAAACAATTAAAATAAATTAAAATTTCAACCATGTGGAACCTGCATATACTTACATAAACAGATGATTGAGGCTTAACACTAAATTTCACCTTAGTACACACTGTTAGATCACTGCCACACCAGGGGTATTGCTGTAGTAATCATGTATATATGTAGCTTAAACAAATTGAACCCCTCTCCCCCCAAAAGAAATAAATAAATAGTGACTGTGTGGAAACTGAATATATTTAAATGGACTATTGAGGCTTGCCACTCAATTTCTCGTTAATACACACTGGTGACTTGCTGCTATTCCTTGTGTTCTGTAGTAATCACATATATAAACAAAAATCACAGAACGAAAAGATAATAATGCACTCAAAGAAGATGCAAGCATAATAAATGAACCAAGCCCTCACTTTTAGTGCATTATTATCTTTTCATTCTGTAATTTTTGTTTATAAATGTAGCCATAGACATCCACATATTGCCTATCATATCGGACAGGTTGTTTTTATTTATCTTTTGTTTTTTGTCATTTTTGTTTATTATGTAGTATTGGCTTGAGGGAGTGGCACATTCAAGTGTGAATGTGCTCCTATTTTATCTGGGGAGTAGCATTCCTGTGCACTTTTGCCCCACCTATCTAAGAGGCAATCTTGATTAGGTGATACATATAGCTGTGTGTGCTCCCCCTCCTATTGGTTGCTGTTGCACATAGAGGCGACTGGGAGCAGCACACTATATGTGGAGGGTCTGTGCTGCTAATCATAAATGCACAACTGCATAGATAGGTTTTAGCATGGGACCCACCTGACCTGGGACCACTTTGATGCCTGGTAGGTGGGCAAAGATGTGTTTTGATCAAAATATATTGGCTAAGCGTCTCAGACCTTAGTTTATATATAATGCTTGCATCTTCTTTGAGTGCATTATTATCTTTTCGTTCTGTGATTTTTGTTTATAAATGTAGCCATAGACATCTTCATTTTGCTTATTATATCATGCAGGTTGTTTTTATTTCTTAGTTTTTTGTGATTTTTGTTTAATTACATATATATGCTGATTTAATTAACAATACCAAAAAAATTGTATGTCCAACCATGTCAAAACTGCTTCAGTAATCACATATATATGCAGCTTAAATAAATTGAACCCCCCAAATAAAAATTTTAATTGCGAACGTGTGGAAACTGAATATATGAAAATGGATGATTGAGGATTGACTCTAAATTTCATCTTAATACACACTGGTAGATTGTTGCCACACCAGAGGTATTTCTGCAATAATCACTGATGTATGCAGCTTAATTGAATTAACCCCCCCCCCTCCCCCAATTGCAACCGTGTAAAATGAATATAAGCGAATGGATGATTGAGGCTTGATGCCAAATTTCATCTCAATACACACTGGTAGATTGCTGCCACATGGGTATTGATGCAGAAATCATATATTTATACAGCTTAATTAAATTGAACCCCAAAGAAAGGATTTCTGTGAAAACTGGGTTGGGTGGGGGAATGAAAGTATTTCCTTGCAGGTAGCTACTTATAAGGTGCACCTGCATTTCTGATAACAGGCACAGTCAGCCACAGGTCCTGTCTCCTCTTTCCCTGGCTATCAGCTGTCCTGCTATTATACATTGTATTGTGCTATTGTATCTATTGTACACAACACATACAATTCTTCTTTCCCTTCACTCTCCCTGGCAATAAGCTTAATTGATTTCTGACTATCCCTGATAAAAAAAAAAAATCACTCTCCCTGACACCCTACGATAATTTTCCTGGCAGACACTGTAAGACCCAACCACCCTCATTCATATCTCATGTGAGAACCCTTCTTCTTCCTTCCTAGTGTTTTTTTTCCTGCCGACAAGTAGTGTTGGGCACGAATATTCAAATCGCAAATTTTAATTGCGAATATCGACACTTCGAGAATTTGCGGATATTTAGAATATAGTGCTATATATTCATATTTGTGAATATTCTAGATTTTTTTTCCTCTGAACTCATGATCCCTCCCTGCTTCTGGCTTGTGGGCCAATGAGAAGGCTGGAATGTCATTGTCTGAGCTTAGCAACATCCCTAGGAACGTTGCCTACTCCTTACTATATAAGAACCTCCCCAGCAGCCATTTTCTGCAGTTTTCTTTTTTCAGTTCTGAGAGAGACAGCAGTGTCAGTGCTGTTCTCTGTGCTTTACTGTGTCACATTACATTAGACAGTTAATATATATATATATATATATATATATATATATATTACAGATAGTTAGTGGGAGATAGTCAGTGTAGATTAGATAGTGATATAGTGTAGCTGATAGGTTCCAGTGCAGGGTGTTAGGTAGTGTGATAAATTCTGCTGTCCATACATACATGCTACAGTCAAGTTCACAACCATACTTAGTGCACCAATCACTAATATGTGGTCAGACCTGCTAAAATGTGAAGTTGCACGTATTGTGCAAAAATATGCGCATAATTAATTGCCGATTTGCGGAACCGCGAATATACATCGGACATCGTCTGTTGAAAAAGTACACTTTATTTCACAGATACATTTTTTAAGTGCACGCTACACCTTAGATGTTGCACTGGTAATGTCACTGTCAGAAGCGGACACCGTCTATTGACAAAGTACACTGTATGTCACGGATACATTTTTTAAGCGTACACGTAACACTTTATATTCAGCACTGGTATTGTGACTGTCAGAACAGGACACCGTCTATTGAAAAAGTACACTGTATGTCACTGATACATTTTTCCAGCACACACGTTACACTGCAGATGTTGCGCAGCTAATGTCACTGTCCGCAGCGGACACCGTCTACGGAAAAAGTTCACTAGATGTCACAGATATTTTTGGGATGTGTAGCTAATTTAACTGTCTGCAGCAGTCTATTAGAAACTATTTAGCGCAGGATGCGCTAAAAAAAATATATTGCTGCTGCCACACACAATAGTCCTTAAAAGGACTTTTGGGTCTGTAAACTTTTAGCAATTTAGCACAGGTTGCGCTACAAATATATATTGCTGCTATCACACACAATAGTCCTTAAAAGGACTTTTGGGTTTCTGAAAAGTTTTTCTAATAAAAATAGTCCAATATCACTCCCTACACTGTCTGTCCCTTCCTATCCAGCTCTCCCTGACTAAGACTGAGCCGAACACGCGCCATAGCGATGACGCGTTCCAGCAAGCCAATCACTGTAATGCCAGTAACCAACATGGCAACGGCATAACAGTGAGTGGCAGCACTTACCTGCACGCTTATTGGCTACATATCGGGGAGGAGACTCGAGCGAGCATGCTCACTCAACACTAGTGTTTATCTCAGATTGTGCATGACATCCGATTAAGAGTGGGTGGCATTACAGTGAGGGCAGTACTCACCTGCACGTTTATTGGCTGCAGCCAAGAAGTGTGCGGGAAGGAGACTCGAGCATTGCACTCGCGCACACGTGGTATTCGGTGGAATACCGCCAGGTACCAAGCATAGCTATGCTTGAGCCGAACTGGTGTTCGGCCGAGCATGCTCGCTGAACACTACAGAATGGCTAATAGGATGTACGTATCTTTCCTATTAATACACCCCGTAAATAGCTGTAGTACAATATAACCGCAGAACGGCAATTATGACACATATTTTTTCCTTTTTTTTCCCTATTAAAACACCCCCCCAAAAAAGTTAAAGAATGTAAAATAAATGCAGAATGGCTAATAGGACATACATATTTTCCTGTGGGAATAATAGCAACATCATACCACTTTCATCCAACCGTCATAATATTCTGCACAGGCGCATATCAAACATGGAGACCCTGTAGTACTCTGATTGAGGTGATGTTCATACAGGTGATGCCGGTGGATGGACTAATTCCAGTCCTGAGCAGCACAATATAGTTTACAGTATAGTGTATTACATGTTCTGTATTAGCATGTCCATACTGTACTTTAGTGTGACTCCTGTTGGACAAGGTGGAACAGAGGTTTTTCCTCACTGAGTAATTTGGAATCTATGAGGAAAAAATTTGGTATGAATTTTATGCAGATACTAGACATTATGCCCGTTACAATAACGGGCGCTAGAACATTAGTGCTGGCACTGTTATGGGGGGGGGGACTGTGAATGGCACTGTTATGGGGGGATCTGTGTATGGCACTGTTATGGGGGATCTGTGGATGGCACTGTTATGGGGGATCTGTGGAGGCCACACTGTTATAGGGGATCTGTGGATGGCACTGTTATAGGGGATCTGTGAATGACACTATTATGGGGGATCTGTGTCTGACACTGTTATGGAGGGGATCTGTGGCTGACACTGTTATGGGGGATCTGTGGATGGCACACTGTTATGGGGGGGATCTGTGAATGGCACTGTTATGGGGGGATCTGTGAAGGACACACTGTTATGGGGGTCTATGGCTGACACTGTTATGGGGGATCAGTGGGTGACACTGTTATCGGGGGATCTGTGGATGGCACTGGTATGGGGGATCTGTAGGCGACACTTTTATGGGGATCTGTGGATGGCACTGTCACAGGTGGCTGACACGGCTGAAACTGACTGCTGGAACTGAGATGGCGGGCACTGTGAATGTTGGCTGATACAGCTGGCACTGACTGCTGGCACTGAGATGGCAGGCACTGTCACTGGTGGCTGATACAGCTGGCACTCACTGCTGACACTAAGATGGCGGGCACTGTGACTGGTGGCTGACACTGCCTGCTGGCACTGAGATGGCGGGCACTTTGACTGATGGCTGACACAGCTGACACTGACTGCAGGCACTAAGATGGCGGGCACTGTCACTGGTGGCTGATACAGCTGGCACTCACTGCTGGCACTGTGACTGGTGGCTGACACGGCTGGCACTGGCTGATGACACTGAGATGGAACTGCTGGCACTGAAACAGCAGGCACTCTGACTGGTGGCTAACACGGCTGGCACTGACTGCTGACACTGAGACGGCGGGCACTGTGACTGGTGGCTGACACAGCTTGCACTGAGACAGCAGGCACTGTGACTGGTGGCTGACACTTACTGCTGGCACTGAGACAGCGGGCACTGTTACTGGTGGCTGACACTGCTGGCACTGAGACGACTTGCCCTGTCACTGCTGACCTGAGATGGACACTGTGACTAGTGGCTGACACTGACTGCTGGCATAGTCACTGGTGGTTGACACAGCTGGCACTGACTGCTTGGATGTTGACTGGCGGATGACACTGAGATTGCTATCACTGTGAGTAGTGGTGCAGGCTAATACTTATAGCAGCTGCTGCAGTGTTTTTGGCTCTCTGTTCCTGTAATGGCAGCACAGGGCTCCAACTGACACAACACACCAGGCTGAGTGAAAAGAGGGGGCGGTCCCTACTACGTGTGGTGTGCCGTGTGTTCATTGGCCGCCTTAGGGGGCGGTCCGGGCAGAGACTCTGATTGGACCGCCGCTCTGTGTTTAGTACCGCTGCGGGAGAAGCAGCTACTTCATTTGCATGTGAATCTGCGCTTGCGCACACATCCTCCTACATGTTATGCAGTCGTTTCTTTTCTCCACAGGGCCGCTTGTCTCCTCCACCTCACTGTGGTGCGGCCGCGTTGGGTATAGAGCACCTGCTGTGCGGTCTGTGGAGTACGTGCCGATTGGTGTGTGCGCCGCGCATGCGCACTTGACTATTCGGCACACATGAACGGACGCCACTCACAGACGGATTTTATTAGTATAGATTTTCCCCAGAAAGCATTGCTTTATGTGAATAATATGGTGCATCACTAAAGCTCCATATGCATATGCCCAGGATTTGTGCCCATGGCTTTGCACTTTCGTACAAGTTTCTGAAAACATAAGACATCTTACATCCATAAACCATACAAGCAGTGGCGTAGCTACAGGGGTCGCAGCGGTCGCAATTGTGACTGGGCCCCTGAGTCAGAGGGTCCCACGGGCCCCCCTCTCCATCCAGGACAGAATTATTGCAGGCTGTGGGCGGCGCCGGCGCGATAGAGGGCTGAGGCAGAGAAGCGCCGGGTACTTACAATATATTGAGGTGGTGAGCGCAGGGGGAGTGGTCTGGGCGTCTGGCCGGAAGTGAAGCAGGCGGCAGCCACAGCAAACAGACTCTGAAGCTGCGTGCTGCTGGAGTGAGGAGGCGCAGCGCACAGAGCGGGAAGTGTCTCATGACTGAGGTGAGCCCGGGGCAGCTTTGAAGGCGCAGCAGCGTGAAGAGAATCAAAATCATTAAGAGAAATAAAATGATAAATTGGCCGGGGGCCGGCACTGGGACTGGGGCAGTGTGTGTGTGCACTAGTGACAGAGGGCAGGCTGCAACACGGCGGGCGGCGTGATAAATTGGTCGGGGGCAGGCTGGGGCACAGTGATCAAAATAAGTTCCCAGATCCCAGTCAGACAAGTAAGTTAGTAACCTAACCTGACTAGTGACTGTGGAACGATCAAGCAAGCCAATAAGTAGTGTAGACAGAGTAGAATAACTAAGATTAAGCTAGCTGTGAAGAGACTAGTAGAGACTGAAACCATCACATATTAGAAATTAAAATCAGGGCAAAATAAATTTGATAGATGTGCAGTGAAAAAAAATCTGAATTATTCAGACACCACCTGGCTGTTATGGCAATAATGCTGCTGGACTGACCCATACACGGCTATATACAGTAATACCGTATATAGCCGGTGCATGGGTCAGTCCAGCATTATTGCACATCTATCAAATTTATTTCGCCCTGATTTTCAAATATGTGATTTTTTTCTCTTTTCACATCTGTAGCTGAAATCTTAGTTGTTCTACATTCTTACCAGGTTACATGTCTGACGGAAATGTGGATACTATGCAGTCTATTAACCCCTTAACCCAAAACACCGTACATGTACGGCGCTGTGTGCCCACAGGCGTATGGAGTGGGCCTCTGCAGTGAGCAGTGAGGGGACTTATTTATTTCGCAATAGGGTATACCTCTCCCTGGTCGGACCCGACAATTAATCTGTAGTTCCGGAACTTCCGGCCAGGGAGGAAGGAGGAGTGGCTGATTGACTCTCAGACCTGCTGCGCGACTCGAGTGTGACATGACGTCCCAGCTGCAGCTGCCTCTCTGCCAGCATCCATCCCTGCATTGAGGGTGCGCTGAAGTCCCAGCCAGGAGGAACAGGAAGGTAAGTATGAGGGAGGCAGTGAGTGAGTGAGTGAGTGGAGTAGGGGCCGCGATCGGGCCTACCCCATGCTGTGGGGGCAGCCTTAAAAATTTTTTGCTATGGAACCCAGTCATTTCTAGCTGCGCCCCTGCATACAAGTCTCAACTTTAACTCCTCAACAACATCATGGAATAAAGTATTTGGGAATTAAAACTATAAGCAGTCATTTTACTCTTTGCAGAGTAAATCAGATTTTTCCAGTTAAGGAGTAAAGAGAACATTAATATTCTGAGTATTACAGCCTGCATTTATTAGCAGAGGCATTCTGCATCAAACGTTAAGCTGCTATATCTCTGTCCCATCATGCATGAGACATATTTGATTAATGGTACATAGAGTCAAAATGTACTTTAAGGTCTGCAGCAATCCATGTGAAGCTGCATTCAGGGAACTGAAAATACATCAGCCAATGGAGCCACTAGCTATGATTGATATAAGGAAATGTCTATAGGTTGGGTTTATTTTGGAACTTCTTGCTGACTTTACAGTACCCTGTTGATCTTTAAGAAATTATTGAACATATTAAGCAATATCTGCCTGCTTCACTGCAATTACTAAATATTAGATGTACATCTATTTTAAATGAGCTCAGCAGAATGTTAGTTTCAATAAAACGACATATAAAGTGACAAAGAAATTGTGTAATCTTGTTAAAGTGATACGGTGTCTTAAACCTAAATGTTTTGATTGAATCAAGGATGTTTGAAGAAATGCTTATACCAATATAATGTCATATATTTAAAAGGCACTCATTACCAGCTCTGAACTACTGGTGTGTATAAAGATGCCCTTATGATCTGAAGTATACGCTTCAGATGTATGCATAACCTACAATGGACCACATGTATGATAAAACAGTGCCCTAAAGATCTGGGGTTGCTAATACCATGGCATGCCTCAAAGCAACATATAAATTGATGGCAGTGTACACAGTTACATGTGTCTAGGCTTTGTAGATTTTCTAATATATACCTCTGATGTATAACACTGTATAGGCCTGTATAAGTGTGAAGGTAGAATTGGTCTACTTGCCCAATAGGAAACATACAAGGGACTCCATGTCATTTTTTAGAACACTTTTAAAAATGAAAGGTGAGTGCTTATTGGTTGCTATGGGCAACTACAGCAGTTTTTCTGTTTCGATAAATGAGGCCTCTGGAGTCTATATGAACCTATACTCCTTGATTAACTATATTCCAACATATCTATACTAAGGATGGGTGAATTTATTGTAAACAACTCAGATGTTACGAATTTCACAAAAATGTGTACACAAAACAAATCCGAATATTTTTGATTAATTTTTAATGAACAGGACCATTTTACTGTCCATGTTAGCATGTGAAACCACAAGGGAGGAAAAATAAGGATGGCCACATGATGCTAGGAGGAAATGGGGGGTGGGTGCGCTTGCATTAATTGTCTCATAGGTTGACAGACAGCATGGATCAGCCAATCAGGGGGCAGCAGGCAGGGAGGTGCCTGTGCAGAAAGAGCAGAATGCATTGTACTTACGACCTGGAAAGATAATGTGCTGTAGCTCTGCCACCTAAAAGAGTCTGCAAACATAACCCACTGATATACTGTGATCATAGGCGTGCGCATGGGGTGTGCCAGGTGTGCCTGGGCACACCCTAATCATCACCGACGTGCTGAGCTGCCATCTGCCGACTCCTGATCCGATCCTTCTCATAAACTTCAGGCTAGTGGCCTGAAGCCTATGAGACAGTAGAGCGCTAGAATGGAGTTGCTCCAGGGAGGTATGATGTCGGAGGAAGAGGCAGATTTTCATCATACAGGGGGCGGGGCCTCAAGATGTGCAGGAGATTCAACAGGAGCGAGGAGCAGAAGCTGCAGGTCAGTATGTGGAGGAGAAGATTGACTGTTATATTTACTTGGGTTTTTTTTTTACAGGGGCTGAAAGAAGGAGGAATAATTCTTGTACTGGAGACTATGTTAGAGGGGTCTGAAGAGAGGGGGGGTGAAGTGATATTATTTACATGCGGACTGTATGCTGGAGGGGCTGAAGGCAGAGGGATTGATGCATTTTACATGGGACTGTATCCTGGAAGGGCTGAAGGCAGGGGGAGTTTTGTATTTTACATGAGACTGTATGATGGAGGGGCTAAAGGCCGGAAGTGACGTATTTTACATGGGACTGTATGCTGGAGGGGCTGAAGGGCGCCATAATTATTACTATTAGGGTCCATTCACACGTCCTAGTGTTTTGCGGATCCGCAATACACCCTGCCAACACCCCCATACAACAACCTATTCTTGTCCACAGCTGCAGACAAGAATAGGACATCTTTTCTTTTTTACCAGAGCTGCGGAAGTTCGGCAGGCCGCTCCGAAAATGCGGATGCGAAGAGCACACTGTGTGATTTCCTCATCCTTTCCGTCCCCATAGAGAATGAATGGGTCCGCACCCATTCCGCACAATTGCGGAACGTATGCAGACACATTCTGCCGATGTGTGAATGGAGCCTAATACAGCGGGGGCCATTATAATATTAAGAATAATAATAACACAGAGGGGCTATTATATATTATAATTATACAGAGGGCATTATACTTATGGGCACTATGGGAGGAGGGGAGGTCTGTTATCTGAGGATAATATAACGGAGGAGGGCTATCTCAAGGGACATGATATAGGGGTAATATAACTTATATAATATAAGCTATTATACCCCTGTATAATGTCCCTGATAGCCCTCCTCAGTTATATTACTCCTGTATAATTTACCCTTATACTCTTTAGTAATATTACCCCTGTATAATAATGTACTCTGATACCCCTTAGTGTATTTGTGTATATATATGTGTGTTTATATAATATATATATATATATCTACATACACACATACATTAAATACATACGCGTGCGGCGTGTGTGTTTGTGCTTTAGGGTGCACACCCTAATGCAATGGGCTGCGCACGCCTATGGCTATGATAGAGACATAATGATATTATAGGGAGAGAATAGGAGATATATTTGGCAGTTTGGGTATACTATTGGGTATAATCAGTGAAAGGGATTGAGGGACTGAGAACGGGTCACTGTATAGTGTATTTGCTGGCAGCTCAGCTTCTGGCAACTCTTTCTCCATTATAAATTCCTGCAAAAACAGGCATTCTACACTTCCATACAACATTATATTTTTGCACGCACTGAGGAATCGCACCGTTTTTTTTTCTAGAAACCAGTTTCTATTTACAGTTTGTAATTTGGCTTCTCAGTATTTTATAGCCTTGGTACTGAACAAGGTGTACATTTCTGCAAGATAGTGAGTGGATAGGTTACAGCAGCAAATATATTTCACATCAGTAATGCAAACTATAACCATATTAGTTTAGGGCATTACTGCATTAGAGCATGTAGTTCAAAAGACACATCACTGCAAAAAATGTCATTGTCACACCCGAGTTTTAGTGAACATGTGTAATTCTATTAATAGTAATAAAAATAATATGGCAATCATAATGCCATTATCACCATGTGTTACTGAATGTGTTGTACATTGCTACAACATAACAGGTGAATAGGCTTATAACCATGTTTGTGAAGGCAATACATCCAGTGATGTAGCTATAGGGGTCGCAGCGGTTGCAATTGTGACTGGGCCTCTAAGTCAGGAGAGGTGGAGTAAAGCCCTATTTACAATGGCAGCGGGTGGCGCCGGCGGCTAAGTAATTCACATAGGGTGGCGGACACAGAGCCGTGCGTGCAGGCGCACACATCCTCTGGGCGGCAGAGTTGCCCGGCCAGACGTGCAAGGAAGAACCTGGTGTAGCTGCGTGCTGGCCCACGCACCTGCTGGCGTGAGTAAGGTGAGGGTGGCATGGTGTGATCTCTCTACTGTAGTGTTCAAGCAAGGTCCCTTACCCTCTCTGTTGGTGGGTACAGTACCAGCCTCTACTGCTGCCTGTGCTGCTGCTGACTGCAGGGCTAGCTGTGGGTGGGCACAGACCAGGTGATCGGTCTGTCTGTATACTGTGACCATATATAATGATCACACTCTGCCTTATCTGATCTCTGATGATAGGATATGGGTCCTCAGTATACTGTGACTATATATATGGTGATCTCACTCTGTCTTATCTGATCTCTGCAGTGCTGATATGATATATGTCCTCTGTATACTGTAACTATATATAATGACCACACCCTGCCTTATCTGATCTCTGCAGTGCTGATAGGATTCCTACCAGTGATAGGAATCCTATCAGTACTGCAGAGATCAGATAAGGCAGAGTGTGGTCATTATATATAGTCACAGTATACAGAGGACCTATATCCTATCAGCACTGCAGAGATCAGATAAGACAGAGTGTGGTCATTATATACATATAGTCACAGTATACAGAGGACCTATATCTTATCACTGCAGAGATCATATAAGACAGAGTGAGGTCACTATACATATAGTCACAGTATACAGAGGACTTATATCCTATCAGCACTGCTGAAATCAGATAAGACAGTGTGGTCATTATATATAGTCCCAGTATACAGTGGACCTATATCCCATCAGCACTGCAGAGATCAGATAAGACAGAGTGTGTTCATTATATATAGTCCCAGTATACAGAGGACCTATATCCTATCAGCACTGCAGAGATGAGATAAGACAGAGTGTGGTCATTATAACATATAGTCCCAGTATACAGAGGACCTATATCTTATCACTGCAGAGATCATATAAGACAGAGTGAGGTCACTATACATATAGTCACAGTATACAGAGGACTTATATCCTATCAGCACTGCTGAAATCAGATAAGACAGAGTGTGGTCATTATATATAGTCATTGTATACAGAGGTCCTATATCCTATCAGCACTGCAGAGATGAGATAAGACAGAGTGTGGTCATTATATATAGTCACAGTATACAGTGGACCTATATCCTATCAGCACTGCAGAGATCAGATAAGGCAGAGTGTGGGTATTATAATAGTGTAACCAAACCGGGCTCTCAAACACTGAGGCATTAGCAAAATGAGCAACATAATCCATAGAGGACAGGGGTGTAGCTATTGGAGGTGCAGAGGTAGCAGTCGCTGCCGAGGCCCCAGAGCCTGAGACCCTTGTGCTGCATGAGAAGACATCTGTACTATAGAAAGTGTATGCAGGTCAAGTTACACCTCTGGCAGGAGTAAAGGGGTAAGGTCTAGAATTTGGCAAGGGGGGGCCATTGAAATTTTTGCCTCTGGCAGCACGAAGGCTATGTGCTTCCTGGGCACAAAACACTAAGGGAAGGGGGGCCCAAGCAGAACTCTTGCACCAGGGCCCATGAGCCTTTAGCTTCGCCCCTGAATACATCACAACATCTAGTTCAAAAGACATTTCAAATGACTGAAACAATTGCATTGTCATACATGTTGTAGTTAAGGACTGATATTACGGCTTTCGAAGTTTCAATGCAAAAATTGCATTATTACGATTTTAAATTCTTTCAATACCAGTGTGCAGCATGCTTGTGGAAGGAGAGGGATTCAGAAAATTTAAGTGCACCTATGTCTTGAAATTACAGAAAAAACACTTGCAATTTTGCTAGTATTGTTTAATAATCTGTGTGTACCCAACCCAAGACTTTTAATTTACAGGCCTCATAATAAAATGTCTGGAAAATGGTGCAAAACAAAAGACCCAGGTCTCGTCACCCAAGTCAGAATGTGTTTAGTAGCAGTAGTAGCAGCATCAGCCATCCGCCCAGAAGTTGTAGTAGTAGTGGCATTTATAGCCACAGTGGTGGCGGTAGGGGAAGTGGTAGCAACAGGAACGGGATTTAGCCAGTTCCCTCAGGTTCTCCAGATCCGGTTCTTAAAATTACAGAGAACCGTGTTACTGTCTGAATCCCGATCCGGTGCTCTGCCGGCGGCAGCTGGAGATGAGCCCTTTCATTCCATAGTTTAGTTCCTTAGGCTTTTTAAAAGTTGGGTGGTATGTGTGAGTAGTGTATATATGGTGTATATATGTGTATGTGTGTTGCATATATATGGTGTATATATAAGTAAACATGTGTCGAGATGCCACGTGTCCGCCGTTTAGTAGGGAACCTGTTGTCAAAAATTTTAATCTCACCCCCGGGTAGCAACAATGGCACTCAGGACAAATATAGAGCAGGGAGTCGAGAGGGGGGCCAAGGAGCCCACAGTGACATTTTACAGTTTGATAAAAGTGCCATGGAGAATGAGAACTATGACGATCATTGAGTGTTGAAGAAGACCTGAGAGCCAGATCAGAGTTCGAAGGAGGAGGTTACATCTGAGTAGGAGGGAGGTGGCAGCGGCGGCAATAAAGAGCAGAGGCAAAGTATGACCAAAACCTCCCAAAAAACTGGCAAGGCTAGATCTTCTAGCACTTCTATTGTAGCCACTCTAAGAACTGGTGATGCTGCTGATACTGTGGGCACAGGCTCAAAACATGCCAAACCTAAGAGAAACTTGCAACGGGCGCCCCCCCCCCCCCCAGGGCCCTTAATAGATGTAATGACACATGTCCCAGGTGTAGGACTGAGGATTGGTATAGTGCTGCCTAAAATGTCCCTTTATATGTCACGGTGCTCCTACCTGGATACGGCCGGACCCCAGGCTTCGACTGCAAAGCAATAAATAGGGGGAATAATTGAGGAATTGAAGAAAGAATCGAGTCCAGACTTTATATAAAGTTGAACAGCAGCTTTACTTGAATAAATGTTCATCCAAGACAATCTTCAAGCTTTATCTTGGTCCCAGGAGGCTTTAGCATTAAAACTTGGCAAGCGAACTTGTCTCTACTATATCTGTTTCTCTCTGGCTCTGCTGTACAGACAGGCTGGCTGTATAACTCAGACTCTTCTGTCTGCTGCACTTCTTTGTAGTCTGACTCTCAAGTTATGCCAGGGAACTTTACTTCTGGCTCCTGAGACTTTAAGCTTTGGCCTCCATGGCCAGCAGAGCTTAAGGTTCTCTGGCTGGCGTGGGCATGTCCAGCAGAGACGTGCTTCTGCACACCCTTCCCCTAGCAGGGGGTAAGCTAGACTAACCGGAATTTCTGCCCCACCCTTCCTAAAGGAGGTAGGGATCGCACACTTCTCTCAAGAGGGGGGTTAGAATGGAATGGTAAGTTCCATTCTATCTAAGTATAGCTCTGACGTGTTTGCTGCCACTTGCTGGTGAACCAGGCACATTACATTTGAACAGTTACATAACATTAGAAATGTACAGTGTGGAGGACCTGGAATAAATACATAAGATGACATTATGTTAGACCATTAAGCACAGTAGCGGGGTGAAGAAGTGGTAATGCCACTCTGGGCATTACAAACTCGACTGCCTCTAGCAATACAGTGTCATTGTCATCATCAGCTGCTTCTTCTCCTGCTCAGACTCCTCCTCCTTGTCCTTCAATCTATCATGAGACATCCATAACGGAATGTGTGGCCATGAGAAAACTACTCTTTACCAGCAATTAGCTTGTGCAACCTGAACCCCCACATGACCATGTTACTGGTGGTGCAGTTTCTGCCATACCACTTGGTTGTGGTAATGGTGGCACAGAATCACGCCTTCACCAAAATTTCATTCTGCTATATGATATTCATACTTCTGCTCAGCCGTCCATTTTTTTCAAAACAATTGTTTAAAATTGCAATTCTCACTGTGGGGCAAGGTGCAAATCACGTTGGACACTTGGAGCAACCTATCACTTACTAAAGTGCATCATGCAGCAAACATTCCGCTGGCTGTCTTCCCGCCAAGTCCAAATGGGCCATGTGGTCAGTGACAATGACAGGTACATTGTGAACACCCTGCATTTGGGGAAATAATACATGCTCTGTGCATGGCCCACGTGATCAATTTAGTTGTGCAAAGCATCATGCTGGCCACCCTGTAGATGAGTCCCATGGAGGAGGAAGTGGAGAATGAGGAGCTGCCACTGGAGGAGTCAGTGGTGGAGGAGCAGGAGGCTGATGATGAAGATCACACTGACCACGATGGCAAATCATCTCAGTGGGGCGGTCGGCGGAGCTGCAAAGCACCGAGTCCTCTGACATGCTGGTCAGAATGGCAAGATGTATGCTTGCTTGCTTGCTTATGTAATGAGTAATTACTTATGTAATGATTACTGGATAGCTATGCATTTAGACCCTCGCCATTACAGCAAAATGATGGAATGTTTTACTCTTGTCAAAAGGGAATCAAATATTTTTATTATCAAGCAACACTGTATATGCAGCCTGCAAAAGCTTTCAGTGATCAGATGCCTGCTGCCCGAAGTATGTTATCTCTTGCCCAGGCTCCAGTGTCATCTTAGGGTTGGTTTTCAGTGTTCAGGGGGTCGCTCTGGTAGACACTTGGTAGCTGTGAAGGTAGCAGGGACACAGACAGGATAAAGTCCAATTTAAAGGGGTTGTCCGAGTAATGAAAAAAAAAAAAATACAGCAATGTAAATCTGATGGGCATCAATATATAACTAAGCCAAGAAAGTTTTAGGCATTTCCCTGGTTCTCTTCTGGCCCTTTGTCTACCTTCAACAACAACAATCTCTGCCCCTCCCCCTGCTCTGCAAAGGGAGTAAATACAATTGCTGATATGAGTGACATGTCTGCCTGCTGGGAGACTCAGCAGCATGTTGTATTTGTAGGAATACAAGTCCCAGCTGTACAATGACACTGCTGATACACACAGGATCTTCCCCCTACCTGTTCTTGTGCAATGCTCTGCAGAACTCCTCTGTCAACTCCTGTGCCCAGCATTTGTCTCCTCACTGCCTGCAGCTACTCAGTAATGCCTTCAGACCTGAGTCTGTGCAGCTGAAGGGGTTAATGTTTTTCCTCAAAAATACAGGCAGAGAGCAATAAGCATCAGCTGAGTGCAGGGGGGCATGGCCAGCATAGTCGTGTACAGGCACATATCTGCTCTCTCAGGCTTGTGCACAAAACATAATCAGAGCAGGGAGAGAAGCTGACATAACAGGTCATGTGACCCTCAGTGAAATCTGAGAAAGAAGCAACTGGAGATAAAGTAAGGGAATTGGAGTCCTTGCATTTGCCTAGTTAGAAACAGTAAAAGAACAAAAAAAAAAAAAACTCAACCTCACTGCTAACCTCACTCACTCCAGTATAAGCAGGTCCCAGTATATATTTTACAATCTGTCTATGTTAGCTATGGCTAACATAGACAAAACAGGCTATCAACCCTGCTTATCCTGTGACTGGGTTAACCTTTCAGTTCCCAGAGACACAACCAAGGATTACAACACACAGTTTAACTGTTTCAATGGTAGATATTGGTTCTCCCAAACAATACCATTATCACATTGTGCATTATCACATTGTGCATTGTGACACCCAAATGGACAAACCATATACAAAACAATGTACAAAACATCACTTTTGTCAAAATGAATGAGGCATAAATCTATGAGGATTTTTACACTCTTCTGGCTGATGCCAATGAATATATCTGTCCTTGCTGATGGTGCCCCATTACGGTCTGTCTGCCTACCATCATATTTGTACCATATGGCTGCTGCTGCCATCATGCCACTGCCACTGTCTGCCTGCCTACAATCATGTTCCTTACTGTATGGCTCTTGCTGTCACCAGCATGCCAATGCCACTCTTTGCCTACTTATTATATAAACAGGGGTATGGATCTACCCCGTTGAGGCATAATTTTGGATACTTGTTCAGAATGAACCACTTTTTCTTCTGACATTAACATGTGTGCGTAATTAAGGATAGGGGTCTTCCCCTGATGAAGCATAATTTTTGGACACTTGGTCCTAACAAGCCCTTTTTCCCCCATAACGTGTAGTTAAACACCATCTGCCCCCAATAAAGAAAATTTTTTGAAAGCTTTCTAATATGAAAAAGCGTAAAATATGCAATGTCACCGTGTGTTTTTAAACTAGCTATTTGTTAACACAGTCAAGCATGTGTTTACCCATAGCTATGTATGTCAGTGTCACTCAGGCATGATTTAATATTGCTGTCATTTCGTTTAAGAACTTGGGAGAGAAGATTTATAATTTAACAAAAAAAACAACATCTTTACCTTAAAAAGCTAGGAGAGTAGAAGGCGTATACACCAATTTTCAGGACAATTGAAGCAGCTTCCATTTGTGTAGAATTGATTTGGACGTGAATCTAATTTTATTTAAATATTGACAAATCGAGCATAAAACAAATTTAAAGAAATTCGCTTATGTCTAATTTGTGCCAAAACTCTTGTGACTCAACATGAAAACCATGAGATATAAGAGATGTTTTAAACCAGTGGTTGCAGGTACAGAAATGATCACATTGCCTTCTCTTGTATACATAATCTGCTTTATTGATGAGTACCTGAACCTCTCTGCCACTTTGATTTTCATCAACTCTGCTCGGCTTCTTGAGCGTATTGAGTATTAATCTATGGAAAGGATATGAAATCTGTACTCCTCATGCCTGAAAACCTGAACATTCACAATGAAAGCAGAAGGGATAGAGTGCTCTGAGCAGCACTACTGCCCCTTTGATTTTCAACAAACTTTTAGTTACCCCCAAAGTGTGCTATTTGCATGATTTTTTTTTTTTCAGAAGGATGGCGTAATAGGCTCACGTAAAAAAAATTAGAGCAAAGTCAGGACAAATAGTTGAGAAGTAGCCCATACCCCTTTTCCCTTTTTTTAACATGAAGCCTAGTATATATGAGTGGATGCATAAGACTTTTGATTTATTTGGACATGCTGCGTGATCATTTTTGGTATTACAGTGCATAGCGTGCATGTCAGAAAGGGGAAAATATAAAAGATTCCCTTCAAACCTTTTTAGATTTTCATGCATATCTTATATCAAAACAAAATTACCTTTGACAGAATTGTTTTCATGCAATGCTCAATGTTTTATGTTGTGACAGTAGATGTTACCATTACTTTATGCTGCGATGGAGTATAATAATAACCAATGTCAGTGTATGCTGAACATGATGGCACACTGTCTTATTTTCTATAATTCTAAGAATGTACAGATCAAGAAGAGCTCATTAAAAATGATTTATATATATATATATATATATATATATATATACACACACACGCACACACGTATTTACAAGAAAGAGAGCCAGTTGACTGCAGTGAATACAAATAAAATATGGACATATTGTTGACTAAGTCACAATTATAGAGTCACAATTATAGAGTCACAATTATAGACACAAAAATCCAACTAAACTAATAATATGCAAACTGCTGTAACGTTTGTGTCTTTTTGTTGAGCACACTGAGTAAACATTCACAGTGCAACAAGAAAAAGCAAGGTTACTCTCCGCTTCAGAATAAGATGAAAGTCCTCTTAAAATAACTAAGGACGAAATGTCTGAAACACGTTAACGATCACTGCATACGATGTGGATGTGTCTGCTGTTATATACTGCAATAAAGGAGAAGTTTTAAGAGGACTTTCATCTTATTCTGAAGCCATTTTTTTCATTTTGCATTGCTGTATCTGGGACTCACCCAAGGCATCAGAATACGGGAGGTACAAAAACCAAGGAGGTGAGCTGGAAAACTATGCGTAAAACTACTTTCCGCTTGTCATGCGGATAGATGGATCCGTCTTGTATTATTTTTTCTGTTTTAAGGGTCTGCGCATGCGCATACCGTAGGGACGGATCTGTCCTTCCGGTATTTCTTAATGCCGGATCCGGCACAAATACATTCCTATAGAAATTTTTGCTTGGATGGAGATAAAACTGCAGCATGCTGCGGTATTTCCTCCATCCAAAACGACTGACAGTGACTGAACTGATGACATCCTGAATGGATTTCTATCCATTCAGAATGCATTGGGATAAAACTGATCAGTTCTTTTCCGGTATTGAGCCCCAATGACGGAACTCAATGCCAGAAAAGTTTGCCGCAAGTGTGAAATTCATTTAGTAAGTTTGAATGACTTCTTCAAGAGCTAGTTATTGGCAAAAAGGAGTTTGAATACAACCCATTTAAGAAGGAAAGATTGAAAGTGTGAGTTTTACAGGTGCTTTGCCCACTAAATAAAGGCACTCAAAACCCTGGTTACTGACTGATCTGATCTTCTTAAGAAAAATTAGTTATTGTGAACTATGCCTCGATGTGAACAACTTTTGAAAGACCTCAGAAGACAAATCATAGAGATGCCAAAAGCTGGAAAAGCCTACAAAAGCATGGCTAAAGACCTGGGTGCACATCAATTCACAGTTAGACAACTACTCTGCAAATGGAGAAAATTCAGGACTTTGGGCATCCTGTTAGATCACTCAAAGAGCACAAAATGCAAACCTGACAAAGCAGAGAAAGAACTGAAGGATAACCGCAAAAGGGCTACAGAAGATTTTAGACTAGAGATTGCAAACAAAACATATTTTCATGTGTCTACTATTAGAAAAATACTGAACAAGAATTGCGTTTATGGAAGGGCACCACAAGGGATGCTGCTTTTGTCCAAAAAAAAAAAAGAAATTTCTGCCCAACTCACATTTGCCTGATGTCCAACAATGCTTCTGGCAAAAAGTTTTAATGGACAGATAGGTGGAACTGTTTAATACAAATGCACAAAATTATGTTTAGATATGCGGACCTGCACCAAAAGCCGTGAGCAAAAAATGCAGATTGGCAGTATACACCTCAAAAAACCATGTCAGAAAATGTACTCAAAAATCGATTAAAAAAAGCTAAGAACTGCCACAAAACATACTTTAAAACATACTAAAAAAAATTAAATCAGCACCGATTCCTCACTAATTTTTGGAGGTGGATTTTCAAAATGTATTGTGTTTGAAAGTAACCTATTGAGATGCTGTGGACAAGTCTTAAAAAGGGCTGTGCATGTAAGGTATCCCAGAAATTATGATAAACTGAAACACATTTGCATTAAGAAATGTCCTCAATGTTGTGCAAATATTATTTGTATGTACAGGAAATGTTTGGTGGAGGTCATTTCTGCTAAAGGGAAAGCTATAGGTTATTAAATTCAAGGTTTCACTTACTTTTCAACCCTGCTTTGATGTTTACTGAATATGCTCAATAAATAAAACTGTTTATAAGTTATTAATTTAGCTAGATTGTGTTTGTCTATAATTGGGTCTTAGATAACAATTAGACCACATTTTATTTTAGTAACAATGCAGAAATCTAACTTTTTCAAAGTCTCACCTCTCAGTATGTGTGGTCCTGTCCATTGGACGATCATAATGCAGTGTCAGTTTGACCACCACTCCAAGATAAAATCAAAGTTCTTTATTAGTGAATCAAATTAAAAATCATCAGAACAGCAAGAAAAAATACACAACAGGGAATCTTCTGCCTGTGTGTTAGGCTACATTCACACGACCACAACCAAATTGCGAATCCGCAATACACCCAGCCGCACCCCCCATAGAAATGCCTATTCTTGTCCGCAAGCTGCGGACAAGAATAGGACATGTTCTATGTTTTGCGGAGCCGCGGACCATTTTTTCGGGGGCGCGCTCCGCAAATGTGGAAGCGGAGAGCACATAGTGTGCTCTCCGCACCTCGTCCGGCCCCATAGACAGTGAATGGGTCCGCACCCGTTCCGCAGAATTGAGGAACGGATGCGGACACATTCACGGTTCGTGTGAATGTAGCCTTAAGAGCAGCCACCCTGCTCTTAAATGAAATCTGTCACCCCGAACTTGAACTATTATCTACAGTAATACATGAGTAGTACTGCAGATAAGGAGTCGAGATAATTATTTTTTATTTTACTACCGCAACCTGTTCCCCCATTGTCAGTGCTCAAAGCTGCATTGAAATACATTGTCAGGACTGCTATGCATGCGCATCGGAGTCCTCTCCATTATGTGTAATTGAGTATAGCTTTGAGTGCTGACAGTCGGGTAATGGGAGGCAGTAGGAAAATAGCTGTAGCTGTGAAAAATGAAAGGTTGACTAAGCCAGTACTACTTTACACCAGTTTTATAAATCCCCCCCTATGTGCAAGTGTACCTAGAAGAACTGATGCTGTTTCAGAGGCAAAGGGTGGTCACAAGAAATATTGTTTTGATTTAAGTTGCTATTTTCTTCATTTTGCATTCTGTTAATTGATAAAAGTAAACCATTATCACTTCTATTTTTTTAAAGCATTCTTACTTTGCAGCATTTTTCCACACCTGTCTACAACTTTTGCAGCAACTGTATATATCAATCTGTTCAGCTGCTCCTCCTTTATAACCTGCAGATTGCACAGCATTTTTATGGTGACAGCTCCCCTTTAACTTTCATCTATACATATTTGCAGCATTTGTTTCCACACTCGCATAAACTTTTGCACAGTACTGTAAAACTTTTAATATTAAAAACTCTGCTCTTTTTATGCTCAGAGGTCTTACTCATTGATTGTCAGCCTTACCTGTATGTTTTACTGAGTGGCATCGCCCACATGACTCCTAATCATAAAAAGAGCAGAGATTTGAATGTATAAATTACAAGTTTTACTGAATCTTTTCCCACAGAACAATATATCAATCTGCTCAACTCATCCTGCTCTATAACATGCTGCCTGCAGATAGGACTGAATTTTCATAGTGACAGATTCTCCTTTTAAGACTTATGAAAATTTTACTTTTAGTTTACCTTGTTTGGTACTTGTCACATTGAGTTTCAGATAAGATTAGATCCAAAAAATAAATGTAAAACACAAATTCTTCTTACCCATGTGCCATATGTTGAATATCAATGTAGTTTCATTGGTTTTGAAAATAACTGAGAAAGAGGTAAAAATTGTTGTTTTGCACTGCATACTTGGATGTTCTCCCCCTTCTTTCCCTGAAATATGCTGCATTTTGAGCAGCAGTGCTCTAGTCCTATTTCAGTGACTTGCTAAGTCTAAGCTTGGAAGATAAATTACCTTTAAACTCCAGAAATAGAGAACACTGTGTCCAGAAATCTTTCAGCAAAAGAGTGTTAGCCATTTGACTTTAATAAGCATTATAATTTATTTCTTCACAAAACATTCTGTTTCTTCATTTATTATGTCTGAAGTGTGGTCTGTCTGAGGGGTTTTATATTTTTCTGAAATCGGACACTTTTTATTCATGCATACATGTTTTTTTTTTTTTTTACTGAAATATAATGAATCAGGATGTCTCAGAGTGAAACTAAAAAGAGCAAATAATGGACATGAAACAAGATTTATTTTGGATAAAAGGGTGTGCCTTACACAAGACTGTATGAATGATACTTTCACTAACTATTCGGAGGGCCAGATTCCTATACACAATCTTGTTGTTGGTGGCAATTGGGCTGTGGATAAAGCTATTTTAGCTAGGCAACTTCTTAAACCACTGAAATAAGGGATCAATGTCTTCAGGCAGCTGAATTTAATGCAGCCGTAAATACTGAATAAAAGTAGTCTAAAGTGGTTTTGAGTTTAAAAATAATAACTATGGTGGTTTAGGGAAATGGTCATATTTTTTATGGTTTAGGGTAGCCAAAGGATGTGTTATAGAATAGTTAAAGTATTTATCTCTCTGTGATGCTTTCAAAGTGTTGAGGACAAAGTGCTGGTAACCCCATTGATCTAAAGATCGGGGTGCCTGACTGTTCTCATATTTCCCATAAAGAAAAAGGGATTGCAAATATCTAATTGGATAAACCCCTCTTCCACCAATCTGACATAATATCCAGTGGATTATGTATTAAAGACCCTTTACAGATTGAACCAATAAAACCTCACAAATGTAATACTACGTAAAGCCTCCCCATATGCTGCCTTTTGGAAAACTACAGTATGAGCATTGTTCAAACACAACAATAGCTGATCTCAGGGAGACCAGCTACAAAAAACACTGCGGAGCCTCACCTAAGAGTCTCAATACAGCAATCCGAAGTGCAAAGCTCCCTGGGAAACAGGAATATGCAAAATAAATGTGGAGCCCCAGTTATGGGTCTACAACACAATGAAAGCCAGATATCCTTCAAAGGAATGAAAACCGAGCAAAGGGGTGTCTCCATTACAGAGATCACCAAATCAACCATATTAAGTGGCCCCTATGTCAAGATCCCGCTTTTTTACAAGCTTTAAGAATGTGATGGGGAAAACCTAAGCCAGTTATCCATCCACAGACAGCTGTTTCAGGGTGTTGCCCCTCATCAGTGCAGAGTAGGATTCTGGCTAACCAGGAGCAATGCCATGGAGACTACTCAAACACAACAATAGCTTTTCTCAGGGAGACCAGCTTCAAAAAACACCGCAGAGCCTCACCTAAGAGTATGAGGATTGTTGCAGACTGGAAATGTCAGATTGGAAGAGGGTAGTACATATTCAGTTTGATGAAGATTTTCCTATTGAATACAGTTTATGTTATAAGGAGAGAGGAAAGCTTCTCTTGGACAGAATAGATGGAAGATTGTTAGTGTCATCCAGAGTCCCTGCATAACCTTATGGCCTAATTCAAACAGCAGTGATTTCTGCCTGTGTGCCAGGCTGCCCCCCTGCATTGCACACAGAGCCATTAAAGTAAATGGTGCAATTCACATATCTGCTTTTCAGCATGAACCCTTCCTGTGTCTTTTCCATCTGAGACTTTTTAGTTCAAATGAATGGGGTCTGGAAAAAAAATTGAAGCACCCATATGCCATAAGCCTGTCTGTATGTGACCGTGTTTTGCAGACGGAAATCACAACTGCCATCAGAATTATGGTTTAGAGAGCTTTCTTGGTACTTGCAGCGTGAGTTTTGAAACTGATGATTTGAAGCCTTTGTGGAGTATCATTTGAAGAATAAGGTCAATCATACCAGTAAGGGATGAGCTGCTTTATTTTTATGTTTTATTTAGTTGTACTGACATATTCTGCATTACTTTACAGACATTATCATCATTCGCTGTCCCCAATGGAGCTCACAATCTAATTTTCCGATCAGTATATATTTGTAGTGTGAGAAGAAACCAGAGTACCCCAAGGAAACCCACGCAAACACAGGGAGAACATACAAACTCCATGCTGACGTGGTCCTTGGTCGAACCTAGGACCCCAGTGCTGCAAGGCATCACTTTGCGAACATGCAGCTTATCAGAACTTATCCTTTTAAAGTTAAAGGGGTTGTCTCACTTCCACAAATGCCATTTATCATGTACATAAAGTTAATACAAGGCACCTACTAATGTATTGTGATTGTCCATATTGCCTCCTGTGCTGGCTTGATTCATTTCTCGATCAAATTACAGCCACTGCTGCAGTGCAGATACAAAGTGCCTGGTACGGGAGTTGCTGTGCAAATTGGACTATACAAACCTCCACAGTCCTTGCCACCAGATACTTTTCCTATAGCGTGCAAGCGCAGCCATTGCTGTTGGATTTTAGGGCGGTCGTAACTCCTTGAAATGAACAGTGTATAATATGATGGAAAAATTAATCAAGCTCACAAATGAAGCAATATGGATAATCACAAACAATACATTGGTAAGTGGCTTGTATTAATTTCCTCTACAAAAATGCAATTTAACGAAGTGAGACAAACTTTTTAAGGATTTGATCATCTCTTGAATAATGTAAGAACAAATATGTCATGTGATAGTTCCATCAATTTGTCTGCTGCCACCAAAAATTTGGACCTGAAACTTGTCATTGCAAAAATAGCTAAGCCATTATAGTTTTACAAGAAATGGCATTGGACACACAGTATAGAGGCAAAAAACAAGTAACATAGTAACATAGTAACATAGTAACATAGTATATAAGGCCGAAAAAAGACATTTGTCCATCCAGTTCGACCTGTTTCCTGCAAGTTGATCCAGAGGAAGGCAAAAAACCCCTGTGAGGTAGAGCCAATTTTCCCCACTTAAGGGGAAAAAATTCCTTCCCGACTCCAATCAGGCAGTCAGAATAACTCCCTGGATCAACGACCCCTCTCTAGTAGCTATAGCCTGAAATATTATTACGCTCCAAAAATACATCCAGGCCCCTCTTGAATTCCTTTATTGTACTCACCATCACCACCTCCTCAGGCAGAGAGTTCCATAGTCTTACTGCTCTTACCGTGAAGAACCCTTTTCTATGTTTGTGTACAAACCTTCTTTCCTTCAGACGCAGAGGATGTCCCCTCGTCACAGTCACAGTCCTGGGGATAAATAGATGATGGGAGAGATCTTTGTACTGACCCCTGATATATTTATACATAGTTATTAGATCTCCCCTCAGTCGTCTTTTTCTAGAGTGAATAACCCTAATTTTGATACCCTTTCGGGGTACTGTAGTTGCCCCATTCCAGTTATTACTTTAGTTGCCCATCTCTGAACCCTCTCTAGCTCTGCTATGTCTGCCTTGTTCACGGGAGCCCAGAACTGTACACAGTACTCCATGTGTGGTCTGACTAGTGATTTATAAAGTGGTAAGACTATATTTTCATCACGGGCATCTATGCCCCTTTGATGCAACCCATTATCTTATTGGCCTTAGCAGCAGCTGCCTGACACTGGTTTTTACAGCTTAGTTTGTTATTTATTAAAATTCCTAGATCCTTTTCCATGTCAGTGTTACTGAGTGTTTTACCATTTAGCATGTACGGGTGACTTGCATTATTCCTTCCCATGTGCATAACTTTACATTTGTCAGTGTTAAACCTCATCTGCCATTTCTCTGCCCAAGCCCCCAATCTATCCAGATCCCTCTGTAGCAGAAAACTGTCCTCTTTAGTGTTAATTACTTTACACAGTTTAGTGTCATCTGCAAAAATTGATATATTACTGTGCAAGCCTTCTACAAGATCATTAATAAATATATTGAAGAGAATAGGGCCCAATACTGAACCCTGAGGTACCCCACTAGTGACCGTGACCCAATCTGAGTGTGTACCGTTAATAACCACTCTCTGTTTTCTATTACTGAGCCAGTTACTTACCCACATACAGATATTTTCTCCTAGTCCAAATGTTCTCATTTTATATACTAACCTTTTATGTGGTACAGCGTCAAATGCTTTGGAGAAGTCCACATATACGACATCCATTGATTCGCCGCTGTCAAGTCTAGAACTTACCTCCTCATAGAAACTGATTAAATTAGTTTGACATGACCGATCCCTCATGAAGCCATGCTGATGTGGTGTAATTTGCTTATTTTCATTGAGATACTCCAAGATAGCATCTCTTACAAATCCTTCAAACAGTTTACCCACAACAGATGTTAAACTTACCGGCCTATAATTTCCAGGCTCTGTTTTTGGACCCTTTTTGAATATTGGCACCACATTTGCTATACACAAGTCAGTTGTCAATTTGATGTTAAGCCATTTATGTTATATTAGTGTATAATTTTACATTTAGAATCTTTTACCTAATAGGTAGAGAAGCACAGTGACTTAACTAACAGGTAAATAAAAGGTAAAGCATAGGGAGAAGGGAGATGACTAAAGTTCTTAAAAGGCTGCCTCGCCAAATTTAAAAAAAAAATTGCTTTGTTGCAAATTACTTTGTTACAAAATACATTTTTTTGTAAGTATAAATGATGGGGAATGGTGATTGCACCACCCCCTGTCATTGAACTCCTCAAATTCTGTGTTCATCGTTGATTGTGGCATCTGAGATTAAGATTAATATTAAGGTCTTTCAGGGGTTGATCAGTTAAAAAAAATATATTGTACTTACCTTATCAATTTGAGCGCAAAGAGGCCACCGTGGCCATCTTGCTTGAAGATCCAGCGCAAAATCTCGTACAGTGCATAATAATGTCATCACACTGGCCGGCATGGTGACATTATACGTCACCGCGCACGAGATTTCACAAGGGATCTTGAAGCAAGATGGCCACAGAGGCCTCTTCGCATTCAAATGGATGAGGCGAGCATGATGTATACAAATTTTACCGCCATTTTAGGGAAAATTGATTAGTTACCACTAGTGATGAGCAATATTAGAATTAGAATCTTCAGGCATTATTTTTTGGATTGCGTAATTTCGCATAGACTGGTATTTTTTTTTTAAATGAATATTCGCGATTACGAATATATTTTGAGATACTCTAAATATTCGTGAATTCTCGAAGTGCCGATATCCGCGATTAAAATTCGCAATTCGAATATTCGTGATCAACACTAGTTACGACGAAGTACAAGGAAATTCGGCTTCAAGGCAAATCAAATGTTCCTGGAACATAGGATTGAAGTCCACTTCGGTTACTTGGATGTGCTCAACACTAGTAGTGAGCAATAACAAAAAAACTGGCGGAACAAGCAGGAGAATATATTGAGAGATATTAAGAATATATTGAATAATTTGTGTGTTGCATGGACATGTTGGATCCTCTAGAGTGACAGACTCCAACAATGCTAGTAAACAGGAGAACATGAGGCAACATGGAAATCCCTATTGCTCAAAACTAGAGATGAGCGAAGTTTTGAAAAAATTTGATTCGCCAGCTTCACCAAAGTTCCGCAAGAAATTAAACTTGTTACAAATTAATTTGTCATGGATCATTATAAATCTAAGCTACTCTGCCTTAGGGTATGTCCACACAGAGCTGATATGCTGCGGGTCGGTAGGTTGCGGCCATGCTGCAGTAAAGAACTGCGCAGTCAAATAGCCTGCAGCTGCCTTTCATTTAATAATGAAGACTGCACTGTATTGTCAGACTTCATTGTTATTGGCCTTGTGGCACCTTTAAATAGAGGCTGTTGCTGGTATTGGGTTTGGCTGGTTTATGGTTAGGTGGGGGCACAATATGCTGGCATACCCACTTCTCCAACTGTAGCACTCTCCTGCCCTGCATGAGGGGGCCCTTCTGTCGTCTGCTTTTCCCCCTTTTCCACATCATATAATATTGATCAGAATATGTCATCAGGAACATCCAGCTCCTCCTCTCTCTGCATCTTGCTGACTTTTATAGTAAGTAAAGCCAGCAAAAGATGAGGATGGTCATCATTAAGACTAGATGGTATTGGTTGGCATGCTGGGCACTGGAATAATAAAGGCTTCCATCTTATTGGTATTGAATTCTTCTATTAAGAGTTTTCAGCAACACTGTCCCTAGCACATGAGTGTTTGCCACGTCTCTACCTATGCTCAGCTCACAAGACAATAACAGAGACATCGCAGGATAAGGGTTTTATAGGTCCGTGATATCACAGGGGATGGCTGTCTGTGGATTGGCTGGCTGCACGGCATTATGGATGATCTTGCTTTCCTGGAGTTGTCTCCTCTACAATTAGTTTTGCTTTATAAAACATGCAGCCACCATTTTAGGAAAATATGATCCGTTATCATAAAGCAGGAGGAAATTCGGAGTCTTTGCATATCAAAGTTTTCCTACACTTCAGACCAAATTCCGCTTCAAATGCTTTGCTTCGCTCATCACTACTCATAACACATTTGCACTTCCTTACCAGACATGCCTTGAGAACAGCTTAAAGGAGTTTCTGAGAGTTAAATATTGATAACCTATCCCCAGATATGTCATCAATATTTGTTCAGTGAGGGTACAATATTCGGCACCCTCAGCTCTCCGGTGAGTGTTGTGGCCCGTTTTTTGACCTGTGACTGTCACTCTCGTGTGTGGGAGGAAAACACCACACTGAGCATAGGAGGGAAAGGGGATACCGGAATAAGGGCTGTAAAAAAGGGAAAGAAGATGGACACCTCCTAGAGAAAACCCTAACTCCAATCCTGACAGACTACCAGTATAAACAGGCCCCAAAGGTAGGAAAGTTCATACACCATATACCTAGAATCCTATCTCACCTTATAGGACCCTGGAACTAATTTCAGGACTGAGTCTACCTGTTCCTCCAAAGGGAAGGATGAACAGTAGTCTCCTTCAGGCCTAATGACAAACAAAAGGGAAAGGCAACACACACATATATATAAACAAAATACAAAAGGGAAAGGAAACACTTATCTTCAATGAAGCTTTGGTAGCACCAGGAACTCAGCCGAGAACCAAACACAAGCTAACCACAAGTCCAACAGAAGCTATAAACCACAAAGCATAGTGGGAGAAACAACAATAAATAGAGAAGGTAAAATGACCATAATAGCCACACCTGGCCACACCTGGATCAGACCACATCTTTCCAGTCTTACAGATCTCTCTCAGACCACACTGAGACATCCGTCCATTTCTTAGTCATGTCAGTTAAGGGTTTCACCACTGTCGAATAGTTCTGAATACATTTTCGGTAATAGTTGGTTAAACCCAAAAACAACTTTAATAAACCAAAAAATATTTGTTAAAAGTACAGTCGACACTCCACCTATGGATAGAGGTGTTATTAAGAAAGAGAGATGGTGGGGAGATGTGCACAATCTCCCATCCTATCACTGCTAGGTATAGCGTACTATGATGTCACTGTTTGCAGAGCAGGTTGCTAGTAAGATATACCTTTGCCGTATTTTGTGGTGAAGACTTGTGTACCTTCACACCACTGTCAGATTAACACAGCCACCATTAGCATGTGTTTAAACTGACATTGAGCAAAACAGAGGTAGCTACAGTTAAGGGCTGCAGCTCACATCAGTATACTAAAGTACAAAGCAATTGAACAGGGGGGGCAGTGTTCGTTTTTAAATGCGGCCTCTCACTCCACTAGCAGTCAACTAATAATAGTCTGGTTGGACTTTGTTCAAATGCTTGGCACTTTAGTATACTGATGTGAGCTGCAGCCCTTAACTGTACCTACCTCTGATTGCAGGGCTAACAGCCCTCAGGCTCAATGTCAGTTTAAACACATGCTAATGGTGGCTGTGTTAATCTGACAGTGGTGTGAAGGTACACAAGTCTTCACCACAAAATACGGCAAAGGTGCCAGATATATCTTACTAGCAACCTGCTCTGCAAACAGGGACATCATAGTTTGCTATATCTAGCAGTGATAGGATGGGAGATTGTGCACATCTCCCCACCTTCTCTCTTTCTGAATAACACCTCTATCCATAGGTGAAGTGTCGACTGTACTTTTAACAAATATTTTTTGGTTTATTAAACTTGCATTCATCTCACACTTTAATTTTTAGTGTATGTCAAATAAAAGTGACATTTTATAATAACCTGGGTCAAGATAGGCTTACTGCCCGTCTGGGCATCTGTTAAATAATATTTGTGTTAAATAACCTTACCCAGGCTAGGTTCCATAGATGATTATACCCAAAAACCGCATAAGAGCCTTCCGATTTTCTTGTTGATCCCAGTCCACTACACCACGGACGTTCTCTGGATCTATTCGAAAAGCTGAAGATGACAGCAGGTAGCCCAAGAATTGCACCCCGTGTACAGCAAAAACATACTTTTCTAATTTTGCGCATAATTTATTATATCTTAGGATCTGTAACACCTGTCTAACGTGATCCTGATTAGTCTCCACGTCTGGAGAATAAATTAGTATGTCATCCAAATACACGACAACAAACCTCACCACCAGGTGATGAAGAATATAATTCATAAAATGCTGGAAAACCGCAGGAGCATTGGTCAACCCAAAAGGCATGACCAGGTTCTCAAAGTGACCCTCTGGGATTAATAAAAGCAGTCTTCCATTCATCCCCTTCCTTGATCCTAACCAGATTATATGCCCCCCTTAAGTCGAACTTGGAGAACACCTTAGCAACAACAATCTGGTTAAACAAATCAGGAATCAAAGGAAGGGGGTAAGGATCACAGACAGTAATCCTATTGTGCTCACAGAAATCCAGACATGGCCTAAGGCCTCTTGCACACAGACGTTGTGTGCCCCTTGGCCGTATTTCGGCCCGCATACGGCAGGTCCACAATACACGGCACCGGCCCGTGTGCATTTCACTTGAATGGGTCTGCAATCATAGAGATGTGGAACGGAAGCACGGATCGAAACCCCACGGAAGCACTACGGAGTGCTTCCGTGGTGTTTCTGTCCGTGCCTCCACAGCGCAAAAACATAGAACTTGTTCTATTTTTTGTGGTGCGGACTGATCACAGACCTATTCAAGTTGAATGGGTCTCGATCCGTCCCAGCCACCACACGGACGTTGCCCGTGCATTGGGGACCGCAAATTGCTTTCTCCAATGCACAGAACAGACCCACAATGGCCGTGTGCAAGAGGCCTTAGAGTTCCGTCATTTTTTTTAAGAAAAACTCTGCTGCCACTGGAGATTTGGAAGGTCTTATGTGTCCTTTAGCCAAACTCTTTCCGGTCCAGAAAGGTTATATAACCTAGATTTTGGCAACTTACCTCCGGGAATAAGGTTGATAGGACATTCATATTCCCGATGCGGAGGTAAGTCCTGGCATTCACTTTCAGAAAATACATGGGCAAAATCAGATATAAAAGAGAGTAATGTTTCAGCGGTTAAAGCAGAAAAATATGTATTCAGACAATTGTCAACGCAATAATCACCCCAATCCAGAATCTGTCTAGCTTGCCAATCAATGGTTGGATTGTGCCTGCTTAAGCACGGTTTACCCAGAGGCAACGGAGCAGGGAGACAATCCAACACAAAACACGAGATGAATTCCTGATGAAAGTCGCCCACTCTTAAAAATATCTGTGACATCCAGTGTGCTTTTTCCGTAGACGCTGCAGACAGCAACATTATCTGCTCTACATCTCCTGTATAACGTGTGCACATACTAAATAAATCTGTGACATCCAGTGTACTTTTTCTGTAGACGCTGCGGACAGTGACATTATCTGTGCTACATCTCCTGTTTATCGTGTGCACATACTAAATATATCTGTGACATCCAGTGTACTTTTTCCGTAGATGCTGCTGACAGTGATATTACCTGTGCTACATCTCCAGTATAACGTCTGCGCATCCTAAAAATATCTGTGACATCCAGTGTGCTTTTTCCTTAGACACTGGGGACAGCGATATTATATGCTCTACATCTCCTGTATAACGTGTGCACATACTAAAAAAATCGGTGACATCCAGTGTACTTTTTCTGTAGACGCTGCGGACAGTGACATTATCTGTGCTACATCTCCTGTTTAACGTGTGCACATCCTAAAAATATCTGTGACATCCAGTGTACTTTTTCTGTAGACGCTGCAGACAGTGACATTAACTGCACTACATCTCCTGTATAACGTTTCCGCATCGCAAATATCTGTGACATTGACTGTAATTTATTTGCGCATACACTTAAAAAAAACTGTGTTACTGTACGTGTGACATACTTGCAAGCATATATACCATTTAATATGCGCAAGGCGAGCAGTAAGGGACGGGGAACTGACCGAGCTGCTGATGCCCAGGGCGCGGTAAAACTGTGCCAGCTGGCAGAGCACAAGAAACACACTCATCCACGATACCTAGCTTCATGTCCCAGTTTTCAGGACGGCACAGGACACCACTCTCGAAGTCAGACAGGTGCAAGCAGTTGGTCGGTTGGATTGCAGCAGATAATGCTTCCAGTCGGTTAAGCACCACCCTGTCTTCCACAAAGTCCAGTCTCAGTAGCCAAGAGTCTGGTCAAAGAATCCTCTCCCTGATCCTCCTTCCTCACACCATGGAGAGTCTTTGCAAACAAGTGATCCCACACTCGAATATTCCGAGGAGCTCTTTTCATCGCCATTCCTTAATTTGGGCCTCTCGCTAAGCCCGCTTGAAGAGGGACTAGAGGAGATATTGTGCCCTGATTGACAAACTCTTGAGCATTCACAGTCAGAAGAAGATGATGGTGGGGAACAGCAATTAGTGTTTCACAAGGTGGATGATGATGATGATAAGACACAGTTTCCAATAAGTCAACCGCAATTAGTGTCTCAAGAGGTTGATGATGCAGATGACACACAGTTGTTGGGCAACTATAGGCCAGTAAGCCTGACATCAATAGTGGGGAAATTAATAAAACCATACTAAAGGAGAGGATTGTGGAACATCTAAAAACCCATGGGTTGATTGATAAAAAACAGCATGGGTTTACTTCAGGGAGATCATGTCAAACTAATCTTATTGACTTTTTTGATTGGGTGACTAAAATAATAGATGGCGGAGGTGCAGTAGACATCGCTTATCTGGACTTTAGTAAGGCTTTTGATACTGTCCCACATAGAAGGCTTATCAATAAACTGCAGTCTTTGAGCTTGGGCTCACATATTGTTGAATGGATTAGGCAGTGGCTGAAGGACTGAAAACAGAGGGCTGTAGTCAATGGAGTATATTCAGATCATGGTATTGTTACCAGTGGGGTACCTCAGGGATCTGTTCTGGGACCCATATTGTTTAATATCTTTATCGGTGAAATTGCAGAAGGCCTCAATGGTAAGGTGTGTCTTTTTGCTGATGACACAAAGATTTGCAACAGGGTTGATGTTCTAGGAGGGAAACAACAAATGGAAAAGGATTTAGGAAAACAAGAGGAATGGTCAAAAATCTGGCAACTAAAATTTAATGTCGATAAGTACAAGATAATGCACCTGGGGCGTAAATACCCAAGAGCAGAATATAAAATCAGTGATACAGTACTAACCTCAGTATCTGAGGAAAGGGATTTAGGGGTCATTATATCAGATGACCTAAAGGTGGGCAGACAATGTCATAGAGCAGCAGGTAATGCAGCAGATTGCTTGGGTGTATAGAGAGAGGCATTAACAGTAGAAAGAGGGAGGTGCTCGTGCCGCTCTACAGAGCACTAGTGAGACCTCATTTGGAGTATTGTGTGCAGTACTGGAGATCATATCTGCAGAAGGATATCAAAACTTTGGAGAGAGTTCAGAGAAGAGCTACTAAACTAGTTTGGAAGTAAGAAGAGACAGAGGGGATATGATAGAAACTTTTAAATACATAAAGGGAATCAACACGGTAAAAGAGGAGAGAATATTTAAAAAGAAGAAAAACTGCTACAAGAAGACATAGTTTTAAATTAGAGGGGCAAAGGTTTAAAAGTAATATCAGGAAGTATTACTTTACTGAGAGAGTAGTGGACGCATGGAATAGCCTTCCTGCAGAAGTGGTAGCTGCAAATACAGTGAAGGAGTTTAAGCATGCATGGGATAGGCATAAGGCCATCCTTCATATAAGATAGGGCCAGGGGCTATTCATAGTATTCAGTATATTGGGCAGACTAGATGGGCCAAATGGTTCTTATCTGCCGACACATTCTATGTTTCTATGTTTGTCAATAAGTGAGGTTGTTGTTAGGTCAACAAGTCAGGAGGATGACCAGAGTGAGGAAGTGGAAGAGGAGGTGGTGGACGATGAAATCACTGACCCAACCTGGGAAGGTGGCAAGCCGAGCGAGTACAGCAGTACAGAGGGGGAGGGATCCGAAGCTTGGAAGGCTTGAAGAGGCAGTGGGGTGGCAAAATGGAGAAGGTGGGCCACACCAAACAGGCGTGCAAATGTTCCCCTGAGCACCCCCTTGCGGAAATCTCTCTTGCCAGGGGTAGGTGTTCCGCAGCTTGGTGCTTTTTTGATGAATGTGCGGACGATAAAAGAATTGTCATTTGGAACCTGTGCTGTACCAAAATTAGCAGGGGCGTGAACACTAGTAATATAGTGTTCACAAGATAGTGAGGGTGGCACTGCTCCACTCTGTATAATAATTGGCATAAGAAATAGGCGGCGACTGGGACAGCTAGTCGATCAAAGTCAATGACGGTGGTGCTCAGCAAACGAAAAGATATATATTGATGTTGTCCACATAGATGAAGAAAAAATAGAAGGCGGCACTCACCATGACTTGAAAAGGTGCTTGATACTTTATTGGATCACTTACATGGACAAACTAGTCACTAGCATGCAATGAAGGCGACAGACGTTTTGCGCCGGTTAGCGCTTCGTCTGGCCCATGACGTCACCAGAAGGCGACTACTCTCTTATACATACAGGGAGCGTCCGATTGCTAGGCAACAAGAGGCAGGGGGAGGGCGGGACCGGCACGTGCCGCTAGAACACAGCAAAGCTGCACCTGGGACCTGCCACTACCACACCCCCAAGACAAAGCCAAACATGCGCTCGGGCGTTCCACTTGTACTCAGGTGATCTCTGATTAGACGGGTTCCTAACACTAAACCACACATGTTTATGTGCCATAAACAGCTACCATAATATTGAGGGAGCGTAGGTCCCACATGCATGCTGGGCCCCTTTTATTTTTTGTCATTTTGGTGCAAAAATGGCCTCCATTGAATCTAAAGAATACAGGTACCAACATGCATTCCGAGCCCACTCCACACATCCCCTGGTGCCAAATGGCTACCAGTGGATGCAGTAAGAATACACCCCATACCTCTCCTGATGCCACAAGGCTTTCAGTGAGTGGGGGAGGGCGTGTCGAGCTTTATACTCGTGCTAATTAAAATCAACCTATGAGGCAAACAGGCAGTTCAGGAGTGCACAACCGACTAGAGTCAGCCACAACTCCAATACAAACTGCAAAGAATAACAAAAGGGGGTTAGTCAGCGCATCCCAATATGCAGGTGCACATTGCTATTGCTGAAAACAAAACTAAACTAAATATATAATGCAACAGCACTCTGCGATCCTAATAAAGTACAAAAAAGTATTTATATTGCTAATGCTATGCTTAAATTAGAGATACTTGGCAAATACATTTTGTACAAAATGATTTGAGCCCGTCTGCCACACGTCAAGACTATCTCTGATTAGATGAGTTCCTAACACTAAACCACACATGTTTATGTGCCATAAACAGCTACCATAACATTGAGGGAGCGTAGGCCAAAAAAAAGAAAATGTCATTTACAAAATGATCCAAACATGAAGCAGACATATGGGAAATGTAAAGTAATGACTATTTTAGGAGGTATCACTATCTGTTTTAAAAGCTGAGAAATTGAAATTGCGAATTTCCAAAAAATGTTGGCAAATTTGGTAGTTTTTTTATAAATAAAAATGAAATATTTTGACTAAAATTTTGCCACTGTCATAAAGTCCAATATGTGGCTAGAAAGCAATCTCAGAATGGCTTGGATAAGTAAAAGCGTTTTAAAGTTATCACCACATAAAGTGACACATGTCAGATTTGCAAAAAATGGCCTGGTCCTGAAGGGGTTAAATTACAGTTATATTTTTAACCGGATGCTTTATCTGTGTTTATGTTAATTGGAAAATCAATTTTTCACATGCATTTTATTTGCAAATACTCTGCAGAGTTGGAAGTAGCTAACATTGTGTTAATTATACTTCCCTCAAGAGTAATAAACTTAAATGTTCACAATTATGAATTTCTTTTAGGAATCTTGAATGAATTAGCAGCCGTCTCCTTAATTTATCCACACAAATTACAAAGCCTCCCAGACCATAATAACAACGGCACTTCTTCCCAGTATGAGAAACTTCATAAATTTGGTCAGTTAATTCTAGTGCTATTACCTCTAATGATATAGGACCCACAAAACAAAAGGCATCAATATTACAAAACAAAGGTCAACAATTAACCTCTTCTAACCTGGGCCAGTTTTCACCCTTCTACCCAGGCCATTTTTTGCAAATCTGACATGTGTCACTTTATGTGGTAATAGCTTTGGAACACTTATTTATCCAAGCCATTGTGAGGTTACTTTCTCGTAACACATTGTACTTCATGATAGTCTCAAATTTACCCAAAAATTAAAAAAAATTGCAATTTACAAAATTTCAATTTCTCTGCTTTTAAAACAGAAAGTGATACCTCATAAAATATTTATTACTTAACATTCCCCATATGTCTTCTTTATTTTGGCATTATTTTGTAAATTTCAATTTATTTTTTTAGGACGTTATAAGGCTTAGAATTTTAGAAGCAATTTTTAAAATTTTTAAGAATATTTCCAAAACCCACTTTTTAAGGACCAGCTCAGGTCTGGAGTCACTTTGTGGCACTTACATAGTGGAAACCCCTCATAAATGACCCCATCATAGAAACTATACCCCTCGAGTTACTCAAAACTTTTTGCAAACTTTGTTAACCCTTTAGGTGTTCCACAAGAATTAAAGGAAAATGGAGATGACATTTCTAAATTTCCCTTTTTGGCAGTTTTTCCATTTTAATCGATTTTTTTCTTTAACACATCGAGGGTAAATCAGCCAAACAAAACTCAATATTTATTACCCTGATTCTGCGGTTTACAGAAACACCTCACATGTGGTCGTAAACTGAGGTAAGGGCATGCGGCAGGGCACAGAAGAAATGGAGCGCCATATGGTTTTTGAAAGGCAGATTTTGCTAGTTTTTAGATGCCATGTCCCATTTGAAGCCCCCCTGATGCACCCTTACAGTAGAAACTGCCAAAAGTGACCTAATTTTAGAAACTAGGGGATAATATGCCAGTTTTATTGGTACTATTTTTGGGTACATATGATTTTTAATTGTTCTATATTACTGTTTTTGTGAGGCAAGGTAACCAAAAAATGGTTGTTTTGTCACAGTTTTTATTTTTTACAAAATTCATCTGACAGGGTGGATCATGTGCTATTTTTATAGAGCAGGTTTTTACGGATGCAATGATATCAAACATGTCTACTTTCTTTGTTTGTTTCAGTTTTACATAATGAAGCACTTTTGGGGAAAAATTTATGTTTTTGTGTTTTCATTTTAAGCCGATCTTCTTGTGCAGGGGCTTGTTTTTTGCAGGAAGAGTTGACCTTTTTATTGGCACCATTTTTGGTTATATATGATTTTTTGATGATTCATTACACTTTATGGGGCAAGGTGACCCAAAAATTGTTTGTTTTGGCACAGTTTTTATTTATTTATTTTTACAGCGTTCACCTGAGGGGTTAGGATCATGTGAAAATTTTTATGGAGTAGATCGTTACGGATGTGGCAATACATAAAATGTATACTTTTTCTTATTTATTTAAGTTTTACACAATAATAGCATTTTTGAAGCAAAAAAAAATTAATTTTAGTGTTTCCATTGTCTGAGAATCATAGCTTTATTATTTTTTGACCGATTGTCTTAGGTAAAGTCAAATTTTTTGCGGGAAGAGGTGACGGTTTGATTAGTACTATTTTGGGGAGTCATATGCCTTTTTGATCGCTTCGTGTTGCACTTTATGTGATGTTAGGTGACAAAAAATGGCTTTTTTGGCACTGTTTTATTAATTTTTTGCGGTGTTCACCTGAGGGGTTAAGTTATGTGATATTTTTATAGATCTGGTTGTTATGGATGTGGCGATACCTAATATGTATACTTTTTTATTTATTTCACTGTAACACAATAATAGCATATTTGAAACAAATAATTAATGTCTCCATATTCTGGGAGCTATCGTTTTTTTATTTTTTGAGCAATTTTATTATGTAACAGCTCATTTTTTGAGGGATGAGGTGACAGTTTTATTGGTACCATTTTGTGGGACATACACCTTTTTAATCACTTGGTGTTGCTTTTTTTGTGATGTAAAGTGACAAAAACAGCTTTTTTTGACACAGTTTTTTTTTTTATGGAGTTCAGATAGGGTGGATCATGTGGCATATTTATAGGCTCCCTCACCCGTCTCATGTTGACCGCGGCATAGAAGGGGTTAATCCGCCGTCATTGGCTTTTACAGCGATACTAGATACAGCAGGGCCCAGCTATCAGGGACTACCAGGCCCCTGCAGTTATCGGGCGGTACTGCTCCGGTGCCTGCCCGATCGATCACCATGACGTAATAGTATGTCAAAATGCAGCAAGTCACTTGCCGCCATGACATACTAGTCATATTTCAGGAAGGGGTTAAAGACGACTTTAAAGACAGCAAAAAAAAATGTCTGTGGTGAAACAAGGAGATCAGCTGGATACAATAAAGCTGCCCCTGACAAATGCATTTTATTTCTGCTTATGTGCACTCTTGATGAGGTGTTACTCTAGCACTGTTCCTCACCTTCGTCTGATCACAAGACTCCAGACACCTCTTCTGGTGAAATTATTTTGTGCTATTTAACTCAACACCTTAAATCCCCTGCAGGCTCCCACCTCCCCAATTTCCTTTTCGGAGTAAAGTGCTTTTCCGAGAATTAACAAAATCTTCCTTTCATTAAAGAAAGAAAAGCCATAAAAACCGAGTTCATGAATTGATTTATTATTTTTCAGTATTATGGTACTTTACTGTGATAACACAGTAGTATAAAGGCAAAAAGAAGGCTTTGAAAATTAAGAACTAGATCATTTTGATCAATAGTTCAAAACGATTCTGTAGCTAGTGACTTGGTTAGAGCTGCACAGCAAGACTAAGTCAACTGTGGTGATCACAAAGTAACTTCAGTTTATCCCAAGAGAAAAAAAATAAGTGACCTCAAGATTATTTCAAAAGCTACAAACATGTTGTGGAGCCTTCCTGTGAGATATTTTGTATATTACTATGTCGGTCTCATTCTCCTTTGCAAAAAAAAATTAACAGTGCCTAAACAGTATAGGCAGATCAATACAGGGAAATTTGGTTCAGTTTTTTATTTCTTTTTTCTAGTCAGCAGTATTTTTAAAGGGTGGAAAACTATAACGAAGTCTTAGTCTAGGTTCAAAACATTTGATGGGACTGTACAATACATTTTTTTGGCCCACAATTGACTATGTTGAGGCAAATTTATATTAACATATATGGACCAAAGATATGCTACAATGATTCTCTTTTGATGCTTGCCTGGCTTGAAATGTCTGTAGGAACCCATTCTGCTGTATATTCCAAACATTTACACTCATCCTTAAATATATTTCCCCACTGTTGAAACCTACTCCTTGTTGTGGATAAAATCAATCCAAGATTGTTTTTACTGCACAACATATCCAGAACTCATGGACAATCAGTGATAAAGGTTTAAAAGGTTGTCCAGCATTTGCTAAGAGATAGCCTATCCTCAGGATAGACCATTACTAGCTGCTCACTGGGGGTCTGACATCGTGAACCACGACGAATAGGAAATACACCGCATTGTCAACTCTGCAATGGAGCTCGTTACTACATTCTGCTCCCACTGACTACACTGACACTTTCTTTTTAGTTGCTGTGTAGTTGTGCTGTGTAGGTGCCAAATTCTGCCTATGGAGATGACAAACTGACAAACTGACAAATGGACAAACTATAACTGCCGGAAAATGGGATTAACAGTATAGTACCAGGGCACCAGAGGCGCAATGGAGAAATATCAATAACAGTATGAACAGGTTTACACAGAATGCTTGAACAAGAGTTAGGATAAATGTGTTCTAACAGCAAAACACATTAGAGTCCAGGGTACAATCGGCTAATATACTCCTATCTTTAACCTCTGCTAACCAGGGTACGATTAGTACCGGTGCACACTCACAGTTCTGGAGTTATCTTAACAGAGGTCTGTGATAGCGTCTTCTCCCACGAGGCTGATGCTTGTCTTGTCCGATGCGTGGTGGCCTGTGTCCTCTGGCTCATAAATCGATCCCTTGCTTTACTCAGCACGTGGCTTGCTTCTATCTCTCTCTCTCTGGGTTACAGCTGCAGCACTTTAGTTAAGAGTCTATATTGATCTGTCTTAAATGCAGCGAGCTTCTCAGGACTCCATCAGTCAGGCCCCGTGTCCTATCACTAGCCTTTACTTGGCTCCTAATATGGCTCCTAACATTCTCACAGCTCCCAGGGCACACACCCGTTCTCTAAACCCAGGAACTCCTGGCTCCTCCTCCTCCTGTGTTTCATAAAATCTTCAGCTTCCCCTTACTCAGAGCCATATAAACCTCTAGTGGTGGGAATAAATCATCACAGTCTATGTATTCTTACGATTCCAGCGGCTGGCCCTTACAGAGCTACACTCAAACAGCTGATCGGCAGGAGTGCAGGGTGTTCTTCCCCTTCAGATCAGCTATTGATGGCCTATCCTCAGAATAGGCGATAAATATTGGATCTTGGGGACTAAAACCGCTGGGACCCCTAGTGATTCCAAGAACTCATCTAATGTGATATGTAAAGTGATGATAATTACAATGACAATAATCTCCTCTTGATTCAAAACAAAAGTCAAGGATGTCACAAACCAAAGGGTGTAATACCACTGTGCCACACGTCCTACCTCCATTAAGGGTGTTGTCTAAGTGAACCCCTCATTCTTCACAGTGCCCCTGATGGTGGGGATAGGCTTTCCCGAGAGGAACACCAGATCACTACTAGAGATGTCCGGACTGCGAACAGTTCCCTGCGAACATAGCTTGTTCGCGTTCGCTTCTGCCAGCGAACATTATGCTATGTTCGATTCGCCCTGCCTAATGTTCTCTGTCCACCCCAACCGTCAAACCAAAAAAAAAATCCTTTCTGAAAATGATATATCATTAATAATCATTTTCTATCACATTTAACTTAAACCACTCAATTCATGCCAAAAGCCAGGTATGTGCAGGCTGACTATCTATCCATAAGACAGGGTGTCAGCATACCTTACAATGATAATCATGAGCTTTCAAACATAAGTTCTCAATCCAAAAGGAGAGAAATTGCCTAGCATTGGTTGGCTATCTAGAGGGGCCTGGACCCTAGACCATTATCATTAGGGCGACAAAAATTGTAATTTTATATGCCAGCCTAACTCCTCTCTCACTGCCTAAGAGAGCTGCATAAACATTTCCCAACATTTAAATCTCATTTGCATACACATGACCAAGAAATGCTAATGAGCAATATAGCAGTATCTGCCTTGTTTGTAAACTGAAACACGATTTGCATAGCTTTCCCATAGTCCCATGTTATGCAAATGAGTTTATATGACAAAACAGAATAGAAAGATTATAAAGTTAGTCTTTAAAAAATTGCAAAATCAAAAAAACTGTGCAGCCTTCCTAATCATTGAGATGAGAGCTAGGTGGCATAAAAAAAAAAAAAATTTAAAATGTTGTCACCCTAATGATAATCATCTATGTGCACAGGTCCCCTAGATACCAAACACTAAACAGACAATTTCCCTTCTGGGAAATTTCCCTTCTGGGAAAACTGGTTAATACCCAGGCTGCCTTGCTAAGGTATGCTGATGATCTGTCTGTCTGATGGATTGTTGGTCCTGCATATACCTGGTGCTCGGCGGCCATAGGGGAGAACTGTTCTGTGTTGTCCATTGAATGTTTTATGTCATAATACAAATAATAATAATAAGATTTTATGATAGGCAGGCTAGGGTAAATGTCTGTAAGTCTGTCTTTGTCTGTTTCATAAAATACAAAGATTAGTTTCTTTAGTCAGCTACCTTACTGTATGTTTGATTGAGTATTACACCTTAAAGGGACAGGCTGTTTTACCCTATAGAAATATATCTATATAAATATATATAGTCCTGTATTAGGATCCTTGATCTCAGAAAAATTATGCTATTATCATCAAACACTGTCTTTGCATAATGTCTATAAAACGTTTTTGTGCTACAGACCTCAAACTTTCCACACTTTTTCGGCCTATAGCGAAGTACGTTGCTTGTGCTTTATTAAGCGATCCCAACCTCGGGGCCCCTGGGACGGGCCCCGAACACCCACTTTTCCTTTTTACTTTGACAGGGAAAATTTTCAAATCGCTCCCACTCGCACAATTTTGAAGCTACGCTCCCCAAACTTGGATCACATATTGTTGGTGTCAACCCGAATAAATGGGTAAATTTGAGGGGACACCCCAAAGTGGGCGGAGCTACCAACGGCCAATGAAAATTTAGCAAATTTCTATACGCTACTCCTCCCACAGTTTTAGGATTACCAAACTTTGCACACTTGTTCGGCACATACCCGAATAGGTTGCTTGTGCTTTTTAACCGATCCCACCCTCCGGGCCCCTGGGACGGGCCCACAAAAACCTCTTTTTTTCCCATAGAGTTTTATTGGAAAAATGCAAACGTTTGTCACTCATACAGCTTCGGAGTGAAACTCACCAAACTTGGGTCACTTAGTCATGGGGTCAACCTGAAAATTTATGTCACATTTTGGGGACATTAAAAGTGGGCGGAGCTACAACCAATCAGATTTTCCCTATTGACTTCAATAGGGAAACTTTAAAAAGCTACCATTCTCACAGCATTTAAACGAGAATACCCAAACTTGGCACCGTGGGTCATTGGGTGACTGTGGTCAAAAATTTTATAAGTGGGCGGAGTCTAAATCGGCCAATCAAATTTCAGCAATTGGTTTAAATGGGAAAATTTTAAACTGCCGCTGCTCGTAGACGGTTATTGGCACAGTCTTCAAACTTGGCACAGTTGGTCATTGGAGGACTGGGATTAGAATTCTGAAAAGTGGGCGGGGCCAAAATCAACCAATCAGATTTCTTTGAGTGTGAAAAATGTGAAAATTTGAAAAATTTTAACTTCCAAAAATGCTGCAATTCTCAAATTTTTGATGTCAGGGGCTTCAAATTGCAGAAATCAGGTGGCAAGTTACATCAAATTCAAAATTAGAAAAAGTGGGCGGAGCTACAAACAACCAATCAGATTTTCCCTATTGACTTCAATGGGAAAACTTTAAAAGCTACCATTCTCACAGTATTTAAATGAGAATACCCAAACTTGGCACCGTGGGTCATTGGGTGACTGGGGTCAAAAATTTTATAAGTGGGCGGAGTCTAAATCGGCCAATCAAATTTCAGCAATTGGTTTAAATGGGAAAATTTTAAACTGCCGCTGCTCGTAGACGGTTATTGGCACAGTCTTCAAACTTGGCACAGTTGGTCATTGGAGGACTGGGATTAGAATTCTGAAAAGTGGGCGGGGCCAAAATCAACCAATCAGATTTCTTTGAGTGTGAAAAATGTGAAAATTTGAAAAATTTTAACTTCCAAAAATGCTGCAATTCTCAAATTTTTTATGTCAGGGGCTTCGAATTTCAGAAATCAGGTGGTAGGTTATGTCCAATTCAAAATTGGAAAAAGTGGGCAGGGCAAACTACAACCAATCAGATTTTCCCTATTGACTTCAATGGGAAAACTTTAAAAAGCTACCATTCTCACAGTATTTAAATGAGAATACCCAAACTTGGCACCGTGGGTCATTGGGGTCAAAATTGTTAAAAGTGGGCGGAGTCTATATCAGCCAATCAAATTTTAGCAATTGGTTTAAATGGGAAAATGTAAAACTGCCGCAGCTCGTAGCCTGTTATTGGCACAGTCTTCAAACTTGGCACAATTGGTCACTTGAGGACTGGCATTAAAATTCAAGAAAGTAGGTGGAGCCACAAACAGCCAATCATATTCCAAGCCAACATCCTGTGGTTTCTTCAGAAACAGCACTTTCTAGTTATTATTGTTGTTTGTATTATTACATAAAACATCCAATTACCAATACAGAACAGTTCTCTCCTATGGCCACCAAGCACCAGGTATATGCAGGGCCAACAATCCATCAGACAGACAGGTCATCAGCATACCTTAGCAAGGCAGCCTGGGTATTAACCAGTTTTTCCAAAAGGAAAATTGTCTATTTAGGGTTAGGTATCTAGGCGGACCTGTGCGCATAGATGATCATCATTAGGGTGACAACATTTTTTATTTTTTTTAATATGCCACCTAGCTCTCATCTCAATAATTAGGAAGGCTGCATAGTTTTTTTTTATTTTGCAATTGTTTAAAGACTAATTTTATAATCTTTCTATTCTGTTTTGTCATATAAACTCATTTGCATAACATGGGACAGCTATGCAAATTGTGTTTCAGTTTACAAACAAGGCAGATACTGCTATATTGCTCATTAGCATTTCTTGGCCATGTGTATGCAAATGAGTTTTAACATACAGTAAGGTAGCTGACTAAAAAACTAATCTTTGTATTTTTAAAACAGACAAAGACAGACTTACAGACATTTACCCTGGCCTGCCTATCATAAAATCTTATTATTATTTGTATTATTACATAAAACATTCAATGGACAACACAGAACAGTTCTCCCCTATGGCCGCCAAGCACCAGGTATATGCAGGACCAACAATCCATCAGACAGACAGATCATCAGCATACCTTAGCAAGGCAGCCTGGGTATTAACCAGTTTTCCCAGAAGGAAATTTCCCAGAAGGGAAATTGTCTGTTTAGTGTTAGGTATCTAGGGGGACCTGTGCACATAGATGATTATCATTAGGGTGACAACATTTTTTTTTTTTTTTTTTTTTTTTTATGCCACCTAGCTCTCATCTCAATGATTAGGAAGGCTGCACAGTTTTTTTGATTTTGCAATTTTTAAAGACTAACTTTATAATCTTTCTATTCTGTTTTGTCATATAAACTCATTTGCATAACATGGGACTATGGGAAAGCTATGCAAATCGTGTTTCAGTTTACAAACAAGGCAGATACTGCTATATTGCTCATTAGCATTTCTTGGTCATGTGTATGCAAATGAGATTTAAATGTTGGGAAATGTTTATGCAGCTCTCTTAGGCAGTGAGAGAGGAGTTAGGCTGGCATATAAAATTACAATTTTTGTCGCCCTAATGATAATGGTCTAGGGTCCAGGCCCCTCAAGATAGCCAACCAATGCTGACCAATTTCTCTCCTTTTGGATTGAGAACTTATGTTTGTTTGTCTAAATTGCTCAAACCTGTCATTGTAAGGTATGTTGACACCCTGTCTTATGGATAGATAGTCAGCCTGCACATACCTGGCTTTTGACATGGTGTAGAGTGATTTTTTTTATTTTACAAGTAATTAAAATATGTTAAATAACTAAATTAGTATTTAAAAGTAGGTTAGAAAATAAAATGTTAAGGTAGATTTAGATGTCATAAAATAGGTTAGCTAGAATGAGTCACTGTGGGTTTTAATATTCGCCTGCCAATAGAGGTCTATTGCAGTTCGCCCTGTTCGCCTGTTCGCGAACATTTGAGTAAGTTCGGGTTCGCGAACAGAAAATTTTATGTTCGCGACATCTCTAATCACTACCTCTTGAGGAGGATTGGCACACGAGGTATCTGGTCCAGGCAGACCAGGAAGTACCTCAGCAAGGTACCAGAGGTACAGACGTAGTCAGCAGGCCAAGTTATAACCAGGAGCAACAGTGCAGGACCGAAGGATGAGGCAGAGGTGAAGTCAGACAAGCAATAGGTCAGGGCAGGTGGCACAGGTACAGGTCAGGCAGTCTGGGTCAGCAACAGGGTCAAGGCAAGCAGGCAGGGATCAAACAGGTGGCTGAGTCCAGAAACACAAGCAAGGGTCAGGTACACAGGAACACAAGCAGAAAAATCAGCAACCTTTGCAGGACACAAGAACCTTGACACAGAGGCATCTGGGAGGGGGCTGAGCCACTTATCTAGGAGGGCTAGGATTGGTCAGTGAGGTCACATGATCTAACCCATAAAGCATAGGAAGTGACACGTGCTGCCCCTTAAGGAAGTTTCTGCAGGGATAAAGCAGCAAGCATGCTGTGGCCAGGGAAAGGAAACTATGGAGCAGATCAAACAGTACCTGGCTGCAAGGACAAAGCCCAGGACTGCACTGGTGAATGGAGAAACACAGGCAGCAGATCACCGCTGAACATAGCGCCCAGGACTGTGGCGCTAAACAGGAGAACAGGGGCGAACAGCAGCCACTGTTACAAAGGGTGCATACAATTTTTCTTATGGACACCAGAAATGGTTGTCAAAATTAAAGAGATGCATCAGACACTGCATTGTGTTTATCTGACCTTTATGGATTTCCATGAGTACATTTTATTTGTGTAGAAATCAGACTAATGGTTTTTAAAATCCAGAGCATGCCCTCAAATCCACACATTTTTTCCACTGCAAATCCACATCTATTTTGCAGCGAATCTGCTGCTCAGAAACAAAGCCAAAGATATTTTTGGTCTCTTATGATCTTTTATGGTCTCTAAAATAAATTACACAATAACGTTTTATGTAAATTGCCTAGTATGCAAGTCTTTAACAAATTACATTTGCATTTTGCTTAGAAGCCCTCAAATGGTGACTGTCATTTCAACAAACTTTGCATAAATGAATATAAGAATGAGGAACTCAAAGTGCAACTCCCCAGATTTCTGACAAATTTTAATTTAAAAACTTGTAATAAAGTTTGCCTTGGCCTCACCCACTTTATCTGACTTCTAAGTTGGAAAAAGTGGAAAAAGTGCTTCAAAAATATCGCACTTCTTGTGATCATTATATCTCTCAATGTATTTGCACTAGACAAATTCCATAAATACATTGATAAATCTCCGTCATATAGCTGTAAATAATTGTTTCTCTTCAGAAAATATATTACTAAATTGACTGCCTGTAACCAGGGAGCTCAGGGCATAGGAATTTTTACAGTTACCACTGACTGCAATGAAACCTGTAATTATCTCTTTGTGCTGAGCTCCCTCTAGTGGTGGCTGCATGAACATGCAGTGTTTTCAGGAACAGAAGAAGGAGTTCAGTGAGGGGGAGGGGGCACTCCACCTTGACTCTGTAGCAGTCTCACACTATGAAGGTAACTTACTAGACCTTGACGTGGTGTCCGAGCTTAAAACATGTCCTCCTAGTAGGATGTGTCGAACTAACCTGTCTATTTTAACATCAGTGTGAGGGTTTAGTATTTCCGCAGAGTGCACCTGCCTTTGCTATGGTTATGTTCATAATGATTAATGTCCTTTACTTTTAAGAATTCATCTAAGCCATTTTTAAAACTGTCCACTGTTCCTGCTTTGACCACGTCCTGAGATAGACTATTCCACAGATTCCCAGTGCTCACAGTAAAGAAGTCTGACCCTTGACGCCTCTGGACACTGAACTATTTCTTCTCCAGATGGAGGCAGTGCCCCTTTCTCTTTTTAGGGGATTTTACATGGAATAGCTTTTCAGCATATTTTTTTGTACGGTCCATTTATATATTTATATAGGTTAATCATGTCCCCATTAGACATCTCTTCTCAAGACTAAATAAATGTAATTCTGTTAATCTTTCCTCATAACTAAGATCCTCCATGCTCCAGTCCTTTCAGTTTCATCACTCTCTGTACTTTTTCCAGTTCCAGAGCATACCTTCTATTGGTGCCCAAAAGTGAACTGCATATTCCAGATGAGGCCGCACCAAAGCTTTGTAGTGGTAGTATTATATCCCTGCCCCATGTGTCCATGCCTTGTTAAATACATGACAATATCCTGCTAGTGATGGACGAACATTGGCCGAGATCAAATGCGCCTTCGCATCGTGCCCATTGACTTTAATAGCAGGCAAACCTGAAAAACCTTCAGGTCATATTTGCAGCCATCAAATACAAACTATGAGTGCACAAATAGTCCCACAACATGGACAGTGACATACGAGAGGGGGATCATTGGCAAAAATTCTGACAAAAATATAATCAGGGGCCATTTTCATGCGTCTTAAAGGGAAACTCTCAAAAACATGCCCTGCTGGAGCCTAGAAAATCTTTATTTCCTATCGGTTTGATGCATGCAAATGTGCAGCACTTCATGTTTTTGTATCCTGCCACAATTTTGTATCCAGTAAAAAAAATTTATATGTTAACTTACATTTTTCTTCTACCATGAAACCATTATAATGTACGGTGAGGCATCTGTTAACGCATACATTTTTGGCTAGCCCTAGTGTCAGAATAAGCACCAGTACACAGAGGAGCAGCGTGGTGGAGAGGGGAAGCCGCCATCTACTGACAGAGCGCTACCTGGTCCTGGTGGTCAGGGATGAGGACTGTGTTTCCCAACGATCATTTTCCTACTGGGAAATACAGGGCACAGTATAATACACTAGAATCCATATAATATAAAGATATTAGCCCTACCCCCAAATAATAATACAATAAGGTGGTCATTTATTATATAGAAAAACATCTATGTTAGGCATATTTCTGACACAGATTGTGATGCAAAGATCCTTAGCACTGAAATCTGCATATTTTTCCCGCTCATCTTAGGTCTAAAAAAGGTGGGGTGGACAGGGAAAGGGATACAGTTATGGCCATCCAGTTATTGGATACCACTGCCATACATTGACCAGAAAACACCTCTGTACAGTGACCGGATAACACCACCATACCGTGACCGGATAAATGGGAATAAGAGAGCACAGTACAAGATAGTGGTAAGAGGGCACAATGCAGAATATAATGGGGCACAGTACAGGGTGAGGGGCACAGTCACATGACCCTGTGAAATTAGAAGGTCATTATGGTGAATGCGGTTCATACGCCACCATAATGAGAGGCAGAGGAGTGAGACATAGGTGTGATTATGTGGCTAGAGATAAAAAATGTAATTGTCAGCCAGTACAGGCCCCAAAAATTAGCCAATAGGCATTCACCTGACATGAAAGAACTTTGGATTCTGTGGCTGGAGGTACATTAGGCAGTCACAGGATAAAAATGTAACTGTCGGCCAGTTCAGGCCCCAAAAATTAGCCCATAGGCATTCACCTGACAGCAAAGAACTTTGGAGTCTGCGACTGGAGGTACATGTGGTCACAGGATAAAAATGTGCAGGCCCCAAAAATTAGGCATTCACCTGACAGAAAATCCCTTTTATGCCGGTGAATATACATAAGACAAGGACCATTCTTTGTTCTGGGTGGTGGTGGATATTTGTGGGCTGACATGAGGAAATTCAATTACACATGGTCATCACAGGTGTTGAATTCCTCCGAGATCCATACCTCATTTATTTTTAGAAATGTGAGGTAGTCCACACTGTCATGAGCTAAGCAAGTTCCCATATTGGTCATGATCCTCCCTGCTGCACTGAACGTTCTTTTGGACAGGACACTCGATGAGGGGCAAGCCAAGAGTTCCATGGCAAATTGTGCCAGCTCTGGCCACAGGTCAAGCGTGCACACCCAGTAGTCAAGGGTTCCTCGCTTCTCAGAGTGTCTACATCGGCTGTTAACCCGATGTAGTCGGACACCTGTCAGTCTAGGTGTTCTCTGAGGCTGGATCCGCAGGACAGCCGTCGATGGGTTGGCTGCAAGAATTATCTCATATCCGAAGTGACCAACACATCTTCAAACCGCCCTCTTTTTGCAGGCACAGTAGGATTGGTACCCGCACCTATTTAGCTGTGGGTGGAAGTTCCTCTGCCAGTGCCCGCAACAGCAAAATGTAGCATCTCTCGCAGCAAGGCCTGGAAATGCTGCATTCTGACAGCCCTCTGTGATGCTGGATGCTGGTAACATATCTGCCATTTTGTGTTTGTACCGGGGGTCTAAGTACGTGGCCACCCAGTACAGGTCCTTGACTATATGCTTTTTATACGGGGGTCCGTCTTCAAATACTGGAGCATGAAGGCTCCCATTTGCACTAAATTGGAAGTAATGGAGCGCCCTGGCTCCTGCTCATCGCACAGGAGAAGGTCGTCCTCAGTCTCCTCCCCCCAGCCATGGAAAACACCAGGGATCCCCGAAAAGTTTGAAGCCTGTTCTTCTTGTTCCTGGCATCGTTGTCGCACCAACACACTACCAACTGTCAAATTGAGTGGGGTTAGCCACTGATCGGCCTGTGACCGCAGAGCTGGAAGCAGTGCAGGGCCGGTGTGGATCTTGGCTTCCAGGCACAACAACCACAGCGGTAACGTCTCACCTGACAGGTCAAATAGGTTCTGGGGAGCTTGGGGGGGGGTACAGCGGAAGAGGCGGTAGCAGTGGAAAAGGAGGAGTCAGCCAAGGAGAAAATGGAGGATGGAGTAGGAGAAGGAGAAGAAGAGGCAGGCCTGCATGCAATCCGTGGCGGTAACACCAAATCCACACGGGTGCCACGGGTTACATGCTTGACGGCCGTCAGAAGGTTCACCCAGTTGGCAGTAAAAGTTATGTACCTTCCCTGCCCGTGCTTGCTAGACCATGTGTCTGTGGTCAGATATATCTTGGCGCTGACAATGTGTGCCAGAGATATATTAACTTGCCGCTGAACGTGGCCATATGGCTCAGGGAATCCACCAATTTATATGGCAGTAGTTGGCGGACTATCAGTTCCGACAAGCCAAGGGTCAGCCGTTGGGCAAGAGGATTATCCGGCCACAGAAGCCTGCCTTGTGCCAGATAAATGTGACGATGGCATGGTGGAAGGTGAAGTGGAGGACAAATGGGAGGAGAGAGGAGAAGGAGAAGAGGCAGGACGTGGAGTGCCGGGAGTGTGGCTTTGTGGGTTCTGACGCGTTGTTTCCACTGGGCTCAGTGATGGGAGGCTAGGTGCCTTCCTAAGGCGGTCGTCCCTAGGTGAGTTTTGGGCTTACTGCGACTTATGCGTTGACAGCACAAGCTGCAGATGGCAACACTATTGTCAGCAGCTGACATGTTAAAAAAATGCCCACACTGCGGAGCCATGTTCCGGCTTCCTGGGAGCGCCAGATGTGACCGTGCATGGTGGATGGCTCGCTCAAGATACATTTTCAGTCTGCTTTTTGCCTCCTGTGCCCTGCGAGTACTGCCTGCTTCTCCTCCTTCTCCTCCCTCTCTGCTGCTCCATCTCTCCCTCTTAACTTCCCACCTCTTCCTCACTTGTGGGCACCCATGTGACACCCATTGACAAGTAATCATCGTCACCTTCACCACCACTGACATTAGAGATCTTGGAGTAGGCAGCAACAGCAGGGATCTCCCTCCTTGGGCTGATCTGAGTACTGTCGTCAGACTGCTGGGTGGCGGCCGTTGCTACCTCCTCTTCCTGATCCGATGCCAAGAATGGCTGCGCATCGGTATGGTCTGGGAATGGATGGAAAAAAAATAACTATGGTGGTGGTGGTGTCTTTTGGGGTGCACAGAGCAGAGGTGAGGAGGGTGCAGATACAGAGAATGAGGAGGGTGCAGAATTGGAAGGCTGAGTGAGCCACTCAACGAACTCTGGTGCGCCCTTTGAAGTTATTGCACGAGCCTTCTCCAACTAGTGTTGAGCGCGAATATTCGAATAGCGAATATTAATCGCGAATATTGCAACTTCGATAATTCGCGAATATTGCGAATATACTGCTATATATTCGTTATATCGAATATTCGTCATTTTTTCCATCTGAACAAATGATTCCTCCCTGCTTAAAATGCTTGTGGGTCAATGAGTCATCGGCCCACAAGCAAGAAGCAGGGAGGAATCATGACTTTAGATGTTGAAAAAAGACGAATATTCTAAAAAACGAATATATAGCACTATAGCGAATATATTCGCTTTGACATTTTTTAGAATATTCGTCTTTTTCCCCTCCAAACAGTACAGTTAAACTCCTTTGGCATACTCCTCTCACAAGCGCCCGTCACCATGGGAACGCCTGGTGGTTGAATATACCATCGGATCTGAGTTAGATCGTGAAAACTCAAATCCGATGGTATATTCTAACACAGAGGCTGCTCCCATGGTGATGGGGACGCTGAGTTAGAGTATGCCAACACGCGCAGCATATCGGCTCCTGCTGCCTGGAGGTACCTGTCCTCTGACAGGGCACTGTGATCTGCACTATCAGCCCCTCAGATGCCGCACCTGAGGGGCTAATAGTGCGATCACAGCACCCTGTCAGAGGTCGGGTGCCGCCGGCAGCAGTGCTCTCTCACTATTAAAACATCATGGGCAGTGCGCCTATCTCTCTCACCAGTATTACAAACACAATTGTGGCCAGTGCGATCCCTTTAAACATCAGTGCCAGGTGTGCCGACATCCTCCCCACTATCGCTGGTCAGTGCGCACACTCTCTCCTCCCAGTAAAACATTGCTGGCAGTGCGCCTCCTCCATCATCATGGTAGCGGCAGCTCGATCAGAGTCCCAGCAGTGTAATGCTGGGGCTCCGATCATGCCATGGCAACCAGGACGCTACTGCAGTCCTGGCTGCCATGGTTGTTAGTCAGCATTGTAGCTTACGCTAGCCGCCGGGCGCTCCTTCTTCTCAAACTCACAGTTTGAGGGGAAGGAGCGCCCGCGGCCCAGCGCAGGTAAGTACAATGCTGACTAATCAACCATGGCAGCCAGGACTGCAGTAGCGCCCTGGTTGCCATGGTAATCGATCGGAGCCCCAGCATTACACTGCTGGGACTCTGATCGGAGCTGCCGCTGCCACCAATGATGGGAGGGGGAGAGGGAGGCGCACTGCCAGCAATGATTTTTTACTGGGGAGGGAGGGGGATTGAGTGCGCACTGACCAGCGATAATTAATACGGGGGAGGGATTGTCGGCGCACACTGGCCACCAATGATGTTTAATAGGGGGATCGGCACTGGCCACCAATTATTGTTTGTAATACTGGTGAGGGGGAATTAGGGCGCACTGCCCATTAATGATTTTAATAGTGGGAGGCGCACTGCTGCCCGGGCGGCACCCGACCTCTGACAGGGTGCTAGATCCGCACTATTAACCCCTCAGGTGCGGCATCTGAGGGGTTAATAGTGCAGATCACAGTGCCCTGTCAGAGGACAGGTGCCTCCAGGCAGCAGGGAGCCGGTATGTATGCGCGTGTTGGTATACTTGACTAAGCTGTCCTCATCACCATGGGAACGCTTCTGTGTTAGAATATACCATCGGATTTGAGTTTTCACGATCTAACTCAGATCCGATGGTATATTCTAACCACCAGGCGCTCCCATGGTGACGGGACGCTTGTGGGGAGGAGTATGCCAAAGGGTTAACGAATATGGAATATAGCTATGCACTAGCAGTGCTAAGTTGAAATCGCAATGCGAATACTTTAAGTTAAATTAATCGCATTGTGATTTCAACTTAGCACTGCTGCTATATTCCATATTCGTTAACTTCGTTCTCATTCTAGCAAGCTGACCCATTATAAACCCAGCTCTAAGTTGAAATCGCAATGCGATTAATATAACTTGAATTAATCGCATTGCGATTTCAACGTAATTCCTCAAATCCGACAGTACATTTTAGTATATGGAGACGTTCCCATGGTGATGGGGACGCTCCATGAGCACGGAAGTTATGGTTGGCTTGGTAGAATTAGCGAATAGCTGAATATGACGAATGTATTCGTCATATTCCTCAAAACGAAGATAACGAAGTATTCTACATCTTCGCTTTAGCAACCTATTCGTCAACTTCGCTATTCGCTAATTCTAGCAATCAAATAGGAAGGTTGACTTACCAGACAGCTGTGTTAAATTCGCTATGCGATTTTTTTTTAATACAATAATTATATTACTTAATAAAATTATTATATTATATTATATTATTATTATTCTATTTATTAAAAAAAAAAAATCGCATAGCTGAATTAAACACAGTTGTCTCTATAGTCAACCTTCCTATTTGCTAGAATTAGCGAAGTTGACGAATAGGTTGCTAAAACGAAGATGTAGAATACTTCGTTATCTTCGTTTTGAGGAATATGACGAATACATTCGTCATATTCGTCATCCTCGCTAATTCTAGATATGAAACCAATAGGAAAGTAGCCTTAAGTTAAAATCGCAATATGCGATTATTTAAATCGCATGTTAATCGCGATAACTAGAAAAATGACGAATATTCGATTTCGACGAATATGAAACGAATATTCATACGAATATTCGCGAATTTCGTCGAAATCGAATATGGCACCTGCCGCTCATCACTATCTCCAACTTCCCACATAGGCTCCAGCCTGGTGCACCTGCCCGTCCCCTACCACCCCTGCAGAACAGCTAGCCTCATCCTCTGCCTGTCATTTTCTAAATGACACTGTGCCTAAGTCCATAAAGAAGAGCAGTATTTGTGGAAGAAGGTATATCGCAGGCCTCAATCAGTTAGTTGAAGCAGATATATCAAAACCCGCAATTTGTATTTTGTGGACGCAGGTATATGAAAAACCTCAATCACTATTTTGTGGAAGCTGATATATGGTGGGCCTCAATCAATTGTTAGTTGAAACAGGTATATTACCCTCAAGCAGTAATTTTGTGGACGCAGGTATATGAAAACCTCAATCACTATTTTGTGGAAGCTGATATATGGAAGGCCTTAATCAGTTGTTAGTTTAAGCAGGTATTTCACCCTTAAGCAGTAATTTTGTGGCCGCAGGTATATGAAAAACCTCAATCACTATTTTGTGGAAGCAGATATATGGAAGGCCTCAATTAGTTGTTAGTTGAAGCAGGTATATCAAAACCCTCAATCTGTATTTTGTGGATGCAGGTATATGAAAAACCTCAATCACTATTTTGTGGAAGCTGATATATGGCAGGCCTCAATCAGTAGTTTATCGAAGCATACAAATACACTATAATATACTTTCTATGTTAAAAAGTATCTTATAAGTATTTTACACCCTCTGTGTATCACACCTATCGATAGCACAATGTTACCAGTCCTTAAAAGGACTTTTGTGGCCCTATTAGCTTGCATTTGGTGTTCCTAACAGCCTGTCCCTGCTCCAAAATGCAACCTCGCCCTACACTGGCAAAACACATAATGTAAAATGGATGTTGTGTTCTTTTATAGGGTTAGGGGTGTGTCCATGTGCTGAAACGTCTCAATTGGCTGTCCCACGTGATGGATGTGTCATGGGTCAAGGTTTGGCGCAATGCAAAAAAATATGGCACGTGCGAATATCGCCATATGTTCGAATGTGTTAAGTTCGCTGCGAAAAGACTGCCGGGAGAACCGCAAGGCCACCTCTATATCCTGCTAGCCTTATGCATTATGCATTGTAGATCTATGATCTAAAAGGACACCCAAATCCTTCTCTACAAGTGACTCTCCCAGTGTTACCTCCCCTAGAACATATGATGCACGGAGATTATTACTACCCAGATGCACAACTGTACATTCATCCACATTGAACCTTATTTGTCAAGTTGATACCCAATCACTCAGAGTGTTCAAGTCAGGTTGTGGTTTTTGGACATCTTCCAAAGACTGCGCAGCACTACATAGCTTGGTGTCCCATCCTTGATATCATTAATAAATTAATTAAATAATAGGGGACCCAGCACTGAACCTTGGGATACACCACTTATAACCGGGGACCATTCTGAATAGGAATCATTGACCATGACTCGCTGGACATGGTCATTCAGCCAGTTTTTAATCCAATTGCAAACTATACTTTCCAAGTCTATAGACCTTATTTTACTTATTAAATGTCTATGAGGAACAAATGCCTTTGCAAAATCCAGAAACACTACATTTACAGCTGCACCTCTGTCTAGGCTTCTACTCACCTCCTCATAAAAATAAATTAGGTTAGTCTGACAACTTCTGTCCTAAGTGCTAAAAATGACCCCTCTTCCTCCTCCTCCTGGGCAACCTCCTCTTCCATCATTGCCCTAAGTGTTTTCTCAAGGAGACATAGAAGTGGTATTGTAACGCTGATAAAGGGGTCATCGCCACTGGCCATGTTATTGGAGTACTTGAAACAGCGCAACAGGGCACACAGGTCTCGCATGGAGGCCCAGTCATTGGTGGTGAAGTGGTGCTGTTCCGCAGTGCGACTGACCCGTGCATGCTGCAGCTGAAACTCCACTATGGCCTGCTGCTGTCTCTCCAGCATGTGCAAGGGGGAGTTCCACCTGGTGGGCACGTCGCATATTAAGCGGTGAGCGGGAAGGCCGAAGTTACGCTGTAGCACAGACAGGCGAGCAGTAGCAGGATGTGAACGCCGGAAGCGCAAACAGACGGCCCGCACTTTATGCAGCAGCTCTGACATGTCGGGGTAGTTGTGAATGAACTTCTGCACCATCAAATTCAGCACATCCTCCAGGCAAGGGATGTGCGTCAAACCGGCTAGTCCCAGAGCTGCGACGAAATTTCGCCGATTATCGCACACCACCAGGCCGGGCTTGAGGCCCACCAGCAGCAACCACTCGTCGGTCTGTTGTTCAATTCCCCGCCACAACTCCTGCACGGTGTGGGGCCTGTCCCCCAAACATATGAGTTTCAGAATGGCCTGCTGACATTTACCCTGGGCTGTCCTGAAGTTGGTGGTGAAGGTGTGTGGCTGACTGGATGAGCTGGTGGAAGAATAGGAGGAGGAAGCCGAGTAGGAGGAGGAGGCTACAGGAGGCAAAGAATGATTCCCTGCGATCCTTGGCGGCGGAAAGACGTGCGCCAAAGAACTCTCCGCCTTGGGCCCAGCCACCACTACATTTATCCAGTGTGCAGTTAGGGAGATATAGCGTCCCGTGCTTACTGGTCCACGTATCTGTGGTTAGGTGGACCTTGCCACAGATGGCGTTGCGCAGTGCACACTTGATTTTATCGGATACTTGGTTGTGCAGGGAAGGCACGGCATTCTTGGAGAAGTAGTGGCGGCTGGGAACAACATACTGTGGGACAGCCATTGCTATCAGCTGTTTGAAGCTGTCTGTGTCCACCAGCCTGAATGACAGCATTTCAAAGGCCAGTAGTTTAGAAATGCTGGCATTCAGGCCCAGGGCTTGAGGGTGGCTAGGTGGGAATTTACGCTTTCTCTCCCAGGTTTGTGAGATGGAGAGCTGAACGCTGCCGTGTGACATGGTGGGGATGCTTGGTGACGGAGGTGGTGGTGTTGGTGGCACATCCTCTGTTTGGTGGGAGGCGGAGGAAGAGGCTGAGGCAGCAGCAGAAGAGGGAGCAGGGGGAGCCTGAGTGAGTTCCTTGCTTTTAAGGTGTTTACTCCACTGCAGTTCATGCTTTGCATGTAGATGCCTGGTCATGCAGGTAGTGCTAAGGTGCAGAACGTTAATGCCTCACTTCAGGCTCTGATGGCACAGCGTGCAAACCACTCGGGTCTTGTCATCAGCACATTGTTTAAAGAAATGCCGTGCCAGGGAACTTCTTGAAGCTGCCTTTGGGGTGCTTGGTCCCTGGTGGCGGTGGCCAGTAGCAGGCAAACTCTCTTGGCGGCGGCTGTTCTGCTTTTGCCCCCTGCTCCCTCTTTTGCTACGCTGTTGGCCCGGTCTCACCACTGCCTCTTCCTCTGAACTATGAAAGTCAGTGGCACGACCTTCATTCCATGTGGGGTCTAGGACCTCATTGTCCCCAGCATCGTTTTCCACACAGTCCCTGACCTCCTGTTCGGTCTGCACACTGCAAAAAGACGCAGCAGTTGGCACCTGTGTTTCATCATCATCAGAAACGTGGGGACTCCGATGAGGTGGTATTCCGATGTCCTCATCATCAGGAAACATAAGTGGTTGTGCTTCAGTGCATTCTATGTCTTCCACCACTGGGGAAGGGCTAGGTGGATTCCCTTGGGAAACGCTGCCAGCAGAGTCCTCAAACAGCATAAGACACTGCTGCATAACTTGAGGTTCAGACAGTTTCCCTGGTATGCATGGGGGTGATGTGACAGATTGATGGGCTTGGTTTTCAAGCGCCACCTGTGTGCTTTCTGCAGAAGACTGGGTGGGAGATAATGTTGTGAACGTGCTGGATCCCCTGTTGGCCACCCAATTGACTAGCGCCTGTACTTGCTCAGGCCTTACCATCCTTAGAACGGCACCCACCAAATATCGCTGTAAATTCTGGCGGGTACTGGAACCTGAGGTAGTTGGTTCACTAGGACGTGTGGCTGTGGCAGAACGGCCACATCTTCTCCCAGCACCAGAGGGTCCACTAACAACACCACGACCATGTCCGCGTCCCTTACTAGAAGTTTTCCTCATTGTTACCGTTCACCATAATAAGAAAAAAATTATTTGGCCCAATGTATTGAATTCAAATTCAGGCCTTTTTTTATAGGCACCTAACACTATCTGGCTATTTATGTACCGTATTCCACTAATTCAGACACCACAGTAGCCACAGATTTAGGGGAATATCAATTGTAGGCCTAGTATTTAGACCCTGGATGAAAGGTATCCTTTTAAGGACAGATTTACACTTTGAGATGCACAGTAGCGTGTGAAAAAATTATAGGATTATCCTTTTAGCACTTATATTTTAACACATTGTGTAATATACCCTTTAACGGAAAGAAATACACTTAGAGATGCAAAAAAGTGTGTGCCAAATCTAGAGGATTATGCTGTATTTTAACACTTACTGTAAAATACCCTTTAAAGGATATAAATACACTTAGAGATGCACGCTGAGTGTAATATACCCTTTAACGGACAGATTAACACTTGGCCTGCAGCTGGAACAGCAGGTTTTGGGAATTGCTATTTTGGCAATTGAATTTCACCAGAGAAAATAATATATCCTTTGACTGATACTATTGAACTTGGCCAGCCACAGCTGAAACCAATGTTTTATGGTATTGCTATTTTGGCAATTGAATTTCACCCCAGAACAAAATATATCCTTTGACGGACACTATTAATCTTGTCCAGTCACAGCTGGAACACCAGATTTACTGTATTTCTATTTTTGCAACTGAATTTCACCTCAGAAAATATTTTATATTATGACGGACACTATGAAACTTGTCCAGTCACAGCTGGAACACCAGATTTACGGTATTTCTATTTTTGCAACTGAATTTCACCGCAGAAAATAATAAATCCTATGACAGAAACTATGAAACTTGTCCAGTCACAGCTGGAACACCAGATTCAGGGTATTTCTATTTTGGCAACTCAATTTCACCCCAGAAAATAATAAATCCTTTGCCGGACACTATTAAACTTGGCCAGCCACTGCTGGACACCAGATTTACGGTATTGTTATTTTGGCAATTGAATTTCACCGCAGAACAAAATATATCCTTTGCCGGACACTATTAAACTTGTCCAGTCACAGCTGGAACACCAGATTTACGGTATTTCTTTTTTTGCAACTGAATTTCACTGCAGAAAATAATATATCCTATGACGGACACTATGAAACTTGTCCAGTCACAGCTGAAACACTAGATTTACGTTATTTCTATTTTTGCAACTGAATTTCACCCTAGAAAAAAAAAAATAATCCTTTGCCGGACACTATGAAACTTGTCCATTCACAGCTGGAACACCAGATTTACGTTATTTATATTTTTGCAACTGAATTTCACCCCAGAAAATAATATATTTTTTGACGGACACTATTAAACTAGGCCAGCCACAGCTGAAACCACTGATTTATGGTATTGCTATTTTGGCAATTGAATATAATCCCAGAACAGAATATATCCTTTGCCGGACACTATTAAACTTGTCCAGTCAGAGCTGAAACACCAGATTTATGGTATTTCTATTTTTGCAACTGAATTTCACGGCAGAAAATATTTTATATTATGAAGGACACTATAAAACTTGTCCAGTCACTGCTGGAACACGAGATTTACGGTATTTCTATTTTTGCAACTGAATTTCACCACAGAAAATAATATATCATATGACGGACACTATGAAACTTGTCCAGTCACAGCTGGAACAACAGTTTTAATGTATTTCTATTTTGGCAACTTAATTTCACCCCAGAAAATAATGAATCCTTTGACGGACACTATTAAACTTGGCCAGCCACTGCTGGGACACCATATTTACGGTATTGCTATTTTTGCAATTGAATTTTACCCCAGAACAAAATATATTCTTTGCCACACATTATTAAACTTGTCCAGTCACAGCTGGAACACCAGATTTACGGTTTTTCTATTTTTGCAACTGAATTTCACCGCAGAAAATAATATATCCTATGACAGAAACTATGAAACTTGTCCAGTCACAGCTGGAACACCAGATTCAGGGTATTTCTATTTTGGCAACTCAATTTCACCCCAGAAAATAATAAATCCTTTGCCGGACACTATTAAACTTGGCCAGCCACTGCTGGACACCAGATTTACGGTATTGTTATTTTGGCAATTGAATTTCACCGCAGAACAAAATATATCCTTTGCCGGACACTATTAAACTTGTCCAGTCACAGCTGGAACACCAGATTTACGGTATTTCTTTTTTTGCAACTGAATTTCACTGCAGAAAATAATATATCCTATGACGGACATTATGAAACTTGTCCAGTCACAGCTGAAACACTAGATTTACGTTATTTCTATTTTTGCAACTGAATTTCACCCTAGAAAAAAAAAAAATCCTTTGCCGGACACTATGAAAATTGTCCATTCACAGCTGGAACACCAGATTTACGTTATTTATATTTTTGCAACTGAATTTCACCCCAGAAAATAATATATTTTTTGACGGACACTATTAAACTAGGCCAGCCACAGCTGAAACCACTGATTTATGGTATTGCTATTTTGGCAATTGAATATAATCCCAGAACAGAATATATCCTTTGCCGGACACTATTAAACTTGTCCAGTCAGAGCTGAAACACCAGATTTATGGTATTTCTATTTTTGCAACTGAATTTCACGGCAGAAAATATTTTATATTATGAAGGACACTATAAAACTTGTCCAGTCACTGCTGGAACACGAAATTTACGGTATTTCTATTTTTGCAACTGAATTTCACCACAGAAAATAATATATCATATGACGGACACTATGAAACTTGTCCAGTCACAGCTGGAACAACAGTTTTAATGTATTTCTATTTTGGCAACTTAATTTCACCCCAGAAAATAATGAATCCTTTGACGGACACTATTAAACTTGGCCAGCCACTGCTGGGACACCATATTTACGGTATTGCTATTTTTGCAATTGAATTTTACCCCAGAACAAAATATATTCTTTGCCACACATTATTAAACTTGTCCAGTCACAGCTGGAACACCAGATTTACGGTTTTTCTATTTTTGCAACTGAATTTCACCGCAGAAAATATTTTATATTATGACGGACACTATGACACTTGTCCAGTAACAGCTGGAACACCAGATTTACTGTATTTCTATTTTGTCAACTGAATTTCACCCCAGAAAAAAATATATCTTTTGCCGGACACTATAAAACTTGGCCAGCCACAGCTGAAACCACTGATTTATGGTATTGCTATTTTGAAAATTGAATTTCACCCCAGAAAAAAATATATCCTTTGCCGGACATTATTAAACTTGTCCAGCCACAGCTGGAACAACAGATTTATGGTATTTATATTTTTGCAACTGAATTTCACCGCAGAAAAGAATATATCCTTTGACGAACACTATTAAACTTGGCCAGCCACAGCTGAAACCACTATTTGTCAACTGAATTTCACCCCAGAAAAAATATATCTTTGCCGGACACTATAAAAATTGGCCAGCCACAGCTGAAACCACTGATTTATGGTATTGCTATTTTGAAAATTGAATTTCACCCCAGAAAAAAATATATCCTTTGCCGGACATTATTAAACTTGTCCAGCCACAGCTGGAACAACAGATTTATGGTATTTATATTTTTGCAACTGAATTTCACCGCAGAAAAGAATATATCCTTTGACGAACACTATTAAACTTAGCCAGCCACAGCTGAAACCACTGATTTATGGTATTGCTATTTTGGCAATTGAATTTTACCCCAGAACAAAATATATCCTTTGCCGTACACTATTAAACTTGCCCAGTCACAGCTGGAACACCAGATTTACGGTATTTCTATTTTTGCAATTGAATTTCACCACAGAAAATAATATATACTATGACGGACCTTATAAAACTTGTCCATTCACAGCTGGAACAACAGTTTTAATGTATTTCTATTTTGGCAACTGAATTTCACCTCAGAAAATAATTAATCCTTTGACGGACACTATTAAACTTGGCCAGCCACTGCTGGGACACCATATTTACGGTATTGCTATTTTGGCAATTGAATTTTACCCCAGAACAATATATATCCTTTGCCGCACACTATTAAACTTGACCAGTAACAGCTGGAACACCAGATTTACGGTATTTCTATTTTTGCAACTGAATTTCACCGCAGAAAATAATATATCCTATGACAGACACTATGAAACTTGTCTAGTCACAGCTGGAACACCAGATTCAGGGGATTTCTATTTTGGCAACTCAACTTCACCCCAGAAAAAAATATATCCTTTGCCGGACACTATTAAACTTGTCCAGTCACATCTGGAACACCAGATTTACGGTATTTCTATTTTTGCAATTGAATTTCACCACAGAAAATAATATATCCTATGACGGACATTATGAAACTTGTCCATTCACAGCTGGAACAACATTTTTAATGTATTTCTATTTTGGCAACTGAATTTCACCCCAGAAAATAATGAATCCTTTGACAGACACTATTAAACTTGGCCAGCCACTGCTGGGACACCAGATTTACGTTACTGCTATTTTGGAAATTGAATTTCACCCCAGAAAAAAATATAACCTTTGCCGGACAGTATTAAACTTGTCCAGCCACAGCTGGAACAACCAGATTTATGGTATTTATATTTTTACAACTGAATTTCACCGCAGAAAATAAAATATCCTTTGACGGACACTATTAAACTTGGCCAGCCACTGCTGGGACACCAGATTTACGGTATTGCTATTTTGGCAATTGAATTTTACCCCAGAGCAAAATATATCCTTTGCCGCACATTAATAAACTTGTCCAGTCACAGCTGGAACACCAGATTTACGGTATTTCTATTTTTGCAACTGAATTTTACCGCAGAAAAAAGAATACCTTATGACAGACACTATGAAACTTGTCCAGTCAAAGCTGGAACACCAGATTCAGGGGATTTCTATTTTGGCAACTCAATTTCACCCCAGAAAATAATAAATCCTTTGCCGAACACTATTAAACTTGGCCAGCCACTACTGGACACCAGATTTACTGTATTGCTATTTTGGCAATTGAATTTCACCCCAGAACAAAACATATCCTTTGCTGGACAGTATTAAACTTGTCCAGTAACAGCTGGAACACAAGATTTACGATATTTCTATTTTCACAACTGAATTTCACCCCAGAAAATAATAAATCCTTTGACGAACACTATTAAACTTGGCCAGCTACTGCTGGGACACCAGATTTACGGTCTTGCTATTTTGGCAATTGACTTTCACCCCAGAACAAAATTTATCCTTTCCCGGACACTATTAAACTTGTCCAGTCATAGCTGGAACACCAGATTTATGGTATTTCTATTTTTGCAACAAAATTTTACCGCAGAAAATAATAAATCCTATGACGGACACTATGAAACTTGTCCAGTCACATCTGGAACACCAGATTTACTGTATTTCTATTTTGGCAACTGAATTTCATCCCAGAATATAATAAATCCTTTGCGAGACACTATTAAACTTGGCCAGCCACTGCTGGGACACCAGATTTACAGTATTGATATTTTGGCGATTGAATTTCACCCCAGAACAAAATATATCCTTTGCCGGACACTATTAAACTTGTCCAGTCACAGCTGGAACACCAGATTTACGGTATTTCTTTTTTTGCAACTGAATTTCACTGCAGAAAATAATATATCCTATGACGGACACTATGAAACATGTCCAGTCACAGCTGAAACACCAGATTTACGTTATTTCTATTTTTGCAACTGAATTTCACCCCAGAAAAAAAAAAATCCATTGCTGGACACTATGAAACTTGTCCATTCACAGCTGGAACACCAGATTTACGTTATTTATATTTTTGCAACTGAATTTCGCCCCAGAAAATAATATATTTTTTGACGGACACTATTAAACTAGGCCAGCCACAGCTGAAACCACTGATTTATGGTATTGCTATTTTGGCAATTGAATATAACCCCAGAACAAAATATATCCTTTGCCGGACACTATTAAACTTGTCCAGTCACAGCTGGAACACCAGATTAACAGTAGACCTATTTTTGCAACTGAATTTCACCACAGAAAATAAATATATCCTTTGCCGGACACTATGAAACTTGTCTAGTCACAGCTGGAACACCAGATTTACGTTATTTATATTTTTGCAACTGAATTTCGCCCCAGAAAATAATATATTTTTTGACGGACACTATTAAACTAGGCCAGCCACAGCTGAAACCACTGATTTATGGTATTGCTATTTTTGCAACTGAATTTCATCCCAGAAAAAAAAAAATCCTTTGCCGGACACTATGAAACTTGTCCAGTCATAGCTGGAACACCAGATTTACGTTATTTATATTTTTGCAACTGAATTTCGCCCCAGAAAATAATATATTTTTTGAGGGACACTATTAAACTAGGCCAGCAACAGCTGAAACCACTGATTTATGGTATTGCTATTTTGGCAATTGAATATAACCCCAGAACAAAATAAATCCTTTGCCGGACACTATGAAACTTGTCCAGTCATAGCTGGAACACCAGATTTACGTTATTTATATTTTTGCAACTGAATTTCACCCCAGAAAAAAAAAAAATCCTTTGCCGGACACTATGAAACTTGTCCAGTCATAGCTGGAACACCAGATTTACGTTATTTATATTTTTGCAACTGAATTTCGCCCCAGAAAATAATATATTTTTTGAGGGACACTATTAAACTAGGCCAGCCACAGCTGAAACCACTGATTTATGGTATTGCTATTTTGGCAATTGAATATAACCCCAGAACAAAATAAATCCTTTGCCGAACACTATTAAACTTGTCCAGTCACAGCTGGAACACCAGTTTTACGGTAGATCTATTTTTGCAACTGAATTTCACGACAGAAAATAATATATCCTATGACAGACACTATGAAACTTGTCCAGTCACAGCTGGAACACCAGATTTACTGTATTTCTATTCTGGCAACTGAATTTCACCCCAGAAAATAATAAATCCTTTGACGGACACTATTAAACTTGGCCAGCTACCGCTGGGACACTAGATTTACGGTATTGCTATTTTGGCAATTGACTTTCACCCCAGAACAAAATATATCCTTTCCCGGACACTATTAAACTTGTCCAGTCACAGCTGGAACACCAGATTTACGGTATTTCTTTTTTTCCAACTGATTTTCACTGCAGAAAATAACATATCCTATGACGGACACTATGAAACTTGTGCAGACACAGCTGAAACACCAGATTTACGTTATTTCTATTTTTGCAACTGAATTTCACCCCTTGAAAAAATATATCCTTTGCTGGACACTATTAAACTTGTCCAGTCACAGCTGGAACACCAGATTTACGGTATTTCTATTTTTGCAACTGAATTTCACCGCAGAAAATAAGATATCCTATGACGGACACTATGAAACTTGTCCAGTCACAGCTGGAACACCAGATTCACTGTATTTCTATTTTGGCAACGGAATTTCACCCCAGAAAATAATAAATCCTTTGCCGGACACTACTAAACTTGGCCAGCTACTGCTCGGACACCAGATTTACGGTATTGCTATTTTGGCAATTGAATTTCACCCCAGAACAAAATATATCCTTTCCCGGACACTATTAAACTTGTCCAGTCACAACTGGAACACCAGATTTACGGTATTTCTTTTTTCCAACTGATTTTCACTGCAGAAAATAACATATCCTATGACGGACACTATGAAACTTGTGCAGACACAGCTGAAACACCAGATTTACGTTATTTCTATTTTTGCAACTGAATTTCACCCTTGAAAAAATATATCCTTTGCTGGACACTATTAAACTTGTCCAGCCACAGCTGGAACACCAGATTTACGGTATTTATATTTTTGCAACTGAATTTCACCCCAGAAAATAATATATCCTTTGACGGACACTATGAAACTTGTCCAGTCACAGCTGGAACACCAGATTTAAGTTATTTATATTTTTACAACTGAAAATAATATATCCTTTGACGGACACTATTAAACTAGGCCAGCCACAGCTTAAACCACTGATTTATGTTATTGCTATTTTGGCAATTGAATTTCACCCCAGAACAAAATATATCCTATGACGGGCACTATAAAACTTGTCCAGTCACAGCTGGAACACCAGATTTACTGTATTGCTATTTTAGCAATTGAATTTCACCCCAGAACAAAATATATCCTTTTCCGGACACTATTAAACTTGTCCAGTCACAGCTGGAACTCCAGATTTACGGTATTTCTATATTTGCAACTTAATTTCACCCCAGAAAAAATATATCCTTTGCCGGACACTATTAAACTTGTCCAGTCACAGCTGGAACACCAGATTTACGGTATTTCTATTTTTCCAACTGAATTTCACTGCAGAAAATAATATATCCTATGACGGACACTATGAAACTTGTGCAGACACAGCTGAAACACCAGATTTACGTTATTTCTATTTTGGCAACGGAATTTCACCCCAGAAAATACTAAATCCTTTGCCGGACACTACTAAACTTGGCCAGCTACTGCTCGGACACCAGATTTACGGTATTGCTATTTTGGCAATTGAATTTCACCCCAGAACAAAATATATCCTTTCCCGGACACTATGAAACTTGTCCAGTCACAACTGGAACACCAGATTTACGGTATTTCTTTTTTTCCAACTGATTTTCACTGCAGAAAATACCATATCCTATGACGGACACTATGAAACTTGTGCAGACACAGCTGAAACACCAGATTTACGTTATTTCTATTTTTGCAACTGAATTTCACCCTTGAAAAAATATATCCTTTGCTGGACACTATTAAACTTGTCCAGCCACAGCTGGAACACCAGATTTACGGTATTTATATTTTTGCAACTGAATTTCACCCCAGAAAATAATATATCCTTTGACGGACACTATGAAACTTGTCCAGTCACAGCTGGAACACCAGATTTAAGTTATTTATATTTTTACAACTGAAAATAATATATCCTTTGACGGACACTATTAAACTAGGCCAGCCACAGCTTAAACCACTGATTTATGTTATTGCTATTTTGGCAATTGAATTTCACCCCAGAACAAAATATATCCTATGACGGGCACTATAAAACTTGTCCAGTCACAGCTGGAACACCAGATTTACTGTATTGCTATTTTAGCAATTGAATTTCACCCCAGAACAAAATATATCCTTTTCCGGACACTATTAAACTTGTCCAGTCACAGCTGGAACTCCAGATTTACGGTATTTCTATATTTGCAACTTAATTTCACCCCAGAAAAAAATATATCCTTTGCCGGACACTATTAACTTGTCCAGTCACAGCTGGAACACCAGATTTACGGTATTTCTTTTTTTCCAACTGATTTTCACTGCAGAAAATAACATATCCTATGACGGACACTATGAAACTTGTGCAGACACAGCTGAAACACCAGATTTACGTTATTTCTATTTTGGCAACGGAATTTCACCCCAGAAAATACTAAATCCTTTGCCGGACACTACTAAACTTGGCCAGCTACTGCTCGGACACCAGATTTACGGTATTGCTATTTTGGCAATTGAATTTCACCCCAGAACAAAATATATCCTTTCCCGGACACTATTAAACTTGTCCAGTCACAGCTGGAACACCAGATTTACGGTATTTCTTTTTTCCAACTGATTTTCACTGCAGAAAATAACATATCCTATGACGGACACTATGAAACTTGTGCAGACACAGCTGAAACACCAGATTTACGTTATTTCTATTTTGCAACTGAATTTCACCCCATGAAAAAATATATCCTTTGCTGGACACTATTAAACTTGTCCAGCCACAGCTGGAACACCAGATTTACGGTATTTATATTTTTGCAACTGAATTTCACCCCAGAAAATAATATATCCTTTGACGGACACTATGAAACTTGTCCAGTCACAGCTGGAACACCAGATTTAAGTTATTTATATTTTTACAACTGAAAATAATATATCCTTTGACGGACACTATTAAACTAGGCCAGCCACAGCTTAAACCACTGATTTATGTTATTGCTATTTTGGCAATTGAATTTCACCCCAGAACAAAATATATCCTATGACGGGCACTATAAAACTTGTCCAGTCACAGCTGGAACACCAGATTTACTGTATTGCTATTTTAGCAATTGAATTTCACCCCAGAACAAAATATATCCTTTTCCGGACACTATTAAACTTGTCCAGTCACAGCTGGAACTCCAGATTTACGGTATTTCTATATTTGCAACTGAATTTCACCCCAGAAAAAAATATATCCTTTGCCGGACACTATGAAAATTTTCCAGTCACAGCTGGAACACCAGATTTATGTTATTTATATTTTTGCAACTGAATTTCGCCCCAGAAAATAATATATTCTTTGACGGACACTATTAAAATAGGTCAGCCACAGCTTAAACCACTGATTTATGTTATTGCTATTTTGGCAATTGAATTTCACCCCAGAACAAAATATATCCTTTGCCGGACACTGTTAAACTTGTCCAGTCACAGCTGGAACACCAGATTTAGAGTATTTCTATTTTTGCAACTGAATTTCACCGAAGAAAATAATATATCCTATGACAGACACTTTGAAACTTGTCCAGTCACAGCTGGAACACCAGATTTAGGGTATTTCTATTTTGACAACGGAATTTCACCCCAGAAAATAATAAATCCTTTGCCGGACACTATTAAACTTGGCCAGCCACTGCTGGGACACCAGATTTACGATATTGCTATTTTGGCAATTGAATTTCACCCCAGAACAAAATATATCCTTTGCCGGACACTATTAAACTTGTCCAGTCACAGCTGGAACACCAGATTTACGGTATTTCTATTTTTCCAACTGATTTTCACTGCAGAAAATAACATATCCTATGACGGACACTATGAAACTTGTGCAGACACAGCTGAAACACCAGATTTACGTTATTTCTATTTTTGCAACTGAATTTCACCCCTTGAAAAAATATATCCTTTGCTGGACACTATTAAACTTGTCCAGCCACAGCTGGAACACCAGATTTACGGTATTTATATTTTTGCAACTGAATTTCACCCCAGAAAATAATATATCCTTTGACAGACACTATGAAACTTGTCCAGTCACAGCTGGAACACCAGATTTAAGTTATTTATATTTTTGCAACTAATTTCACAGAAAATAATATATCCTTTGACGGACACTATTAAACTAGGCCAGCCACAGCTTAAACCACTGATTTATGTTATTGCTATTTTGGCAATTGAATTTCACCCCAGAACAAAATATATCCTATGACGGACACTATGAAACTTGTCCAGTCACAGCTGGAACACCAGATTCGCTGTATTTCTATTTTGGCAACGGAATTTTACCCCAGAAAATACTAAATCCTTTGCCGGACACTACTAAACTTGGCCAGCTACTGCTCGGACACCAGATTTACGGTATTGCTATTTTGGCAATTGAATTTCACCCCAGAACAAAATATATCCTTTCCCGGACACTATTAAACTTGTCCAGTCACAACTGGAACACCAGATTTACGGTATTTCTTTTTTTCCAACTGATTTTCACTGCAGAAAATAACATATCCTATGACGGACACTATGAAACTTGTGCAGACACAGCTGAAACACCAGATTTACGTTATTTCTATTTTTGCAACTGAATTTCACCCCTTGAAAAAATATATCCTTTGCTGGACACTATTAAACTTGTCCAGCCACAGCTGGAACACCAGATTTACGGTATTTATATTTTTGCAACTGAATTTCACCCCAGAAAATAATATATCCTTTGACGGACACTATGAAACTTGTCCAGTCACAGCTGGAACACCAGATTTAAGTTATTTATATTTTTACAACTGAAAATAATATATCCTTTGACGGACACTATTAAACTAGGCCAGCCACAGCTTAAACCACTGATTTATGTTATTGCTATTTTGGCAATTGAATTTCACCCCAGAACAAAATATATCCTATGACGGGCACTATAAAACTTGTCCAGTCACAGCTGGAACACCAGATTTACTGTATTGCTATTTTAGCAATTGAATTTCACCCCAGAACAAAATATATCCTTTTCCGGACACTATTAAACTTGTCCAGTCACAGCTGGAACTCCAGATTTACGGTATTTCTATATTTGCAACTTAATTTCACCCCAGAAAAAAATATATCCTTTGCCGGACACTATTAACTTGTCCAGTCACAGCTGGAACACCAGATTTACGGTATTTCTTTTTTTCCAACTGATTTTCACTGCAGAAAATAACATATCCTATGACGGACACTATGAAACTTGTGCAGACACAGCTGAAACACCAGATTTACGTTATTTCTATTTTTGCAACTGAATTTCACCCCTTGAAAAAATATATCCTTTGCTGGACACTATTAAACTTGTCCAGCCACAGCTGGAACACCAGATTTAAGGTATTTATATTTTTGCAACTGAATTTCACCCCAGAAAATAATATATCCTTTGACGGACACTATGAAACTTGTCCAGTCACAGCTGGAACACCAGATTTAAGTTATTTATATTTTTGCAACTGAATTTCGCCCCAGAAAATAAAAAATCCTTTGCCGGACACTATGAAACTTGTCCAGTCATAGCTGGAACACCAGATTTACGTTATTTATATTTTTGCAACTGAATTTCGCCCCAGAAAATAATATATTTTTTGAGGGACACTATTAAACTAGGCCAGCCACAGCTGAAACCACTGATTTATGGTATTGCTATTTTGGCAATTGAATATAACCCCAGAACAAAATAAATCCTTTGCCGAACACTATTAAACTTGTCCAGTCACAGCTGGAACACCAGTTTTACGGTAGATCTATTTTTGCAACTGAATTTCACGACAGAAAATAATATATCCTATGACAGACACTATGAAACTTGTCCAGTCACAGCTGGAACACCAGATTTACTGTATTTCTATTCTGGCAACTGAATTTCACCCCAGAAAATAATAAATCCTTTGACGGACACTATTAAACTTGGCCAGCTACCGCTGGGACACTAGATTTACGGTATTGCTATTTTGGCAATTGACTTTCACCCCAGAACAAAATATATCCTTTCCCGGACACTATTAAACTTGTCCAGTCACAGCTGGAACACCAGATTTACGGTATTTCTTTTTTTCCAACTGATTTTCACTGCAGAAAATAACATATCCTATGACGGACACTATGAAACTTGTGCAGACACAGCTGAAACACCAGATTTACGTTATTTCTATTTTTGCAACTGAATTTCACCCCTTGAAAAAATATATCCTTTGCTGGACACTATTAAACTTGTCCAGTCACAGCTGGAACACCAGATTTACGGTATTTCTATTTTTGCAACTGAATTTCACCGCAGAAAATAATATATCCTATGACGGACACTATGAAACTTGTCCAGTCACAGTTGGAACACCAGATTCGCTGTATTTCTATTTTGGCAACGGAATTTCACCCCAGAAAATACTAAATCCTTTGCCGGACACTACTAAACTTGGCCAGCTACTGCTCGGACACCAGATTTACGGTATTGCTATTTTGGCAATTGAATTTCACCCCAGAACAAAATATATCCTTTCCCGGACACTATTAAACTTGTCCAGTCACAACTGGAACACCAGATTTACGGTATTTCTTTTTTTCCAACTTATTTTCACTGCAGAAAATAACATATCCTATGACAGACACTATGAAACTTGTGCAGACACAGCTGAAACACCAGATTTACGTTATTTCTATTTTTGCAACTGAATTTCACCCCTTGAAAAAATATATCCTTTGCTGGACACTATTAAACTTGTCCAGCCACAGCTGGAACACCAGATTTACGGTATTTATATTTTTGCAACTGAATTTCACCCCAGAAAATAATATATCCTTTGACGGACACTATGAAACTTGTCCAGTCACAGCTGGAACACCAGATTTAAGTTATTTATATTTTTACAACTGAAAATAATATATCCTTTGACGGACACTATTAAACTAGGCCAGACACAGCTTAAACCACTGATTTATGTTATTGCTATTTTGGCAATTGAATTTCACCCCAGAACAAAATATATCCTATGACGGGCACTATAAAACTTGTCCAGTCACAGCTGGAACACCAGATTTACTGTATTGCTATTTTAGCAATTGAATTTCACCCCAGAACAAAATATATCCTTTTCCGGACACTATTAAACTTGTCCAGTCACAGCTGGAACTCCAGATTTACGGTATTTCTATATTTGCAACTTAATTTCACCCCAGAAAAAAATATATCCTTTGCCGGACACTATGAAATTTTTCCAGTCACAGCTGGAACACCAGATTTATGTTATTTATATTTTTGCAACTGAATTTCGCCCCAGAAAATAATATATTCTTTGACGGACACTATTAAAATAGGTCAGCCACAGCTGAAACCACTGATTTATGGTATTGCTATTTTGGCAATTCAATATCACCCCAGAACAAAATATATCCTTTGCCGGACACTGTTAAACTTGTCCAGTCACAGCTGGAACACCAGATTTAGAGTATTTCTATTTTTGCAACTGAATTTCACCGAAGAAAATAATATATCCTATGACAGACACTTTGAAACTTGTCCAGTCACAGCTGGAACACCAGATTTAGGGTATTTCTATTTTGACAACGGAATTTCACCCCAGAAAATAATAAATCCTTTGCCGGACACTATTAAACTTGGCCAGCCACTGCTGGGACACCAGATTTACGATATTGCTATTTTGGCAATTGAATTTCACCCCAGAACAAAATATATCCTTTCCCGGACACTATTAAACTTGTCCAGTCACAGCTGGAACACCAGATTTACGGTATTTCTTTTTTTCCAACTGATTTTCACTGCAGAAAATAACATATCCTATGACGGACACTATGAAACTTGTGCAGACACAGCTGAAACACCAGATTTACGTTATTTCTATTTTTGCAACTAAATTTCACCCCTTGAAAAAATATATCCTTTGCTGGACACTATTAAACTTGTCCAGCCACAGCTGGAAGACAAGATTTACGGTATTTATATTTTTGCAACTGAATTTCACCCCAGAAAATAATATATCCTTTGACAGACACTATGAAACTTGTCCAGTCACAGCTGGAACACCAGATTTAAGTTATTTATATTTTTGCAACTGAAAATAATATATCCTTTTACGGACACTATTAAAATAGGTCAGCCACAGCTTAAACCACTGATTTATGTTATTGCTATTTTGGCAATTGAATTTCACCCCAGAACAAAATATATCCTATGACGGGCACTATAAAACTTGTCCAGTCACAGCTGGAACACCAGATTTACTGTATTGCTATTTTAGCAATTGAATTTCACCCCAGAACAAAATATATCCTTTTCCGGACACTATTAAACTTGTCCAGTCACAGCTGGAACTCCAGATTTACGGTATTTCTATATTTGCAACTGAATTTCACCTCAGAAAAAAATATATCCTTTGCCAGACACTATGAAATTTTTCCAGTCACAGCTGGAACACCAGATTTATGTTATTTATATTTTTGCAACTGAATTTCGCCCCAGAAAATAATATATTCTTTGACGGACACTATTAAAATAGGTCAGCCACAGCTGAAACCACTGATTTATGGTATTGCTATTTTGGCCATTCAATATCACCCCAGAACAAAATATATCCTTTGCCGGACACTGTTAAACTTGTCCAGTCACAGCTGGAACACCAGATTTAGAGTATTTCTATTTTTGCAACTGAATTTCACCGAAGAAAATAATATATCCTATGACAGACACTTTGAAACTTGTCCAGTCACAGCTGGAACACCAGATTTAGGGTATTTCTATTTTGACAACGGAATTTCACCCCAGAAAATAATAAATCCTTTGCCGGACACTATTAAACTTGGCCAGCCACTGCTGGGACACCAGATTTACGGTATTGCTATTTTGGCAATTGAATTTCACCCCAGAACAAAATATATCCTTTGCTGGACACTATTATACTTGTCCAGTCACAGCTGGAACACCAGATTCAAGTTATTTCTATTTTGGCAACTGAATTTCACCCCAGAAAATAATATATCCTTTGACGGACACTATTAAACTAGGCCAGCCACAGCTGAAACCACTGATTTATGGTATTTCTATTTTGGCAATTGAATTTCACCCCAGAACAAAATATATCCTTTTCCGGACACTATTAAACTTGTCCAGTCACAGCTGGAACACCACATTTACTGTATTTCTATTTTGGCAACTGAATTTCACCCCAGAAAATAATAAATCCTTTGACGGACACTATGAATCTTGGCCAGCCACTGCTGGGACACCAGATTTACGGTATTGCTATTTTTGCAATTGAATTTCACCCCAGAACAAAATATATCCTTTGCCGGACACTATTAAACTTGGCCAGCCACAGCTGAAACCACTGACTTATGGTATTGCTATTTTGGCAATTGAATTTCACCCCAGATCAAAATATATCCTTTGCCAGACAGCAGACACTATTACACTTGGCTAGCCACAGCTGGAACCAGATTTAGGAACCAGATTTAGGGGATTGCTATTTTGGCAATTGAATTTAACCCCTCAATAAAATATAGAAATTTCTATCCTGAGTTTCTAGGGGTGACAATAAGCACAGCCAAGCCCCTGATGTAAGATATAGCAAAAAAAAAAAAACTAGTATTGATGGATTGATGGCAGCTCTTGCTGGTGCACCAAGAGACACGAAATGGCCGGCGATCACTCCAGAAAAAAGTGACAGAAAAACGCTCTGTGCAGCCTAAAAATCAGTGAGCAAATAACTAGCAGAAGTTGAATGATTCACAGCTGTAGATCGATCACTTCATTAGGTGTTTTTGCTGAGTTTTCCCTGCCTAATATCGCCCTCACAGCAGCTGCGTCCTATCCCTACACTAATCAGAGCAGAGTGACGTGCGGTGCTACGTGACTCCAGCTAAAATAGAGGCTGGGTCACATGCTGCACTTGGCCAATCACAGCCATGCCATTAGTAGGCATGGCTGTGATGGTTTCTTAGGGCAAGAAGTAAAACGCTAGCTGATTGGCTGCTGTGCAGCCCTTCAGAAAGCGGGAAGAAATCGCCGAACAACAAACCCGAACCCAAACTTTTTTTAAAATGTTTGGGTCCGGGCCCGTGTCCCGAACTCCCCAAAATTCGGTATGAACCCGAACCATACAGTTCGGGTTTGTTCATCCCCACTCATGATATTATTTACAGTCACATACTCCTGTATATAGTCCCTTAAGCATCCCTCTAACATTTTTCCCACAACAAAAGTTAAACTTACTGGTCTATAATTACCTGTGGATGACCTAGATCCTTTTTGAATATGGGCACAACATTTGCACTGCGCCAGTAACTTGGCACTGTATCAGTCCCTAGAGAATCTCTAAAATTCTAATGGGGCACAGCGATGACCGAACTGAGTTCTTTGATAACTCTTTGGTGTATTCCATATCGATCTGGAGCCTTGTTCACATTTACTTTATTTAACTTAGCTTGGAACCTATCTACAGTTATCCAGCTGAGTGTATTACTGGGTGTACTAACAGCCCTGGCACCACCGATATCAGCTCCTTTTTCTTCTTTTGCTTCAACAGAGCTTACAAACCAATTTAGTAACTCTGCCTTTTCCTTATCTTCAGTGACACCTCCCCCCCACACACACACACCTGTTCTGTTATTTAGGGACCTACCTGCTCTGACCTTGGTTTTTTAGCATTTATATACTTAAATAATTTTTGGCATTTCTTTTGCTCTCTTTTGCCACCTACTGTTCATTTTGTATTTTTGCAGATTTTATCTCTTTTTCTTACAGATTATAGTAAGCCCATTGTACATTTCAAAGGTTTCAGCTGACCCCTCAGGTTTGTATTTTTTGCATAATATCATTCTCAGCTTATATGCCAAACCTGGTGTAATTTAAGCCTAAATAATTTTATTATTTCACAATGGAAAAAGAGCATTTTCCTAAACAAAAATATGAAAATGACAGAGCTGTGAATCTCACTTGGCAATCATTTTGTTTTCTTAAATATTGAGCTACATCACAGGAATTATAGTCTTTCCAGCTTGTGTAACTACTGGGAAAATGTATTGCTCTTGAATGTAGAGAAGAAGGATCACGCCTTTTGTGTGTTTTTAGTTCATATTTACCAGACTGTGGATTACTTCTAATTGAAAAGGTAGAAAAATGTATTGGATGAGGGCAGGGATGGGCTTTCCAGGGAAACAGCTGGAGAACATTACCTTCCTATAAGCTGTCATACTATACTAGCTTTTATAGCTGTTTTTGGCACTCTGAGTAAATGAGTTGTGTTCCAAAGGCAGACAATATGCTGACATGGAGAGATTATTTTCCTATGTAGGATCATTCTCTTACTGCCAGGTGGATAATCTGAAACTTGGTCCTAGTTCAACCTTTTACCCTTCAGAGGTCAATAAATGTTAAAGTAATTTAATTTTATTTATTTTTTAAAGGGAGTATATTAAGACAAGTTTGTTAAAACTCTGCAATCTTTTGACATTTAATCACAAGTAGGTATGAGGGAATGAATAACAATCGTTCACTGACTGTCCAATATGGGATCAGGTCTACATTATTGTCATCTTCATGCCACTATATAAATGGAGATATAATTAATCATTTGATATCATATTCATTTCATTAAATAGTTATCCCACAAAAAAACTAAATATCTGGAGTAATGCACACTGTTAGGCCTCTTTCAGACAGGCGTCGCGGGTGACGGCCCAATAGGATGGGGGTATGTTCAGGTAAAATCGTTGCGCTATTCAGTTTTTTCCTCTCGAGTGCAATGCATTTTGCGCGTGTGAAGAAAATAATAGCATTCTTAATACAAAATGCTTACTAAAATGTGGATTGAGGGGTTAAAAAATAAAAAAAATAAACTCACCTTATCCACTTGATCACGCAGCCAGCATTCTTCTTCTTTGAGGACCTGCCAAAAGACCTTTGATGACTAATCACGCTCACCACATGAGCGTGGTGACGTCAGCGCAGGTCCTGCTGAATGAAGATAGAAGTATCTTCTATTTTCATTCAGCAGGACCTGCTCCGATGTCAACTCGCTCTCCACGTGGTGAGCGCGATGACGTCATCAAAGGTCTTTTGGCAGGTCCCTGTCAGGAAGCAGGGGGTTATACCCCTACTCGGGGACCGCGGGCACGGCACAAGGCACGGGTTCCCCTTCAGCTCGGTATAACACCTGGTGCCCAAGGTGCGGGTGTGCGAATCACGCGGCGAGTGCGCACGCGCAGTACGCAGGCTGCACGTGCATCTCCAGAAGCATAGCTTTCCTGCATCATCTGGCTGTCAGGTGCGATCCTTGCTGGGGGAGGTTCCCCGTACACAACTTCCTCGCCTGCCATTGGTTCCTGGGGAGGAAGGCCTCCTTGTTGCCTTGGTGACCAGGGCGTGGTCCTACCTCCCCTGGCTATAAAGACCTGGCCTGAGCTCTTGCTTATTGCTGAGTTATTCCACATTATGGCGAACACCTAGCCTCCCTGCGGATCCTCCTATTGCCTGTTGCACCTTTGTATCCTTCCCGATTACTGACCCTTGGACTGTCTTCCGCCTATGAACCTTTGCTGCCTGCCTCGACCCGGATTGGACATTGACTTCCCCTCTTGGATTATCCCTATACTTGTACCGCGTTCCTGGACTGTCAACTGCTTACTGCCAGTGGGTTCCTAATCTCAATACTGGCTCCCTGGAGTGTCTGACAGTCCCAAAGAAGAAGAAAGAAGACGATGCCGGCTGTGCGATCTAGTGGATGAGGTGAGTTTATTTTTTTTATTTTTTAACCCCTCAATCCACATTTTAGTAAGCATTCTGTATTTTTTAAGAATGGTATTATTTCCCTTAATAGCCATGTTATAAGGGAAAATAATACAGTAAATTGACTTTAAGCAATTTACTAACATCATCTCATTAGCAACCATGCCTGAAAATAGCATTGCATCTTTATTTCTATGGGGCCTGCGTTGCGTGAAAATGCAGAATATAGAACATGCTGCGATTTTCACACAACGCACAAGTAATGCGTGAAAAACACCGCTCATCTGCACAGCACCTTTGAAGTGAATGGGTCCCGATTCAGTGCGGGTGCAAAGCGTTCACCTCACGTATTACACCCACGTGAAATTCTTGTCGTCTGAAAGAGGGCTTAGGGTACCTACTAGTGTTGAGCGAACAGTTCAAGCATAGTTCGGGTTCGTACCGAATTTTGGGGTGGTCGGGACCCGGACCCTGACCCGAACATTTTCAAAAAAGTTTGGGTTCGGGTTCGTTGTTCGGCGATTACTTCCCGCTTTCTGAAGGGCTAGCCAATCAGCTAGCGGTTTACTTCTTGCCCTAAGAGCCCATCACAGCCATGCCTACTAATGGCATGGCTGTGATTGGCCAAGTGCAGCATGTGACCCAGGCTCTATTTAAGCTGGAGTCACGTAGCGCCGCACGTCACACTGCTCTGATTAATGTAGGGAGAGGACGCAGCTTCTGGGAGGGTGAGATTATGCAGGGAAAAGTCAGCAACAGCACCTAATGAACTGATCGATCTACAGCTGTGAATGATTGAACTTCTACTAGTAACTTGCTCACTGCTTTTTAGGCTGCACAGAGCATTTTTCTGTCACTTATTTTCTGGGGTGATCGGTGGCCATTTTGTGACTTGTGGTGCACCAGAACAAGCTGCCACCAAGTTCATCAATCCATCAATACTAGATTTTTTTTTGCTATATCCTACATCAGGGGCTTGGCTGTGCTAATTGTCACCCCTAGAAACTCAGGATAGCAATTTCTATATTTTATTAAGGGGTTAAATACAATTGCCCAAATACCAATCCCCTAAATCTGGTGTTCCTGCTTTGGCTAGCCAAGTATAATACTGTCTGCTGTCTGGCAAAGGATAGATTATTTTCTGTGGTGAAATTCAATTGCCAAAATAGCAATACCATAAATCAGTGGTTTCAGCTGTGGATGGCCAAGTTTCATAGTGTCCTGCAAATTATATATTTTGTTCTGGGGTGAAATTCAATTGCCAAAATAGCAATACCATAAATCAGTGGTTTTAGCTGTGGCTGGCAAAGTATAATAGTGTCCTCCAAAACATATATTTTGTTCTGGTGTGAAATTCAATTGCCAAAATAGCAATACCCTGAATCTGGTGTCCCAGCAGTTGCAGGCCAAGTGTTAATCTGTCCGTAAAAGGGTATATTTTGTTCTGGGGTGAAATTCAATTGCCAAACTAGCAATACCATAAATCAGTGGTTTCAGCTGTGGCTGGCCAAGTTTCATAGTGTCCGCAAAAACATATATTTTGTTCTGGGGTGAAATTCAATTGCCAAAATAGCAATAACATAAATCAGTGGTTTCAGCTGTGGCTGGCCAAGTTTCATAGTGTCCTGCAAATTATATATTTTGTTCTGGGGTGAAATTCAATTGCCAAAATAGCAATACCATAAATCATTGGTTTCAGCTGTGGCTGGCAAAGTATAATAGTGTCCTCCAAAACATATATTTTGTTCTGGTGTGAAATTCAATTGCCAAAATAGCAATACCCTGAGTCTGGTGTCCCAGCTGTTGCAGGCCAAGTGTTAATCTGTCCGTAAAAGGGTATATTTTGTTCTGTAGTGAAATTCAATTGCCAAAATAGCAATACCATAAATCAGTGGTTTCAGCTGTGGCTGGCCAAGTTTCATAGTGTCCGCAAAACCATATATTTTGATGTGGGGTGAAATTCAATTGCCAAAATAGCAATACCATAAATCAGTGGTTTCAGCTGTGGCTGGCAAAGTTTCATAGTGTCCGCAAAACCATATATTTTGATGTGGGGTGAAATTCAATTGCCAAAATAGCAATACCATAAATCAGTGGTTTCAGCTGTGGCTGGCCAAGTTTCAAAGTGTCCGCAAAAACATATATTTTGTTCTGGGGTGAAATTTAATTGTCAAAACAGCAATACCCTGAATCTGGTGTTTCAGCTGTTGCAGGCCTAGTTTAAATCTGTCCGTAACAGGGTATATTTTGTTCTGGGGTGAAATTCAATTGCCAAAATAGCAATATCATAAATCAGTGGTTTCAGCTGTGGCTGGCAAAGTATAATAGTGTCTGCCAAAACATATATTTTGTTCTGGGGTGAAATTCAATTGCCAAAATAGCAATACCCTGAATCTGGTGTCCCAGCTGTTGCAGGCCAAGTGTTAATCTGTCCGTAAAAGGGTATATTTTGTTCTGGGGTGAAATTCAATTGCCAAAATAGCAATACCATAAATCAGTGGTTTCAGCTGTGGCTGGCCAAGTTTCATAGTGTCCGCAAAAACATATATTTTGTTCTGGGGTGAAATTCAATTGCCAAAATAGCAATACCATAAATCAGTGGTTTCAGCTGTGGCTGGCCAACTTTCATAGTGTCCTGCAAATTATATATTTTGTTCTGGGGTGAAATTCAATTGCCAAAATAGCAATACCCTGAATCTGGTGTTCCAGCTGTTGCAGGCCTAGTTTAAATCTGTCCGTAACAGGGTATATTTTGTTCTGGGGTGAAATTCAATTGCCAAAATAGCAATACCCTGAATCTGAATTGTGGTGCTTGGTGAACAGTAACAATGAGGAAAACATCTAGTAAGGGACGCGGACGACGTCGTGGTGGTGTTAGTGTACCCTCTTGTGCTGGGAATGGACGTGGCCATTCTGCCACAGCCACACGTCCTAGTGAACCAACTACCTCAGGTTCCAGTACCCGCCAGAATTTACAGCGATATTTGGTTGGGCCCAATGCCGTTCTAAGGATGGTAAGGCCTGAGCAGGTACAGGCGCTAGTCAATTGGGTGGCCGACAGTGGATCTCCACCAGCATGGCCAGTGGCGATGTCACCGTTATCAGCGTTACAATACCACTTCTATGTCTCCTTGAGAAAACGCTTAGGGCGATGATGGAAGAGGAGGTGGCCCAGGAGGAGGAGGAGGAGAAGGATGAGGGGTCATTTTTACCACTTTCAGGCCAGTCTGTTAGAAGTGGCTCAGAGGGAGGTTTTTTGCAACAGCAGAGGCCAGGTACAAATGTGGCCAGCCAGGGCCCACTACTGGAGGATGAGGAGGATGAGGAGGAGGTGGAGGAGGATGAGGATGAAGCAGGTTCACAGCGGGGTGGCACCCGACACAGCTCAGGCCCATCACTGGTGCGTGGCTGGGGGGATACGGAGGACGATGATGATACGCCTCCCGCAGAGGACAGCTTGTCCTTACTTCTGGGGAGCCTGGCACGCATGAGCGACTACATGCTGCAGTGCCTGCGCAACGACAGCAGAGTTGCCCACATTTTAACGAGTGCGGACTACTGGGTTGCCACCCTGCTGGATCCCCGGTACAAAGACAATGTGCCCACCTTACTTCCTGCACTAGAGCGTGATAGGAAGATGCATGAGTACAAGCGCACGCTGGTAGACATGCTCCTGAGAGCATCCCCAAATGTCACTGGGGAACGGGTGGAAGCCCAAGGCGAAGGCAGAGGAGGAGCAAGAGGTCGCCAACGCAGCTGTGTCACGGCCAGCTCCTCTGAGGGCAGGGTTAGCATGGCAGAAATGTGGAAAAGTTTTGTCTCCACGCCATAGCTAACTGCACCACCACCTGATACGGAACGTGTTAGCAGGAGGCAGCATTTTACTAACATGGTTGAATAGTACGTCTGCACACCCCTCCACGTGCTGACTTATGGTTCGGCCCCATTCAACTTCTGGGTCTCCAAATTGTCCACGTGGCCAGATTTAGCATTTTATGCCTTGGAGGTGCTGGCCTGCCCGGCGGCCAGCGTTTAGTCTGAACAAGTATTCAGCACGGCAGGGGGCATCATTACTGACAAACGCAGCCGCCTGTCCACAGCCAACGTGGACAAGCTGACGTTCATAAAAATGAACCAGGCATGGATCCCACAGGACCTGTCCCTCCCTTCTGCAGAATAGACATCTATAACTGCCTCCCCCTCAACCATGTATTCTTGTACTCCGGGACACTTCTTTATTGAATCCTCATTTTTTTAACTTTACCATGATCTTGCGGTGCAACACAAAGTTGAATGAACCTCTCCTCTGCCTGGGTGCTGGGGCCGAAATAACTGAAAGTGGCGTTCTCCAGTGGTGGTTGATATGATGCATGATTCCTTGCTGTGGGACCTCTCTCCTCTGTCTGGGTGCTGGGCTGAAATAACTGAAAGTGGCCTTCTCTAGTGGTGGGTGATATGACGCATGATTCCTTGCTGTGGGACCTCCCTCCTCTGTCTGGGTGCTAAGGCCGAAATAACTGAAAGTGGCCTTCTCCAGTGGTTGGTGATATGACGCATGATTCATTGCTGTGGGACCTCTCTCCAATTGATATTGGTTAATTTTTATTTATTTTATTTTATTTTAATTCATTTCCCTATCCACATTTGTTTGCAGGGGATTTAACTACATTTTGCTGCCTTTTGCAGCCCTCTAGCCCTTTCCTGAACTATTTTACAGTCTTTTTAGTGCCTAAAAGTTCGGGTCCCCATTGACTTCATTCGGGTCCCCATTTTCGCGAAGTTCGGCCGAACTTCCCGAACCCGAACTTTCAGGTGTTCGCTCATCTCTAGTACCTACCTATACACTGTACAGTCCACCAGTGGGATCTGCATGCTGATTAACACTTACTGTCATGGTGCACCTGTACTTGCTGGGCTGTAGTTGTACTGCTATTGTTTCAGATGGCAAGTTCAGGTGCAGCCTGGCATTTAACAGTAACTCACATGCAGATCCACACTCTGGGCTGTATCATGTACTGGTAAACTTATTTCAACTATATTGATGCAATGCTCTAGTGTTGTGTTTCTTAAAGGGGTTTTCTGAGATATTTACAAATGTCAGACAAGCCCAAAAATGTCTTAAAATAAAAAATGATATATAAAGTGATATACTCACCCCTTTCTCCAGTGTTGTTCTCTATGGTTCTGGTCCAGTTGTACTGCCACTGTTAGTTAACAAACAGCAGAGATGATATGCCTGGATAAGACAGATGACTGGTGCCTTTTCCAGGCACATCACTGTGCACTGTGACAGGTGCAGTGACGTGCAGATATATGGAACATCAATGTTGCAGCCAATCATTGTCCTCAGTGACAGGGGTGAGGACAGTAATTGGCTATAGTGGACACGTGCCCGGCAGGTCAAATTTGCTGTTTGTATACAAACTGCAGCAGGAGAACTGGGCTAGAACCACAGAGGATGACACTGGAGAAGGGGTAAATATATATTTTTTTTATGTTAAACCATTTTATGGCTTGTCCAAATTTTTTAATTATCTTGCAAAATCCCTTTAATGCTGAGCTGACACCTAGACTTTGGCCTCTTTCACATGAGCGTGTCCAGATTAGGTCCGGATGTGTTGCGCATGCGTTCAGTGAAAACTGTGTGATTTCACAGTGAAAGCCAATCAGTTTTGCCTCCGATTGCCTCCAATTGCGTTCAGTTTTTTCCACGCGGGTGCAATGCGTTTTGATGCGTTTTTCACGCGCGTGATAAAAAACTGAAGGTTTACAAACAACATCTCCTAGCAACCAACACTTGCTTGCGGATGCAATGCATTTTTCACGCAGCCCCATTCACTTCTATGGGGCTAGGGCTGCGTGAAAAATGCAGAATATAGAACATGCTGCGATTTTAACGCAATGCACAAGTGATGCGTGGAAAAAACGCTCATGTACACAGACCCATTGAAATGAATGGGTCAGAATTCAGTGCGGGTGCAATACATTCACATCACGCATTGTACCCGTGTGAAACGGGCCTTTCTGTAGAACTTTGATTTGATTTTATCCCTTTGGGCTCTGACACATTCAGATTTTTTAATGCAGTTTTTGAAGCCAAAACCAGGAACGGATTGAAAAAAGTGGAGAAGTCATATCTGTCCTTAATACTTTCTCTCCTCTTATCATCCACACCTGATTTTGGCCTTAAAAACTGCATAAAAAGGCCTGAATGTGTGTCAGCACCCTTTCCCACATCCTGCCTTACATATACAGCATAGTAAGCTGAACATTAGCCATTATACTCATTTAAGGCTTGGGAGGGCAGTATCTCAGTAACTGAGCCGCTGCCAGAGGGTGTCAGCTGAAACATACAGCGGACATTATGCTGCAACAGCCGAGATTGGTGCTGCTGGCCATTTAACGCCTTTGATACCTTGGTCAGTAGCAATCACAGCGTCTAAGTGGTTTATAGTGGGAGGGAGTCCCTCTCTCTATCTTGGAGCCCATCGCAACACGATTACAGGGTCTTAGGCCTCATGCACACGACCGTATGGCTTTTTCAGTATTTTGCGCTCCACAAAAATCGGATCCGCAAAAAACATGGATGATGTCCGTGTGCATTCTGTTTTTTGCGGAATAGAACAGCTGGCTCCTGATAGAACAGTACTATTCTTGTCCGTTATGCGGATAATAATAGGACATGTTCTATCTTTGAACGTAATGGAAAAACAGAAATACGGAAATGGAAGGCACATGGAGTACCTTCGGGTTTTTTTTTCAGATCCATTGAAATGCATGGTTCCGTATACGTTCCGTATAATGAACGCAAAAAACATAACGTAAACAGAAAAAATAAACGTTTGTGTGCATGAGGCCTTAATGGTTGCTGTGAAGACTGGAAGGCTGGAAGATATTGTAAATATTTTCCAGATTTGTTGAAGATTTGTGCCTGATAGCGCCACGTGTTAGTGTAAAACTGACATGCACAATACACTGCAATAGATGACTACTGCAGTGTACTGTACCAGCAATGATCACTGTGTCTTCAAGTATCCACTAATTTATAATTAGTTAAAAATGAAAAAGAAAAAGGAAAAATACACATATAATAGTCACTTATCCCATGCTGTAAGTGGCCTAAAAAAAACTATGATAGAATAACTGTTTTTGTCACCTCACATCCCAAAAAAGGTACAAAAAGAAATAAAGTCATATATACCCTAAATTCGTACCAATAAAACTACAGCTTGTCTAACAAAAAAACAATCATTACACAGTTACTTTGAAAGGAAATATATTTTTAATAAAAAAGTGATTTCATAATGCAAAAGTAGTTAAATATGAAAAAGGCTATATACATTTGGTATCACCATATCAACATCAATCCATAGAATAAAGTTTCCATATTATATATACCACATAGTGAACATGTGGTATATATATATATATATATATATATAACACGCATAAAAAAAAAAATACTGACATAAATGCAATATTTGCCCACCTTACCACCCAAAAAATAAAATAAAAAGCAATCAAAATTGTACCAATAAAAACTACATCTTGAAATGTGCCCTTACACAGATCAGTCAGGAAAAATGTAAATTGTTATGGCTCTTAAAAACGATTTCAGAAAATTCCAAAAATTTAAAAATTTGTGGCGAAAGAAATGTGCTATTTTTTTTTTCACTGTCCAATGTTAATAATTCCTATAAAAAATCCTATCAACATTTCTCCTGTTAAGCCTTATACAAATGAAAAATTGTTAGATAAAACTGTATATTATTGTTAACATGTAAATTTTAATTGTCATGCCTGTGGGTTCAAATTGCTCACTGCAACGCTATATAAATCCATTGAGAGGTATAGTTTTCAAAATGGGGATGTTTCTTATGTTTTAGCACTTAAGATCTCTGCAACCTGGTGTCTAAAGAACTTCCTTGAAAAATAATGGCCCCAAAATCCACAAGAGGCTTTTTCAATTTTGAAGAAGGTATTTTAATCAAGTGCCACTAATGTAAATAAATTTGAAGTATTAGTTCTATTTTGTTATCTGCTGTGTTTCAAAAAAAATTATAAAATTGAAAATCTGGAAAAAAAATTACTTTTTTAACTTCACCTCCATTTTGTATAAATTTTTGTGAAACATCTAAAGGGTAAAGAAACTTCCTAACTTTGCTATTTTGAATACTTTAAGCCAGGAATGCCCAACCTGGGACCCTCCAGCTTTTGCAAAACTACAACTCCCAGCATGCCTGGACAAGCTACAGCTATTAGGACATGCTGGGAATTGTAGTTTTGCAACAGCTGGAGGCAGGGCCGGCGCGTCCTATAAGCAGACTAGGCCGCCTGGTAGGGCGCTGCGGCGCGCCTGCCTCATGCTGCAGCCGCCCGAGCGCTCTGAATTGAGCCTCAGACGGCTGCAGCACTCCCCGGGCTGGCGCGTCTATGAGGACGCACCGCCCGGGCTCAGCATGAAGAGAGGAGCTGACAGGAGGGAAGCGCTCAGCGCTCCCTCCTGTCAGTCCGTTAGCTGCGGCCGAGCTCTGATGGCCGCGGGTACAGGAGCATGTGTCTCCTGTACCCGGCCGGACTGACATGAAGTGCGCACACAGTGTGCACTGCCTGTCAGTCCGTCAGGGCACAGGAATCTAAAGCTCCTGTACCCGTGGACCATAAAGCGCTCGGCCACGCTACATTACAGGCGGGGAGGGAGGGGGAGAATGACAAGAGTGGGGGAAGAATGACAAGAGGGGGAGAAGAATGACAAGAGGGGGAGAAGAATGACAAGAGGGGAGGAAGAATGACAAGAGGGGAGGAAGAATGACAAGAGGGGAGGGGGAGAGAATGACAAGAGGGGGGAAGGAAGAATGACAAGAGGGGGAGAAGAATGACAAGAGGGAGGAAGAATGACAAGGGTGGGGGGGAGAATGACAAGAGGGGGAAGGAAGAATGACAAGAGGGGGAGAAGAATAACAAGAGGGAGGAAGAATGACGGGGGGGAATGACAAAGAAGGAGGGGTGAAGAATGACAGGGGGAGAATGACAAAGAAGGAGGGGTGAAGAATGACGGGGGAGAATGATAAGGGGGCGGCAAACTTTTCTTTTGCCTAGGGCGGCAAAAATCCTTGCACCGGCCCTGGCTGGAGGGCCGCAGGTTGAGCATCTCTGCTTTAAGCGGTGCAGTTTTTAAAATGGGGTTAATTATTGTGGAAGATGACCTTCTAATATATAGGCCTTTCAAAGGTACTTCAGAACTGAATTGGTCCCTAAAAAAATAGAATTTGGAAATTTTCTTGAAGATGTGTAAAATTGCTGCTAAACTTGTTCTTTAACATCTCCAAAAATAAAAATAAAGGAAAGAAAAATGATGCCAAATTGGGCTTATGGTAAAAATGTATTATTAACTATTTTGTAAGCTATGACTGTCTTAACAGCAAAAAAATTCAAATTTAGAAGATTTTGTTAAATTTTTATTAAATTAGTTATTTTTTGCATAAATAAACCAAAATATATCAACCAAAATGTATCACTAACATAAAGTACAATGTTTCACGAGAAAACAATTTCAGAATTGCTTGGATAAGTAAAAGCATTGCAAAGTTATTACCACATAAAGTGACATGTTGAAATTAAAAAATGGAGCTTCATCCTTAAAGAGCTTGTCTGGCTACATATAGATTGATGACCTATCAACAGGATCATGGTTCCCCGTCATTGTGTCAACTCCATACAATGACAATAACAAATCGAATTCCTTGACAAAGTTCGGCAAAACTGCCAAATCAAATTTTTCATGTTCAGAAGATGAAGATGAGTTCATCTTCAATAGGGCATACCAGGGGCACCGCCCGGCATTAGGGAAAGGCATTCAGACGGGGTTGAATGGCACTGAATGGCACTCCAGGCCACCTGATCGTCCAATCTACATTAACCTGGGGGACGCACTGCATGGTATCCCACCTGATGGGAGAGTCTAACTCCAGCCACAACCACTGATGGGTGAGAGCGTTCCTTACTTTATGGTATTATGTACTGGTACCATTCATTGTTTGTTTGTTTTGGCCCGAACTAGGCTTATGTGTATTGTCTGACGCTGAGGGATTTATCTCTAGGTAGCGCTATTTACATTTTAATTATATCTAATAAATGCAAAGTTTTATCTCTCTTGGTCCCTTTATTGGGGATTACCCTTCTAGAGGATGTCATAGAAAATGTCTCTTTTCGCAAAGCCCCGTCCTGACAGTTGTGCGCTCTCCCTTTCTGTTTTCTACCATGTCTCCAGGGTCCAGTTCTTGCAGCTACCTTGTAAATCATGCATGTGCTCTAGCATTATCTGCTGAAAATGGCTAGGCTCCACAAATAATGTTTTCCCTATCCTCCCCTCCCCCTACCTACTGCTGTCAGCAGTTTAACATTGTCAAAAATGCTGCAAGAATATTGCAAATGGAATGTAACTAATCCAATTAGTGAAATGTTTACATTTCAAGGTTTTCTTTACATAATACATGCAGCTTATTTTTTTAATAATATTTCATGTCTCCAAATAAATAATCACAGCATACTGTGATCGGACCCCCTCCCCTCAGCTATATCCAGCTTTCTAATACAGAAATATACAAATTATTTAAATTGGTTCATGGAATCTCTGTGCAGGGAAGCTAAATAAATGCCTTGAAGAGAGGATTCCTCATTATTTTTTATCCATAATAGTTATTTAACTATGGAGAACTAGGTCTTCCCTGGTAATGTAAATAGAAAATGCTTGGTAATGCAATGCTAAATATTTCTTTACTCTCCATTAACACTTAACGCGTTTTCACAAGAACAGTGGTTTAAAAACAAGTTCTATATATTTATCTACAGAAATGCTTTCTGTAAACTTAGACTAGACAGTTATTTTTGGTGCCGTGTGCTCATTTTTCTGCAACTTTTCTGTAACTTTTAGGAGCCAGAACACTTTTCAAAGTTGTCTATATTTAAGTGTGATAAGTGAGATTAGACCAGGATTATTGCACATTTATTATCTACAACACTTGAAAATTTTGCAAAAAACTTGCATCCTACGCAAGGCAGTCCCCTGGTATATTATTTAAGACCAAGTTATAAAGCAGAATGCATTTGAACCAAATACATGAAAACTGTGCACCGTTTGATAAATGTGTTGCTACCACCCAATGCAGAACCAGACTGAAAGGCTATGTACACCTTTGGCGGCATTTTTTTTTATTATTGTTTTGTACTCACTTTGAGATAAACAAAATATATATTTTTTTCAATTGGTCTTTATTAAAAACTTTGAGCTACTGTCTTGATGCAGCCTTAAGTTTATCCAGTAGTAGGATCTCAATTTTCACTGTGTTGCATCAGGCAGCTCACCTGATGGGTTCCTGATCTCTGACCCTCTAAATACTTAAATTATAGCTTAATTCTTATCTTACTGATAAAAATGTGACTTAAATAAACACTTAAGACCTTTTAGTAATTTGGAGAAAAGGTTTATTACATGACCTGTACAAAGTGAAAATAAAAAAATACGATACACATAGCTAGTCATATATTTAACCCTTTGTGACAGAATAACTCAATATTTTTAAACCCTCAAGGACCAGAGTTTTTTTTTTTTTTTTGAGTGTTCATTTTGCGCTCCCTGCCTTCACAGAGCCACAACTTTTTTATTTATCGGTTCACATAGCCATATGAGGGCTTGATTTTTGCGGGACAAGTTGTACTATGCAACAGCCTGGGTTTCATTCATAGAGACCCAGGCTGCTACAGGCACGCTCCGGCTCCTCCAATGGCCACATGGGGGAGTCGTAGAACAAACCGGAAGTGAAACTTTTGGTTTGTGCGTGCTCATATGCCGTGGTCAGGATTGACAACGGCATCTGAGGGGCTAAATGTCTGCAATCGGCATTGCTGTCGGTCGTGGACATGAGCTGCGGGTGTCTGCTTGAAGAAGCAGGCGGCCTCCCACAGCTACGGTGCCCGCATCCAGCAGGAGCGGGCGCCATCTTTAAACACCAACACAGAGCATACATGTACGCCCTATGTCCTACAGAGACCAATTGAAAAAAATGATTTTCAGTTCAAAATGAGTAGAGATGAGCGAACACCTGGATGTTCGGGTTCGAGAAGTTCGGTCGAACTTCACGAAAATGTTCGGGTTCGGGATCCGAACTCGACCCGAACTTTATCCCGAACCCCATTGAAGTCAATGGGGTCCCGAACTTTTATGCACTAAAAAGGCTGTAAAATAGTCCAGGAACGGGCTAGAGGGCTGCCAAAGGCAGCAAAATGTAGGTAAATCCCCTGCAAACAAATGTGGATAGGGAAATGAATTAAAATAAAATAAAATAAAATAAATACAATTTAACCAATATCAATTGGAGAGAGGTCCCACTGCAAGGAATCATGCGTCATATCACTCATCACTGGGGAAGGCCACTTTCAGTTATTTCGGCCCCAGCACCCAGACAGAGAAGAGAGGTCCCACAGCAAGGAATCATGCGTCATATCACCCACCACTGGAGAAGGCCACTTTCAGTTATTTCGGCCCCAGCACCCAGACAGAGGAGAGAGGTCCCACAGCAAGGAATCATGCGTCATATCAACCACCACCGGAGAAGGCCACTCTCAGTTATTTCGGCCCCAGCACCCAGACAGAGGAGAGAGGTCCCACAGCAAGGAGTCATGCGTCATATCAACCACCACTGGAGAAGGCCACTTACAGTTATTTCGGCCCCACCACCCAGACAGAGGAGAGGTTCATTCAACTTTGGGTTGCACCGCAAGATCATGGTAAAGTTAAAAAAATGAGGATTCAATAAAGAAGTGCCCCGGAGTACAAGAACACATGGTTGAGGGGGAGGCAGTTATAAATGTCTATTCTGCACAAGGGAGGGACAGGTCCTGTGGGATCCATGCCTGGTTCATTTTTATGAACGTCAGCTTGTCCACGTTGGCTGTGGACAGGCGGCTGCGTTTGTCAGTAATGACGCCCCCTGCCGTGCTGAATACTTGTTCAGACAAAACGCTGGCCGCCGGGCAGGCCAGCACCTCCAAGGCATAAAATGCTAACTCTGGCCACGTGGACAATTTGGAGACCCAGAAGTTGAATGGGGCCGAACCATCAGTCAGTACATGGAGGGGTGTGCAGACGTACTGTTCAACCATGTTAGTGAAATGCTGCCTCCTGCTAACACGTTCCGTATCAGGTGGTGGTGCAGTTAGCTGTGGCGTGGAGACAAAACTTTTCCACATTTCTGCCATGCTAACCCTGCCCTCAGAGGAGCTGGTCGTGACACAGCTGCGTTGGAGACCTCTTGCTCCTCCTCTGCCTTCACCTTTGGCTTCCACCTGTTCCCCTGTGACATTTGGGAATGCTCTCAGGAGCGCGTCTACCAGCGTGCGCTTGTACTCGCGCATCTTACTATCACGCCCCAGTGCAGGAAGTAAGGTGGGCACATTGTCTTTGTACCGGGGATCCAGCAGGGTGGCAACCCAGTAGTCCGCACACGTTAAAATGTGGGCAACTCTGCTGTCATTGCGCAGGCACTGCAGCATGTAGTTGCTCATGTGTGCCAGGCTCCCCAGAGGTAAGGACAAGCTGTCCTCTGTGGGAGGCATATCGTCATCGTCCTCCGTATTCCCCCAGCCACGCACCAGTCACCTGAGCACCTGGCACCCGACACCTGAGCTGTGTCGGGTGCCACCGCGCTGTGAACCTGCTTCATCCTCATCCTCCTCCACCTCCTCCTCATCCTCCTCGTCCTCCAGTAGTGGGCCCTGGCTGGCCACATTTGTACCTGACCTCTGCTTTTGCAAAAAAACTCCCTCTGAGCCACTTCTAACAGACTGGCCTGAAAGTGCTAAAAATGACCCCTCATCCTCCTCCTCCTGGGCGACCTCCTCTTCCATCATCGCCCTAAGCGTTTTCTCAAGGAGACAAAGAAGTGGTATTGTAATGCTGATAACGGTGTCATCGCCACTGGCCATGTTGGTGGAGTACTCGAAACAGCGCAACAGGGCACACAGGTCTCGCATGGAGGCCCAATCATTGGTGGTGAAGTGGTGCTGTTCCGCAGTGCGACTGACGCGTGCGTGCTGCAGCTGAAACTCCACTATGGCCTGCTGCTGCTCGCACAGTCTCTCCAGCATGTGCAAGGTGGAGTTCCACCTGGTGGGCACGTCGCATATGAGGCGGTGAGCGGGAGGGCCGAAGTTCCGCTGTAGCGCCGGAAGCGCAAACAGACGGCCCGCACTTTATGCAGCAGCTCTGACATGTCGGGGTAGTTGTGAATGAACTTCTGCACCACCAAATTCAGCACATGCGCCAGGCAAGGGATGTGCGCCAAACCGGCTAGTCCCAGAGCTGCGACGAGATTTCGCCCATTATCGCACACCACCAGGCCGGGCTAGAGGCCCACCGGCAGAAACCACTCGCCGGTCTGTTGTTCAATACCCTCCACAACTCCTGCGCGTGTGGGGCCTGTCCCCAAACATATGAGTTTCAGAATGGCCTGCTGACGTTTACCCCGGGCTGTGCTGAAGTTGGTGGTGAAGGTGTATGGCTGACTGGATGAGCTGGTGGAAGCAGAGTAAGAGGAAGCCAAGTAAGAGGAGGAGGCTACAGGAGGCAAAGAATGATGCCCTGCGATCCTTGGCGGTGGAAGGACGTGCGCCAAGGAACTCTCCGCCTGGGGCCCAGCCGCCACTACATTTACACAGTGTGCAGTTAGGGAGATATAGCGTCCCTGCTTACTGGTCCACTTATCTGTGGTTAGTGGACCTTGCCACAGATGGCGTTGCGCAGTGCACACTTGATTTTATCGTATACTTGGTTATGCAGGGAAGGCACGGCTATCTTGGAGAAGTAGTGGTGGCTGGGAACAACATACTGTGGGACAACCATGGACATCAGCTTTTTGAAGCTGTCTGTGTCCACCAGCCTGAATGACAGCAGGTGGTGGTGCAGTTAGCTGTGGCGTGGAGACAAAACTTTTCCACATTTCTGCCATGCTAACCCTGCCCTCAGAGGAGCTGGTCGTGACACAGCTGCGTTGGAGACCTCTTGCTCCTCCTCTGCCTTCACCTTTGGCTTCCACCTGTTCCCCTGTGACATTTGGGAATGCTCTCAGGAGCGCGTCTACCAGCGTGCGCTTGTACTCGCGCATCTTACTATCACGCCCCAGTGCAGGAAGTAAGGTGGGCACATTGTCTTTGTACCAGGGATCCAGCAGGGTGGCAACCCAGTAGTCCGCACACGTTAAAATGTGGGCAACTCTGCTGTCATTGCGCAGGCACTGCAGCATGTAGTCGCTCATGTGTGCCAGGCTCACCAGAGGTAAGGACAAGCTGTCCTCTGTGGGAGGCATATCGTCATCGTCCTCCGTATTCCCCCAGCCACGCACCAGTCACCTGAGCACCTGGCACCCGACACCTGAGCTGTGTCGGGTGCCACCGCGCTGTGAACCTGCTTCATCCTCATCCTCCTCCACCTCCTCCTCATCCTCCTCGTCCTCCAGTAGTGGGCCCTGGCTGGGCCACATTTGTACCTGACCTCTGCTTTTGCAAAAACTCCCTCTGAGCCACTTCTAACAGACTGGCCTGAAAGTGCTAAAATGACCCCTCATCCTCCTCCTCCTGGGCGACCTCCCTTCCATCATCGCCCTAAGCGTTTCTCAAGGAGACAAAGAAGTGGTATTGTAATGCTGATAACGGTGTCATCGCCACTGGCCATGTTGGTGGAGTACTCGAAACAGCGCAACAGGGCACACAGGTCTCGCATGGAGGCCCAATCATTGGTGGTGAAGTGGTGCTGTTCCGCAGTGCGACTGACGCGTGCGTGCTGCAGCTGAAACTCCACTATGGCCTGCTGCTGCTCGCACAGTCTCTCCAGCATGTGCAAGGTGGAGTTCCACCTGGTGGGCACGTCGCATATGAGGCGGTGAGCGGGAAGGCCGAAGTTCCGCTGTAGCGCCGGAAGCGCAAACAGACGGCCCGCACTTTATGCAGCAGCTCTGACATGTCGGGGTAGTTGTGAATGAACTTCTGCACCACCAAATTCAGCACATGCGCCAGGCAAGGGATGTGCGTCAAACCGGCTAGTCCCAGAGCTGCGACGAGATTTCGCCCATTATCGCACACCACCAGGCCGGGCTAGAGGCCCACCGGCAGAAACCACTCGTCGGTCTGTTGTTCAATACCCCTCCACAACTCCTGCGCGGTGTGGGGCCTGTCCCCCAAACATATGAGTTTCAGAATGGCCTGCTGACGTTTACCCCGGGCTGTGCTGAAGTTGGTGGTGAAGGTGTATGGCTGACTGGATGAGCTGGTGGAAGCAGAGGAAGAGGAAGCCAAGTAAGAGGAGGAGGCTACAGGAGGCAAAGAATGATGCCCTGCGATCCTTGGTGGTGGAAGGACGTGCGCCAAGGAACTCTCCGCCTGGGGCCCAGCCGCCACTACATTTACACAGTGTGCAGTTAGGGAGATATAGCGTCCCTGCTTACTGGTCCACTTATCTGTGGTTAGGTGGACCTTGCCACAGATGGCGTTGCGCAGTGCACACTTGATTTTATCGTATACTTGGTTATGCAGGGAAGGCACGGCTATCTTGGAGAAGTAGTGGTGGCTGGGAACAACATACTGTGGGACAACCATGGACATCAGCTTTTTGAAGCTGTCTGTGTCCACCAGCCTGAATGACAGCATTTCAAAGGCCAGTAGTTTAGCAATGCTGGCATTCAGGCCCAGGGCTCAAGGGTGGCTAGGTGGGAATTTACGCTTTCTCTCCAAGGTTTGTGAGATGGAGAGCTGAACGCTGCCGTGTGACATGGTGGAGATGCTTGGTGACGCAGGTGGTGGTGTCGGTGGCACATCCTCTGTTTGGTGGGCGGCAGGTGCCAACGTTCCTCCCGAGGTGGAGGAAGAGGCCGAGGCAGCAGCAGAAGAGGGAGCAGGGGGAGCCAGAGTGAGTTCCTTGCTTTTAAGGTGTTTACTCCACTGCAGTTCATGCTTTGCATGTAGATGCCTGGTCATGCAGGTTGTGCTAAGGTTCAGAACTTTAATGCCTCGCTTCAGGATCTGATGGCACAACGTGCAAACCACTCGGGTCTTGTCGTCAGCACATTGTTTAAAGAAGTGCCATGCCAGGGAACTCCTTGAAGCTACCTTTGGGGTGCTCGGTCCCTGGTGGCGGTTGCCAGTAGTAGGCGAACTCTCTTGGCGGCGACTGGTCTGCTTTTGCCCCCTGCTCCCTCTTTTGCTACACTGTTGGCTCGGTCTCACCACTGCCTCTTCCTCTGAACTATGAGAGTCAGTGGCACGACCTTCATTCCATGTGCGGTCTAGGACCTCATCGTCCCCTGCATCATCTTCCACACAGTCTTCCTCCCTGACCTCCTGTTCGGTCTGCACACTGCAGAAAGACGCAGCAGTTGGCACCTGTGTTTCGTCATCATCAGAGACGTGCGGACTCCGATGAGGTGGTATTCCCATGTCCTCATCATCAGGAAACATCAGTGGTTGTGCATCAGTGCATTCTATGTCTTCCACCACTGGGGAAGGGCTAGGTGGATTCCCTTGGGAAACCCTGCCAGCAGAGTCTTCAAACAGCATAAGAGACTGCTGCATAACTTGAGGCTCTGATAGTTTCCCTGATATGCATGGGGGTGATGTGACAGACTGATGTGCGCTTTCACCAGAAGATTGGGTGGGAGATAATGTTGTGAACATGCTGGATCCACTGTCGGCCACCCAATTGACTAGCGCCTGTACCTGCTCAGGCCTTACCATCCTTAGAACAGCATTGGGCCCCACCAAATATCGCTGTAAATTCTGGCGGGTACTGGAACCTGAGGTAGTTGGTTCACTAGGACGTGTGGCTGTGGCAGAATGGCCACATCCTCTCCCAGCACCAGAGGGTACACTAACACCACCACGACCGCGTCCGCGTCCCTTATTAGATGTTTTCCTCATTGTTACCGTTCACCAAGCACCACAATAAGGAAAAAAATATTTGGCCCAATGTATTGATTTCAAATTCAGGCCTTTTTTTACAGGCACCTAACACTATCTGCCTATTTGTTTATGTAGCGTATTAAACTCATCCAGGCACAGCAGTAACCACTGATTTAGGGGAATATCTCTTTTAGAGCTAGTATTTAGGCCCTGGATGAAAGGTATCCTTTTATGGACAGATTTGCATTTGGCCTGCAACAGCTGGGACACCAGATTCAGGGTATTGCTATTTTGGCAGATTAATTTCACCCCAAAACAAAATATATGTTTTGGCGGACACTATGAAACCTGGCCTGCAACAGCTGGGACACCAGATTCAGGGCATCGCTATTTTGGCAGATTAATTTCACCCCAGAACAAAATATATGTTTTGGCGTACACTATGAAACCTGGCCTGCAACAGCTGGGACACCAGATTCAGGGTATTGCTATTTTGGCAAGTGAATTACACCACAGAACAAAATATATGTTTTGGCGGACACTATGAAACCTGGCCTGCAACAGCTGGGACACCAGATTCAGGGTATTGCTATTTTGGCAGATTAATTTCACCCCAGAACAAAATATATGTTTTGGCGGACACTATGAAACCTGGCCTGCAACAGCTGGGACACCAGATTCAGGGTATTGCTATTTTGGCAAATTAATTTCACCCCAGAACAAAATATATGTTTTGGCGGGCATTATGAAACCTGGCCTGCAACAGCTGGGACACCAGATTCAGGGTATTGCTATTTTGGCAGATTAATTTCACCCCAAAACAAAATATATGTTTTGGCGGACACTATGAAACCTGGCCTGCAACAGCTGGGACACCAGATTCAGGGTATTGCTATTTTGGCAGATTAATTTCACCCCAGAACAAAATATATGTTTTGGCGGACACTATGAAACCTGGCCTGCAACAGCTGGGACACCAGATTCAGGGTATTGCTATTTTGGCAAATTAATTTCACCCCAGAACAAAATATATGTTTTGGCGGGCACTATGAAACCTGGCCTGCAATAGCTGGGACACCAGATTCAGGGTATTGCTATTTTGGCAGATTAATTTCACCCCAGAACAAAATATATATTTTGGCGGACACTATGAAACCTGGCCTGCAACAGCTGGGACACCAGATTCAGGGTATTGCTATTTTGGCAAGTGAATTACACCCCAGAACAAAATATATGTTTTGGCGGGCACTATGAAACCTGGCCTGCGACAGCTGGGACACCAGTTTCAGGGTATTGCTATTTTGGCAGATTAATTTCACCCCAGAATAAAATATATGTTTTGGCGGACACTATGAAACCTGGCCTTCAACAGCTGGGACACGAGATTCAGGGTATTGCTATTTTGGCAGATTAATTTCACCCCAGAACAAAATATATGTTTTGGCGGACACTATTAAACTTTGCCTGCAACAGCTGGGACACCAGATTCAGGGTATTGCTATTTTGGCAATTGAATTTCACCACAGAAAATAATCTATCCTTTGCCAGACAGCAGACAGTATTATACTTGTCTAGCCAAAGCTGGAACAACAGATTTAGGAGATTGGTATTTGGGCAATTGCATTTAACCCCTTAATAAAATATAGAAATTGCTATCCTGAGTTTCTAGGGGTGACAATTAGCACAGCCAAGCCCCTGATGTAGGATATAGCAAAAAAAAAAATAGTTTTGATGGATTGATGGACTTGGTGGCAGCTTGTTCTGGTGCACCACAAGTCACAAAATGGCCGCCGATCAACCCAGAAAATAAGTGACAGAAAAACGCTCTGTGCAGCCTAAAAACCAATGAGCAAGTAACTAGCAGAAGTTCAATCATTTACAGCTGTAGATCGATCCGTTCATTAGGTGCTGTTGCTGACTTTACCCTGCCTAATCTCGCCGTGACAGAAGCTGCGTCCTCTCCCTACACTAATCAGAGCAGTGTGACGTGCGGCGCTACGTGACTTCAGCTTAAATAGAGGTTGGGTCACATGCTGCACTTGGCCAATCACAGCCATTCCATTAGTAGGCATGGCTGTGATGGGCTCTTAGGGCAAGAAGTAAAACGTTAGCTGATTGGCTGTTGTGCAGCCCTTCAGAAAGCGGGAAGTAATCGACGAACAACGAACCCAAACCCGAACTTTTTTGAAAATGTCCGGGTTCGGGTCCGTGTCCCGGACACCCCAAAATTCGGTACGAACCCGAACGATGCTCGAACTGTTCGCTCACCACTAAAATTGAGTAAAACGCAATCATAAAATTGTACATTTGTATTTTGTGATGCTATTTTCTAGGGGCATAATGTTTTATTTTTCTGTTTACAGAACTGTATGTGCGCTTGATTTTTGCCATTTTAGGGTACAGATGACATTTTAATTACCTTCTATTCCATTTTTTGTGAGGCAGGGTGGCCAAATAATAGCAATTCTGTTAGTTTGTTTTATTTACTAACATACATACCAACATTTTAGTTTTATTGTTCTGTTTGATACAATTGCAATGATAACAAATGTATATAGCTTTTTTGTGTTTTACTATCTTTGCATCATAAAATCACAGTTTTATTAAAAATCTTTTTGTGTCGCCAAATTTTAATGCACATTTTATATTTCTGTGTGTTTTCATTGTACTTCTAGGACTGCAGATAAAAGCTAAATTCGCCTATGAAAAATCTCCTAATTTATATCTTGCAGCCTCATTTGTATTAAAAAGCTAAGTCTACTGCTCTTTGTATTACAACTGTATGTAATTAAAAAAAAGCCTGTATACTGGGCATTCTATGCTTTTTTAGTTGCAGCTTATAGTAGACATATGCAACTGTTTTGGAAAACATTTACAAAATTCTGGCTGTAGGTTTGTTGGAACTAGTGTTGAGCGAACAGTTCGAAAATCCTTCGGGTCCGTACCGAATTTTGGGTGTCCGTGACACGGACCCGAACCCGGACATTTTCAAAAAAGTTCGGGTTCGGGTCCGGTGTTCGTCGATTACTTCCTGCTATCTGAAGGGCTTGGGACACCAGTTTCAGGGTATTGCTATTTTGGCAGATTGAATTTCACCCCAGAATAAAATATATGTTTTGGCGGACACTATAAAACCTGGCCTTCAACAGCTGGGACACCAGATTCAGGGTATTGCTATTTTGGCAGATTAATTTCACCCCAGAACAAAATATATGTTTTGGCGTGACACTATTAAACTTTGCCTGCAACAGCTGGGACACCAGATTCAGGGTATTGCTATTTTGGCAATTGAATTTCACCACAGAAAATAATCTATCCTTTGCCAGACAGCAGACAGTATTATACTTGTCTAGCCAAAGCTGGAACAACAGATTTAGGGATTGGTATTTGGGCAATTGCATTTAACCCCTTAATAAAATATAGAAATTGCTATCCTGAGTTTCTAGGGGTGACAATTAGCACAGCCAAACCCCTGATGTAGGATATAGCAAAAAATAAAACTAGTTTTGATGGATTGATGGACTTGGTGGCAGCTTGTTCTGGTGCACCACAAGTCACAAAATGGCCGCCCGATCAACCCAGAAAATAAGTGACAGAAAACGCTCTGTGCAGCCTAAAAACCAATGAGCAAGTAACTAGCAGAAGTTCAATCATTTACAGCTGTAGATCGATCCGTTCATTAGGTGCTGTTGCTGACTTTACCCTGCCTAATCTCGCCCGTGACAGAAGCTGCGTCCTCTCCCTACACTAATCAGAGCAGTGTGACGTGCGTGCGCTACGTGACTTCAGCTTAAATAGAGGCTGGGTCACATGCTGCACTTGGCCAATCACAGCCATTCCATTAGTAGGCATGGCTGTGATGGGCTCTTAGGGCAAGAAGTAAAACGCTAGCTGATTGGCTGCTGTGCAGCCCTTCAGAAAGCGGGAAGTAATCGACGAACAACGAACCCGAACCCGAACTTTTTGAAAATGTCGGGTTGGGTCCGTGTCCCGGACACCCAAAATTCGGTCACGAACCCGAACGATGCTCGAACTGTTCGCTCACCACTAGACTAATTAAACGCAATCATAAAATTGTACACTTTGTATTTTGTGATGCTATTTTCTAGGGGCATAATGTTTTATTTTTCTGTTTACAGAACTGTATGTGCGCTTGATTTTTGCCATTTTAGGGTACAGATGACATTTTAATTACCTTCTATTCCATTTTTTGTGAGGCAGGGTGGCCAAATAATAGCAATTCTGTTAGTTTGTTTTATTTACTAACATACATACCAACATTTTAGTTTTATTGTTCTGTTTGATACAATTGCAATGATAACAAATGTATATAGCTTTTTTGTGTTTTACTATCTTTGCATCATAAAATCACAGTTTTATTAAAAATCTTTTTGTGTCGCCAAATTTTAATGCACATTTTATATTTCTGTGTGTTTTCATTGTACTTCTAGGACTGCAGATAAAAGCTAAATTCGCCTATGAAAAATCTCCTAATTTATATCTTGCAGCCTCATTTGTATTAAAAAGCTAAGTCTACTGCTCTTTGTATTACAACTGTATGTAATTAAAAAAAAGCCTGTATACTGGGCATTCTATGCTTTTTTTGTTGCAGCTTATAGTAGACATATGCAACTGTTTTGGAAAACATTTACAAAAGTCTGGCTGTAGGTTTGTTGGAACTAGTGTTGAGCGAACAGTTCGAAAATCCTTCGGGTCCGTACCGAATTTTTGGGTGTCCGTGACACGGACCCGAACCCGGAAATTTTCAAAAAAGTTCGGGTTCGGGTCCGGTGTTCGTCGATTACTTCCCGCTTTCTGAAGGGCTGCACAGCAGCCAATCAGCTAGCGTTTTACTTCTTGCCCTAAGGGCCCATCACAGCCAGGCCTACTAATGGCATGGCTGTGATTGGCCAAGTGCAGCATGTGACCCAGCCTCTATTTAAGCTGGAGTCACGTAGCGCCGCACGTCACACTGCTCTGACTAGTGTAGGGAGAGGATGCAGCTTCTGTGAGGGCGAGATAGGCAGGGATAAAGAAGCGATTGAATGATCTACCTTTCTACACCTGTGCATCAGAACAACTCAGCTGAGCTGTTCACTGAAAGTCACTATTTTGTTGAGACTGGCCAGAGCGATTTTTACTGGCACATGTAACTGGGCTGACCGAGCGGTGGCCATTTTGGGACTTGTGGTGCGCCAGCACTTGCTGCCACAGAGTGTAAACCAAAGCTCCAAAGAAGTTAAAAATCTACACCTGTGAATCAGAACAACAGCGATTCAGCTGCTCAGTCAAAGTCAATTTTTTTCTGGCTGGGCAGACTGTTTTCTGGCACATGTTACTGGGCTGATAGGCGGCGGCCATTTTGGGACTTGTGGTGCTACAGCAAAAGCTGCCACAACGTCCATTAATCTCATGTAATAGTCGATTTTTCATAGATATACTACATCAGGGGTTTGGCTGTGCTTGTGTCACCCATACTAACTGCAAAGATATTTAATATATCAGTGGTGAAACTGAAAGTAACCCACTTGGATAGCAAATCCCATGAATGTGCTGTTCCAGCTAGGCTAGCCAGTGCCACTACTTTGTCCAATACTGTCAGCCAGAAATATTTTTTTTTTTTATGTGCCAGAAATATAAATTAGAAAAAGCTTTCACCGTAATAATAAAATTATTCTGGTGTTAGACCAGAAGAAGCACTCCTGTTGTAATTAATACTGTAAAAAGGCTTAGGCAATATTTCTCCCAGTGTGGGAAATTTATCTAGCAAAACTAGCATTTTAACAATTCCGGTGTTCTGAAATACCAGCAGTCCTCTTGTAATTAATACCGCCAAAAGGCATTATATCGTCCAGTGTTGTAATTTTGGTGAAAAAAAGGCCAATTTAATCAATCTGGTGTTTGTTAGACCAGAAAAACTAGGCCTCACGTTTTCACTCCTCTAAAAGGAATTATATTTCCCGTGTGGGAATCTATGTACCAAAACTAGCATTATAAAAATCTGGTGTCCAATTAGCAGCAGTGTTCTTGTAATTAATACCGCCAAAGGCATTATTGTCCAGTGTTGTAATTTTGCTGAAAAAAGGCCAATTTAATCAATCTGGTGTTTGTTAGACCAGAAAAACTAGGCCTCACGTTTTCACTCCTCTAAAAGGAATTATATTTCCCGTGTGGGGATCTATGTACCAAAACTAGCATTATAAAAATCTGGTGTCCAATTAGCAGCAGTGTTCTTGTAATTAATACCGCCAAAAGGCATTATTGTCCAGTGTTGTAATTTTGCTGAAAAAAAGGCCAATTTAATCAATCTGGTGTTTGTTAGACCAGAAAAACTAGGCCTCACGTTTTCACTCCTCTAAAAGGAATTATATTTCCCCGTGTGGAATCTATGTACCAAAACTAGCATTATAAAAATCTGGTGTCCAATTAGCAGCAGTGTTCTTGTAATTAATACCGCCAAAAGGCATTATTGTCCAGTGTTGTAATTTTGCTGAAAAAAAGGCCAATTTAATCAATCTGGTGTTTGTTAGACCAGAAAAACTCGGCCTCACGTTTTCACTCCTCTAAAAGGAATTATATTTCCCGTGTGGGGATCTATGTACCAAAACTAGCATTATAAAAATCTGGTGTCCAATTAGCAGCAGTGTTCTTGTAATTAATACCGCCAAAAGGCATTATTGTCCAGTGTTGTAATTTTGCTGAAAAAAGGCCAATTTAATCAATCTGGTGTTTGTTAGACCAGAAAAACTAGGCCTCACGTTTTCACTCCTGTAAAAGGAATTATATCTCCCGTGTGGGAATCTATGTACCAAAACTAGCATTATAAAAATCTGGTGTCCAATTAGCAGCAGTGTTCTTGTAATTAATACCGCCAAAAGGCATTATTGTCCAGTGTTGTAATTTTGCTGAAAAAAAGGCCAATTTAATCAATCTGGTGTTTGTTAGACCAGAAAAACTAGGCCTCACGTTTTCACTCCTCTAAAAGGAATTATATCTCCCGTGTGGAATCTATGTACCAAAACTAGCATTATAAAAATCTGGTGTCCAATTAGCAGCAGTGTTCTTGTAATTAATACCGCCAAAAGGCATTATTGTCCAGTGTTGTAATTTTGCTGAAAAAAGGCCAATTTAATCAATCTGGTGTTTGTTAGACCAGAAAAACTCGGCCTCACGTTTTCACTCCTCTAAAAGGAATTATATTTCCCGTGTGGGGATCTATGTACCAAAACTAGCATTATAAAAAATCTGGTGTCCAATTAGCAGCAGTGTTCTTGTAATTAATACCGCCAAAAGGCATTATTGTCCAGTGTTGTAATTTTGCTGAAAAAAGGCCAATTTAATCAATCTGGTGTTTGTTAGACCAGAAAAACTAGGCCTCACGTTTTCACTCCTCTAAAAGGAATTATATTTCCCGTGTGGGGATCTATGTACCAAAACTAGCATTATAAAAATCTGGTGTCCAATTAGCAGCAGTGTTCTTGTAATTAATACCGGAAAAAGGAATTATATCTTCCAGTGTGGGAATTTTGGGGCTAAAAATAATATATTTTATTGTGGTGCGAGTTGAATCGCAACAATGAGGAAACATTCTATTAAGGGACGAGGACGCGGTCGTGGTGGTGTCCGTGGAGCCTCTGTTGCTGGCAGAGGACGTGGCCGTTCGGCCTCAGGCGCACAAAGTAGTGAAACAACTCCCTCAAGTAGCCGGCAGAATTTACAGCGATATTTGGTGGGGCCCAATGCCGTTATGAGGATGGTAAGGCCTGAGCAGGTACAGGCATTAGTCGATTGGGTGGCCGACAGTGCTTCCAGCACGTTCACCACATTGTCTTCCGCCCAGTCTTCTGCGGAAAGCGCACAGGTGGCACCTGAAAACCAAGCCCATCAGTCTGTCACATCACCCCCATGCATATCAGGGAAACTGGCTGAGCCTCAAGTTATGCAGCAGTCTCTTCTTCTGTTTGAAGACTCTGCTCCCACGGTTTTCCAGGGGCGTCCACCTATCCCTTCCCCAGCGGTGGAAGACATTCCATGCACTGACGCACAACCACTTATGTATCCAGATGATGAGGACATGGGAATACCACCACAGCAGAGTGACCGAGTGTCTGATGATGACGAAACACAGGTGCCCACTGCCGCGTCTTATTGCAGTGTGCAGACTGAACAGGAGGAGGTCAGGGAGGAAGACTGGGTGGAAGACGATGCAGAGGACGATGAGGTCTTAGACCCCACATGGACTGAAGGTCGTGCCGCTGACTTAAATAGTTCAGAGGAAGAGGCAGTGGTGAGACCGAGACAACAGCGAAGCCAAAGAGGGAGCAGGGGCAAAAGCAGAACAGCCGCCGTCCAGAGAGTTCGCCTGCTATTGGCCAGCGCCAACAGGGACCCAGCACCCCAAAGGCATCTTCAAGGAGTTCCCTGGCATGGCACTTCTTCAAACAATGTGCTGAGGACAAGACCAGAGTGGTTTGCACGCTGTGCCATCAGACCCTGAGGCGAGGCATTAACGTTCTTAACCTGAGCACCACCTGCATGATCAGGCATCTACATGCAAAGCATGAACTGCAGTGGAGTACACACCTTAAAAACAAGGAACCCGCTCAGGCTCCCCTGCTCCCTTTAGCGCTGCTGCCTCGGCTTCCGCCTCGAGAGGAATGTTGCCACCTGCCGAGCAGCAAACAGAGGATGTGCCACCGACACCACCACCACCACCGCCACCGTCACCTAGCGTCTCCACTATTTCACACAGCAGCGTTCAGCTCTCCATCTCTCAAACCTTTGAGAGGAAGCGCAAATTCCCACCTAGTCACCCTCGAGCCCTTGGCCTGAATGCCAGCATTTCTAAACTACTGGCCTTTGAAATGCTGTCATTCCGGCTGGTGGACACAGACAGCTTCAAACAGCTGATGGCCATGGCTGTCCCCCAGTATGTGGTTCCCAGCCGCCACTACTTCTCCAAGACAGCCGTGCCTTCCCTGCACATGCAAGTGTCCGATAAAATCAAGTGTGCACTGCGCAACGCCATTTGTGGCAAGGTCCACCTAACCACAGATACGTGGACCAGTAAGCACGGCCAGGGACGCTATATCTCCTAACTGCACACTGGGTAAATGTAGTGGCGGCTGGGCCCCAGGCGGAGAGTTCCTTGGCGCACGTCCTTCCGCCGCCAAGGATCACAGGGCATCATTCTTTGCCTCCTGTAGCCTCCTCCTCCTACTCGGCTTCCTCCTCCTCCTCCTCTGCTTCCACCAGCTCATCCAGTCAGCCACACACCTTCACCACCAACTTCAGCACAGCCCGGGGTAAACGTCAGCAGGCCATTCTGAAACTCATATGTTTGGGGGACAGGCCCCACACCGCGCAGGAGTTGTGGCGGGGTATTGAACAACAGACCGACCAGTGGTTGCTGCCGGTGGGCCTCAAGCCCGGCCTGGTGGTGTGCGATAATGGGCGAAATCTCGTGGCAGCTCTGGGACTAGCCGGTTTGACGCACATCCCTTGCCTGGCGCATGTGCTGAATTTGGTGGTGCAAAAGTTCATTCACAACTACCCAGACATGTCAGAGCTGCTGCATAAAGTGCGGGCCGTCTGTGCGCGCTTCCGGCGTTCACATCCTGCCGCTGCTCGCCTGTCAGCGCTACAGCGGAACTTCGGCCTTCCCGCTCACCGCCTAATATGCGACGTGCCCACCCGGTGGAACTCCACCTTGCACATGCTGGAGAGACTGTGCGAGCAGCAGCAGGCCATAGTGGAGTTTCAGCTGCAGCACGCACGGGTCAGTCGCACTGCGGAACAGCACCACTTCACCACCAATGATTGGGCCTCCATGCGAGACCTGTGTGCCCTGTTGCGCTGTTTAGAGTACGCCACCAACATGGCCAGTGGCGATGCCACTGTTATCAGCGTGACGATACCAATTCTATGTCTCCTAGAGAAAACGCTTAGGGCGATGATGGAAGAGGAGGTGGGCCAGGGCCAGGAGGAGGAGGAGGAGGATGACGGGTCGTTTTTAGCACTTTCAGGCCAGTCTGTTAGAAGTGGCTCAGAGGGAGGTTTTTGCAACAGCAGAGGGCAGGTACAAATGTGGCCAGCCAGGGACCACTACTGGAGGACGAGGAGGATGAGGAGGAGGTGGAGGAGGATGAGGATGAAGCAGGTTCACAGCGGGTGGCACCCAGCACAGCGCAGGCACATCCCTGGTGCGTGGCTGGGGGATACAGAGGATGATGACGATACGCCTCCCACAGAGGACAGCTTGTCCTTACCTCTGGGGAGCCTGGCACACATGAGCGATTACATGCTGCAGTGCCTGCGCAACGACAGCAGAGTTGCCCACATTTTAACGTGTGATAACTACTGGGTGGCCACCCTGCTGGATCCACGGTACAAAGACAATGTGCCCACTTTACTTCCTGCACTGGAGCGTGATAGGAAGATGCGCGAGTACAAGCGCACACTGGTAGACGCGTTCCTGAGAGCATTCCCAACTGTCACAGGGGAACAGGTGGAAGGCCAAGGCCAAGGCAGAGGAGGAGCTAGAGGTCGCCCACGCAGCAGTGTCACGGCCAGCTCATCTGAGGGCAGGGTTAGCATGGCAGAAATGTGGAAAAGTTTTGTCTCCACGCCACAGCTAACTGCCCCACCACCTGATACGGAACGTGTTAGCAGGAGGCAACATTTCACTAACATGGTTGAACAGTACATCTGCACACAACTCCACGTACTGACGGATGGTTCGGCCCCATTCAACTTCTGGGTTTCCAAATTGTCCACGTGGCCAGAATTAGCATGCTATGCCTTGGAGGTGCTGGCCTGCCCGGCGGCCAGCGTTTTATCTGAACGTGTATTCAGCACGGCAGGGGCGCCATTATTGACAAACACAGCCGCCTGTCCGCAGCCAACGTGGACAAGCTGACGTTTATAAAAATGAACCAGGCATGGATCCCACAAGACCTGACCCTCCCTTGTGCAGAGTAGTCCTTAATAACTGCCTTAAACCATGTTGTCTTGTACTCCTGGCCACTTCTTCATTGAAAAATCAATTTTTGAAATTAAGTAGGATCTTGGGGTGCAACCCAGAGTTGAATGAACCGTCCCTCTGTCTGGGTGCCGGGGCCAAAGTACATGAAAGTGTCCTTCTCCTGTGCTGGGTGATATGAATGTTATACTTGTGCTGTCTGACATGTCTCCTTTGTGTGGGTGCAGGGGGCCAAAGTCACTGAAAGCGGCCTTCTCCTGTGGTGGCTGATATAAATGCCTGAATCTCTGCTGTGGGACCTCTCTCCTCTTTCTGGGTGCAGGGGTCAAAGTCTCTAAAAGTGCCCTTCTCCTGTGGTGGTTGATGTGAAACTGATGCTTGTGCTATCTGACCTGTCTCCTCTGTGTCGGTGCTAAGGCCTAAGTCACTGAAAGCGGCCTTCTCCTGTGCTGGCTGATATAAATGCCTGAATCTCTGCTGTGGGACCTCTCTCCTCTTTCTGGGTGCAGGGGTCAAAGTCTCTAAAAGTGCCCTTCTCCTGTGGTGGTTGATGTGAAACTGATGCTTGTGCTATCTGACCTGTCTCCTCTGTGTCGGTGCTAAGGCCTAAGTCACTGAAGCGGCCTTCTCCTGTGCTGGCTGATATAAATGCCTGAATCTCTGCTGTGGGACCTCTCTCCTCTTTCTGGGTGCAGGGGTCAAAGTCTCTAAAAGTGCCCTTCTCCTGTGGTGGTTGATATGAAACTGATGCTTGTGCTATCTGACCAGTCTCCTCTGTGTCGGTGCTAAGGCCTAAGTCACTGAAAGCGGCCTTCTCCTGTGCTGGCTGATATAAATGCCTGAATCTCTGCTGTGGGACCTCTCTCCTCTTTCTGTGTGCAGGGGTCAAAGTCTCTGAAAGTGCCCTTCTCCTGTGGTGGTTGATGTGAAACTGATGCTTGTGCTATCTGACCTGTCTCCTCTGTGTCGGTGCTAAGGCCTAAGTCACTGAAAGCGGCCTTCTCCTGTGCTGGCTGATATAAATGCCTGAATCTCTGCTGTGGGACCTCTCTCCTCTTTCTGGGTGCAGGGTCAAAGTCTCTAAAAGTGCCCTTCTCCTGTGGTGGTTGATGTGAAACTGATGCTTGTGCTATCTGACCTGTCTCCTCTGTGTCGGTGCTAAGGCCTAAGTCACTGAAAGCGGCCTTCTCCTGTGCTGGCTGATATAAATGCCTGAATCTCTGCTGTGGGACCTCTCTCCTCCGTCTGGGTGCAGGGGTCAAAGTCTCTCAAAGTGGCCTTCTCTTGTGCTGGGTGATGTGAAGCTGATGTTTGTGCCATCTGACATGGTTGCCGGGGTCCCAGTTAAGATGGTGGCCTACTCCTGTGGTGGGTGATCATAAATGCCTGATTCTCTGCTGTGAAAACCTCTCTCCTCCGTCTGGGTGCAGGAGTCAAAGTCTCTCAAAGTGGCCTTCTCTTGTGCTGGGTGATGTGAAGCTGATGTTTGTGCCATCTGACATGGTTGCCGGGGTCCCATTAAATGGTGGCCTACTCCTGTGGTGGGTGATCTAAATGCATGATTCTCTGCTGTGAAAACTTCTCTCCTCTGTCTGGGTGCTGGTCCAAAATACATGAGAGTGGCCTTCTCCGGTGGTGGTTGATATGAAGCATGATTCCTTGCTGTGGGACCTGTATCCTCTGTCTGGGTGCTGGTCCGAAATAAATGAGAGTGGCCTTCTCCGTTGGTGGTTGATATGACGCATGATTCCTTGCTGTAGGACCTGTCTCCTCTGTCTGGGTGCTGGTCCAAAATAAATGAGAGTGGCCTTCTCCGGTGGTGGTTGATATGACGCATGATTCCTTGATGTAGGACCTCTCTCCTCTGTCTGGGTGCTGGTCCAAAATACATGAGAGTGGCCTTCTCCGGTGGTGGTTGATATGACGCATGATTCCTTGATGTGGGACCTCTCTCCTCTGTCTGGGTGCTGGTCCAAAATAAATGAGAGTGGCCTTCTCCGGTGGTGGTTGATATGACGCCTGATTCCTTGCTGTGGGACCTGTATCCTCTGTCTGGGTGCTGGTCCAAAATACATGAGTGGCCTTCTCCGGTGGTGGTTGATATGACGCATGATTCCTTGATGTGGGACCTCTATCCTCTGTCTGGGTGCTGGTCCAAAATACATGAGAGTGGCCTTCTCCGGTGGTGGTTGATATGACGCATGATTCCTTGATGTGGGACCTCTCTCCTCTGTCTGGGTGCTGGTCCAAAATAAATGAAGTGGCCTTCTCCGGTGGTGGTTGATATGACGCATGATTCCTTGCTGTGGGACCTGTATCCTCTGTCTGGGTGCTGGTCCAAAATAAATGAAGTGGCCTTCTCCGGTGGTGGTTGATATGACGCATGATTCCTTGCTGTGGGACCTGTATCCTCTGTCTGGGTGCTGGTCCAAAATAAATGAGAGTGGCCTTCTCCGGTGGTGGTTGATATGAGGCATGATTCCTTGCTGTGGGACCTGTATCCTCTGTCTGGGTGCTGGTCCAAAATAAATGAAGTGGCCTTCTCCGGTGGTGGTTGATATGACGCATGATTCCTTGATGTGGGACCTCTCTCCTCTGTCTGGGTGCTGGTCCAAAATAAATGAGAGTGGCCTTCTCCGGTGGTGGTTGATATGACGCATGATTCCTTGATGTGGGACCTCTCTCCTCTGTCTGGGTGCTGGTCCAAAATACATGAGTGGCCTTCTCCGGTGGTGGTTGATATGACGCATGATTCCTTGCTGTGGGACCTCTATCCTCTGTCTGGGTGCTGGTCCAAAATAAATGAAGTGGCCTTCTCCGGTGGTGGTTGATATGACGCATGATTCCTTGCTGTGGGACCTGTATCCTCTGTCTGGGTGCTGGTCCAAAATACATGAAGTGGCCTTCTCCGGTGGTGGTTGATATGACGCATGATTCCTTGATGTGGGACCTCTCTCCTCTGTCTGGGTGCTGGTCCAAAATACATGAGAGTGGCCTTCTCCGGTGGTGGTTGATATGACGCATGATTCCTTGATGTGGGACCTCTCTCCTCTGTCTGGGTGCTGGTCCAAAATAAATGAGAGTGGCCTTCTCCGGTGGTGGTTGATATGACGCATGATTCCTTGCTGTGGGACCTGTATCCTCTGTCTGGGTGCTGGTCCAAAATACATGAGAGTGGCCTTCTCCGGTGGTGGTTGATATGACGCATGATTCCTTGCTGTGGGACCTGTATCCTCTGTCTGGGTGCTGGTCCAAAATAAATGAGAGTGGCCTTCTCCGGTGGTGGTTGATATGACGCATGATTCCTTGATGTGGGACCTCTCTCCTCTGTCTGGGTGCTGGTCCAAAATAAATGAGAGTGGCCTTCTCCGGTGGTGGGTTGATATGACGCATGATTCCTTGATGTGGGACCTCTCCTCTGTCTGGGTGCTGGTCCTAAAATACATGAGAGTGGCCTTCTCCAGTGGTGGTTGATATGAAGCATGATTCCTTGCTGTGGGACCTGTATCCTCTGTCTGGGTGCTGATCCCAAATAAATGAGAGTGGCCTTCTCCAGTGTTGGATGATATGACGCATGATTCCTTGCTGTGGGACCTCTCTCCAATTGATATTGGTTAATTTTTATTTATGTTATTTTATTTTAATTCATTTCCTTATCTACATTTGTTTGCAGGCGATTTACCTACATTTTGCTGCCTTTTGCAGCCCTCTAGCCCTTTCCGGAAGTCTTTTACAGGCTTTTTAGTGCCCAAAAGTTCAGGTCCCCATTGACTTCTATGGGGTTCGGGTTCGGGATGAAGTTCGCTTTGAGTTCGGATCATGAACCCGGACATTTTCAGGAAGTTCGGCCGAACCTCTCGAACCCGAACATCCAGGTGTTCGCTCATCTCTAGTTGGAACAGTTTCAAATGGTGCTGCTGAATATAAACATGAATGATGTGTGATCTGAGCTTTACGTTGTCAAATTATTCTTGCGTGCACTAGTGCACTTCTGGGGTCTATATTTCTGCTGTATTACAATTAATTAGAATATAGGTGTATAAGCTGGGCTAAAATCTGGAGGTGCTTACAATATATTAGAAATAAAATTTTAAAAAATATTTTTGAAACAAATAAAAGTCATTCTATTATTTATTTTGTCTACCATATAACAATGGGAAGCATGCTGATTGTTTTATCATTGAGTTCAATATATAAACCTTATGAAGTAAGCAGTCCTAAATTATCTGCAGACATTTAAAATGTTACTATTCAGCTATATCTGAACATTCAATTTGAAGGGAAGCCATCACGTTCAGAATAGTGATAATCGGCAGGGGCAATATTCAAATTTGCGATACTTCGCAAATATTTGAGCGAATATTCATCATAAATTCGCGAATTTGAGAATTTGTGATTATTTTCTTGAAAATCGGCAATGTAATATGCGCGTATTGTGCACGCAATACAGGCGTTGGTCATTATTGCTACATTTTTCAAGCTGCTAGAAGTTACCTGAGACTGGAGAAAATGGTTGGCACGGCAGAACATTACAATAGCTTTATATGCAGATAGAGCGCTCCGATATATTCTCAATTGCGCAAATCGGCAATTAATGATGCTCATATTTTGGCGCAATACGTGCAACTTCACATTTTAGCAGGTCTGACTACATATTAGTGATTGGTGCACTAAGTATTGTTGTGAACTTACCTGTAGCATGTATGTATGGACAGCAGAACCTATCACACTACCTAACACCCTGCACTGGAACCTATCAGCTACACTATATCACAATCTAACCTACACTGACCATCTCCCACTAACTATCTGTTTTCTATATATAATCTAACTAACTAACTAACTAACTAACTAACTAACTATCTAATGTAATCTGACACAGCAAAGCAGAGAGCACAGCAATAACACTGCTGTCTCTCTCAGAACTTAACCACTTGAAGACCACAGGTTTATACCCCCCTATTGACCAGGCCCTTTTATACAAATCCGCACTACACTACTTTCCCGTTTATTGCTCCGTCATACAACTTACCACCCAAATGAATTTTACCTCCTTTTCTTCTCACTAATAGAGCTTTCATTTGGTGCTATTTCAGTGTTGATGACATTTTTACTTTTTTTGATATTTTACTTTTTGTTGGCGAAATTTTTTCAAAAAAATTACATTTTTCACTTTCTGTTGGAAAATTTGCCAAATAAAACTACATTTCTCTATACATTTTTCACTAAATGTATTGTTCTACATGTCGTTGATAAAAAAAAAATTCTATAAGTGTATATTTATTGGTTTGGGTAAAAGTTATAGCATTTACAAACTATGGTGCAAAAAAGTGAATTTCCGCAATTTGACTTTCTGAGCGCCTGTCCTGTTTCCTGACGTGCTACAATGCCCAGACAGTAGAAACACCCCATAAATGACGCCATTTCGGAAAGTAGACACCCTAAGGTATATACTGAGGGGCATAGTGAGTTCATGGAAGTTTTTATTTTTTGTCACAAGTTAGCGGAAATTGATATTTTTTTTTTCAAAAAATTTCATTTTTCGCTAACTTGTGACAAAAAATAAAAACTTCCATGAACTCACAATGCCGATCAGCGAATACCTTAGGGTGTCTACTTTCCGGAATGGGGTCACTTGTGGGGTATTTTTACTGCCCTGGCATTATAGGGGCCCCTAAACGTCAGAAGCAGTTTGGAATCCAAATGCGTAAAAATGTCCTGTGAAATCCTCAAGGTACTCCCTGACGTTTAGGGGCCCCTAATATGCCAGGACAGTATAAATGCCACACAAGTGACCCCATTTCGGAAAGTACACACCCTAAGGTATTCGCTGATGGGCATAGTGAGTTCATGGAAGTTTTTATTTTTTGTCACAAGTTAGCGAAAAATGAAATTTTTTGAAAAAAAAAAATCCATTTCCGCTAACTTGTGACAAAAAATAAACTTTTACATGAACTCACCATACCCCTCACAGAATACCTTGGGGTGTCTTCTTTCTAAAATGGGGTCACTTGTGGGGTATTTATACTGTCCTGGCATATTAGGGGCCCCTAAACGTCAGATGCAGTTTGGAATCCATATGCGTAAAAAATGGCCTGTGAAATCCTAAAGGTACTCATTGGATTTAGGGCCCCTTTGCGCATCTTGGCTGCAAAAAAGTGGCACACATGTGGTATCGCCGTACTCAGGAGAAGTAGGGCAATGTGTTTTGTGGTGTATTTTTACATATACCCATGCTGGGTGTAAAAAATATCTCTGCAAATGACAACTTTTTCCATTTTTTTATACAAAGTTGTCCATTTACAGAGATATTTCTCTCACCCAGCATGGGTATATATAAATACACCCAAACACATTGCCCTACTCTCTAGTATGACTACACATGTGTGCCCTTTACAGCAAGATGCATAAAGGACCCAAATTCAATGGTTCTTTAGGATTTCATAGGACATTTTTACGCATTTAGTTCCAAACTGCTACTGACGTTTAGGGGCCCCTAATATGCCAGGACAGTATAAATACCACACAAGTGACCCCATTTCGGAAAGTAGACACCCTAAGGTATTCACTGAGGGCATAGTGAGTTCATGGAAGTTTTTATTTTTGGCACAAGTTAGCGGAAATTGAATTTTTTTTTTTTTTACAAAGTCTTATATTCCACTAACTTGTGACAAAAATAAGCTATGAACTCACCATACCTCACAGAATACTGGGGTGTCTTCTTTAAAATGGGGTCACTTGTGGTGCTGTACTGTCTGACAATAAGCCTAACGTCAGCTGGTTTGGAATCCAAATGCGTAAAAATGCCTAGTGAAATCCTAAAGGTACTCAGTGGATTTGGGCCTCTTTGCGCATGTTGGATGCAAAAAGTGGCACACATGTGGTATCGCCGTGCTCAGGAGAAGTAGGGCAATGTGTTTTGAGTGTATTTTTACATATACCCATACTGGGTGTGAAAATATCTCTTTAAATGACAACTTTTTCCATTTTTTATACAAAGTTGTCCATTTACAGAGATATTTCTCTCACCCAACATGGGTATATGTAAAATACACCCAAACCATTGCCACTACTCCTGAGTACGGCATACATGTGTGCCACTTTTGCAGCCAAGGTGCATCAAGGGCCCAAATTCCAACGGTACCTTTAGGTTACAGAACATTTGCGCATTTCGGTTCTAATCTCACGTTTAGGGGCCCCTAATATGCCAGGTCAGTATAAATACCACACATGTGACCCCATTTTGGAAAAGTAGACACCCTAAGGTATTCGCTGATGGGCATAGTGAGTTCATGGAAGTTTTTATTTTTTGTCACAAGTTAGCGAAAAATGAAATTTTTGTTTAACAAAGTCTCATTTCCGCTAACTTGTGACAAAAATAAACTTTTACATGAACTCACCATACCCCTCACAGAATACCTTGGGGTGTCTTCTTTCTAAAATGGGGTCACTTGTGGGGTATTTATACTGTCCTGGCATATTAGGGGCCCTAAGCGTCAGATGCAGTTTGGAATCCATATGCGTAAAAATGGCCTGTGAAATCCTAAAGGTACTCATTGGATTTAGGGCCCCTTGCGCATCTTGGCTGCAAAAAGTGGCACACATGTGGTATCGCCGTACTCAGGAGAAGTAGGGCAATGTGTTTTTGTGGTGTATTTTTACATATACCCATGCTGGGTGTAAAAATATCTCTGCAAATGACAACTTTTCCATTTTTTTATACAAAGTTGTCCATTTACAGAGATTTTCTCTCACCCAGCATGGGTATGTAAAAATACACCCAAACACATTGCCCTACTTCTCCTGAATCAGCACATACATGTGTGCCACTTTTTGCAGCCAGGTGCACAAGGGCCCAAATTCCACGAGTTCTTTTAGGATTTCTGCAGACATTTACGCATTTAGATTCCAAACTGCTTCTGATGTTTAGGGGCCCCTAATATGCCAGGACAGTATAAATACCACACAAGTGACCCCATTTCGGAAAGTAGACACCCTAAGGTATTCACTGAGGGCATAGTGAGTTCATGGAAGTTTTTATTTTTGGCACAAGTTAGCGGAAATTGAATTTTTTTTTTTTTTACAAAGTCTTATATTCCACTAACTTGTGACAAAAATAAACTTTGCATGAACTCACCATACCCTCACAGAATACCTTGGGGTGTCTTCTTTCTAAATGGGGTCACTTGTGGGGTATTTATACTGTCCTGGCATATTAGGGCCCTAAACGTCGAAGCAGTTTGGAATCCAAATGCGTAAAAAATGCCCTGTGAAATCCTAAAGGTACTCAGTGGAATTTGGGCCCCTTTGCGCATGTTGGATGCAAAAAAGTGGCACACATGTGGTATCGCCGTACTCAGGAGAAGTAGGGCAATGTGTTTTGGGGTGTATTTTTACATATACCCATACTGGAGTGTGAAAAATATCTCTTTAAATGACAACTTTTTCCATTTTTTATACAAAGTTGTCCATTTACAGAGATATTTGTCTCACCCAGCATGGGTATATGTAAAATACACCTAAACACATTGCTCTACTTCTCCTGAGTACGCGATACACATGTGTGCCACTCTTTGCAGCCAAGGTGCGCAAAGGGCCCTAAATCCAATGAGTACCTTTAGAAGGGCATTTTTGCGCATTTCTTCTTCTCACTTTAGGGCCCCTAAAATGCCAGGTCAGTATAAATACCCCACATGTGACCCCATTTTAGAAAGAGGACACCCCAAGGTATTCTGTGAGGGGCATGGCGAGTTCATATTTTTATTTTTTTCGCACAAGTCAGCGGAATTTGATTTTTTGTTTTTCTCACAAAGTCTCCCTTTCCGCTAACTTGTGACAAAAAGTTCAATCTTTCATGGACTCAATATGCCCCTCAGCAAATACCTTGGGGTGTCTTCTTTCTAAAATGGGGTCACATGTGAGGTTTTTGTACTGCCCTGGCATTTGAGGGTCTCCATAATCATTACACGTATGGCCAGCATTAGGAGTTTCTGCTATTCTCCTTATATGGAGCATACAGGTAATGAGATTTTTCCGTTCAGCCTCTGGGCTGAAAAGAAAAAATGAACGGCACAGATTTCCTCATTCGCATCGATTGATGTGGATGAAAAAATCTCTGCCAAAAAATATGCAAAGAAGAAAAAGGGGCCTGGCGATTGCCAGGACATAGGAGCTCCGCCCAAACATCCATACCCACTTCAGCTCCTATGTCCTGGCAAGCGTGATTTCTCCATTCACATCGATCAATCGATCGGTGTGGAGGAAGACATCTTTGCCAGATTTTTAAAACAAAGTGTTTGCCAAAGCATATGAACTCCAACACCTCTCCTCAGCTCATATGCCAGGGCAAACGTGCCTGTACTGCAGAGGAGAAATCTCGTCTTGCAGCGCCGCATACACCGACTTCACGTGTCTTCTGATAGCAGCGCAATGCTTCTCTCAGAATTCACATCAGTGCTGCAGCTGGCTCTTTGCTTGATCCACCTAGAAGGTAAAAAAAAAAAAGAAAGAAAAACCAGGCAGCAACGCAATAATTTTATTATTAACTTTATAGAACATTAGAAACGAACGTTAACTTAAACATTTGAAACATAACTTGAACTTTTTGCTTACCTGTGGATTTTTTTTTTTTTTTTTTACCTTAAGGCCTCATGCACACGGCCGTGAAACACGGCCGTGCATGGACCGTTATATCTCGGCCTGGCAGCCATCTGACAGCAGGAGGCGCACGGTGTCACTGGTTGCTATGACGCTGTGCGCTCCTGCTGTCAGATGGATGCTCAGGCCAGGATCCTACGGTCCATGCACGGCGTGTTCACGGCCAGCATGAGCACTAGAAAATAAACCTCTCTTTCCCCGTGGGACAATGTGCAAAGTACAAATCACCCAGAGATGTGGCGAAGTACATTATGCACTTTGTCCCAGGTGAAAGGAGAGGTTTGCAGCAGCTCTGTGTGAAAGGGCCCTGAGGGCCCTTGCACACTGGCGTTACTCACGCATGGTGATCGCAGAGGGCGCCTGGCCTGACTTCTCCCGCACAGACGGGTCGCGCATAGCATCATATTGATTTATGATGCTATGTAACCTACAGTTCTGGAATGCATTGGATAGCACTGGCGGCAGCAGTATGCCAGTGCTATCCAATGCATTCCAGAACTGTGGAGGTTACATAGCATCATAAATCAATATCATGCTATGTGACCCGTCTGTCTGAGAAGTCAGGACGAGCGCTCGCTGCGATCACGATGCGTAGCCGTCGTGCAAGAGCCCTAAGACTCTTGTGTGCCTGGCCTGTGTCTTGCAATCCTATGCTAATAATGTACCTGGGTGTGATACTTGCGGAAGCACTCCCTATGCATAGGGCAGGCTGGTCAGGACAGTCAGGACAAAAAACAGTGGTGTCACGCCTTAGTCCACTCCTGCTACAGACACGACATCTTTTTCTTGGGAACGGTGGCTTGGGGTACCAGGGAAGACACTGGGGAAGTGTCTCTCATGTAGCCGGCTCACTACATCGGGGACTTGGGGCACAGAACCTCCTGGATACAGGAGTTCGAAATGATCTCTTCCTGGAATTTAAGGAAGGATCCCGTTCTCCCAGCCTTACTGTAGAGAACGTAACTGTTATATATGGCCAATTGAATCAAATATACAGACACCTTTTTATACCAGCGTCTGGTGCGTCGGGAAACTAAATATGGAGCCAACATTTGGTCATTGAAGTCCACCCCTCCCATGTGGAGATTATAATGGTGGACTAAGAGGGGCTTTTCAATGACTCATGTCGCCCGTTCTATTTGGACAGTCGTGTCTGCGTGAATGGTGGACAGAAGGTAAACGTCCCTCTTGTCCCGCAACTTCACCGCGAGCAGTTCTTGGTCACATAAGGCAGCCCTCTCCCCCCGTGCAAGTCGGGTATTAATGAGCCGTTGGGGGAAGCCCCGGCGACTAGGCCGCGCGGTGCCACAGCATTGGATTCCGACTAGATGTAAGTGCCGAAAGAGGGCCACACTTGTGTAAAAATTGTCCACGTATAAGTGGTACCCCTTGCAGACTAAGGGTGACACCAAGTCCCAGACAATCTTGCCACTGCACCCCAGGTAGTCAGGGCATCCGACCGGCTCCAGTTTTGAGTCTTTTCCCTCATAGACCCTAAAACGATATGTATTAGTGTTGAGCGCGAATATTCGAAAAGCGAATTTTTTTAGCGAATATCGGCACTTCGCTAATTCGCGAATATTTCGAATATAGCGCTATAAATTCGCTATTTCGAATATTCGTTTTTTTTTTTTTTTTTTTAGTTATATTTTTTTCTTTCCCACTTCCCAAAAGTAGTTCTTACCTGTCATGAGGATTCCTGGCTTCCTGGCTGCTCCAGTCAGTGCCCGTTGCCGCTTCTGCCGACTTCCGTGCTCATGGAGCGTCCCCTTCCATGGGAAAATCTCTATATACTAAAATGTACTGTCGGATTTGAGGAATTACGTTGAAATCGCAATGCGATTAATTCAAGTTATATTAATCGCATTGCGACTACAACTTAGCACTGCTATCTTACATAGGCTAGAATTAACGAATATGGAATATATAGCTATGCACTAGCAGTGCTAAGTTGAAATCGCAATGCGAATACTTTAAGTTAAATTAATCGCATTGCGATTTCAACTTAGCACTGCTGCTATATTCCATATTCGTTAACTTCGCTAATTCTAGCAAGCTGACCCATTATAAACCCAGTTCTAAGTTGAAATCGCAATGCGATTAATATAACTTGAATTAATCGCATTGCGATTTCAACGTAATTCCTCAAACCGACAGTACATTTTAGTATATGGAGACGTTCCCATGGTGATGGGGACGCTCCATGAGCACAGAAGTTATGGTTGGCTTGGTAGAATTAGCGAATAGCTGAATATGACGAATGTATTCGTTATATTCCTCAAAACGAAGATAACGAAGTATTCTACATCTTCGCTTTAGCTACCTATTCGTCTCGTCATCGTCAACTTCGCTATTCGCTAATTCTAGCAATCAAATAGGAAGGTTGACTTACCAGACAGCTGTGTTAAATTCGCTATGCGATTTTTTTTTTTTTTTAATAAATAGAATACTTATAATAATATTATCATATCAAGTAATATAATTATTGTATTAAAAAAAAAAATCGCATAGCGAATTTAACACAGCTGTCTCTATAGTCAACCTTCCTATTTGATTGCTAGAATTAGCGAGGTTGACGAATAGGTTGCTAAAACGAAGATGTAGAATACTCGCTATCTTCGTTTTGAGGAATATGACGAATACATTCGTCATATTCGTCATCCTCGCTAATTCTAGATATGAAACCAATAGGAAAGTAGCCTTAAGTACAAATCGCAATATGCGATTATTTAAATCGCATTTTAATCGCGATAACTAGAAAAAATGACGAATATTCGATTTCGACGAATACGAAACGAATATTCATTCGAATATTCGCGAATTTCGTCGAAATCGAATATGGCACCTGCCGCTCATCACTAATATGTATAGCCTGTGGCCCTTTCACAGAGCTTATACAATTTGACCCCGTACCGGGCGCGCTTGCTGGGGATGTACTGTTTGATGCCAAGGCGCCCGGTGAATTGTACGAGGGACTCGTCTATGCAGATGTTCTGACTGGGGGTATACGCATCTGCAAATTTAGATGACAAATGGTCTATGAGGGGCCGAATTTTATGGAGCCGGTCATAAGCAGGGTGGCCTCTTGGATGACAGGTTTCATTGTTAGTGAAATGCATAAAGCGCATGATGACCTCAAACCGTGCCCTGGACATTGCAGCAGAGTACATGGGCATGTAATGTATTGGGTCTTTAGACCAATATGACCGCAATACATTTTTTTTAGTTAGGCCCATGCTGAGGTAAGGCCCAAAAATGTTTTAAATTCGGAACGGTGACTGGTTTCCACCGGAAAGGCTGGGCATAGAAGCTTTCCGGATTAGCGGTTATATATTGTGTGGCGTATCGGTTGGTTTCTGCCACAACTAAGTCGTAGAGATCCGCGGTGAAGAACAGCTCAAAAATTCAAGGGCCGATCCAAAATTGGCTGTCTCCATGCGAACTCCTGACTGGGCGGTGAAAGGGGCAATACGGGTGCGGCGGAAGGAGGGGATTGCCAATTAGGGTTTGCCAGCACCTCTGGGAGACTAAGGGGTCTACGGGCCTGAGAAAGCGGTGGCTGCGACGGGGAGTTAGTGCACGTGCCACCGTACCAGCAACTGCCCTTCTGGTGCTCGCCACTTCACCAGGGAATACGGCAGTGCTGGTAGAAGGTCCAGGATGTGCTGCGCTGCCGGTGTATGCCGCACCATCAAAAAGGTCAGCGCTAGCACCACTCTGCTGCATATGAGGCTCATCACGCGGGATATGCGAAACACTGACATGGGGTCGAGTACGCCTGACCGTAGCAGGGACCTCAACCTCGTCATCTTCGCTAGCGGTTAGAGTGCCACTGCTGTCTACAGGTTCATATTCTGAACCACTGGATTCAGCGGGTGAAGCGTCCCCATCGCTTTCATCCATCACGACCAGAATCCTGTAGGCCTCTTCAGCGAATACCCTTTTTGCCATTTTGGAGTAACTAAATTTAGGGGTATTCCTCTGAGACTACTCAGGAAAAAGAGCACACCTACCTAGTAAAGGGAGTGCTTGTAAGTAACGCTGCGATTGCTAATAAAGATCCAATAACTCAAAAGTGATCTTTTATAGCGGTGCAGCGATTTTACTGTGTTTTGCAGTGATCAGAAAAAAATTTCTGTCACTGCGGTGGGCGGACTGAACGCAAGTGTGCGCACAAGATCAGGCCTGATCAGGCGAACAATGCATTTTTATAGAGCCTAAAGTGACCCTACTGATATAGATCTGATTGCGATCAGTCTTGATCACTTACAGATACTATATTAGTATTAGTGCTGATAAGCTGACAGTGATGACGCTAATCAGCGACTAATAAGTGACTCATGCGGTGCGGTGGGCTGGGCGCTAACTACCTAACAAGTAGCTAACTACCTGATGGTGATTAGGGACCCTTATAGGGGGTGATCTATGACAGGGGGTGACAGAGGGTGATCAGGGGTTTATATGGGTAATCAGTGGCTACTAAGGGGCTACTAAGGGGTTAATAACTGACAGAGGGGGTATGTAATGTATGTGTGGTGATTTGGTGTACTTACTGAGCTGCTTGTGTCCTCTGGTGGTGGATCCAGCAAAAGGGATCACCAGAGGACCAAGCAGGACTTATATCAGACGCTATTTTGTAAATAGCGTCTGATATCTGATTTTCATAGGTCTATTTAAAAAATTAGAGCCTGCCAGCCAATGATCGCGGCTGGCAGGCTGTAGTTTCACTTCTCCTCCGTGCGTCACAGTGAACGCGCGCGCGTGCACGCGCGCGTTCATGTGAAATCTCGGGTCTCACGAGATGACGCCGATAGGCGGCAGTGAGACCTGAGAGAGCAAGAGCTGAGAGAGCAAGAGGTTAAAAAAGACTGTAGAAAATGGCTGCTGGGGAGGTTCCTATAAGTAAAGGGGTAGGCAACTTTCCTATTGGTTGCTAGGGATGTTGCTAAGCTCAGACAAAGACATTGCAACCTTCTCATTGGCCCAAAAGCAAGAATCAGGGAGGGATCATAGGATTAGAGGGAAAAAATCTAGAATATTCGAGAATACGAATATATAGCACTTTATTCTAAATATCCGCAAATTCTCAAAGTGGCTATATTCGCGATTAAAATTCGCAATTCGAATATTCGCGGTAAACACTAGTTCAGAATGTAAACCAATCCACAAGAAGCATGTGATAGAGCAGGAGCAGATTGATATACATATGTGACAGAAAAGATTCAATAAGGCCGCATGCACATGTGCAATCTGGAAAACTCAGTATTTGCCAGTCGCATCTCCTGGACTGACAGTAGCTAATCTCATTGAGACTAAGCCTACATGCACACGGCAGTGGTTTTTTGCGGCCTCCGTTCCAGTTCTTTTGCGGATCCGATGGTTTCCCATTCATTTCTATGGATCCAATAAAAATGCGGATGCCTCTTCCGTTGCCTGTCCGCGTCCGCTGTCCGCATTTCACGTCTGCAAAAAAAATATGGCATGTCCTATTCTTGTCCGCAAAAAACGGTTTGAGGACCCATAGAAGTCAATGGGTCCGCAAAAAATGCGGATGACCAACGGAAGCCATCCGTTTGTCATCCGCATCCGTTTATTATTGCGGATGGTTGCTTGGAAACACTCGTTAACGATGATCTATGAGATTCTTTGCCCGTGTAAAGGGCCCTTTAATGCATCATAGTGATTTATCATGCATTGAGTTACTATTTGGCCGTGGGTCTATTGTACTGTATTCACATCATGTCATTGCAGTAAAATAGACCCAGGGTCATATAGGAACTCACTGCATCATAAATCCTTAGGATGCAGTAAGTTCGGGTCAGATGAGCCACCGCCCCCGTCCAAGAGATGAGGATGACACATACAGTAGGTTGTGCTTACTGTCGTGAACATGCAGCCTAACTTGTCATTTATTTAATTAAATTCCTGTTCTTTCTCTGCTAAGTATTAGAGATTAGCAAATTTCTCAAAAGTCATTCTGGGTCTGAATCAGTTGGTATGAATAAATTCGACCCAAATCGAAGTTGCTCAGATTGCCCTGAAAGTTGTGTAGGACACTCTAAGGTTTCCTGGGACTCAAATTTCTCTTATTTTTTCTCTCTTGACTTTCTCTGTTTGTTTTTATTTGTTTTACAAATTTTTCTTTCATCCCCCAAAGGTCTTTAATGCAAAGACAGCAATGTCACAATGACATATATAGCTTTCTGCTTCTTGTTGAACTGCTGACACATTTGCAGTTAATCTCATATTTTATATATAGAATTACTGTGCCTCAGTATTAAAGGATTGTCTAATATATCACCTTCTGCATCTTTCTGAACTGCTGACGCATTCGCAGTTAATCTCTTATTTTATATATAGAATTATTGTGCCACAGTATTAAAAGGCGGTCTGAATATACCACTGTCTACATCCTGTTAAACTTCTAACACATTTTCACTTAATCTCTTATTTTATGTATAGAATTACTGTACTGCAGTATTAAAGGGCTGTTGTCTAATATATCGCCGAGTGCATCTTGTTCAACTGTTGACACAATTCCTGTTAATCTTTTAGTAAATATATAGAAGTACTGTGCTTCAGTATTAAAGGGTGGTCTAATATATCACTGTCTGCATCCTGTTGAACTGCTGACACATTCGAAGTTAATCTCTTACTCTATATATAGAATTGCTGTCTCAGCGTTAATCAGTCTAATACGGTATTTTACCATCTGTATCTTATTCAACTTCTGACAAAATCCCTGTTAATCTCTTAGTTGATATAAAGAATTACTGTGCCTCAGTATTAAAGGGAAGTCTAATATATCGCTGTCTGCATCTTGTTGAACGGCTGACACATTTTTAGTTAATCTGTTACATTACTGATACAGTTACTGTACACTATGGCTAACAGACAGTTGCAAAGGAACGGGCAGTGGCAAAAATGTTGCTGTAGCTGGCACAAATAGCAGCAGAAAAAGGGTTGATGGTAGCAGCAGTTGCAGAAACAGGCCGAAGCTTCCACTGTCATCCAGCAGTTGTGTTTTTACCAAAAATCCAGCTGTACTGGAAAAGTTGACTCACTCTTCAACATCATCTCTGGTGACAACATATCCACAGTACACACAGCCAGTAAATGCTTAGATCACCCAGAATGTTGTGCAGCCAGCCAATATGCAGGCAGCCATCCCCTGTGATGTCTTAGCCCTATAAATTCCTCATCCCGCATGCTCTCCGCCATTTTACTGTGAGCTGAGCATAGGGAGAGACATGGCAAGCGCTCATGAGCTAGGGACAGTGTTGCTGAAAACTGGTTTAAAAAAAAATATTGGAGAGGGCAACTGCAGGGAGACTGTTTTGAGACTGTAGTTAGACTGCAGGGAGACTGCAGGTTGAGTGTTACCATGTGCATGATGTTCTACTGAACCCACAGAGTTAATCCGTTATTTTACTCTTACAGTTAGTGGGGGAGATTTATCTAAACTGGTATAAAGGTAAAACAGCTTAGTTGCCCATAGCAATCAATCAAATTCCAATTTTCATTTTGCAGAGCTCTTTTGGAAAAAGAAAAGTGGAATCTGATTGGTTGCTATGGACAAATAAGCCAGTTCTACTTTACACTAGTTTTTATAAATCTCCCCCAGTGTGCCTGGGAAGGTGTAATATATCGTTGTGTAATACCGTATATAGCAGCACGTTCTACTGCACACACATTCAGAGTTAATCCATTATGTTAGTGAAACAGTTATCTTGCATCTGTACTCCAGAACTGTGTAATATTTCGCCCTGTTTAAATGTGCAGTGGAGCGAAACTTATCATAACGAAAGCATTCTGTTAAAGGGGTTGTCCAGGTTCAGAGCTGAACCATGACATATCCCTATTTTCACCCCTCCGTCTCCCCTGATATGAGCATCGGAGCATTTCATGCTCCAATGTTCTCCCTTGCCCTGCACCATAAGGGATGTTTATTTATGTTTTAACACTACTAAGCAAAGGCTTCCACCTAGCAGTTATGCAGGTGATGTCACCGGCTCTGATGGGTGGGCTTTAGAGCTGCCCTAGCCGTGTTACAGGCTACGGTAGCGCTAAGGCGCACTCATTAGTGCCGGTGACATCACCCGGCTCACTGCTAGACGGAAGTCTCCACCTAGCTTTTCCCATGAAAAGCCCAGTACGTCACCGAATCTCCTAAAAAAGCCTTTTCCCTGCTCAATTCAGCACAGAGCATCGGAGCATGAAATGCTCCAATGCTTATATTAGGGGGGCTTCCTGGGTGAAAATAAGGGTATGTCCGGGGTCACTTCTGAACCAGGACAATCCCTATAACTGTTGCGTTACATAGCATCAGTATTAGGTCACGGTTAAATATTTCGCCCTGTTCAATTATGCAGTGGAGCAAAATTTATCATAGTGAATGGCTTCTGTTAGCTTGTGCGTTACATAGTGTCAGTATTAGACCACGGTCAAAATTGGTTTACCAACTTGAACCAAATTAATCACTCCTAGCTAACATGTTCTGCTAGCGAGTATTCTATTCTGAATCATTATGACAGCTACAACACATTTTAAACAAATTCTATATCACTGTGCAGAACAGCAAAATTTTAACCCATGTGGATCCCTCCATAAAGTCCGGGATCCCTCCATACTATGAATCTAATGGTATTTTGCTTTCAAAATAGGGTGAAAACCAGATGGGCCGAACATGATAGATGGATTAAACATAGCCGCTGGATTATTGCCATAAGGGCAGGAGCCTGAAAACTAGTTGCCATATAATATTGTCACCAAACAGGGCTGTTGCTGGTATGGGATAATGACATCTGAAAGGTTAAAAGTCTGTGACCACCATTACCACCGGTACAGACATTAGTGCCCGGTGTCTGCTGTTTAACCCCTTAAGGACACGGCCCTATTTCACCTTAAGGACCAGGCCATTTTTTCAAAATCTGACCATTGTCACTTTATGTGGTGATAACTTTAAAACGCTTTTTCTTATCCAGGCCATTCTGAGATTGTTTTTTCGTCACATATTGTACTTCATGACAGTGGTAAAATGAAGTCGAAAAATGTAATTTTTATTTATAAAAAAATACCAAATTTACCAAAAATTTTGAAAAATTTGCAATTTTCCAAGTTTCAATTACTCTACTTCTATAATACATAGTAATACTGCCAAAAAAAGTTATTGATTTACATTCCCCATATGTCTACTTCATGTATCGATCATTTTGGGAATGCCATTTTATTTTTGGGGACGTTACAAGGCTTAGAAGTTTAGAAGCAAATCTTGAAATTTTTCAGAAATTTTCAAAAACCCACTTTTAGGGACCAGTTCAGGTCTGAAGTCACTTTGTGAGGCTTACATAATAAAACCACCCAAAAATGACCCCATTCTAGAAACTACACCCCTCAAGGTATTCAAAACTGATTTTACAAACGTCATTAACCCTTTAGGTTTTCCACAAGAGTTAATGGCAAATGGAGATAAAATTTCAGAATTTCAATTTTTGTAAAATTTTCCATTTTAATCCATTTTTCCAGTAACAAAGCAAGGGTTAATAGCCAAACAAAACTTAATATTTATTCCCCCGATTCTGCAGTTTGCACGAACACCCTATATGTGGTCGTAAACTGCTGTATGGCTAAACTGCAGGGCGCAGAAGGAAAGGAGCGCCATATGGTTTTTGGAAGGCAGATTTTGCTGGACTGGATTTTTGACACCATGTCCCATTTGAAGCCCCCGATGCACCCCTAGAGTAGAAACTCCATAAAAGTGACTCCATCTAAGAAACTACACCCCTCAAGGTATTCAAAACCAGTTTTACAAACTTTGTTAACCCTTTAGGTGTTCCACAAGAGTTATTGGCAAATGGAGATGAAATTTCCGAATTTCTATTTTTTGTTACCTTGTCTCAAAAAAAGTGTAATATAGAGCAACCAAAAATCATGTTTACCCTAGAATAGTACCAACAAAACTGACACCTTATCCCGTAGTTTCCAAAATGGGGTCACTTTTTGGAGTTTCTACTGTAGGGGTGCATCAGGGGGCTTCAAATGGGACATAGTGTCAAAAAACCAGTCCAGCAAAATCTGCCTTCCAAAAACCATATGGCGTTCCCTTCCTTCTATGCCCTGCCGTTTGGCCATACAGCAGTTTACGACCACATATGGGGTGTTTGTGCAAACAAGAGAATCAGGGCAATAAATATTGAGTTTTGTTTGGCTGTTAACCCTTGCTTTGTTACTGGAAAAATGGATTAAAATGGAAAATTTGCAAAAAAATAGCTGTTTTGGGACTGTTTTTATTTTTGTTATTTACATAGTTGAACTGACAGGTTAGATTGTGTGCTATTTCTATAGATCAGGTTGTTACGGACGCGACAATACCAAATATGACTACTTTTTGGGGTTTTTGTTTCAGTTTTACATAATAAAGCATTTTTGAAAATAATTTTTTTAGTGTCTCCACATTCTGAAAGCCATAGTTTTATTTTATTTTTTTGGGTGACTGTCTTATGTAGGGGCTCATTTTTTGCGGGATGAGATGGCGGTTTGATTGGCACTATCTTGGGGTGCATATGACATTTTGGTCGCTTGCTATTACACTTTTTGTGATGTATGGTGACAAAAATGGCTTTTGACACCATATTTTTTTTTTTTTGCTGTGTTCAGCTGAGGGGTTAGGTCATGTGTTATTTTATAGATCAGGTTGTGACGGACGCTGCGATACATAATATGTATACTTTTTATTTATTTATATAAGTTTTACACAATAATATTTTTTAAAACAAAAAAAAATCATGTTTTAGTGTCTCCATAGTTTGAGAGCCATATATTTTTTTTTTTTTGGGCGATTGTCCTATGTAGGGGCTCATTTTTTGCGGGATGAGATGGCGGTTCAAATGTGTACTATCTTGGGGTGCATATGACTTTTTGATAGCTTACTATTACACTTTTGTGATGTAAGGTGACAAAAAATGGATTGTTTGACAACGTTTTTATTTTTTATGTTTACGGCGCTCATCTGAGGGGTTAGGGTCATGTTATATTTTTATAGAGCAGGTCCTTATGGACGCGGCGATACATAATATGTATACTTTTTTATTTATTTTGGTTTTACACAATAATATCCTTTTGAATGAAAAACATGTTTTAGTATATCCATAGTCTGAGAGCCATATATTTTTCAGTTTTTAGGCAATTGTCTCAGGTTGGGTATCATTTTTATGGGATGAGATGACGGTTAGATTGGCACTATTTGGGGGTCATATGACTTTTTGATCGCTTGCTATTACACTTTTGTGATGTAAGGTGGCAAAAATGGCTTTTTGACACAAGTTTTTATTAATTTTTTTTTACAGTGTTTACTTGAGGGGTTAGGTCATGTGATATTTTTATAGAGCAGATTCTACGGACGTGGAGATACCCAATATGTCTACTTTTAATTTATTTTACATTTAACACTAAAAGCATTTTGAAACAAAAAAATCATGTTTTAGTGTCTCCATAGTTTGAGAGCCATATATTTTTTTTTTTTGGGCGATTGTCCTATGTAGGGGCTCATTTTTGCGGGATGAGATGGCGGTTCAAATGCTACTATCTTGGGGTGCATATGACTTTTTGATAGCTTACTATTACACTTTTTGTGATGTAAGGTGACAAAAAAAATGGATTGTTTGACAACGTTTTTATTTTTTATGTTTACGGCGTTCATCTGAGGGGTTAGGTCATGTTATATTTTTATAGAGCAGGTCCTTACGGACGCGGCGATACATAATATGTATACTTTTTTATTTATTTTGGTTTTACACAATAATATCCTTTTTGAATGAAAAAAAAACATTTTTTAGTATATCCATAGTCTGAGAGCCATATATTTTTCAGTTTTTAGGCAATTGTCTCAGGTTGGGTATCATTTTTGCGGGATGAGATGACGGTTAGATTGGCACTATTTGGGGGGTCATATGACTTTTTGATCGCTTGCTATTACACTTTCTGTGATGTAAGGTGGCAAAAAAATTGCTTTTTGACCAAGTTTTTATTAATTTTTTTTTTACAGTGTTTACTTGAGGGGTTAGGTCATGTGATATTTTTATAGAGCAGATTCTTACGGACGTGGAGATACCCAATATGTCTACTTTTTAATTTTTTTTTTACATTTAACACTAAAAAGGATTTTTGAAACAAAAAAAATCATGTTTTAGTCTGAGAGGCATAGTTTTTTTTATTTTTTGGGCAATTGTTTTAGGTAGGGGCTCGTTTTTTGCGGGATGAGATGGCGGTTTGATTGGTACTATTTTGGGAGGCAAACGCCTTTTTGATCGCTTTGTATTACACTTTTAGTGATGTAAGGTGCCAAAAAATTGCTTATTTACACCATTTTTTTTTTTTTTTTTATGGCGTTCACCTGAGGAGTTCAGTCATGTGATATTTTTATAGAGCAGGTGAACTGAGTATTTGCGTGTCTTCTGTGTTTTGCCCCACTCCTGCTTTTGGCTACCAAATCACAAGCCAATTCTGATGGAACCATACAGGCCTTACAGCTGCAACACAGAGAGGATCCGTTGTGCTTCTAATTTTTCCTCCCTTCTGACAGATCAGAAAAAGGGTCAAATAAAAGATAATGTCAGCCAAGCCAAAAAGGCTAAATAGTGGCCCAGTCATGAAGTGCGGAGGGTGGGAACAGCATGAGGAGACCACAGAGTGGCATGATGACGAGTGATTGCGGAGACGGCAGCAGCATCAGGAGGCCACAGAGTAGCTGCTTCGTCTATTCATTTATAGGGAATATGGAACAGACCAGAAGGTTAACATTTCTCAACTTTATAAAGTGTTGTTTAAAACATGATTTAATAATACACGTTTTCTGGCACAAAAGGCTTGGCAAATTGATTGTCTGGGAATTTCCCTTGAAGATTTGGATAATATATTAGTGAATTTAAGTTTACTTTTTCATCATTTTAATCAAGTTTTGGTTCAATTTAATATTTAATAAGTTTAATAAAAAAAAAATTGTGTTGCTTAAGACAGGAGAGAGATGGCCAAGTGGCCAGTCTTCTGGTTATTCAAGAACGTGGTTGCGATGGAGAAAGCATTCCAAAAAACTATTTCTCTCCACCTGGAGACAAATCCTGTCAAGATTGATGCAAGTGCGTTGTTGGCTGCTCATCGAGCCAGATATTTCTGGGGAACCTGCCTGGCATGAACAGGCCTCTAGTAGCTACAGACAATGAGAAGACAAAGCTTCAATTGCTTGGAGCCCGGAAAAGTTGTGGTTCATCAAGATTCTAACCATAACTACCAGCCCCTGGTCTCTACATCAGAGAAAACATCACAAGTTCCCAGTCATCATGGATGGGAAGGAGGATATCCTGCGGTGCACAGAGATGGAGAGGGTCTTCGGATTCCCCCGCACTATACTGATGTCTCAGAAATGAACCGCTGCTCCCGACAGCAGCTCTTGGGAAGGTCATGGAGTGTTCCGGTCATCCGGCATCTATTTGTCCCGCTGAAGGATTATTTTGAAAATGTGTAGATGCCACACCGGGCCCCCACGCTGCAGATTTATCATGGAGACAACAGATTTTATAATATTACATTATTATATGAAGAAAAAATATATAAATAAATGAAGCCCCTTCGTCACCCAGCTCCCAAGTGCGATTAGCTACATCATCATTATCGAGTACTGTCTGCACGTCACTGATGTCCTCCTCAACCGTCTCTGGGTGAGGAGCCTGACAGCTCACAACACCAGCTCCCATGCCACTCTCCTCATCACTACTTGCCCGCTTAGTGGAGGAAAGAACAGAGGCAGGATGAGGACAGGTGAAGGCACAGGGCCTGCTCCCGGTCCATGCCAACTAAGGGAAGGTTTCTGACGAACCCGCTGAATCTTGGCAGGAGGTGTCTGATGTCACTTGCGACGAAGTCGAAGATCGAGTCAACCATTTAAGAACCACTATGTTGCTGGTCTACCTTTATACAACAGGCTTTTCAACAGACATATGCAATGCTGGATGGCGAATATATTTTTATTTCACCACTAATACACGGCAAACTAGGCTTCAGAATATATCACTGCACCGCAGAACGTCATTTAGGCTAAAATTTTGTTCTACTTTTACAGAACAGGCTTTTCAACAGAGAAGTACAATGCTGGGCGGCTAATATGTTTTTATTTCGCCACTAATACACGGCAAACAGTTCTTCAGAATATATCACTGCACCGCAGAACGTCAATTAGGCCCTAAATTTTTTCTACTTTTACACAACAGGCTTTTCACCAGATAAGTGCAATGCTGGACAGCAAATATATTTTTATATCGCCACTAATACACGGCATATAGGGCTTCTGAAGATATCACTGCACCGCTGAGCGGCAAAGATATCTTTTCTTTTTCCACTAATACACATAAAAAGGGTTTTAACCGCTTCAGCCCCCCTAGCTTAAACACCCTTAATGACCAGGCCACTTTTTACAATTCCGCACTACACTACTTTCACCGTTTATTGCTCCGTCATACAACTTACCACCCAAATGAATTTTACCTCCTTTTCTTCTCACTAATAGAGCTTTCATTTGGTGGTATTTCATTGCTGCTGACATTTTTACTTTTTTTGCTATTAATCAAAAATGACCGAAATTTTTGCAAAAAAATTTCATTTTTCACTTTCTGTTGTAAATTTTTTTAAAAAACTACATTTCTATATAAATTTTCTCTAAATTTATTGTTCTACATGTCTTTGATAAAAAAAGTCCAATAAGTGTATATTTATTGGTTTGGGTAAAAGTTATAAGCGTTTACAAACTATGGTGCAAAAAGTGAATTTCGGCATTTTGAAGCAGCTCTGACTTTCTGAGCCCTGTCATGTTTCTTCAGGTGCTAGAATTTCAGGATAGTATAAATACCCCCAAATCACACCATTTTAGAAAGAAGACACCCCAAAGTATTCGCGGAGGGGCTTGGTGAGTTCATGTATCATTTCATTTTTTTTCACAAGTTAGCGGAAAATGACACTTTCTGAGAAAAAAAAAAAAAGTTTCAATTTCTGATAACTTCTGGCAAAAAAAAAAAAAATCTCAGACGGACTCACTATGCCCCTCAGTGAATACCTTGGGGTGTCTACTTTCCGAAATGGGGTCATTTGTGGGGTGTGTTTACTGTTCTGGCATTTTGGGCGGGGCTAAATTGTGAGCCGCCATGTAAAACCTAAAGGTACTCGTTGGAATTTGGGCCCCTTTGCGCACCCAGGCTGCAAAAAAGTCTCACTTATGTGGTATCGCCGTACTCAGGAGAAGTAGGGCAATGTGTTTTGGGAAATATCTCTGTAAATTGTCAACTTTGTATAAAATTTTTTAAAAGTTGTTGTTTACAGAGATATTTTTCACAAAACAGCGTCTGATATACTTGTTTGATGCGATTTATATCGCATCTACAGCCTGCCAGCGATTGATCATCGCTGACAGGCTGTAGTACAACTCTTCAGACGCGCGGCGCTGTGAACGCGCGCGCGCACGCGCGTGCGTTCACAGGAAATCTCGCGTCTCGCGAGATGACGCGCCGCCGCGTCCGATCAGAAGAACAGGACCGCCCGCAGGAACGCAATCCTGCGTACAGCGGTCCTGAAGAAGTTAAAACAGATAACTGCACCGCAGAGTGGCAAATATTATTTTCTTTTCCACTGATACACAGAAAAAAGGGTTTTAAAACAGATAACTGCACCGCTGAGCTGCAAATATCTTTTACTTTTGCCACACACGACAAAAAGGGCTGTATTTTTCGCCCTTCACCACACAACGCCTAATAAGCCTTTTTTCCCACTAATACAAGCCAAAAAACACTTTAGAACATATAACTGCAACACACAAGGGCAAAAAAACATAGAAATATTTCCTTGTAATAAACCTAGTTACCGTATTTTTCGCTTTATAAGACGCACTCTTTTTCCCCCAAAAGTGAGGGGGAAATTGCAGTGCGTCTTATAAAACAAATACTGATACTTTGCCGGCCGTTATGCTGCGCAGCGCAGCCTGTGAAGTATCAGTGTGGAGGGAGGAGGTGGGGCCCACTGTAGTGACTCTCCTCTAATACACCAGGCTCCTCAGCTGTGTAGTGAATTCATGTAGACTTATTGTATGTTATCCTTTTGAAGCCCAAAGACCTGCTGTACTTACTAATCTATCTCCGTACGATGGCATGCAGACTTATGGGCAGGCGGCAGCTTAACATCACTCCCTCTGTCATGCGCCGCATGCCCCACCTCCCTGCTTCATTCATAAAGTGGGAGGCGGGGCAGGTGGCGCATGACAGATGGAGTGATGTTAATATGGCTGCTGATTGGCTGCATGCATGTCAGTATGGGTGATCCCTCCTTCCCAGAGTTCCTTGCCACATGTCCTCACATGTGTAGTAGCCATTTTAAGAAAGAAATGTGATTCGTTACCGCGAAGCGCGAGGAAATTCGCATTCAGTGCAAATTGAATTTTTCCTGAAATTCATATCAAATTCCACTTCGTCAGCTTCAATTCGCTGATCTCTAGTTATAATATTTTCTACACTTGCAGAAGATAATTTTTTCCAGTTCGGTGTGACGATTCCACCTGCCACGCTGGATACCCTCTCTGACAGCAATGTTCCAATGCTAGCTTGTTTGATAACCACTTTAATATTTTTCACAAACATTTTGAACATCCTGCCCTTTATTAGTCAATCCCTTGAATTATTAACAACTATTTCTTATACTATTTTTTATTTCTTTACAGTTCTTTAAAATCTCTCCATATTTTTATTTATGAATCTTATTAATAATATTCAGTTCAAGACTTTATTTCTTAGCAACCGTTCCTCTGTGAAATATGTTTCCTTCCTGCTATTTATTTAATTTTTATAATACTTAGAAGTTTATATTGCTTTTCATATTCTCCCTTATGATATTGTGCATTTCTTGTGGAGTAAATGTATAGGAGCCTTTTATGCATTCTTATTTATATACCAGAACCTAAATCTAATATTAATTTATATTGGAGGAGAGAAGGTTAAGTTGATTAAGTGGATTTTTGCCTATACAAGAGGACGCTACATACATAGGACTTCTTCTTCCTCTCCAGTGCTTCTAATCCTGATAGGTGCCTAATTAACTTGTTTATGTGGGAAATATCTTGTGTGTATTATGAAGAACTGTACATATACCTGTGGTTACTACACACAGTAGTATAGGGAGCAGCGATAGGGCACTCTAGTTAGATTCTGGACATTGATAGTTAGGGTAGTCACAGCTAGAGAAGAGCGAATCAAAGCTGACGAAGTGGAATTTGATCAGAATTTCAGGTATTATTCGATTCACACCAAATCCAAATTTCCTCATGCTTCGTGGTAACGAATCGCAATTTTTTCTTAAATGGCTGCTGCACGTGTGAGGACATACAGCAAAGAACTCTGTGAAGGCGGGATCACCCAAAATGACATGCATGCAGCCAGCCCTGTGATGTCACAGCCCTATAAATATGCTCAGCCATCTTGGATTCTGCCATTTTCCAGTGTACTTAGTGCAGGGAGAGAAGTACACTGTAGGGACAGTACTAGAAAAAACTTAATTGTGCTAAAAAAATTATTTACAAGTGCAGGGAAAGATTATTCAAGGTGTAGGGAAAGGATAGGGAGGAGTCATTCTGCAGCATTTATGTTGAATAGTGATGAGCGGCAGGGGCATTATTCGAATTTGCGATATTTCGCGCATATGTGGTAGAATATTTGCGAATATTCGCGAATATTCGTATTCGAGATTATTCTCTTGTTTGTGAAAAATCGCAATGTAATATGGGCGCTAATCGAGTAAGAGCAGGTTATAGGCAACTTTCCTATTGGGTTGGGTTGTTAGAATTTGCGAATATGTAGAATATAGTCTGATATATATTCGTAAAAAGGAATATTCGATTTTTTTGTTCCATCTGAACCCATTAGTAAATGTTATGGGTTCAGATGAAAAAAAGATTAATATTCGTTTTTAAGAATATTTATCACACCATATTCCACATATTCGCGAATTCTAGCAAGCCAACCCAATAGGAAAGTTGCCTATAACCAACCCTTATTCGATTAACGCACATAAGATTTAATAAATTTAATAATGAAGAATATTCTAGTTCACTACAGACTACGATATTGCAGCCTTCTCACATTGGCCCACAAGCAAGAAGAAGGCAGGTAATGGGTTCAGATGAAAAAAAAAGAGACGAATATTCGTTTTAACGAATATATATCACAATATTCGATATATTTGCGTATTAGCCATTGTGTGGTGAAGTGCGAAAATTACAGCCCTTTTTGTCGCAAAAGAAAAATATATTTGCCATTTAGTGGTGCAGTTATATGTTCTAAAGCCCTTTTTGTTGTGTATTAGTGGCAAAAGTAAAATATATTTGACGTTCAGCGGTGCCGTTATGTGTTATAAATAGAGTTGAGCGGACACCTGGATGTTCGGGTTCGACGAGTTTGGTTGAACTTCACTAAATTGTTCGGGTTCGGGATCCGAACGTAACCCGAACTTTACCCCGAACCCGAACCCCATTGAAGTCAATGGGGACCCAAACTTTTGGGCACTAAAATGCCTGTAAAATAGCCCTGGAAAGGGCTAGAGGGCTGCAAAAGGGAGCCAAATGTAGGTAAATGCCCTGAAAACAAATGTGGATAGGGAAATGACTTAAAATAACATAAAATGCAGAAAAATAATAAATAAACATTCTAAACCTGAGCCCAAGTGAGTGACAGTGGCACCTGCCACCCAGCAAACAGAGGATGTGGCGGCAACGCCACCATATCTGGAACCGTCACCAAGCATTTCCACAGAATCCCATGGAAGTGTTCAGCTATCAGCTGTCCATCTCCCAAACACTGGAGAGAAAGAGAAATAGAAAGAGGAAGTACCCCCCTACCCACCCGTGATCCCTGGCTCTGAATGCCTTGATTTTAAAATTCCTGTTCCTTTAAAATGCTGTCATTCTGTCTGGTGGACAATTTTAAAAACCTTACGGCGGTGGCTGTCCCACAGTACGTGGATCCCAGCCGCGACTACTTTTGTAGACGAGCCATCCCTTCCCTGCACAACCAAGTGGCGGACAAAATCAAGTGTGCACTGCGCAACGGCATCTGTGGCAAGATCCACATAACAACCGATACATGGACCAGTAAGCACGGGCAGGGACGTTATATCTCTCTTAACAACTCACTGGGTAAATGCAGTGGCGACTGGGCCTGAGGCGCATAGCATTTTTGCGAATGTCCTTCCGCTCAAGAGGATTGCAGGACATTTCTCTTTGCCTCCTGTTACCTCCTCCTCCTCCTACTCGGCTTCCTCCTCCTCCTCTACTACCCCCTCATTTGCTCAGCGTAACACCTTCACCTCCCACAGCAGCATGGCCAGGGGAAAACGACAACAGGCTGTTTTAAAACTTATGTGTTTGTGGGGCAAACCCCACACCGCGCAGGAGCTTTGGACAGGCATGGAACAACAGACCGATGATTGGTTGGTGCCACTGAGCCTCCAGCCCAGCCTGGTGTTGTTAGCTAATGGGCGAAATATAATAGCAGGTCTGGGCCTAGCCGGTTTTACGCACATCCCCTGCCTGCCACATGTGCTGAATTTGGGGTGCAGAAGTTGCTGAACACCAGACAGTGAAAATCAATTCAGTTAATCGAACACAGACAACACCCCCACCCTACTTTCACTCAAACTATTAACAAATTATTCACAAATTTACTTAAAAACATATTAAAATAACTATAATACAGCTAAACTAACTATATAAACAAACAAAACTATATGCATGCCTTATCCTTAACTTAAGGCCAGCCAAATACAAGTGGCTCGGAGGGTGGGTTCCTGCACCAACATAGGCCCTGGCCTGGAACACAATTGTCCAGCCAGGGCACAGTTCTGGAGCATGAGGAGGAGGAGGAACGCTGGGGGATACAGAGGACACAGACAATACACCTCCCTCAAAGAGGACAGCTTGACCTTGACTCTGGGCAGCCTGGCACACATGAGCGACTACATGCTGCAGTGTCTGCGCAACGACCGCTGAGTTACTGCCACATTCTAACTTGTGCTGATTACTGGGTGGCCACCCTGCTGAATCCCCGTTACAAGGACAACATGCCGTCCTTAATTCCCTTACTGGAGTATGATAGGAAGATGCGCCCGCCAGTAGACACGCTGCTGATGGCATTCACACCTGACACTGGGGACTCACAAGTGCAAGCACAAGGTGAAGGCAGAGGAGGAGGAGAAAGAAGTCGCCAGCGCAACTGGGTCACCACCAGCACCTCAGAAGGCTGGATTATCATGGGCGACATGTGAAAAAGCTTTGTCATCACCCCACAACCTGCACCACCAGCAGATCTGGAACGTCTTAGCAGCATTTCAGCAACATGGTGGAACAGTACACGTACTGACTGATGGGTCTGCCCAGGGGCATAGCTTAAGGGGAAGCTATTGCTTTGGGGCCCTGACCTAGAAGAGGCCCATCCAGGAGGAGGAGGAGGAGGACTAAAAGACTTTGTCAGGGCCCCCTCAACAGTATTATTCAATGAAATTATATACAGTGGCAGTATAGACAGTGTAGAAAGCGCATGGAACAGCTGCTGGGCCTGGTCTGAGAGAGCGATCTTTAGTAGACCCAGGAATGGCGGCATGAAAGGAAGGGGTTGCGCAAAAATTACTGTGGGAGGGGGGGCCTCAGTCAAATATTTGCTGTGGTGCCCAATCATTTCTAGCTACGCCACTGGGTCTGCCCCATTCAACTTCTGGGTTGGGCACATGTCCTGAGGTTGCCCTTTACGCCTTGGAGGTGCTGGCCTACCCTGCAGCCACTGTATTGTCTGAACGTGTGTTTAGCATGGCTGGGGGATTTATCACAGACAAGTGCAGCCGCCTGTCCGCAGCAAATGTGGACAAGCATTCGTTTATTAAAAAGAACCAGGCATGGATCCCAGAGGACTTGTTTGTACCTTATGCAAAATCGACATGTATACCGGCCTTACCAAACTTGTTATACTACCATGCAATTACACTTTGTTTTATTTTTTACATTTTCCCAATTTTTGGGGGTCTACAGCAATTTCTTTAAAAAAATAAAAAATAAAAAACATGTTGTTGGCGACTACCTTTGGCTTCACAGCCCATAAAGGCTTTATGTCATGCAAGAATGTAACCGCCAATTGTAAGTTCCCTGACAGGCAATGCAGGGGTTTGTACCTAGCAAAAATGGTAATATTTCACTCAATAATTTAAAAGAGGATTATTCACATTTTCGGTCACTATGACCTATGTATAGTAGGGCTTTGTACCCGGCAAAAATGGTAATATTGCACCCAACAATTTAAAAGAGGATTATTCACATTTTCGGTCCATGTCACCTATGCAGTGCAGGGTTACTTGACAGCAAATAATTAGAATATGTCAACCCCTGAAATCCCAGACGGATTAACTATATTATTGTCCCCGGCACATATGCAGCGCAGGCCGCAAAGGTAATTCCTGGCCTAAAAAATTATGATTTTATCACAACCCATGGAAAACATGGATTTCAGTGGTATATTTTGGGGTGTAGGACCTCATTGTTCTCAACATTATCTTCCACCCAGTCTTCACCCCTGCCCTCTATGTCGGTCTGCACACTGCAGAATGCCGCAGTGGTTTGCACCTGTGTTTCGTCATCATCAGAGACGTGCTGCCATGGTCTTCCCTTGTCCCCATCCTCAAACCTAAGTGGTTGGGAATCCATGCACTCAATCTCTTCCACTTCTGGGGCAGGACTATTGTTATGGCCTGGGGAAACCCTGCCAGCAGAGTCATAAAGAAGCATAAGAGACTGCTGCATTTAACTGCCAATAGTCAACAATTAAAGGGCTTCTGTCACCCCCCAAAAGTCATTTTTCTTTTTTGGGCTTACTAAAATCCTTATAGGGTGATTATTCTATATATACTGTTTTTACCTTTTTCTGTTGGTTATTTTCGCTAAAAAACGCACTTTTAAATATGTAAATTACCTTGCTACCAGCAAGTAGGGCGGTTACTTGCTGGTAGCCGCCGCATCCTCCTTTCCAAAAAACGCCCCCTCCTCCTGTTGAGTGACAGGGCCAGCGAGCGCTCTTCTCCTCTGGCTGGCCCTGTCTCCGTTCCAAATCTCGCGCCTGCGCCGTCCCGGTCATCAGTCGGCGCAGGCGCACTCAGAGGAGGACGCTCGCTCGGCCGCTCCTTCCTCAGTGCGCCTGCGCCGATGAGGTCACATCTACACCCGGAAGAGAAGATGCCGTCGACGTAACGATTTTATTTGACTGTCATAAATGCAGTGTACACCGCAAATGTGCTATCTACCACAAAATCAATGTGTTTGCAACATACTATGTAAATGCAGAGTTCAAAAGGTTACTTTAAATGACTGAAATACAGGGTAGGCCTCAGATCTGCTATGTAGCACAAAACCAGTGTTTATCGCAACAAAATACAGAAATGCAGTATGTCACAGCTAAATTTTAAAATACGTTTTTGTGCGTTCTATGCCAAACTGCTCTGTGTACACTAATGCAGTATTTCTGCTGAAATTTAAAGTAGGTATTTGTGCGGTTTATTGAAAACTACTCTGCGGACCAAGAATACGGCTTTTTTTCCCCAAAAAACACTAATGCACTATTTCAGTGTAGAAATTTAAAATAGGTATCTGTACGCTGTATGCACAACTGCTCTTTGAAACAAGAATATGGCTTTTTTTCAACAAAACAGAAAAATGCACTATTTCAGTGCTGAAATGTAAAATACGTATTTGGGCGGTATATTTTAAACTGCTTTGTGGACCATAAATACAGCTTTTTTTCCCTAAAATACACTAATGCACTATTTTAGTGCTGAGATTTAAAATAGGTATTTGTACGCTGTATACACAACTGCTTTGTGAACCAAGAACACAGCTTTTTTTCCCTAAAACACACTAATGCACTATTTCACTGCAGAAATGTAAAATATGTATTTGTACACTGTATGCACAACTGCTTTGTGGACCAACAACACGTCTTTTTTCCCCAAAATTCATAAATGCACTATTTAACGGCTGGAAATTAAACGTAGGTATTTATACGCTGTATGTACAACTGCTTTGTGAACCAAGAACACGGCTTTTTTTCCCTAAAATACAGTAATGCACTATTTCAGTGCTGAGATTTAAAATAGGTATTTGTATGCTGTATGCAGAACTGCTTTGCGAACCAAGAACACAGCTTTTTCCCCCAAAATTCACAAATGCACTATTTAACGGCTGGAAATTGAACATAGGTATTTGTACGCTGTATGCACAACTGCTTTGTTAACTAAGAACACGGCTTTTTTTCCCTAAAACACACTAACGCACTATTTCACTGCCGAAATGTAAAATATGTATTTGTACGCTGAATGTACAACTGCTTTGTGAACCAAGAACACGGCTTTTTTTCCCTAAAATACAGTAATGCACTATTTCAGTGCTGAGATTTAAAATAGGTATTTGTATGCTGTATGCAGAACTGCTTTGCGAACCAAGAACACAGCTTTTTCCCCCAAAATTCACAAATGCACTATTTAACGGCTGGAAATTGAACATAGGTATTTGTACGCTGTATGCACAACTGCTTTGTTAACTAAGAACACGGCTTTTTTTCCCTAAAACACACTAACGCACTATTTCACTGCCGAAATGTAAAATATGTATTTGTACGCTGAATGCACAACTGCTTTGTTAACCAAGAACACGGCTTTTTTCCCTCAAACACACTAACACACTATTTCAGTGCTGAGATTTAAAATAGGTATTTGTACACCGTATGCATCACTGCTTTGTGGACCTGGAATACCGCTTTTTTCCCAAAAATACACTGATGCACTATTTCACTGCAGAAATGTAAAATATGTATTTGTATTTAATGGCTGGAAATTAAACGTAGGAATTTGTACGCTGTATGCACAACTGCTTTGTGAGCCAAGAACACGGCTTTTTCCCCCAAAATACACAAAAGCACTATTTAACGGCTGGAAATTAAATGTAGGTATTTGTACACTGTATGCACAACCAACTACTTTGTGAACCAAGAACACGTCTTTTTTCCCCATAATTCACAAAAGCACTATTTAACGGCTGGAAAATAAATGTAGGTATTTTTACGCTGTATGCACAACTGCTTTGCGAACCACGAACACAGCTTTTTCCACCAAAATACACAAAAGCACTATTTAACGGATGGAAATTAAATGTAGGTATTTGTACGCTGTATGCACAACCAACTGCTTTGTGAACCAAGAATACGGCTTTTTCTCCCTAAAGCAAAGTAATGCACTATTTCAGTACTGAAATTTAAAATAGGTATTTGTACGCTGTATGCACAACTGCTTTGTGAACCAAGAACACGGCTTTTTCTCCCTAAAGCACAGTAATGCACTATTTCAGTGCTGAAATTTAAAATAGGTATTTGTATGCTGCTTTGTGGACCAGGAATACCGCTTTTTTTCCCAAAAATACACTGATGCACTATTTCACTGCTGGAATTGAAAATAAGTTTTCGTGCGTTGTATGCACAAGTGCTTTATAGCACCACAATACAGATTTTTGCCCCAGACTACAGAAATGGACTATGTTACCCCTAAATTATACAAAAGGTAATGTAGGGGACTGCCAGAAAAAAGGATTTTTACCTTCACTGAGCTACCAAAAAGGATTAGACTTATGTCCCTGGCAGGCTGTCACACATACCGGTCACATGCAGTTCCAAGGACACTGCAGTGGCTAAAATAGCCACCGACCCCCACCTCAGTAACAGATGGATTAAAAAGAAAACACTTTGCAGTATCACTGGGCTCAGGGCTGGGTACAGAAATGTAGGATAGCAGTAGCACCCTCCTTTAATAATTTCTGTAGCTTGAAGATTTCACACCACCAGGTTCAATAGATTTCTTTCCTAATCTCTCCCTGAGAGCACTGGCAGCAACCTTTCCCTATACTAACAGCAGCAGAGTGACGTGCGGCACTACGTGACTCCAGCATATAAAGAGGCTGGGTCACATGCTGCACTCAGCCAATCACAGCCATGCTATTAGTAGACATGGCTGTGATGGCTTCTTAGGGCAAAGATGTAAAACGCTTGCTGATTGGCTGCTCTGCAGCCTTTCAAAAAGTGGGAAGAATCGCTGAACAACAGACCCGAACTTTTATGAAAATGTTAGGGTTTGGTTCCATGTCCCGAACATCCTAAAATTCGGACAAACCCGAACTATACAGTTCGGGTTCACTCAACTCTAGTTATAAAGCCTTTTGTGGCGTGTTTAAGTGGCAAAATAAAAATATACTTGCCGTTCAGCGGTGCAGTTATATGTTATAAAGCCCTTTTTGTCGTGTAATAATGGCAAAAGAAAAATATATTTGATGTTCAGCGGTGCAGTTATATGTACTAAAGCTCTTTTTTGGGGTGTTTTTATTTCCTTTTTATTTATTAGGGGAGTGGCAGAGCCCAACATTTTTCTGGCGCAGGCACAGGTCACAGCAGAGTAAGGGGCCGTGGCAGCAGGGGTCACTTTGGGAGGCCTGAGCTCCCAGTGTCAGCTAGCGGTCGTGTCTTGACCAGCAACCCAGCGGTTCTTGAATGGTTGACTCGATCTTCGACTTCGTCGCAAGTGACATCAGACACCCCCAGCCAAGAGTCAGTGGGTTCATCGGACACAACCCTTAGTTGGCATGGCTCGGGAGCAGGCCCTGTGCCCTCAATAGAGATGGCCCGAACTATTCGCCGGCGAACAGTTCCCGGCGAACATAGCTTGTTCGCGTTCGCCTCTGCCGGGCGAACATATGCGATGTTCGGTCCGCCCCCTATACATCATCATTGAGCAAACTTTGACCCTGTACCTCACAGTCAGCAGACACATTCCAGCCAATCGGCAGCATACCCTCCCTCCCAGACCCTCCCACCTCCTGCACAGCATCCATTTTAGATTCATTCTGAAGCTGCAGTCTTAGTGAGAGGAAGGAGAGTGTAGTTGCTGCTGATTTAATTGGGAAATCGATAGCTAGGCTAGTGAATTCAGTGTCCACTCCAGTCCTGAAAGACTCATCTGATCTCTGCTGTAAGGACAGCGTCCTGACAGCACCCCAAAAAGCCCTTTTAGGGCTGCAACATTAGTCTGCTTTTTTTTCCTTTATATGCATATTGCAGTTGCATGGCCTGCCTGTGTGTGAGGAGCTGCAGGCCCACAGACTGTAGTGTGCCCACTGCCAGTGCCCACCCCTGTCATCCCGTGTGGCACAGGACTTTGCATCAAAAAAGGCATTTAATTTTTACACTTTAATCTAAGTTTAGTTGCCTGCCAGTGTGTGTCAGGCTGACTTCCAGTGACTGTAGTGTGCCCACTGCCAGTGCCTACCACTCATACCGGCTGGCAGAGGACTTTGCATCAAAATAGGCATTTAATTTTACACTTTAGTCTAATTTCAGTTGCTTGCCTGCCAGTGTGTGTCAGGCTGACTTCCACTGACTGTAGTGTGCCCACTGCCAGTGCCCACCACTGCATACCGGGTGGCAGAGGACTTTGCATCAAAAAGGCATTTAATTTTACACTTTAATCTAAGGTTAGTTGCCTGCCAGTGTGTGTCAGGCTGACTTCCAGTGACTGTAGTGTGCCCACTGCCAGTGCTCTACCACTCATACCGGCTGGCACAGGACTTTGCATAAAAAGGCATTTAATTTTTACACATTAGTCTAATTTCAGTTGCTTGCCTGCTGCCAGTGCGTGTCAGGCCCACTTCCACTGACTGTAGTGTGCCCACTGCCAGTGCTAACCACTGATACCGGGTGGCACAGTAGCTTGCCGATAAATAAGGCATTTCATTTTTACACATTAGTCTAATTTCAGTTGCTTGCCTCCTGCCAGTGTGTGTCAGGCCCACCTCCACAGACTGTAGTGTGCCCACTGCCAGTGCCAACCGCTGATACCGGGTGGCACAGTAGCTTGCCGATAAATAAGGCATTTCATTTTTACACATTAGTCTAATTTCAGTTGCTTGCCTCCTGCCAGTGTGTGTCAGGCCCACCTCCACAGATTGTAGTGTGCCCACTGCCAGTGCCAACCACTGATACCGGGTGGCACAGTAGCTTGCCGATAAATAAGGCATTTCATTTTTACACATTAGTCTAATTTCAGTTGCTTGCCTCCTGCCAGTGTGTGTCAGGACCGTGGATTAAAACAGAGTGGAGGGAGCCAGCGTTTTTTCAACCATCTCCCCGTTCGAAAAATCAATTCAATTGACCTTTCGGGGACCCTTGGTGTTATGCGTGGCTGGGTGGAGGAAGAAACCTTCAATGACATCACCGGGACGTGGCTAGCTTGGTATCCAACCTTGTGCAAATGGGGAGTTTGCGGTTGTGCAAATGGACTGTTTGCGGTGCATTAAAAGAGGAGTTTGGTATGTCAATGTCTGAGAATCGGGCGTAACCCTTACACTACCTGATCGATACAACATCATACCTGATCGTATACACACACTGGATGTTTTAAAGCATGTTAATCAAAACAATTTAGGAATGTTACGTGATTTAAGCCCTTTATGGATTAAAACCCGACTCTGCGTCCACTACGTAATTTTCCATGGGAGTTTTGCCATGGATCCCTCTCCGGCATGCCACAGTCCAGGTGTTAGTCCCCTTGAAACAACTTTTCCATCACTATTGTGGCCAGAAAGAGTCCCTTTGGTTTTTAAAATTCGCCTGTCTATTGAAGTCTATGGCGGTTCGCCCGGTTCGCCTGTTCGCGAACATTTGCGGAAGTTCGCGTTCGCTGTTCGCGAACTGAAAATTTTATGTTCGCGACATCACTAGCCCTCAACTGTCCTCAACCTGCCTCTGTCCTTATCTGTTTTCTCAGCCAGATAAGTATTGTATGCTGTGGGCTAAGCTCCACTATACAGTGAGAACGAGCTACTAAAAGACAGTCAGCAGCTACTGGCAAGATTCGCAGGAGCCTACCTGCCCAGGAAGTAGCGGTGCACGGGTTAACGGAGGCAGCGGCGGTAGCATTCAGTCAGTGCGTAGTGTTGGGGGTAAAATCACCTACTCTGCGTTGTTGCAGTTTTTTGTTAAGCCACCGGAGGAGGTAAACATGGCCATATGTAGAATCTGTGGGCAGAAGGTGAAGCGTTCCCAGGGTGCCAATGTTTGCACCACGGCCCTGTACAGCGTAACCATAAAGTGGCCTGGGAGAACCGTGGCTCAGATGTTGTGGTCCAGCCTGCCGCAGCAACTGCTGCATCACCCAGTGGCATGCAGCCAATTTCAGGCAGTCAAGGCCCTACCAGCTCAGCCGAAGGCAGCTGTCTGTCCTTCCCATCATCTGCTGGTCCTGATGCTCCTGCTACTCGCCCTCCTACTCCTCAACAGTCATTCCGTCAGCAATCGATCACCGAAGCGATTGCCAAGAGACAACAGTATGCATGCACTCATCCAACAGTGCAGAAGCTGAACGTGCTCTAGGCCAAGTTGCTGGTGCTGTAGTCCCTCCATTTTCAAGTGGTGGACTCTGTACCTTTCAGAGAACTGATGGCTTGCACCGGGCCGAGGTGGAGAGTCCCAAGCCGTAATTTCTTTGAAAAAAAGGCAGTACCAGCCCTGCACACACATGTAGAACAGAAGGTGGGCCAGTCCTTGAGCCTGTTGGTGTCTGCCAAAGTGCATGGCAGCGCCACCATGTGCAGCTGTAACTATGGTCAGGGATAATACATGTCCTTTATGGCCCACTGGGTGAATGTGGTTACTGAACAGCCACACCAGCAACTTGGCCAGGTGATGTCGCTTCCGCCTCCATGTTGCCACGCCGTTGGTCCTGTGACAATGTCCGTCTCTGCTTCCTCATCTTCCACCGTGTTCGACTCCTCAGCCTCCACTGCAGGGACAATTCACAGTGCGGGGCACTACAGGAACTGCTGTGTGTCCTTCATCAAGAAATCGAATCCTGGCATTCTCCGCGACAACTTAAAATAGAAACCATGGTGACCGACAACGGGAAGAAAATGGTGTCGGCGCTGCATAAAGGAGGGCTGAGCCATGCGCCCGGCATGGATCACTTATTCAATCTGGTTGTGAAGCGGTTCCTGAAGTCTTCCACCCATCTGCAAGATATCTTGCATGGAATTGGGCAGGAAACTTTGCATGCACTTCAGGAACTCGTACACCTCAAAGCACACCCTCCTTGAGCTGTAGCGGCAGAATGGCATCCCCCAACATAGGTTAATATGCGACATTTCCACCAGTTGTACTACCACCCCCCATATGTTGGGCCGACTATACGAACAGAGAAAAGCCATAAATGATTTCTTAATGATCCAAGCGGACAGGAGTACTCCACTGTGTAACTTGGATGTTAGCCAGTGGCAGCTCATGCATGACACCTGCCATGTTCTCAGGCCATTTGAAGAAACCACGTTATTTGTCAGTCGCCAAGACTACTGGATGAACGATGTCATTCCACTGCTTCATGTCCTGGAACAGATGCTGGTAAATCTGGCTGGTCAGGGGACTGGAGACGTGGCGCCTACATCTCACTCACATGAGCCCTGTGGGGGCTGAACTGTAGGAGGAGGAGGAGATTGGAGCACAAGCAATGTGTAGCAAAATGGTGGTTTTTCTACACAGGTGACAGAATAGGAGGAGCAGGAGCAGCCAGAGATGCTACAGGGTGATGAGGAAGAGGAGGCAGAGCACTGAGACACACCATGGAAATATGCAGTGGAGATGGAGGCAGGGAGCCCCTCCGAGTCACTCGCACAAATGGCCCACTGCATGCTCACTTGCTTGCGTAGTGACAGCCGAATTGTCACCATTCGGCAGAGGGATGACTTCTGGCTCTCCTCCTTGTTGGACCCTCGCTACCGGTCCAAAATGGGGGCCTTTTTCACACCCGCTGAGAGGGAGGACAAACTGAACTACTATAGAGACATCCTATGTAGTTAGTTGGCCGCTTCCATAGGAAACAATGGTCAATTGTGGTTACACACAAAATTGGTACCCAATATTAGGCAATTTAATAAAAAAAAACATTATGGGTGACCTTAATTTATACTTAACTTTTAATATCCAGAATGGATGGAAATTTCCAGACTATACCTCTGCATCTAACTGAGCCATCGTCTCCACTCTGAAGTTAAGTTAAACTTCTAGTTTCTTTACAAACTTCTGACGACATATTGGAAAAGTTATCTTTATCCATACCAGGGCCCTTGTGGTTCTTTCCTTCCCTCTGACGAAGCTGGGCAGTCAACAAAGGAGTGACACGGGGGGTCTCCCTTTTGAGGGTGAGCGTTTTTCACCCCCTGTGTAGGGATAGATAGAGTAATTGAAGTAGGGACTTGTAGGGGAAGAGACCCAACATGTGGATCCCCTCATATCCCTACCTATATGCTAATCAAGGGTCAATTACTTCTGATTATACTCCTTTGGTATGGTTCAGCAATTTTTAGGTTGCAGTATTGTGTGTTATGTGTATCTGCACCACCGTGTGCGATTGTTTATTGTCTTGAAGGTCTCTTCCTCCACCCAGCCAGGTACATCACCAAGGGTCCCCGAAAGGTGACAACAAGCCCCCTGGGACGCCTGCTGTGGTTGGTCTTCCACCTCCTCAAAGCCACCTTCCTCCTCTGATTCCTCTTCTTCAGACTCCTCTCTCTGCGTTGCCGCAGGTCCATCAATCGACGACGACAAGGCTGCTTCTGGTGGTGATGGTGACCACAACTCTTCCTCTTCATGCTCATCTACGTCCTGATCCAGCACCCTTCGCAGGGCATGCTCCAGAAAAAACGCATATGGGATGAGGTCGATGATGTTGCCTTGGGTTCGACTGACCAGGTTTGTCACCTCCGCAAAAGGACGCATGAGCCCACAGCCATTGTGCATGAGCGTTCAGTAACATGGCCAAAAAATACCCAGCTCTGCAGAGGCTGTCCTCTTTTTTTAAATTTAAAAAAATCTGTTCTTACCAGTTTAATCTCTGTTTTGTCCCCTATCAGGGGCCGGTGTATGGAATATATTTTAGGAACCAGGAAATGGAAAAAGATGGATGGTCAGTCCTCTTCATTCCAATTTGGGGCACTGCGCGTGCGCCGTGCAATGTACTGTGCCACCCTATATGAGTGGTGTGCTAAGTAGTACTATTCCTATCAGTTTAATCCATGTTACGTCCCCTATATGGGGACGTGTATCGAATTGATTTTAGGAACCGGGAGATGGAAAAAGATGATTGGTCGGTCCTCTTACTTACAATTTGGGGCACTGCGCATGTACTGTGCCACCAATACAAATAGTGTGAACTACTATTCTTACCATTTTAATCTTTGTTAAGTCCGCTATCAGGGGACGTGTATTGAATTGAATCCATGCATGGGGAGATCGAGAAAAAAGCTTGCTCTGTCCGCTTCCTTCTAATTTTGGGCACTTGCAATGGAATTTGCCACCAATGCATCTAGTGTTAACTAAGTACTATTCCTATCAGTTTTATCTCTGTGTTGTCCCTTATCAGGGCCAGGGCCGGTGTAGTGAATAGATTTTTGGAACCGGGAGATGGAAAAAGACCCATGCTCGGTCCGCTTCCTCTGAATTTTAGGTCACTGCGCGTGCGCCGTGCAATGTACTGTGACACCCTATATGAGTGGTGGGCAGTGGGCACAGTATAGTCTGTGGGCCTGACACACACTGGCAGGCAACTGCACTTATATTAAAGGGTAAAAATGAAATTGATTTTTTATCTGCAAGGTACTGTGCCACCCTATTTGAGTGGTGTGCACACAGTACAGTCTGTGGGCCTGCGGCCTCTCACACACAGGCAGGCAACTGCAATATATATATAGAATATATAGAAAAAAAAATTAAAGCAGACTGATGTACCAGCCCTAAAAAGGGCTTCTTGGGGTGTTGTCAGGACGCTGTCCTTACAGCAGATGGGCCCTTTCACACGAGCGAGTTTTCCGCGCGGGTGCAATGCGTGACGTGAACGCATAGCATTCGCATTGAATCCTAAACCATTCATTTCAATGGGTTTGTGTACATGAGCGTTTTTTTTTTCATGCATCACTTGTGCGTTGCGTGAAAATAGCACATGTTCTATATTCTGCGTATTTAACGCAGCCCTAGCCCCCCAGAAGTGAATGGGGCTGCGTGAAATACGCATTGCATCCGCAAGCAAGTGCGCGTGCATTGCGTTTTTTATTGATGGTTGCTAGGAGATGTTGTTTGTAAACCTTCACTTTTTTATCACGCGTGTGAAAAACGCATCAAAACACATTGCACGGAAAAAACTGAACAACTGATCGCACAGTTTTCACTGAACGCATCCGCAGCGCATCCGAACCTAAGGCCCCATTTACACATCCGCAATTTTTATCCGCATCCATTGCAAAATTTTGCGGAATGGATGCGGACCCATTCAAGTGCTCTCCACTTCTGTATTTGCGGAGCTGCGGCCCCGAACTTCCGGCTCCGCAAAAGATAGAGCATGTCCTATTCTTGTCTGCAGCCTGCAGACAAGAATAGGCACCTCTATGGGGAGTGCCGGCATGGTGTGTTGTGGATCCGCAACACACTAAGGACGTGTGAATGGGGCCTAATCCGGACACGCTCGTGTGAAAGAGGCCAATGAGTCTTTGAGGACTGGAGTGGACACAGCTCACTGGCCTAGCTAACGCTTTCCCTATTAATTCAGCAGCAGCAGCACTCTCCCTGCTCTAACTAACACTGCAGCTTCAGAATGAATCTAAGAGGGATGCTGTCCTTGCTTTTTGATAGGCGGTGGGAGGGTCTGGGAGGGAGGGTATGCTGATTGGCTGGAATGTGTCTGCTGACTGTGTGGTACAGGGTCGAAGTTTGCTCAATGATAAAGTATAGGGGGCGAATTGAACATCGCATATGTTCGTCCGCCGCGGCGAACGCGAACATCCGATGTTCTCCGGGAACTGTTCGCCGGCAAATAGTTCGGGACATCTCTACTCTTTATGCTGCTGCTACCTCACAACTATGTCATAGGGCCCCTCTGGGGTCCTCCTGATGCTGCTGTCACCTCCACACTACGTCACGGTTGCAACTCTGTGGTCTCCTCGTACTGCTGCCACCTCCACACTACGTCACCTTGCCACTCTGTGGCCTCCTGATTCTGCTGCGACCTCCACACTATTGCAAATGCACTGTACTGCAAATTGTCATCATCAATGCTGATTATGATGGTAACACCTTCTAAAATATCCTCTAGAATTAATAAAGTAGAAGGATGTTTGTTTCTACTGTAATTCATATTTAAATCTATAACATCTTGCCACTAATAAGTATTTCTTGGAATCAATAATAAATATGGCAGTAGTAGCTCCGGACCCAATACATCAATAACTAATAATTATTATCATGATTTACAATCCATAAAAGTATCATCTGGTCAACAATAATGTAAACTGTAGTAATCAACAAAGGAAGTTATCTCTTGGTTCTGTATATAAATATTTATAGTAATAGTAAGAAATATATTTTGAGGAATGATCCATATAGAAAGTGTAATCTTTTCAGAATATCACCATCAAATCAGAGGTACAAGTTAATTATGGTAATATGTAGAATAGCGGTGGCACTGCCAATAATTATCAGCTAAGGAGTAATACTTAAGGCAGGAAGATTAATTGAAATGAGAAAATCTCATGAAGCGCAGGAGAGAACTGATAAAACGAACAGTAGCGATTCCATGTTCAATTTTGACCTGCAAAGTAATAAAAAGCAACTAAGTGTCAGGACATGCACAGTATAGGAGAGAAACAACCGCATCATTAAAGTCCAATGACATGTGCAGTAGAGAGAGGTATGCCGAAATAACTCTAAGTTTGACTTACAGCAAAAACCAGCAAAGTGGAGAAACATGCGCAGTGCAGGATGGAGAATTTGAGGAAACTAAGTCGCAATGCATGCGCAGTATAAAGGGGATGGTGCCATGAATTTTCTAAGTTCAAAGACCGGCGCAGAACGGATAGAGTATTTTAAGGAAACTAAGTCGCATTACATGCGCAGTATGAAGAGGATGGTGCCGTGATTTTTCGAAGTTCGGAGACCTGCGCAGACAACGTCAGCAATGACAGTGCAGTGATCCGGATAATACGACAGGAGAGGTGTATTCTCTAAAAGTCACTAACTAATAAGAATACCTGTGACATCTCAGTGTGAAGTTAGATCCGTTTCTATTGCACAGGATGAGGTGAGGTCAGAAAGGGGAGGAGATAAGAGGACTTAAAAGAGCCAGATGCGGCTACTGAGAACATACGCTACCCGATCCCCTGAAGACGCCGGCAAATGCTGGCGAAACATGTCGGGGGGTAGTGTGCAAATGGTTTTAGCACATGGTAAACAATCCATAACTAGCAACGATGGAGACATAATCTAGTGGGAGCAGAGGCGCGCTGCAGCTCTCAATTGAGATATAGAATACAATAAAACTGATACATTCAGTGCTGTATAGGATTGTGACCCATGGGATTTTAATAGTGGGTTGAGGGGATTGGCAAACTCTAATAAAGAATAAAAGTTAAGTTTTAGTGGCACCAGATAGCAAGAGTAGGCAATTATGTAGATAATATTGGGACCTCCACACTATGTCACCTTGCTACTCTGTGGTCTCCTCATGCTGCTACCACCTCCACACTATGTCACCTTGCCACTCTGTGGCCTCCTGATGCTGCTGCGACCTCCAGACTCTGTCTTTGGGCCACTCTGTGGTCTTCTCATGCTGCTTCCACCTCACAACTATGTCATAGGGCCTCTCTGTGAACTTCTCATGCTGTTCAAACCCTCCCCACTTCATGACTGGGCCACTATTTTGCCTTTCGGCCTGGCTGACATCATCAATTATTTGACCCTTATTCTGATCTATCAGAAGCAAGGAAAAATGAGATACACAATGGATCCTGTCTGTGTAGCAGCTGTAAGGTCTCTATGGTCCCATCAGAATTGGCTTGTAATTTGGTAGCCAAAAGTAGGAGTGGGTGCAAAACACAGAAGACATGCAAATATTCCATTCACGTGTCACCTCTGTTTTGGATCCACTCCTGTTTTTTTTGGCATTAGCAATACTGATGGATTACTGACCAAATGCTGATCGAGTGATGCGAATGCTCAACAGACAGGATCCGTTTTTTGGGGGTTATTGTTCTGATGGATCAGAAGAAGGGCAAAATAATCAGTGACGTCAACACAAACTTACTGCTGACACCCTCTCGACTCTTTTTAGAAAAGAAGATGAACAGCACTCCAAAGTAGGTTGTATATTGGGTGTTCGTCTCCAGGGGATGGTAAAAAAATCCCCAAAAATATGAGCATTCAAGCAGAAAATTAAAATAAAAAAGGGGAGACAGCACATCCGATTCTGTGTGGTTTATTCCAGATGCACCACACGGAATCGTACGTGCTGTCTCCCATTTTTTTTTCTGCTTGTACCCTCTCCACTCTGTCGGGGGGCTCTACTTGTATAAGCATTTAATAGAACAGGTACTGTAGCCATCTATGTGGAATCAGCTGACGACGGTGTAAAAGGAGTGTGCTTCTTCTTGAAGTTAACATTGACCTGTAAGCTGAGTTCATTCTTGAGTTATTTGGTCAGTTTTGGCCCTGTGACTGCCCAAATAAGTGAAGTGTGCAGTGATTCTAAGAGTGACGCCTGTCATCTGCATGTCATACTGACTCACAGTATTATTTTACTATCAACAGCAGAATCCCTATGTGTGTTACTGCAGGGCACAATGTTCTATACCACTATAAAGGCTCTCTGCAGCCAGGAAATAGCATTTTTTTAACGCGATTCAACGCAAATAAATTCAGATCAAACCAAATTTTTTCAGAAAATTTGGCGAACCGACCAAATCGAATCTCTAGTCACAATACATAATTTATCCTTTTCAGCATCTAATATGCCTGTGTAGCACAAAATATCTCTCCAACAGCATCCAATATCACCATGCAGCTCAAAATACCTCCCCAATACCTCCGATACCACCATGCAGCAAAACAGCATTGTCCACTGACCAACTCTCCCCCACTGGTAGCAGTATTATCCCCTAACCACTCCTTCAATAAAGGTCCCCTGACCATCCTTTCCACACTGGCAGCAACACTGTCCCATTTATATTTCTCACTTGTCTTGCAGACTGTCAGGGCAAGGTAGTAGTGAGGCTGGAGTTCGAGTCAGATGCTTCTTTACAGTTCCTCTAAATACTTGCAAAGGGTTAAGGACCTGTGATTATGTCATAACAGGTTCTGCACTACTCTAACCTCGAAGTGTATTAATTGCCAGTACAGTTCCTGTATTCTCTTAGTAAGTTAAGGATCTGTGATGATGATGATGTCATCACAGGTCCTTCAGCTTTCCTAGACTCAGAAATGCATTCAATTCTACAGGGTTTGCACCATTAGTGCAGTTATTGTCTAATTATGTCAGTTGGCGTCCTGACAGACCACCCCATTGAAAATCTGCCCAGTAGGGAAGATTACCAGTATGAGGTTTGATTTGACTCACTGTACCCCCAATGTGTGCTATCTGGGGAAACAAGGATCACATTTGTTGGAATTTCAAATATCCAATACTTTGTTGCTTTAGCAAATATGTAGATATATGTACAGTAAATATATGGCAACCACTTACAGTATCTCCATACCCCTATGGCAATAAAAGGAGGTTGATCCGATATTTATAAGGGAAGCTAAGGAGGTAGCTGTCAGCTAAAAATGGTAAGTGTTCTGTTAAGTGTATGGCGTTATATATAGGCTCAATATTCTTCTACTATATGACATCTGTTAATGGAATGGCTATACACAGGGCACATGGTGGTGGAACAATCATAACAAACCAATATATTGGTATTGGTATGTCCACGAGGAAAGTCTGCTGCAAAACCTGTGGCTAAACCATATGCATTTACATGCATATTTTGCCACGAACATGGCTGTGGACTGCACTGTCTCCATTGCAGAGGATGATATTCACAGTTGAGATCCCTTGGATGAATTGACATGCTGCAGATTTCAAAGCTGCATTGCAGATTAATTTATGCTGCAGATTTTATATGCAGCATGTGGACGAGATTTCTTAAACTCTTTTCCACTTTGCTGATACTGTGAGGATTTCCACCATGAATATCCACAAAGCCAAATCCACAGTGCATCTGCCACCTTTGAACTGCCGCTAATACCTTTATCACTCTAATCCATTTATTTTATGTACTTAACATACTTAAGAGATAAGGACTGCAGTTAAGAAAAACTGGGGATTATAAGATAATAAAAGACGAGCGGAAAGAATTTTGTGCAAATCTATGTCTGATAAAACATGCACTTGGGAGAATTAGCAGGACTTAGATTGGAGCGTCACTCACGCGCTGTATTTTGAAGGGCCCAAGCAGTAGAAAATGCAAAGCACAGGTAAGACTTCATTAGAGCAGGTTTGATAAAGTGCAGTGAGGGTATGAGCACTATCAGCTAGACCGCCAATTCTTCATAATATCTATAGGGTGATTTTAACACCATTTGAATGTTTAAAATAACGATTTATCCAGCAAGCAGTGTGCTTTCATTTCTATGGTTCCCTGACTTCAATACCTTGTTCAGCTGACAGCTGTCTTTCCTGACTCCTCCATACACATTAGAGCTCTGGTCAGTCAAGCATGTATGTTCAATGGTAAGAGAGGAGAAAGCTGCTACTGCTGTCTGGTGGCAACTTATCCCCTGCCAGAACAAAGGATCGGGCGTTTAATTCAATGCACTCGATTCTTCTCTACCTAGTGATAATCTTTTGGAGGAGAATCAGGCGGCCCCCAAACACATTCTTGGCCAAAGAAAGTATGGAGTCCTTTATTTTCTATATTATAGTTTTCATACCAGACACAAGCAATTGATAATATATAAAGCACCCAACTAGTTTTGACTATGTCCATTATCATTCAACATTTAAAAAAAAAGTATGACAGTAGGTCTAAAAAAAAGTCTCTGTTTATTCTAACGCTACACCATTTTTAACTGTAAGTGGTGCAATAATTTTACTAGTGGTTCTGATACCAGTGGTGGAAATACAGCTGTAGCATGTAGCAGGGCGTTTCGAGCCTTGCCTGCCAGTAAATACACAGTAGTGATTACTGTGTGTGTACTCACAGGCGACAAACGGGCAATAAGGGACGACAGACACAGCAGCCAGATCTGGCCCGCATAGCTGTATCTGGCCCGTGCCACATTCCCCTGACATGCATTCCTCAGCAGTCGTGATGCAGAGATATGATTGCACCTGATGGGCAGAATAGAAAAACACATGGACCGAGGATCACTCCCCTGGCCTGTATACTCTCCTACTCAGCACAGCAGGTGCGATTATGTCACTGCTGGTGAAAGCGAGGTGGGCTTTGTTCATGGGAGGAACAGGGCTAGGTGAGTATTACTGTTTTTTTATTTTATTGTATTAACCTTACAGGGGCAGCACTATTGTGTGGGGGAATAAGTGGGAATACAGGGCCAGGGTGACATACTGTAAACTCCTCCTCCTGTCCAGCATGGGACTAGCCACAGGAGGGAAGTTGCTCAGGGGGACTTGTCAAAAATGTGCTATGAGGCCCATCCTTTTCTGGTTACGACTCTGCCCAATACTAAAGGCCCCATTCTCTAGTGCTGCAAACTTTTTTGCTAAAAATATAGCAAATATTGAGTAGGCTGTATTATTCACAAGATTCTACACATGAGAAAACTCTCAGAAAAATACTTTCCCAAATATTTAATTGTTGGTCAGAAACATGATTGAGCTTCGCAAACAATTTTGGACCGATTTCATTAAAATCCTGTTGTTCCTATCACTATGGATGAGACAATCCAAAGAATGGAGACACAGTAGTTTCTCATGTACAAAAAGTACAAGACACTGAAGTCAACAAGCAAGGCACTAACATCTATTTTCTTGGACAAAGATGAAATTTTACTTGTACTGCAAATTACCTGGAAAATGTAGCAACCACTATGTTTCCCATAGTGCAGGCATCCTCAAACTGCGGCCCTCCAGATGTTGTAAAACTACAATTCCCACTATGCCCTGCTGTAGCTTGATAGCTGAAGGTTGTCTGGGCATGATGGGAGTTGTAGTTTTACAACATCTGGAGGGCCGCAGTTTGAGGATGCCTGCCATAGTGGTTGCTACATTTTCCAGGTAATCTGCAGTACAAGTAAAATTTCATCTTTACTACTTTGGTACTGTGTTACACTTCTTGAGAATCTAAAATAGGATCTAGTCTCCAAACACTGAAGGGAAGCTTTAGAAAGTAATTTGCCTCTTCAAGACAAAGCCACACCACATAAATTGGGCATTACATAACCAACATTGGCAGATCTTAACTTTAAAGGCCTGAAATACTTAGCCAACTAGCCTGATGGCCCCTTCAGACTACTACCTCTTTCCTAAGCTCAAGAAGCACCTCAAGGAAAGAAACTTTTCAAGTTTTGAAGAGGTCACATTTACTGCAGATGACTAGTTTACAGCACAACCAAAAGATTTTTCCTTGGATGGGTTAAAAAAGCTAGTACAACAAAGTCACCAATGTGTGGAGGAGAATATGTAGAGTAAATAATGTTTTAATCCTACAGATTGTTTTATTTACCAAGCACCCCTAATATGCAAATATTTTCTTGTCCTGTTTGGACTTACTATAACACTATACAGGATGAAGGAATGAGAATCCTTCTCCTTGCTTGGCATCTCTGCACATTTTTCTTTTTCACGTCTAATCGAACTAGTCAAAAATTTTGGCGATGCTCTGGTGCTAGTGGGCCGCATTAGAAAAGATGTGTGAATAAAAATTGATGAGTGGTATTTTTGTATTACCAAAAAGGTGACCAAATCTTCTATGTCTCATTTCCAGATGTGAACAGCATGCCAAAATCAAGATAGTCAGTTTTTCTTTATGTCTCTTTTTCTTTTGTCTCTTTTTCTTTTTCTTTTTATGCTCAATAGGAGCATAGCATGTAGGTATATTCTACGGAAACTAGTTTAAATCACAGAAGGTGTCCTATGCCATATTCCATTAATATTTAATCAGGGTGGGTTCGTGTTCTGATATCCACCACTATGAAAATTAGGAGGAAGCTGTGCTTGGTGGACTATAGTACTTTCTTTGGGCTTTACCAGACTGAGCACAGATTTTGTCCTTACTATATGTTGCAAAAGGGAGGGATGATACCACCCATCATTACAGTACAGAAAGTCTTGATGTGAAATTTAGTTTCATTTGGAGATATGAGCTTGAATCTTTCTTTTGTGCATGAAGTTAATATTAAATACAAATTGAGTTAAGACTTTTAGTTATATCTGAGGGTCAAAATGAAATTAACCCGGTTTGTCTCTAAGTGACAGTGTCTGCCACAATTAATTAAACATGTTAATGCCAGTAGCCAGAGATCACTTTAACGAGCATGAATGTCTGTTTCCCAGATGCAAATAAGTGTCAATTCAATGCAGAATAAGATTAACAAAGAATATATATGAGCATTCAAGTCATGACCTGGAGCAAAAACATGGTACATTTTACTCTTATAATAAGAGACATCACAAAAGCTATTAATGATGCAAGCCATTGACTAAGTAGCTTTATGATGTCACTTACCAAAAGTATCCATTATGGTGCTTGGTATAGAATGTTACATTATTGTATACAAAAATGGTCTGCGTATGTCTTTGCTTACATCTGATGTATTACAAGGTATACTTATTTTGCAAATTTTATGTAAGCTATGAGCCTCATTGATCAAGATAAGAAGAAAAATTTGACTCGTTGACCATAGCAAGCAATCACAGTGCAGCTTTCCTTTTTCTAGCTAAATAAATAGAAACTAAGCTCTCATTGGTTTCTACAGTATATCTTCTAGTCTTATCAATTGTAATATTATATGCAATAGAGTAAAACAATTTAAGGTATCTATAGAGAGCTTGTTCCCATCTGCATTGGGGGCTCCATTTGGGTCCTCTGTTGCAGATTCCATCATAAAGACAGAAAAGTCTTGCATGCAGGACATTTTTGTCAGGTAAAAAAAAATGGATTCTGAAAGGAAGCTAAATGACTATGGCCATTTGTTAAAGGACTGCACCCCACACTTGGGCATTGCAGAATTGTTTAGTCTGATTGGAAAGATTACATTGTTTATCTGGAAATATTCTCAGAGTTGGAACCTTAATACGGCTTTTTCCTCCTACCATCTACACAGACGTTTTGGGAGAACTACTTGATGCAGTATGAAAAGATTGTGCCTATTCTTGAAAATTCATGTATTAATGAACTGCTAAGTTGCCAGTAAAAACTGGAACTGAGGATGGCAGTGGCAGTGGCTTTGGCTGCTAATAGTCCCTTGGGACTTTCTTCCTGTGGGACACACCATGGTTCTGGGGCTCCTGCCTTGTATCTGGGGTGCCTATAATGTTGAGTGTTTGTAAAACGTCTCTCTTTACATAAATGCACAATGGGAGTTGTAGTACATCTAATGATAGCAAAACACAATTCTGACTATTCCAGTGCAATTCTTTCCAGAGAGCAATGTATAAATGTAGGCAAAGATAGGAATTATGTCCCTCTTACATCTCTTTCTCGAGTATTATCCTTCAGAATCTATGGCGGGCAATTGCACACTTGAAATAGTAACTGTAATGTCCACTAAGGGATACAGAGTTTCAGAGATTGTGTCCAAGTGTGAATGGTGTCTTAACAGTTTCCCTCACTACAGTAAAGTCTTAACAGCTTTTGGTAACAGGTTACGTTACTGACGCTAATGATTGGCCAGGAAGATTCTAGGCTCTCGGGTTCTCTTATTTGTTTTACTCCTTCTCTTCTGCAGTTTATCATGCCGAGATCGGTGTAGCTTTTAAGCCTGAGAAGAGTAAGCTCAAATCATAGTTTCCTTTCCCTTCCAAACTCTCCCTAACACTAGGCCAGTCCACACTTAAACTCATGTAAGGGCTAAACCAGGATTGTTAACCCTGGCTGTGCCATCCATACATGGTTATACTGGGTGCAATACATAGCATGACATAACATTACATTACATAAATAAATGAACAATTTGCAGAAAACCCCTTGCCCGGGGGCACCCTGACCTCTACTGCCACTGCCTTATAACATACTGAATCACAAGGTATCCCTGCTTTGCACCCAAAAACCCATTGACACTAAAGGCATCTGAACCGTGACCAGGCAGGAGACATGAAACCAGGGTTTTTATCCAGGGAGAGGAAAAAGTGCACCACTCCATCTACTACATGTATTAAGTGCTCTGCACCAGAAAAGTGGAATAATTTTGCTTGTTTTGCCAGAGGAGTAGGCATTTGAGATACATTTGTGATGTATTTTCACCATTTTTAGGGTGGTTTGCGCACAGCAATTTATTTTTACTAATGCAGATATTTTGTGGGTGGAGCTACATTTTTTTGCCAGATTTAACATTGCATTTTTTTGCAAAAGTCACATAAAGTTACAAATGTTTTTCAGTCCCCGATGGAGTACAAACTGACACAAATTTTGTAAGATATATGATTAGACTTAAAATACAAATCTCAAAACTCCATAGGTATCTCGTACAAAAAAAATAATAATAAAAAATTAAATGAGCCTTTTTATACATTTGTATGAAAAAAAACTGGCTTCAAAACAAACACTCCAAAAAAGTAGCAAAAAGTTGCACATTGATTCTTTGCCCCTCATGTACAGTACAGTGATTACTTTTTCTAAGGTTTGATTCACTTACACTTAGAGTCTCCACTGGGGAGTTCTAAGTTTCCATCACTATGATGGAAAGAATAGAGTAAGATGTGCCACCATTCTATCTGTAAAAATGCTGGAAATCTTGATAGCACCCTGAGTTACCCCAATTTAAGTCAATGGAGTCCATTCTTTATCACGTAGATCTATCAAATATAACGGATCCTGCTAAGCCTTTCACACAATCTTATTATCAATACCCATTCCCATACTAATTGCACTTTTTGACTCTCTAAATTCCCTATTCAAACAGTAAGATTTGAGAAACCACCACATAACATGTGTTTTCTTTTTATTTCAGAAAACTCGTCTCTGCTTCAGCCAAGCATAAAACACACATCTTGATGCAATTAGAGATGGCTGTGCGGACTCTCATTGCGCTGTTGGAACATTAAATGGTTCTGTTCTGACAGAGCAATGTACTTTTCACTCTAAATAAGTGCAGACATTTCTGCCTTGTACATCCACACTGCATGTCAAGCATTTATAATTTTCCTAGGCATCACCATTTTGGACTAGCCCTTTCATAACATCGACCATTATTCATGTGATGCCAAATGACGGTAGACAGTAAACTTATTTGACTCTGAACACGACTGCTGTATCATATGGAATTCATTTTTGGAGGGGAAGGCTGATGTGCAGTACGCCAGCACCTGTGATCTATTATCTTCCATGGATGTGTAACCACATTTCTCTGGGCTCATTGAATAGTTTAGGTAATTAACATACAAATGATTTAATACATCGGGAGAAAATATATTTGCAATCATTTTCTCCCATTTAGAGGCAAACAGCGCTTAAAATGCACTCAATTTAAACCACATGCAGCCTCTTTAAGATGAGATGCTTCATAAAAAGTAAGCAAAAAAAACACCACACAAATTCGCAAAGACCATTAAAAAAAACGCATGCATTTTTCTTTACCACTGGCGTCTCTCGTGAGTTTTCTTTTTTTGGCAAACAGTGTGTTTGCCTACTAGCTTTTTATTCATGGTGATGTGAAGACGTCTGAAAAAAATGCTAAGAGTGACATCAAGCTGCATTTTTGAAAAGAAGGAGGAAAGACGGAAAATTCCACCTAGTACTGTAAATAAAAAAGACAGTAGCAAAAAAATGCTTGAATGTCCTGCTTTTCTTAGTTCTCATAGACCTTCACTTAACATGGCATTTTACCACAAAACATGAACAAAAAACACAGCTGCAAAAATGCTTCAAAAAACAAAAAAATTCCAGTAAAATCCCATATGTGAAAGCAGCTTTACTGTTTTTGATATTTTATGGTTTAAAACATTAACCCCTCTCCAGCCCACTCCATACGCGGCAGGTGCTGGCTATATCCTTCCGGCACCCAGCCTCAATGACAGGGAAAGGTGATCCCACCAAACCCAATCATTTTCCTTTCAGATGCTGCGATCAACGCTGATCATGGCATCTGTGGTGTTAGGCAGAGGGATGCGGCTCCCTCTGCCTTCCGATTGGAGCCCCTGTAGTGAAATTGCAGGGCTCCGATCAGTTACCATGGCAGCCTGGACAATGCGTAAAGGGATTCTGTTAGCCAGATTTTAGCTATAGAGCTTTTCACATCATCACATCAGTCTCCTCGATCAAGATAAAAATATGCTAGTCTTACCCCCACATGTCTTGGCATTTAGGCTAAAAATCGCTTTTATTCATATGCTAATTACCTTTCTACGGAGCCCAAGGGGCTGTCCCTCTGGCCGTTGGAGCTGAGCCACGCCCCTTATATTTGAGCCAAGCACCGCCCCGCTGTTAATTATTCACTCCTCTACTCGCTAATTTTTATTCTAGTGAGCCATAATCTCGTGCATGCACCCTGGATCCACTCGTCTGGGTCCACGCGGTGTCCTGGCAGCAGCCTTACCAAACGAAGTGTGCAGACAGCTGGCGCATCTGCACTTCGCTTGGTGAGGATGCTGCCAGGACACCGCACGGGCCCGGACAAGGGGATCCAGGGCGCATGCGTGAGATTACGGCGCACTAGAAAAAAAAATCAGCGAGGAGAGGAGTGAATAATTAACAGCGGGGCAGTGCTCCAATGGCCAGAGGGAGTACAGTCCTTTGGGCTCCTTAGAAAGGTAATTAATATATGAATAAAAGACAGAATCTCATTAAGCATTCCATGGCTGTCATGGTAAGCTCCCTGCTGCTGTGTGCACAAAGCACAGGGCAGCAGGGACAGTGAAAAATTCTATTCACACTAATAGATCTTTATTTAAGTTAAAAAGTGGTGGCTAATAGTAAATGAAAAGTTTAAAAAAAAAGTAAAAAAAATAAAATAAAAAACCCTTTTCCAATTTTACATATAAAAATATGTAAACAATAAAAATAAAGTTATCAGGTATCACGGCGTCTGAATTTTTTTTTAAAATTCCTGTGTGTTAAACACATTAACAGTAAAAAACAACACACGGTCGATTTTCCATTTTTTTGTCATCTTGCCCCTCATAAAATGAATGACAGTGATCAAAACATCATGCATACCACAAAAATGGTACCAATAAAAACTATAGCTTGGTATGCAAAAAACAAGCCCCCATACAGCTCTTTAGAGCGAAACATTAAAAAGTTATGGCTGTCTGAATATGGCGAGGATTTTTTTAAACTTATTAAACAAAATAAAAACTATACAAGTTTGGTATTGCCGCAATCATATTGAGCCACAGAATAAGGATGTCATGTAAATTTTAGCACACAGTGAACGCTGTGATGTCAGAACCCCAAAAACCTTGGCGGAATTGTATTTATTTTTTCGGTTTTACCCGACAAAGATTTTTTCTTACTGTTTTCAAATACAAGACGTGGTAAATTAAGTGGTGGCATTAAAAAATTTATCTTGTCCCGCAAAAAATGAAGTCCTCATATGGTTATGTGAACGGAAAAATAAAAACGTTATGGCTATTGGAGCATGGGGAGGAAAAATTAAAAATATTAATATAACAGTAGGCCCTGTCTTTAAGGGGTTAAAAGGATTGACCGCTTTTGAGGGATCTCTTGGCCTGACCTCCTACACGTCGCTGGATTTGCAAAGGGAAGAATACTTATCTGCTCCCTGCCACTGGGTTCTTGCTCCTTCAGGTCAATATTGTCACTAATGTGCTCCAATACAGGGTATCAAAATTTGGTTTAACTACAGCGAGTACTACAGCGAGGTCCCCCGTGGAGCTTAAGTTGTTTAAGGAAGAATAGCATTCTTTAAACCTGTCAGCAATTCCTTGTGAGTCTATGATCTTGTTGGTTCCCTGGGAGGATCCTAGATTTTGCAGTTCAGGATTTGAGGCGATTCGCCAGCAGTTTTCCCGCTTTGTTATCTTGCGAGTAATATCTAGGTTTGATCTTTTTAAGATTCCACTCATATCTATAGAGTAGGCACTACCTAAGCTGAATTTGAAGGTCTTTTAGTTAGTCTGTGTAAAGGGGAGTTATTTTATTCTAATTTTCAAGGTCCCTGATAGAGTGCAGAAGGTCTGAGATCTTTTTGTCCCTTTCCTTCTTTGCTCTATGGCCTAGTTTGAGGAATATTCCCATTGTAATGGAAGAACTCTTTCAGCGCCGTTTCTAGTTCTGTTTTGTAGGATGGATGGGATTTTAGGTAGCTGTTATTGCACCATAGGCCCCGTGGGGGATAGCATGGGCCCCCTGTAAGGATAGAGTGATTGCTGCATGGTCAGACCACTTAATTAGGCCAATAGTGGAGTCTGAAGCTAAGGGGAGTAGGGTTTTATGAACCAGGAATAAGTCAATGTGGGAATAGAAGCTATGTGCAGTAGAAAAAAAGGTGTAATCTCTTTCACGTAGATGTTGAATACGTCAAACATCAAACAATTCTTCAGTGTGTGGCCAGTGCGCCAAGGAGAGACCCAGTTGTCTGTGGGGTCAACATCTTGGTCAGGGACCAAATTGAAGTCTCCACAAATTAATACGTGTCCACGCTTAACTTTGTCTATTTTGCGGGTTAGGTTTTTCAGAAACCAGAGTTGGTGGGAGTTGGGGGCATAGATCGCCACTATAGTGTAGCATACATTATTGATAGAGCAGACTAGTATAATATATCGGCCTGCATCATCGACTACTGTACAAATAGGGGAAAAGGCAAGAGTGTCCCGTAGTGCCAGGAGCACTCCTCTCTGTTTTTTATGAAAGAGGGACTGTATTAGTGTAGGGAATTTAGGATGTCTCAGTCTGTCGCTATCCATGACATGGGTCTCCTGTGCACACAGGACATCACACCCAAGATCCATGGCTTTCTTTCATAAGAAGGATCTCTTTGGTGGGCAGTTCAGGCCCCTGACATTGATAGAGGCTATTTTAATAACCATGAGAACAGAAAAAAAGCTTTAAAAAAGCTTTAGAATGAGCCCTCTCCGTGGCCAGAGATGGAGGGCCCCAAGTTGGGGGGCACCCCCATTTTGGGCACCCAGAGGCCCCCCAATATATAACCTAAAACTAAAAAAACAGAAAAACTGGGAAAGAAAGCAGAAGTAGTCTTAAGGGCCACTGCAGATGAGTGGGAGAAGTTCGTACTGTGGAGCCAAGATTCATAGTGTGGTTGTCAAGAGCAACAAAGTCGACGGACGATCAGTCCTCAGTGCTTGGTTCCTATCCTGGGTTCCACTGTATGCCAATCCTTCTCCACACAGTTCGGCACTGGAGCCTGATCTTTATTGTAGTCTAATATGTCGATGTTCCAAGAGGATAGCAGGGATTTACCTTCTTCCATGGTTTTAATGATGTGGTAGGATCCTTCTTTAGAGATCAAAAGTTTGACCGGGATTCCCCAGCAGTATGCTATCTTGGTCACGCAGGGCCAGGGTGACTGGAGAAAGTTGTCTGCGTTGTCTCAAGGTGACCGCTCAAGGTGACTAGCTGAAATGGTGAGGGTAAAACCTCTCTCTTTCTGGTTTCTGCCAGGAGCATTTCTTTCACGTGATAATAGTGGAGTCGTGCTATAATGTCTCTTGAGGCAGTGGCAGGGAGATGGCTAGGTTTTGGCACCCTATGAGCCCTGTCTATTACCCCATCATGGGCTGTAAGAGAAGGCAGACTAGCTTGGAAAAGAGAGCACAGATAGCGTTTCAGCTCTGAATTAGTAATGTCCTCCAGGATACCCAGGAACTTATTCCTATGGGACCTATCTTCAAGGTAATTTATTTTGGCCTGCAGTTTTTCCACTTCTTCGGACAGCTCATTATTGGCGTCGACCAGGTTGTTGTGGGAGGACACAAAGTCTTCCATTTTACTTTCTACATGTGAAACCCTGGGAATGAGACCCTGGATAGAAGCATGGAGGGGGGTGCTACTGTCTGGCGTGGCATGTTGCAGTGAATCTCTACTCAAAGTGCGATGGGGCTGCTTCAGTGTAATCTGGGGTGTTTGGCGTGGATCTGAAACCACTGGTTGTTTCTGGTCTGCTGCAGGCGAGGACGAGGCTGGAGAAAGCACCTTGCCGCGGGAGTTGACTTTGTCTTTGTCAAAATAAAAGTCCAACTTGCCTTGTTTCTGCAGGATTCTTTTTCCTTGAGCCATCACAAGGATAGAAGAGAGGAGTTTGCTTCAAGTAAGGCAGATTCTGAGGGCTGAAAGCTTTGGAAAGGCGCTGAGTGCTGGAGTTGAAGAATCATGCAGCCATCATCCTTGGATGCCAAGCTACCCCCGATATCATCATTATCGTTCTGCCTGAGCCGGGCCGCATAGAGCTCAGGGCACAGACTAGAAGAGTTCTGTATCTTGCACTGTATCGCTGACTGCAGAATGGAGTTAAGTATTTGAGTTTATTATTTTTATTTGGCAACATCCTGGGGTGGGGGTCATTATTTTGTAACTGGAGAAAGTGTGGACATAGCGACTGTAAAAAGGAGTGTTTTGGTACTGGCATAAATTATAAGAGGGCCACTATGGGGACATTTGTTCTGCAGGGGGCACTAAAAGTTTTTTTTTGTCTACTGGCACACATTATAAGGAAGCATTTAATGTATTGGCAGACAGCAGGGGGTATTTTTGTACTGGCACACATTCCAAGGGGGGATTATTTTACTGGCAAACATTATAAGGGGTAATTTTTTGTACTGGCACACACTATAAGGGGAATTATTACAACTGGGGGCACTATGGGGGCATTGCTACTTCTGGGGAAAAATTAGGAACATTATTACTATTAGTGTTGAGCGCGAATATTCGAAAAGCGAATTTTTTTAGCGAATATCGGCACTTCGCTAATTCGCGAATATTTCGAATATAGCGCTATAAATTCGCTATTTCGAATATTCGTTTTTTTTTTTTTTTTTTTTAGTTATATTTTTCTTTCCCACTTCCCAAAAGTAGTTCTTACCTGTCATGAGGATTCCTGGCTTCCTGGCTGCTCCAGTCAGTGCCCGTTGCCGCTTCTGCCGACTTCCGTAGCTCATGGAGCCGCCCCTTCCATGGGAAAATCTCTATATACTAAAATGTACTGTCGGATTTGAGGAATTACGTTGAAATCGCAATGCGATTAATTCAAGTTATATTAATCGCATTGCGATTACAACTTAGCACTGCTATCTTACATAGGCTAGAATTAACGAATATGGAATATATAGCTATGCACTAGCAGTGCTAAGTTGAAATCGCAATGCGAATACTTTAAGTTAAATTAATCGCATTGCGATTTCAACTTAGCACTGCTGCTATATTCCATATTCGTTAACTTCGTTAATTCTAGCAAGCTGACCCATTATAAACCCAGCTCTAAGTTGAAATCGCAATGCGATTAATATAACTTGAATTAATCGCATTGCGATTTCAACGTAATTCCTCAAATCCGACAGTACATTTTAGTATATGGAGACGTTCCCATGGTGATGGGGACGCTCCATGAGCACAGAAGTTATGGTTGGCTTGGTAGAATTAGCGAGGATGACGATATGACGAATGTATTCGTCATATTCCTCAAAACGAAGATAACGAGTATTCTACATCTTCGCTTTAGCAACCTATTCGTCAACCTCGCTAATTCTAGCAATCAAATAGGAAGGTTGACTTACCAGACAGCTGTGTTAAATTCGCTATGCGATTTTTTTTTTTTTAATAAATAGAATACTTATAATAATATTATCATATCAAGTAATATAATTATTGTATTAAAAAAAAAAATCGCATAGCGAATTTAACACAGCTGTCTCTATAGTCAACCTTCCTATTTGATTGCTAGAATTAGCGAGGTTGACGAATAGGTTGCTAAAACGAAGATGTAGAATACTTCGTTATCTTCGTTTTGAGGAATATGACGAATACATTCGTCATATTCGTCATCCTCGCTAATTCTAGATATGAAACCAATAGGAAAGTAGCCTTAAGTACAAATCGCAATATGCGATTATTTAAATCGCATTTTAATCGCGATAACTAGAAAAAATGACGAATATTCGATTTCGACGAATACGAAACGAATATTCATTCGAATATTCGCGAATTTCGTCGAAATCGAATATGGCACCTGCCGCTCATCACTAATTACTATTGGGTGCACTGTTACCACATAATGCACTCTGGCAGAAAGTTATTACTATTGGTGGGACTTTTGGGAGGACTGTTACATTGGGAGGCACCATGGCACAGTATTAACTTATCACAATTATTTTTGGAGGACACTATGTTTACGGCACTATTTTCAGAGACACTATTTTCTGGGCACAGTTATTTTTTAGGGCACCGTGTGCTAATAATTATTGAACTGAAACTATCTGTATGGTAATAGTATTTTAAGGGGCATTATCTGTTTCTGCAGTATAGTATTGGGGAGAACAGCAGGCACAATATTAGAGGTGGCAGGATGGGGTGTTCAGAAGGTGGGAGGATGATAGAAAAGTAGGAAACTAAGATGTCTGTTTGTCAAACTCTGCAGAGAGAAGAAATCTTCATAGCGGTCTTCTGGTCCTAATGTAGAAGATAAAGATAGAGAACGTCTACATCAGAGGACACAGTCCAATAAAAGATGATGAAGGCAGCTTGTCCGGTGAATGTCCCTTTATTATGGGAACTGCTTACATGAAACACGTGATTACAAAGTTGGTACGTTTCGGCTATTACATAATTACATAATGTGATCTCCAAATTATCCTACTTTTAAAGTGCATGCCACCCCCCCATTCCCATGCAGCGGTAGCCAATCATGAGGTATTAACAACTGCATATTCTACCGATCATCCCTTAGACACTATACAGTGTATTCACATACATCTCAAATAAATCGCACATTAACCATCTGTAGACCGTAGGCGGTGGCTGGTTTACTCCTCCTGGACGCATCCATGCGTCATCTCACGAGACGCACACGTTCACAGCAGCTCACAGCTCGGCAGTTATACTACAGCCTGCCAGCGATGATCAATCGCTGGCAGGCTGTAGATGTAAAATACATCGCATCAGACATGTATATCAGACGCTGTTTTGTTAACAGTGTCTGAAATAACTGCTACCTGGTCCTCTGGTGGTCCCATTTGCTGGGATCAACCACCAGAGGACTAGGTAGCTATACAAAGTAGCACCAAGCACCACACTACACCCCCCCGTCACTTATCACCCCATATAGACTCCCTGATCACCCCCCTGTCATTGATCACCCCCCTGTATGGCTCCATTCAGACGTCCATATGTGTTTTACGGATCCACAGATCCGCAGATCCGCAAAACACGGACACCGGCAATGTGCTTTCCGCATTTTGCAGATCCACACATTGCCAGAACTATATAGAAAATGCCTTTTGTTGTCCACAATTGCGGACAAGAATAGGACATGTTCTATATTTTTGCGGTACGGAAGTGCAGACCCAGAAGTGCGGATGCGCAATTCCGGATCCAAGCGGGACAAAGTCTGTCCCCAAAGAAATGAATGGGTCCGCAATTCCGTTCCGCAATCAGAATTGCGGACGTGTGAATGGGGCATAAGGGTCCCTTATCACCGCCAGTTAGTTAGCTACTTGTTAGGTAGTTAACGCCCAGCCCACCGCACCGCAGTCACTGATTTTGGCAGAGATTTTTTCATTCACATTGATCGATACGAATGAAGAAATCTGTGCCGTTCATTTTTATTTATTTTTTCAGCCCAGAGGCTGAACGGAAAAAAAAAATCTCATTTCCCGTATGCTCAATATAAGGAGAATAGCAGAAACTCCTCATGCTGGCCATACATGTAATGATTGCAGAGACCCTCAAATGCCAGAGCAGTACAAAAACCTCACATGTGACCCCATTTTAGAAAGAAGACACCCCAAGGTATTCCGTGAGGGGTATGGTGTGTTCATGTAAAATTTTATTTTTTGTCACAAGTTAGTGGAATATGAGACTTTGTAAAAAAAAATATATATATATAAATTTCCGCTAACTTGTGCCAAAAATCTTCTTTCCAAAATGGGGTCACATGTGGGGTATTTATACTGCCCTGGCATTTTAGGGGCCCTAAAGCGTGAGAATCCAAATGCGTAAAAATGCCCTGTGAAATCCTAAAGGTACTCATTGGAATTAGGGCCCCTTTGCGCATCTTGGCTGCAAAAAAGTGTCACACATGTGGTATCGCCGTACTCAGAAGAAGTAGGGCAATGTGTTTTAGGGTGTATTTTACATATACCCATGCTGGGTGAGAGAAATATCTCTGTAAATTGACAACTTTGTAAAAAAATTTACAGAGATATTTCTCACACACAGTATGGGTATATGTAAAAATACACCCCAAAACACATTGCCCTACTTCTCCTGAGTACGGCGATACCAAATGAGTGACACTTTTTTGCAGCCAAGATGCGCAAAGGGGCCCTAATTCCAATGAGTACCTTTAGGATTTCACAGGGCATTTTTACGCATTTGGATTCTCACGCTTTAGGGCCCCTAAAATGCCAGGGCAGTATAAATACCCCACAAGTGACCCTATTAGGAAGACACCCCAAGGTATTCCGTGAGGGGCATGGCGAGTTCACAGAATTTTTTTTTTTTTTTGGCACAAGTTAGCGGAAATTGATTTTTTTATTTTTTTTTAAAGTCTCATATTCCACTAACTTGAGACAAAAAATAAAATTTTACATGAACTCACCATACCCCTCACGAAATACCTTGGGGTGTCTTCTTTCTAAAATGGGGTCACTTGTGGGGTATTTATACTGCCCTAGCATTTTAGGGGTCTCTAAAGCGTGAGAAGAAGTATGAAATCCAAACGCGTAAAAATGCCCTGTGAAATCCTAAAGGTACTCATTGGAATTTGGGCCCCTTTGCGCACCCAGGCTGCAAAAATGTGTCACGTATGTGGTATCGCCGTACTCAGGAGAAGTAGGGCAATGTGTTTTGGGGTGTATTTTTACATATACCCATGCTGGGTGAGAGAAATATCTCTGTAAATGACAACTTTTTAATTTTTTTTATACAAAGTTGACAATTAACAGAGATATTTCTCTCACCCAGCATGGGTATATGTAAAAATACACCCCAAACCACATTGCCCTACTTCTTCTGAATACCGCGATACCACATGAGTGACACTTTTTTGCAGCCTGGGTGCGCAAAGGGGCCCAAATTCCAACAAGTACCTTTAGGCTTTACAGGGCTGCTCACAATTTAGCCCCGCCCAAAATGCCAGAACAGTAAACACACCCCACAAATAACCCCATTTCGGACAGTAGACACCCCAAGGTATTCACTGAGGGGCATAGTGAGTCCGTGGGAGATTTTATTTATTTTTTTGCCAGAAGTTAGCAGAAATGGAAACTTTATTATTATTTTTTTTCTCATAAAGTGTCATTTTCCGCTAACTTGTAAAAAAAAAAAAAGGATACATGAACTCACTATGCCCCTATTTATACTATCCTGGCATTCTAGCACCTGAAGAAACATCACAGGTGCTCAGAAAGTCAGAGCTGCTTCAAAATGCGTAAATTCACTTTTTTGCATCAAAGTTTGTAAAAGCTATAACTTTTACCCAAACCAATAAATATACACTTATTAGATTTGTTTTTATCAAAGACATGTAGAACAATAAATTTAGAGAAAAATTTATATAGAAATCTAGTTGTTGTTTTTTAATTTTACAACAGAAAGTGAAAAATTTCATTTTTTTGCAAAAATTTCGGTCATTTTTGATTAATAGCAAAAAAAGTAAAAATGTCAGCAGCAATGAAATACCACCAAATGAAAGCTCTATTAGTGAGAAGAAAAGGAGGCAACATTTATTTGGGTGGTAAGTTGTATGACGGAGCAATAAACGGTGAAAGTAGTGTAGTGCAGAATTGTATAAAGTGGCCTGGTCATTAAGGGTGTTTAAGCTAGGTGTGGTTAATAATCTCATCTAAGAGATAAAAATCTCACCGGTTGATTAAAAAGAATTTATCTCTGTGGTACATTACTGCAGCGCGTACCCCTGTTCTCAGTGTGCATGCCCAAAGAGGAGGAGGTATATCTTGCATATTGAAACAACAGTGATTTGGTGAATATACCCATAAAAATGCATATATTAAAAACAAAGACAAATTAAAAATCACATTATTGAGTACAGATTCAAACTTCTATATCATGATTCATTGTTGCCCTATACATTGCCCACATGAAATTCAATGTTCATACCGTAAGGTTGAAGCGCCTTCAGTTCAAAAATCCATTTAAGTTCTTTTTTCTGTAGGATCTGATCTCTATCGCCCCCACGTCTCATTTTGCCCACTGAATCAATAATACGAAAACTTAACTGATTGACCGAGTGACCACGCTCAACAAAATGTTTTGCTACTGGTTTATTCACCAGTCCCCTCCTAATATTGCTTTTGTGAGAGTTAATCCGTGCCTCCATCGTGGTCTCCCCTATATAGATAAGACCACAGGGGCATGTGATCATATAAATGATATCACGAGATCTGCATGTGTAGAACTCCCTAATTTTATAGGATTTTCCACTGTAGGGGTGGACAAAGATATCCCCATTCACCATGTTGCCACAGTTGCAACAACCAAGGCAGGGATAGCATCCCAACTTTCTCGTGCCAGATACCTTTGACCATCCCCCTGGGAAGCCCCAACCTCAGTTCTAACCAACTTGTCACGCAAGTTGGCACCCCTTTTATATGTAATCATAGGAAAATTCTCAAACTCATGTATTTTAGGCAACCCTTTTCGTAGAATATGCCACTCCTTACGTATAATACGTGCAATCTCCCGCTCAAAGCACCATAGGTGGAAACAAAAAGAATACGATTATTCTCTCTATGACTGTTTTTACCTTGGAGCGTGGACTCACAATCAACCACTGCCACTTTTTGTTTAGTTTTTTTTCACTAATTGGTAAGGATAACTACTTTCTAGGAATTTCCTTCCCATCTCATCCACTCTCGTTTTAAATCGTTTGGCTTCCCGGGAGAGACTCAGTCATACGATGTGGGTGGTTACTGTCGTCCCTTAACAGGTTATTTCTATCAGTTGGCTTATGATAGATATCATTCATGATTGCACCATCTCTAATATAGACCATCACTTCTAAAAATTGTAATAAAACTGGGGACACCGTAATGGTGAATTCTAAACCGGGGACCATGTTGTTAAGATATTGATGGAACAATTGCAATTCATCTAGGGTACCACCCCAGACCACAAAAATGTTGTCGATGTAGCGCCACCAACACTGGGCCCCCCCAAAGAGTGTCGACCTATATATGAATCTGCCCTCCACCTCCGCCATGAACATGCACTTTAAAAGTAGGATAATTTGGAGATCACATTATGCTTGATAAATGCTATGTAACAGCCGAAACGTAGCAACTTTGTAATCACGTGTTCCATGTAAGCAGTTCCCAAAATAAAGGGACATTCACCGGACATGCTTCCTCCATCATCTTTCTTTGGACTGTGAACATAGGAGCCTTTGCGGATCTAGGGCTCCAGGTGGGCTGTTGCATTCCGGACGACCGCAAGACCCAGTGGGTGGGACTCTTCAATTGTTTGTTCTATTACATCAGAGGACATGTCACTGGATGTAGGAGGTATGTGGTGCTTTATTACCCTGTATGTTTTGTAGCTCTGTATTAATGTTTTCCAAGTATGTCTTTAATAGTAGGGATGGAGGGAAGGGGTTAGGTTAAGAAATTGGCATTGGGGGGGGGGGGTGTTGTTGGGGGCTCTGTTTCAGTTTTCGCCTCAGGCAGTAGAAATACTATGTGCACCCCTGGTCTTTTACTAAGGAGAGGCTTCTTTCTGTCCACTCTGCTATGAAGCCAAGGTTCGAGGAGTGCCACATAGATGGTTGACTTTCTGGAAGTTTCTTGCATCTGCACATAGGATCTTTGTATCTCAGCCAGAGCAGAGTGATCATTGGTTTCTAGGCCACCTCTTTTACCAAGGCCCTTCTCCCCTGATCACTTAGTTTGGTGACACATCCAGCTTAGAAAGAGTCCTGAGGTCACTGCGCTCTTAGGAACTTTCAGTGTAGAAGAGATTTTTTTTTGTTCCCTTCTCCAGATCTGTGTCTTTCAATAATCCTGTCTCTGAGCTCAACAGGCAGTTCTTTCCTCCTCCGGGCCCATATTTTGCTCTGATATGCATTATCAGCTTTGAGACCTGATATATAGACAGGGCCGTGTCTTTCCAAGCAACTGAATTTACCACAAGTGAACTCCAATCAAGGTATTGTAACATCTCAAAGATAATCAAGGCAAATGGGAGGCCCCCAGAGGTAAATTTCAATTCTCGTAGAAAAGGGTCTGAATACTTATGTTTATGCTAGTGGTGGTAAATTTGGATTTGTTCTGTTTGGATAAATCCAAACCTTTTTTGTGTTTACATTGAATATAATCAGTTCCCAATCGGTATATTCATTATGTAATGTATTTCCCCCACTGCAATGCTGCTAGTAACACGAAACTATGGAAGTCTCACGCATGCGTTGTTACTGTAAGTAACATAGTATGCCAAACCGTTTTAAACAATGAATCTGAACCTGGATTAGTTGATTGCGGCCCAATCCATAACGAGTCCGGGTTCAGATTTGTTCGTTAACATAGTAGGGTATGCACCATCCATGCAAAATATCAGTTTTTTCTTTTTTTTACATTTGCAAACATTTTTAAAAATCTGTTTTCATTTTTTTATTTTTGGGTATTGAGTGCAGATTGATGATGGGGAAAAAAAAAAAATATATATATATATATATATATATATATATATAACACAAGGACGCAACATAACAAAATCCGAAAAAAATTAAAGGGACTGAAGACTTTCCAAATGCATTGTATAATGGGAACATGTATATAGCAGAATGTATCTGGGCAATGTGGGATCCATGTTATACAAGTCAAATAATTAATCTCTGCACTTAAATTATGTAATGTAGATATTATATACACTATCTAGGCACTGTATGATACTAATTATCTAAGCACTGTGTGGCACTATTCTTGCATTCTATACACCCTTTAACTGAACCCAACATTGCACTATGCAGATACTGTATGCACTGGTATTCATCTGGACGCTGTGTGGTAACACTAAGCATTGTATACACTTTAATATTACCAAACCAAGTTCTTTCTCCTAACTTTATAATAACTAGGAATAGCTCAATAGCTCAACATATTCGATGCATCAGAGTAAGGGTGGAAAGGCCGTGACGCGGCACACAATTAGTCATGCGCCACATATTTGGATTGCTGTTCCCGTTTAGTGGTCTACCTGATTTACTTTCTAGTTCTCCATTGAAGGTTCCATCTTTTATAATCTGGCATTGCTGCATACTTAACCCATCTTCCTGATATAACAAACACACGTGAATTGAACATCGAGGTTTGGGGGCTCCAGCCAAACAGGTGGAAGGTCATTACTATTACAAAGGCTTTGCCCAAGCCTATAAGTGTTTATTCAAGCGAGCGTTATCAAGCATTATTAATTATATCTGGCATGTTAGGTAGTCACTTATCGCTACTGTGCTCTATGTTGTTATTGATAAGACTTAGTTGGTTTAGTCCATTATACAGTAAAGTATAGTACTTGTAGTGTCCTGAGTCCAACCATTTAAAGTGACAGTGCCTCATTATATTGTACTTGGATAGCGGGGCAATTATATGTGTAGTTGACTTATTTTAGTAACCTCAATTCATATTGCACTGCAAAGCATGTCGTGGCAAATTTTTTTCTGGACTCAGCTATGCCTCTAACTCGGCCCAAAACATAACTATACACCTAATCCCAGCCAGTTCTATAAATGCCCACCACACAGTAGTTATGTCCACATTGTGCCCCTGTCACAGATTATACCAAGATATGTGCCCCCCTCACAGTAGTTATGCACAGATATGTGCCCCCTCAAAGTATTACACCCAGTTATGTGTCCCTCCACAGTAATATGTCCAGTTATGTGCCCCCTCACAGTATTATTGTCACGGATGCACCGAGACATACAGACGTTCCTGCGACAGGTGTAAGGAGATCTGTGAGACTGGCAACTGGCAACTGGCAATCTGACATGCTTTCCATTTGGATCAAATGACGTCTGTGTTGTTTCTGGTGCTTGCTGGTGATGAGCGGCAGGGTCAATATTTGAATTCGAGAATTCGCAATTATTTTCTTGATTGCAAAAACCGGCAATATAATATTTGCATAATGCGCACGCAATACAGACGTGGGTCTTTATTGCTACATTTTTCAGTCTGCTAGATGTTTCCTGAGACTGGAGAAAATGGTTGCCACGGCAGAACATTACAATAGCTTTATATGCAGATAGAGTGCTCCGATATAGTCGCAATTGCGCAACTCGGCAATTAATGCTGCGCATACTTTTGCACAATACGTGCAACTTCACATTTTAGCAGGTCTGACTACACATTAATGATTGGTGCACTAAGTATTTTTGTGAACTTGCCTGTAGCATGTATGTATGGACAGCAGAACCACACTATCTACCACCCTGCACTGGAACCTATCAGCTACACTATATCACTATCTAGCTTACACTGACTGACTATCTCCCACTACCTATCTGTATTATATATATAAGCTATCGAACTATCTAATGTAATGTGACACAGTAAAGCACAGAGCACAGCAATGACACTGCTGTCTCTCTTAGAACTGGAAAAAAAAACTGCAGAAAATGGCTGTTTGGAGGTTCTTATATAGTAAGGGGTAGGCAACTTTTCTATTGGTTGCTAGGGATGTTGCTAAGCTCAGACAAAGACATTGCAGCCTTCCCATTGGCCCACAAGCAAGAAGCAGGGACGGATCATGGGTTCAGAGGGAAAGTCTACACACCCCTGTTAAAATGTCAGGTTTCTGCGCTGTAAAAAAAATGAGACAAAGATAAATCATTTCAGAACTTTTAATATGACCTATAAACTGTACCACTCAATTGAAAAGCAAACTGAAATCTTTTAGGTGGAGGGAAGAAAACAAAAAAATACAAAATAATGTGGTTGCATAAGTGTGCACACCCTCTTATAACTGGGGATGTAGCTGTGTTCAGAATTAAGCAATCACATTCAAAATCATGTTAAATAGAAATCAGCATACACCTGCCATCATTTAAAGTGCCTCTGATTAACCCCAAATAAAGTTCAACTGCTCTAGTTGGGCTTTCCCGAAATTTTCTTAGTCGCATCCCACAGCAAAAGCCATGGTCCACAGAGAGCTTCCAAAGCATCAGAGGGACCTCATTGTTAAAAGGTATCAGTCAGGAGAAGGGTACAAAAGAATTTCCAAGGCATTAGATATACCATGGAACACAGTGAAGACCGTCATCATCAAGTGGAGAAAATATGGCACAACAGTGACATTACCATAACTGGACGTCCCTCCAAAATTGATGGAAATACGAGAAGAAAACTGGTCTTGGAGGCGACCAAGAGGCCTACAGCAACATTAAAGGAGCTGCAGGAATATCTGGCAGGTACTGGCTGTGTGGTACATGTGACAACAATCTACCGTATTCTTCATATGTCTGGGCTATGGTGTAGGAGTGGGAAGACGAAAGCCTTTTCTTACGAAGAAAAACATCCAAGCCAGGCTACATTTTGCAAAAACACATCTGAAGTCTCCCAAAAGCATGTGGGAAAAGGTGTTATGGTCTGATGAAACCAAGGTTGAACTTTTTGGCCAAAATTCCAAAAGATATGTTTGGCGCAAAAACAACACTGCACATCACCAAAATAACACCATACCCACAGTGAAGCATGGTGGTGGCAGCATCATGCTTTGGGGCTGTTTTTCTTCAGCAGGAACTGGGGCCTTAGTTAAGATAGATTGAATTATGAACAGTTCCAAATACCAGTTAATATTGGCACAAAACCTTCAGGCTTCTGCTAGAAAGCTGAACATGAAGAGGAATTTCATCTTTCAGCATGGCAACAACCCAAAGCTGAACAGACCTGAATCTGATTGACAATCTGTGGGGTGATCTGAAGAGGGCTGTGCACAGGAGATGACCTCGCAATCTGACAGATTTGGAGTGGTTTTTGAAAAGAAGAGTGGGCAAATATTGCCAAGTCAAAATGTGCCATGCTGATAGACTCATACCCAAAAAGACTGAGTGCTGTAATCAAATCAAACGTAATTTTTATATTTTTTCTTCCCTCTACCTAAAAGAGTTAAGTTTGTTTTTCAATTGAGTTGTACAGTTTATAGGTCACATTATTGGTGGAAAAAGTTCTGAAATGATTTATCTTTGTCAAATTTTTTTACAGCACAGAAACCTGACATTTTAACAGGGGTGTGTAGACTTTTTATATCCAATGTATATAGCACTAAATTCTAAATATTCGCGAATTCTCGAAGTGGTGATAAAAATTTGTGATTCGAATATTTGCATCCAACACTAGTGCTTGCCACACCTTCTTTTCCCATTTTATTTCTTTCTTTATTTATTGTTGTTTTTCCCACTATGCTATGCAGTTTATAGCTTCTGTTGGACTTTAGGTTACTTAGATTGTGTTTCCTGGCGCTACCAAAACTTCATTGAAGATAAGTGTTTCCTTTCCCATTTGTATTTTGTTTATATATATCTGTCTGTTGCCTTTCCCTGTTGTTTGTCATTAGGCCTGAGGGAGACTCCTTCCCTTTGGAGGAACAGGTAGACTCAGTCCTGACATTAGTTCCATATGGTGAGATAGGATTCTAGGTATCCGGCGTATGAACTTGCCTAACTTTGGGGCCTGTTTATACTGGTAGTCTGTCAGGACTGGAGTTAGGGTTTTCTCTAGGAGGTGTCCATATTCCTTCCCTAGTTTCCAGGCCTTATTCTGATATCCCCTTTGCCCTCCTATGCTTGGTGTGGTGTTTTCCTCCCACACACAAGTGTGACAATTATGCCCAGGGATATGCTTCACAGGAACTTAAAAACAAACAAACTCTACAAACTCTACATACTTACCTGGTTGGTCCGATGATCTGCGCTCCTCAGCAGCATCAGTCAGGGTACACATTGTGCTGCTGGTCTATGTAGAAGGAGGAGGAACACAGCTGACTCCTGTCTGGCCCCGCCCCATGCACAGACCAGCAGTGTGGAGCGCCAACATTGGAAGGAATGATGAAGCAGGAAGCGGACGTCTTTCTGCTTGATCATCTTTACAGAGAATTGTCTCTGTGTCCTATTGAAGCAGAGAAAGCTGCCTGAGAGCAGGACATACTTCAGCCATTCCGGGACCATGGGACAACCCACTAAAATCTGGGACTGTCCCGCCAGATCCGGGACGTTTAGGAGGTATGTCCTTTTGCCTTTTTATATGCTTCCAATAAATGCCTGAAAGAACCCGAGCTTTGGACACCAGAAACCTGTCTGTGTCTCTTGTTTTTGGTTACTGTGTAGCACTACGTGGATATTTTCTCACTGTATAAACTAACTGAAAGCTGTACAGCATCTTTAAGACTAAGGCCTCCTGTAATGTATTTTATTCCCGTTTTCGTTCCATTTTTTTGCGTTCCGTTTGTGCTCCCTATGCGGAACCATTCACTTCAATTGGTCCGCAAAAACAACGGATGGTACTCCATATGCATTCCGTTTCCGTATTTCCGTTCCGTTCAAAGATAAAACATGTCCTATTATTGCCTGCAAATCACGTTCCGTGCCTTCATTCAAGTCAATGGTTCCGCATAAAAAACTGAATGTTTACGGAATGCATCCATATATCTTCTGTATCCATTCCGTTTTTGCGGAACCATCTATTGAAAATTTTATGCCCAATTTTTTTATGTACTTACTGTTTAAACATTAATGTATGCTTCTGTTTCCATTTGCGATCCGCAAAAAACTGATCACAAATGGAAATCAAACGGAAAAAAACGGAATGGAAGCAGAACGGAAACTGAAACACTACTGAAACAAAAAAAACGGATCAGTTTAGAACGGACTGCAAAACCATACAGTCGTGTGCAGGAGGCCTAAAGGTCCTTACACTTATGATTTTGTTCTGGTGTTTTTTGTTTATTAAAACAAGCCACAGAAGCCACTTCAGGAGGAGGTTTTTACCATATCACAGGGTTTTTATGGCTTTTTAGTGGTGTTTTTTGTACGACCAATAATTTTTTTCTAGTTTATTTTTCTCTATAGAGGAGATGCCAAAATACCAGAAAAAAACTGTGAAAGCTTCAACATGCTGTGTTTTTTTTTTAATACCAGCAACCTAAAAACACTAAATAATTATCAAAAATGCCACTAGCCAAAAAATGTTTGCATATTCTCCATTTCATATTTCCCAGTGACCTTTACCTAACATCTGGAACTAGAGTCTTTAAAAAAAAAAAAAAAGACCCAATAATGCAGGTGCAAAAACGAACAAAAAAAACCCACTAAAAACACAAGAGCAGAAATCGTTAATTTCTAACGATAATTTGCTTGCCCTTAGTCCTAACAGCAACACAGATGGGGTTAAACACCCCCCGTAGACTGGCAGGACCGGCGGAATGTTTAATGAGCCCAAGACTAATAACTCAATTTAACAATTAAGTATCTCCTTAAAAGGAGGAAGTCAACCCCCAGCCCACTGTGTTTATAGCAAGAAAAAAACTAGACTTACTAGGGTGGGAAATTTGTGTGCTGCTGTTAGGACTAAGGGAAAACAAATTATCGTTAGAAATTAACGATTCCTTTACGTCCTACAAGCAGCACAGATGGGGAGATAGCAAGAAGAAACCCCTATGGAGGGCCTTCCTGCCTGGCAGAACTAAGAAAAGTCTGCCCAAAGTCGGCCGAAAACTCAGCTAGACTGGCATCTAGTCTATAATAGGAAATTAATGTCGATTCAGAGCTCCAGGAGGCAGCTTTGCAAAACATGTTGAGAGGCAGAAGACTCCTCTCGGCAAAAGAAGTAGCCACAACTCTAGTAGAGTAGGCCTTCACGAATCCTGGAGGGTCCAGAGATTGTGGAAACAAAGGATTCCTTAATAGCCTCCTCAATCCACCGACTGATGGAAGGTTTGGATGCCTTAGCCTTTAAACTTACCGGCAACAGGATTAGCAGATTATCTTTCCTGAACTCCTTGATCTATCCACATAGATCCGGAGACATCTCGAGACGTCCAGAGGATGTCTAGCAGGTTCCTAGGAGGAGGTGGTAGATGTCGACAGAACCGGGAGGAATATCACCTGGTTGATGTTCTGGAAGGAAGGAACTTTAGGCCTACAATACGGGAGGAATCTAAGAAGGTCCCGGTCATGTAAGAAAATGGTATAGGGCTCATGTGCTGAGAGAGCTTGAAGCTCAGAGACCCTCTTGGCCAAAGTCACTGCAAGGAGAAACACAAACTTCCAAGTGACAAACTTGATGTTCACCTCCTCTAACGGTTCAAAGGGGGGAGATGCTAACCCCCTGAGAACTACTGATAAATCCCATTGAAAAATGGGTCTCAGTACTGTAGGCTTTAATCTTTCAGCTCCTTTAAGGAACCGTTTGATCAGCGGGTCCTGAGAAAAAAGCCTGTTAAGGCAAGCTGAGGTGGCTGAAACTTGAACCTTTAGAGTAGAAGGGCAAAGTCTCTATCAAGGCCGTCTTGCAGGAACTGAAGGATAGCGGAGAGGGGCGGATCTGCAGACGCCACCTCAGTTGAGGTACAACAGGATGAGAATATCCTTATAATACGAAAGTAGGCTCTCTTGGTAGAGTCCGCTCTAGAATGAGACAGCATTCTCAAGACCGACTCTAAAAGCCCTTCTATTCTGGGAAGGGACTGATCAACCTCCAGGCTGTCAGGTTGAGTCTGTGCAGATCTGAGCAGAGGCGAGTGTCCCATGACACCAGGGTCTGCAGCGGGGGGAGCCTTTAATATTGTCCTCGAATCAACTGGGTGAGCTAGGTAAACCAGGATCTCTTCGGCCAAAACAGTATGATGGCTATCACAAAGGCCTGATCCTGATGGATTTTCATAAATTCTCTCGGGATCATGGAAAACGGAGGGAAGATGTATGCCAGCCTGAACCTCCAGGATATTGACAGAGCGTCTAACGCCAGGGGGTTGTCCTCCCTGTAAAGGGAGCAAAACCTTTCCACCTTGGCATTGAACCTTGTTGCCATGAGAGCCACCTCTGGCATACCCCACTTGAGGACTATCTGCTTAAATATCTCCGGATGTAAAGACCACTCCACCGACGGAAGACCGCGGCTCAGCCGCTATCATATTGAGGGAGCCTTGGATGTGGATCGCAGATAAGTGGGAAAGGTACTACTCTGCCTAATCCAGAATCACCCGATCTCTGAGAGGACGGGAAGTGATCTCGTGCCTCTCTGCTTGTTGATGTAAAGTACCGCAGTCATATTGTCTGACTGGACTTTCACCGCTTTGCCCCAGATCTGAGGGGCTAAGTGAAGGAGGGCTAGCCGGATAGCTTTAATCTCGCGGAGATTGGATGAAAGAAGCCACTCCTGTGGAAACCAGGTCCCGTGAACTGGAGTGTCGTCTAGGTGAGCATCCCAGCCTACTTGGGGCGCATGCGTAGTCAATATGACCCAGTTTGGCTGGGTCATAGACTTCCCATCTAAAAGATGGTACCACCATCTGAGGGAATACCGAGTTCGCCAAGACAGGGAGCATGGGGAGTTTAGCCCAGCAGGGCTGCCATTTCACCTGGAGAGGACCTCCAACTGTAGAGGGCGGAGGTGCCATAGAGCCCAAGTGACTGCTGCTGCAGACGCTGACATGAGCCTCAACATCTTCATGAGAGTCCGGATTGGACCTCGCCGGGGAACGGAAAGGAACTTGCCGTGTTCTGAACCCGTATCTTCTTTCTGGAGTCAACTGGAGCGACATCCCAGTTGAGTCGACTATGAAGCCTAGATATCTTACTGAAGTCGACGGGCTCACGTTCGACTTCTGCCAGCTGATGATCCAACCTAGGTGGAACAGAAAGGAGATTGTTACCTGAAGAAGTTGGGTTAGGACCGCTAGAGCAGAGGCTTTCAAAGCCAGTCGTCCAGATAAGGAATTATGGTCAGTCCTTGAAGCCTCAAAGCCGCCACCACAGAAATCACCACCTTGGTAAAAGTGTGAGGGCAGAAAAAATGCCAAAAGGAAGGGCAACAAACAGAAGATGCCTGACGACACCGGACACCTGGACCGTGATCCTGAGATACTTACTGGAAGCAAGATGGATCGGGATGTGTTCAGATATGCATCCTTGAGGTCCAGGGTTGCCATCACGTCTCCAGGATTGAGGACATGAACTACTGACCTGATGGTTTCTACATGAAACTTCACCTTCCTTATAAACCGATTGAAATATCTCAGATAGATAATCATCCGGAGATCTCCTGAAGCCTTGGGAACCAGAAAAAACTGGTGAATAGATCCCTAGGCCCCGTTCTCCTGCCGGAACCTCCTCCAGAGCCCCCTTGCAAATGTAGTCCTGAATGTAGGCCTCCAGGATCGCCTGCCTGGCAACCTGTAGAAGGTTGATCTTGACAACCCTGTCCAGAGGAATAGAGGTGAGGTTGACTAAATAACCTTTGGAAATTATGTTCAGGACCTAGGGATCTGAGATCTCTCGGATCCACTCTTCTAAGAAGTGGGAGAGAAGACCCCTGACGGCTACATGAAGCATAGGAGTGGGGAAGCTTATTGGCAGGATGGCAGGAGTAACGAGAATTAACCAAGAGACCCGAAGAGGCCCGTAGTCAGGAGGTGGATTTTCCATCTTTGGCTCCTCCACGAGAGCGTCTCAAACCCTTTGCGCTCTCCAGTCACTACAAGAGCTTGTTTGCTGGCCAGACCTCCCACCGTGGTCTTGTCTGCCCTGCCCTCGAAAGGACTGCTGGGGAAGGCTCTTCACCTTCTTGTCTGAAAATCCCTCCATGATCTTATCCAGCTCCGAACGGAACAAATGGTTGGGATCGAGTGGAAGGCCACATAAGCTGTATTTTGAGGAATTGTCAGCAACCCAAGGCTTGTCCGTAGCCATTTTGATGGTCTTGAAGGCAGCCAGTATGTTGTGCTGGAAAAAACCTCTGGTTCATGTCAACTTGAATTTGATTCAGGCGAGACTGGAGGAAAGTAGAGACTTCAGAAGCCGCTATGGCTGTGGAAGCGGAAGCCGCAGCTGCCGTATGACCCCGTCTTAGTGTGAACTCTGCAAGGGGGTCCTGCAGGCTAGACCCATGGTCTGCAGGATCCAGAGTGCGCTTGGACAACTTGGCAATAGCCATGTCCACCTTGGGAATGGATCCTCATGAATGCACCAAGGGTTTAGCCATCAGGAACATGGATTTAAACTTCTTTGTTAAAACCGGAACCTCCAGGTTTTTTCCACTCTGTAAACATGACAGAGAAGAGGGTCTCATCTGCTTCGAAGACACGAGGTGCCCGAGTAGCGAGGGGGGAAAAAACACGAATTCAGCTCCTCCTCATCCGAGGAGAAAGGAACTAAGGAGACCAAGAAGGTCTCTCTACCGGGACAGAGGTCTCACAAGCTGGTATTTGCCCAGCCTTAACCTTCTGCAATCTAACAAGTGCAGGTATGATCAGCTTACAATAACCGCATCTGTGCTGCAATGGTAGCAGGATAGATGCTTCCTCCTGGAATCCACTTTCCTGCCTTCCGAATCCCGCGGAGAAGACATCACTGCGGGAAAAAAGGGACAAGTAAAAAATTTGTAAACCACCTATCTACACAGGAAAGGTAGAAAAACAGACCAGAGGCAGCTGAGGAAAAACACCACAAGTGGAACAACCAACTTAAGGACTCTGGGAGCTAGCTGAAAAAGCATATGCCAGAGACCTGCATAAGAAAAAAATACTTAAAATTTTCGCATGAAAACGCGAAAAAAATCGCATCCGCGATAAAAAATCGCATCTATGAAAAAAATCGTGCCCGTGAAAAAATCGCGGACGGATTACCCGGAAGTGACGCAAAAAGAGAATCCCCGCGTCACCTCCGGAATATGGCGCGCCCAGGGACCGAGAATCTTGGACCGAGGACGCCACCAAAATACCCCAGCCAGGCGCAACTGCGCGGGGCCGGCAGCGGATAAGCTGCCAGTCAAACTGACAAGGTACCTAGGAAAGGTCAACGCCGTTACCCAAACGAAAAGAAGGCTCCCCGCACTATCCATAGAAAGGGGGGAACAAACCGCCTAGTCCACCTGTCCGGGAGGACAGAAAAAAACACAGTGGGCTGGGGGTTGACTTCCTCCTTTTAAGGAGATACTTAATTGTTAAATTGAGTTATTAGTCTTGGGCTCATTAAACATTCCGCCGGTCCTGCCAGTCCACTGGGGGTGGTTAACCCCATCTGTGCTGCTGGTAGGACGTAAGGTAATACACTATTAAAAACCTTTGTGTGAACCCACTCTTATATGGTTACTATATACCATTAACTGGACACACTAAGGGTCCATTCACACGTCCGCAAAATGGGTCCGCATCCGTTACGCAATTTTGCAGAACAGGTGCGGACCCATTAATTTTCAATGGGGCCGGAATAGTTGCGGACAGCACACTATGTGCTGTCCGCATCCACATTTCCGGATCCGCATTTCTGCATCCGCACTTCCGTTTCCGCAGAAAAATAGAACATGTCCTAATAGGCATTTTCTATTATAGTGCAGTCCATGTGCACATGGCCGGTGTCCGTGTTTTGTGGATTCGCAATTTGCCAATCCACAAAACACTTACGGTCGTGTGAATGGAGCCTAACTCTTTCTGGGCAATATATACACTATTTGCTGGGTGCATGCTACTGTATAACATTATCTGAACACTTTGTGTCAAGAAACATAATTGTAAATACTGTAGGTCAACATTAGAGATGAGTGAAGTTGTAAAATATAAAGTTTGGACACCGCCAAATTTTTTCCAAAAATGTGATTTGATCCAAATTTATTCTTGATGCAGGGAGTATGTATCTCAGTATGCATCACTGTGCATTACATAAACATGCATGTCCAGTGCGCTGTGTTAGTTACTGTGCGTCAGTATGACAGGCGTCACTCTTAGACTTAGTTCACACTTCATTTATTTGGTCAGTTACAAGTCAAAAACTGACCAAATAACTGAAGTGTTAACTTAGCCTTACAGGTCAATGTTGGCATCAGGTATAATGTATTTAACCATGCAGTCGCCCAAGATTGTACTATAGAGTGAAAGAGCGCACTTCTTTTACATTGTTGTCAGCTGATTCCACATAGAGTTCTACAGAACCTGTTCTGTTACACGCTGATACAAGTAGTGCCCCCATGACAGAGTGGACAGGGTGTCAGCAGTAAGTTAGTGTTGACGTCATTGTTTATTTTTCCCTTCTTCAGATCCGTCACAAGAACAACAGCTAAAAAACAGATCCTAGTGGAATTACTTATGTAAAAAAAAAGGTGTAAAAACAAATACGTGAAAAAATTGAGCGCTATTTCAGCTCAATTACAGAATCAAGCCCTAATGAAATTCTTTATCTATCGCACAAGGTATAAAACCAAATACGTGAAAAAATAAAGCAGTATTTCACCCGAATTACAGAATCAAGGCCTAATGGAATTCCTTATCTATAACACAAGGTGTAAAACCAAATACATGAAAAAAATGTTAGAGCGCTATTTCACCCCAACTACAGAATCAAGGTGTTATAAAATTACATATGTAAAAAAACATGTGGACACCACTATAGTATTAGACTGCTTTTTAACCCCAATTAGTGCAAGGTATAATAGAATTGCATATCTATTAACCAAGGGGGACACTGTGCTATTAGACCAGGCATCCTCTAACTGTGGCCCTCCAGCTGTTGTAAATGACATTGAAAGGGGAAGTTGTCATTATGGGAGACTTTAATCTTCCTGATATAAACTGGAAAACCAAAATAGCTTGTTCTGCCAGGAGTACAGACATTCTAAATTCCCTACTGGGATTATCTCTACAGCAAGTAGTTGAGGAGCCAACCCGGAAGGAGGCCATTTTAGATTTAGTATTCACAAATGGCAATTTGGTATCTGATATTACTGTAGGGGAAAACTTAGGATCTAGTGATCACCAGTCAGTGTGGTTTACTATAAGTACAGTGGCTGAGTCACTCCACACAAAAACAAAAGTTTTAGATTTTCGAAAAACTGAATTTTCTAAAATTAGATCAGTGGTATACGAGTCCCTATCAGACTGGAACAAATTCAAGGGAGTCCAAAAGAAATGGGACTACTTAAAAGTGGCACTATTGAAGGCAACAGAAAAGTGCATTAGGCTGGTCAGTAAAAGCAAAAAAAGGAAGAGACCATTGTGGTACTCAGCAGAAGTGGCCAAAATCATTAAAAACAAAAAGATGGCATTTAGTAAGTATAAAAACACCCAAAACGAGGATGACAGGGAAATCTATAAGATTAGGCAGAGAGAGGCCAAGCAAGTTATAAGAGCTTCTAAAGCTCAGGCAAAAGAGAAATGAGCTCAGTCAGTGAAAAAAGGTGATAAGACATTCTTCAGGTACATAAATGAAAAAAGGAAATTAAAACAAGGAATTACCAAATTAAAAACAAAAGAAGGAAGGTACAGTTGTGTTCAAAATTATTCAACCCCCACTGAAATTGAGTGTTTTGGCCAGTTTGACATTGATTTTGATCATTTCAGTCATCTTGTTTACAATTAAATCAAAGAGGCACTTGTAAGTCAGACAAATATAACATAACATTTATAATGAAATAACCACAAATGTCTTTTCTGTGCTCACATCATTATCAGTTTTATTCAACCCCCAATTACATTCAATCTTAGTACTTAGTACAACATCCTTTTCCAGTTATAACAGCTTTTAAACGTGAAGCATAGCTTGACACAAGTGTCTTGCAGCGATCTACGGGTATTTTCGCCCATTCTTCATGGGCAAAAGCCTCCAGTTCAGTCACATTCTTAGGCTTGCGCGCTGCAACTGCTTTCTTTAAGTCCCACCAGAGGTTCTCAATCGGATTTAAGTCTGGATATGGCCACTTCAAAATGTTCCAGCCTTTAATCTGCAACCATGCTCTAGTGGACTTGGAGATATGCTTGGGATCATTGTCCTGTTGAAAGGTCCAACGTCTCCCAAGCCTCAGATTTGTGACGGACTGCATCACATTTTCATCCAATATCTTCTGGTACTGAGAATTCATGAAACAACACTGGAGAATGTCGTGCTCGTCCACAGGAAACCAGGAGCCCGGACCTCGCCCTGAACCTTGGCGCACAACAAGTCCCAGAAGGAAGAGAAAAACGGTTCAGCTTCACTGGAAAACTTGAGGCTTTATTGAATCCCGTGCAGATAAAATCCAACGTACAGCAATGCAAGAAATCGACCAGTTTCGGATCACTATAGGTGCGGATCCTTAGTCATGATCATCATGACTAAGGATCTGCACCTATAGTGATCCGAAACCGGTCGATTTCTTGCATTGCTGTACGTTGGTTTTTATCTGCACGGTATTCAATAAAGCCTCAAGTTTTCCAGTGAAGCTGGACCGTTTTTCTCTTCATTCTGAAGAGAATTCATGGTACCTTGCACACGCTGAAGCTTCCCTGTACCTGTAGAAGCAAAACAGCCCCAAAGCAAGATTGACCCAGATTGACCCAGAGCACTATCCCAAAACGTTTGTGGTTTGTCCACATGACTTTTGGCATACTGCAGTCGACTCTTCTTATTCTTTGGAGACAGCAAGGCGGTGCTCCTGGGAGTTCTGGCATGGAGGCCTTCATTACGCAGTGTGCACCTTATTGTCTGAGCTGAAACTTCAGTACCCGCATCTGACAAATCTTTTTTCAGTTCCTCAGCAGTCACACGGGGACTTTTCTCCACTTTGCGCTTCAGGTAGCGCACAGCAGTCAAAGTCAGCATCTTCTTTCTGCCACAACCAGGTAGCGTTTCAACAGTGCCCTTTGCCTTGAATTGGCAAATGATGCTTCCTATGGTGTCTCTTGGTATGTTTAACATCTTTGCAATCTTCTTATAGCCATTGCCCTTTCTGTGAAGAGAAATCACCTCTTCTCTTGTCTTCCTGAACCATTTTCTTGACTTCACCATGTTTGTAAACACACCAGTAAATGTCTAGAAGGAGCTGAGTATCACAGTCCTTTTACATCTGCCTAATTGGTGCTTATTATGCTTGATTGCTGCTCCTTGACATCCACAGGTGTTTTTTTAATATCTGATCGAAAACACTTGAATGAAACTCTGTTCTTAAGAGCGGTAGTCTTTAAGGGGTTGAGTAATTGTGTCAATGAAGAAATCACAAGAAATAACATTTAATACTGTATTACAAAAATAATTGATGTAATTTTAGTTGCATTTGGTTCTTTAAAACGTCTTTGTAAGATTTCATTCTGAACACAATTACAAATGTACACTAAATTCCCTAAAACCCTTTACAGCATTGGGGGTTGAATAATTTTGAACACAACTGTATATGGAAGATGATAAAGAACAAGCTGACTGCCTCAATGAATACTTATGTTCAGTTTTTACAAAGGAAAATGAAGGAGAAGGACCTCAGTTAGGGAAGAAGACTAATGAATCCTTTGATGCATGTGTCTTTACAGAGGAAGAGGTTCTAAGTCAGCTGTCTAAAATTAATACAAATAAATCACAGGGGCCTGATGGGATACACCCAAAGCTATTAAAAGAGCTTAGAGGTGTACTAGCAAAACCATTAACAGATTTATTTAACCAATCACTGGTAACAGGAGTCATCCCAGAAGATTGGAAATTAGCAAACGTTGTGCCAATTCACAAGAAAGGTAGTAGAGAGGAATCTGGCAACTATAGGCCAGTAAGCCTGACATCAATAGTGGGGAAATTAATGGAAACCATACTCAAGGAGAGGATTGTGGAACATCTAAAAACCTATGGGTTGGATGATAAAAAAACAGCATGGGTTTACTCCAGGGAGATCATGTCAAACTAATCTTATTGATTTTTTTGATTGGGTGACTAAAATAATAAATGGCGGAGGTGCAGTAGACATCGCCTATCTGGACTTTAGTAAGGCTTTTGATACTGTCCCACATAGAAGGCTTATCAATAAACTGTAGTGTTTGAGAATGAGCTCACATATTGTTGAACTGAGTAGGCAGTGGCTGAAGGACAGAAAACAGAGGGTTGTAGTCAATGGAGTATATTCAGACCATGGTATAGTTACCAGTGGGGTACCTCAGGAATCTGTTCTGGGACCCATATTGTTTAATATCTTTATCAGCGAATTTGCAGAAGGCCTCAATGGTAAGGTGTGTCTTTTTGCTGATGACACAAAGATTTGTAACAGGGTTGATGTTCCTGGAGGGATACACCAAATGGAAAAGGATTTAGGAAAACTAGAGGAATGGTCAAAAATCTGGCATCTAAAATTTAATGTCGATAAGTGCAAGATAATGCACCTGGGGCATAATAACCCAAGAACAGAATATAAAAACAGTGATACAGTACTAACCTCAGAATCTGAGGAAAGGGATTTAGGGGTCATTATATCAGACCTAAAGGTGGGCAGACAATGTCATAGAGCAGCAGGTAATGCCAGCAGAATGCTTGGGTGTATAAGGAGAGGCATTAACAGTAGAAAGAGGGAGGTGCTCGTGCCGCTCTACAGAGCACTAGTGAGACCTCATTTGGAGTATTGTGTGCAGTACTGGAGACCATATCTGCAGAAGGATATTGAAACTTTGGAGAGAGTTCAGAGAAGAGCTACTAAACTAGTACATGGATTGCAGGACAAAACATACCAGGAAAGGTTAAAGAACCTTAACATGTATAGCTTGGAAGTAAGAAGAGACAGAGGGGATATGATAGAAACTTTTAAATACATAAAGGGAATCAACATGGTAAAAGAGGAGAGAATATTTAAAAGAAGAAAAACTGCTACAAGAGGACATAAAGGTTTAAAAGTAGTATCAGGAAGTATTACTTTACTGAGAGAGTAGTGGACGCATGGAATAGCCTTCCTGCAGAAGTGGTAGCTGAAAATACAGTGAAGTAGTTTAAGCATGCATGGGATAGGCATAAGGCCATCCTTCATATAAGATAGGGCCAGGGGCTATTCATAGTATTCAGTATATTGGGCAGACTAGATGGGCCAAATGGTTCTTATCTGCCGACACATTCTATGTTTCTATGTTTCTATGTAAAACTACAACTCCCACAATGCCCTGCTATAGGCTGATACCTGTAGGCTTCAGCCTACTGATGAAACTAATGAAAATACCTTTCATTAGTTATAATGGCTCGTTTTGTCTATGGAGCAATCATTAGGAGAAATAAAATGGCCGCTGTCCTATTAGTGCACACAAAACCTGTCCTAATCACACAGGAGGACAAATTACTTCAGAGCAGTGAGCTTAAGTATTGCCTCATCTTCTTCTATGATCCTGAATACAGTTTAATATGATCTTCAGCTGAATCTCTGTAGAAATAGCATTCATAAGGAGACATGAAGTAGAGAGAGTAGGGTGGGGGTGGTTTGGATAATGTGCAGCAGCACTTGTATGCAGTCTTCATTACCACAGGCTGTCCTGTCCCTTCTCTCTGTCCTTTATGTCTCCTCATGAACTCCATTCACACAGAGATTCAGTTAAAGTTCTTATAATCCAGGGATGCTCAACCTGCCGCCCTCCAGCTGTTGTAAAACTACAACTCCCACAATGCCCTGCAGTAGGCTGATAGCTGTAGGCTGTTCAGGCATGCTGGGAGTTGTAGTTTTGCAACAGCTGGAGGGCCGCAGGTTGAGCATGCCTGTTATAATCTGTATTCAGCATCATAACCCCTGACAAGTAGGAGAGGAGGATGAGGCCTTTTTGATGTCCTCCTGTATGATTAGGACAGGTTTTGTGTGTATTAATGGGACAGCTGCCATTTTGTTTCTCCTAATGATTGCTCTCTACACAAAATGAGCCATTATAACTAATAAAAGGTATTTGGGAATATATTTACAATAAAGTAATATTTAAGTACCGTATTTTCATTTTCTAAATTCCTGGCGAACCCCTTTAAGCCAGACATCGCTTTATGGGGGTTTTTTCTTTTGTTTTTGTTTTTTTAATACTTTAAATTTTCTTTTGAATGAATTATTCAGGTTATTACAGGCTTGTAAATACCTAATAAACGTGCATGGGCTTTTTTTATGCAATGCTTGCACAAGATTATGTATTTAATACTAAATTGCCTTTGTTTTCGTGGGAGTTCTTATTTTTTGCTTACATTTTTTATTATCTTTTCTTCTCACACTTGCCTATATTTTTGTTATATATGTATATTTTTCGTTCTTTTATTCAGTCGGATACAGAGGAAAATAGCCTTCTAAATGGCAGAGCTGATCTGGTTCTGATAAGATCCAGCAGCTTAGCTTTGCTTTGCTGATGTGCCACTTCCTCTGTTCTTTACATAGCGCTATGTAGTACCCTGGATATGAGAAGACAGGAGCTAGATTGCAGGAAAAGGATTATTTCTGCAGTGACATCCTAGTTGGTATATTGATAAAAGATACATTCTCCATAGTTGTAACTACTACCTCTGCCGGATCTCTTCTAACAAGCGTTTTTTATTACCTGTCCTCTATAGCTAGAGATTAGCAAAGTTCTTAAAAATTCGATTTGGCATGAGGTGTATTTTTTTGTAACGGGTGTAATGACAGGGAATGGTGATTGCCTGACTCCCCGTCATTGCACCTCTCAGATGCCGCATTCAATGCTGATTGTGGAATCTGAGATCAATTCAAAGCGTTTTAGAGGTTGCTCTTAAAAAAAAAAAAATTATTAAATTGTACTTACCTACCTCATCTATTTGAGCATGAAGAGGCCGTCATACGTCTAACCGCACACGAGAGTTCGAGTGGGATCTTCAAGCAAGATAGCTATGCCGGCATCTTCACATTTAAATGAATTTGAGGTTAGGATGATTTTTTTTTTATTTTTGTTACCACCATTTCAGAAAAAATCGATTGGTTACCATGAAACACGAGGAGATTCGGCTTTGCGGTGAATCAAAGTTTTCATAAAATTTAGATCAAAGTCCACTTCATTAGCTTCGATTCGCTCAACACTACTTATAGCCATTGAAAAAGACAATTGCAATTTTCCTATTTGGAACACAGAAATACCCCTGCAAATCAATTTCTGATGGTATATCCCAGCCTCTGGTTACTGGTTGGGTGCTCTGTAGGGATGGAGGGAAAATTAGAAGCTGAACATTACAATAATGAGGCATATGTTAGCTTTACTGTTGGCATGTAATGGGGTTTTAGGAACTAAACTATCAGCCAAAGTAACAGATGCTAATGGTAATTTGAAGACTCATTTAGAGTAGTCAGTGGGAACAGACATACATATGCCAGTTACTTACCCCATCCTTGGCTACTGTTTTGGCTAATAGAAATGGTTTATGAAAACAAAGTACCAAAAAACTAATGTGAAAGAACGAAAATGAATGAAATCGCGTTCTCCTAAATAATACTGTTTAGTATCTATCCACCCCATCAGTATATTTATAGTACCATACAGGATTTGATTCATCCTCTAGGTTTTTAATGTTTTATGTATATGATTCTTGATAAGAAAAATGATAACTGTTGTGCAAAGTGAGACGATAACCATGGAGATTATGTTGTCAGATTAGATTTTGACCCTGATTGTAATAGGTAAAATAAGAATGCACAAGTCTATCAATTTTGACTACTGCTATTACCAGACTGTTAAAAGTACATCAAGTATAGAAATATTGGAAACATTTCTCAGCATGAAGTAAAATGCATAGGGGCTATATACATTGTTCAAGATTAGGTACTTGAAATAATTGTTTTCACTCAGCTTCACCTTCGTGAGTCATGGTAATCTATTTTAAGCACTGTAAAAAAAAAAAAAAAGTACAATTAATCAAGCATACATTTGTACCAGAAGGAAACCTATCTGTTGTATGTATAGCTGGGTCCAAAAGTAATTGAGCTGGAACAGAATTTTCATAATTTAGCCTCTGAACGCCATCACAAGGGTTTCATCAAAATGGTATTGAAGTATTAAAATAAGCTTCATTTTAAGGTTCACAAAAATTAAGCACTGTTTAAGAAGAGCTGTCCTCTTTTACATTATCCCTTCATTCTTGCAGGCTCAAAAGTAATTGATTAGCAGTTCCACGATTCGGCTGGTTCCCTCCTTGTTGATTCCTATTATTACTAAAGGGGTTGCCATTGGTACTCTAGGGGCCACTATTACTATTAAGGGCAGTCTGTGAGCATACAACTTTGGGGGCAATTATCTTTATGGCCTTATTATAGTGTTTGTGGGAATTGGGGAGCACGGTGGGCACAGTATTTGGGCAGAAGCACGATTACAATGTTGGGGCACCAGAAGAGAGAATGATGGAAAAGTGAGGAACCTAGGATGTCTGTGTGCCAAACTCTACTGAGACGTGATGCAGTTGAAAAATGTCAGCATGGATGTCTAGTCTTCATGGAGAAGATGAGGAAAGAGAATGTCTACGTCAGGTGAGACATCACTGGCCCTAAGAAACTTGTGATCCTGTATTCTCCTGTATGTGTGATAGCGCTGTATGTAATGTTCATCCACATATGTCTTTAACAGTAGAGATGTGGAGAAGGGGTTGTATTGCAAATTTAGGACAGAGAGCGAAGCGCCTTTTCAATTTTCACCTCAGACAGCAGAAAGGCTAAAGTCGGCCCTGTATATACTGTAACCCTGAAGGTTTTACCATGGCCCTCAGAGTCTCCTGATCTGAACATCACTGAAAATCTATGGATAAACCTAAAATGAGCAGTACATGCAAGACGGCCCAGGAATCTCACAGAACTGGAAGACTTTTGCAAGGAAGAATGGATGAAAATCTCTCAAACAGGAATTGTTTGGTTGGCTACAAAAATCTTTTACAAGCTATGATACTTGCTAAAGGGGGTGCTACTAGGTACTAACCATGCAGGGTGCCCAAACTTTTGTTTTAGACCCTTTTCCTTCTTTGTTACTTTGAAAATGTAAAAGATGGAAAAAAATATTTTGGTTTAAAACACAAAGGGAATGTGTAATCTTTTTAACTTTATGCCTTTTGGAGATCATTTCATCTTCACATTGCTTAAAGGGTTGTCTCACTTCAGTAAGTTGCATTTATCATGTAGAGGAAGTTAATACAAGCCACTTACAAATGTATTGTTATTATCCATATTGTTTCCTTTGCTGGCTGGATTCATTTTTCCATCACAGTACACACTGCTCGCTTCCATGGTTACAGACTAGTGATGGGCGCGAATATTCGAATTGCGAAATTTAATCGCGAATATCGCAACTTTGAGAATTTGCGAATATTTAGAATATAGTGATATATATTCGTAATTTTCGAATATTTGAGATTTTTTCTTCATCTAAACCCATGATCCCTCCCTGCTTCTTGCTTGTGGGCCAATGAGAAGGCTGCAATGTCTTTGTCTAAGCTTAGCAACATCCCTAGCAATCAAAAGGAAAGTTGGCTACCCCTTTAGTATATAAGAACCTCGCCAGCAGCCATTGTATGCAATATTTTGCAGATCTGAGAGAGACAGCAGTGTCCTTGCTGTGCTCTGTGCTTTCCTGTGTCACTACATTAGATAGTTAGTTAGTTAGCTTATATTTATTTATAATACAGATAGTTAGTGGGAGATAGTCAGTGTAGGTTAGGTAGTGATATAGTGTATGCTGTCCATACATACATGCTACATACATAGTGCTGTAGGTATGTATGTATGTATGTATGCTACATACATACATAAATACATACATACATAGTGCTGTGATGTCACAAGTTCCCAACAATACTTAGTGCACCAATCACTAATATGTAGTCAGACTTAAAATGTGAAGTTGCACGTATTGTGCCAAAATATTCGCATCATTAGAGCTGATTTTGCAATCGCGAATATATTGGAGCACTCTATCAGCATATAAAGCTATTGTAATGTTCTGCCATGCCAACAATTTTCTCCAGCTGATTTTCGCAAACCAGACCATATTCGCAAACTCTCTAATTTGCGAATATATGATGAATATTCTACCAAATATTCGCAAAATATCACAAATTCAAATATTGCCCCTGCCGCTCATCACTATACAGACCACCCTGCAATCCATCAGTGGTGGTCGTTCTTGCACACTATGGGAAAAAGCGTCAGCCTCTCTGGTGGCCGGGACTATGGGAGCTCACATAGGCTGGTGCTTTTTCCTATACTGTGCAAGCATGGCCACCACTGATGGATTGCAGGGAGGTCTGTAACCATGGTAAAGAGCAGTGTATATTGTGATAGAAAAATGAACAATATATTAGTAAGTGGCTTGTATTAACTTTCTCTACATAATAAATGCCACTTACTGGTGAGACAACCCCTTTACAGGGATGGCCAAATTTTTGCATACCACTGTATGTGTGAATCTATCTACTTACAGTATCAATCTTTACCGATCGACCGATCTGTCGTGATCGACTGATCTGTCTGTCTCTATATAACATCACATTGTGGTGTTAATGCAGCCTACCACTTCTATTTGAGGGTATTCATGTGCAAAGAGACTAGGCAGATCACACACTTGTCACATTAAATAATTTTCCATATGTTAGAAGTATCATTCTTGCCAAAAGAGTAGAATGTGCTTCCTGGTGCTGCTGTCTGGACTGAAGAAAATAAACTTTAAAAAGTGTAAGGGTGGTGAGGTCAGGGAGTCTGGCTAACTTCCTCACAGTTTTAAAGAATGCTGGCAAACAAACCTAAACTAACATCCTAAATAAACACTCCACTATAGTCACATACATTTTTCATACTGTTAAAGTCACTTCACACTGTTAAAGTCACTTCACAAAACTATAAGTGTAAGTATATGACATTCTCTTAAGTCAGATCAACATTTCCAAATAAACTTCAAAGCAAAGTGCTTGATTGTACCTAGAAAATAGATATACAGTTAGGGCCATATATATCTGGACACTGACACAAATTTTGTTTTTATTACCTGTTTACTAAAATATATTTAAGTTATAGTTATGTAATGGACATGGACATAAAGTCCAGATGTTTAGCTTTCATTTGAGGGTATCCACGTTAAAATTTGATGAAGGGTTTAGGAGTTACAGCTCCTGTACATGTAGCACCCTGTTTTTAAAGGGACCAAAAGTAATCGGACAATTGTCTCAAAGGCTGTTTTATGAGCAGGTGTGGGCAATTCCTTCATTATTTTGTTCTCAATTAAGCACATAGAAGTACTGGAGTTGATTTGCGGTGTGGTGCTTGCATTTTGAAAATTTTGCTGAGAAGTACACATGCCAAAGAAGCTCTCCATGCAGGTGAAACAAGCCATCCTTAAGCTGCGAAAACAGATAAAACCTATCTGAGAAATTGCTACACTATTAGGAGTGGCAAAATCTATAGTTTGGTACATCCTGAGAAAGAAAGAAAGCACTGTTGACCCCAACAATGCAAAAAGACTTGGACACCCACAGAAGAAAACAGTGGCAGATGATCACAGAATATTTAGTATGGTGAAGAGAAACCCCTTTACAACAGCCAACCAAGTGAACATCACTCTCCAGGATATAGGCGTATCAATATCCAAATCTACCATAAAGAGAAGACTGCATGAAAGTAAATACAGAGGGTTCACTACACGGTGCAAGCCACTCACAAGCCTCAAGAATTAGAAGGTTAGATTGGACTTTGCTAATAAAAAATGTTAAAAAACCAGCACACTTCTGGAAGAACATTCTTTGGACAGATGAAACCAAAATCAACCTCTACCAGAATGATAGAAAGAAAAAAGTATGGCGAAGGCATGGTACAACTCATGATCCAAAGCATACAACATCTGTAAAAGTATGGAGACAGTGTGATGGCTTGGGCATGCATGGCTGCCAGTGGCCTGGGTCCCTAGTATTTATTGATGATGTGACACAGGACAGAAGCAGATAGATAAATTCTGGAGTTTTCAGAGACATACTGTGTGCTCAAATCCAGCCAAACTAAATGGTCAGCACTTCATAATACAGATGGACAAAGACCCAAAACATAAAGCCAAAGCAACCCAGGAGTTTATTAAAGCAAAGAAGTAGAATATTCTTAAATGGCGAAGTCAGTCACCTGATCTGAATCCAATAGAGCATGTGTTTCATTTGGTAAACACTAAACCTCAGACAGAAAGGCCCACAAACAAACAGCAACTGAGAACCGCTGCAGTAAAGGCCTGGCCGAGCATTAAAAAGGAGGAAACACATCATCTGGTGATTTCCATGAGTTAAAGACTTCAGGCAGTCATTGCCAACAAAGGGTTTTCAACCAAGTATTAGAAATTAACATTTTATTTACAATTATTTAATTAGTCTGATTACTTTTGAGCCCCTGAAATGAAGGGATTGAGTTTAAAAAATACTTTAGTTCCTCACATTTTTATGCAATCATTTTGTTCAACCCACTGAATTAAAGCTGAAAGTCTGAACTTCAACTGCATCTGAATTGTTTTGTTAAAAATTCATTGTGGTAATGTACAGAACAAAAATTAGAAAAATGTTGCCTCTGTCCAAATAAATATGGACCTAACTGTAGATAGATAATTATTATTATTACTAATTTTAAAGTGCCACTCATTTTACAGCATTGTTCTGATCATAAGGATTTACATAAACAATACAAAAACAAGTATAATTAACATGAACCAAGATAATAACTGACAGGTAGTGATGAGCGAAGCAAGCTTCGGATCCTAGATCTGAAGTCGCCTCAGTCAAAACTTCTTTTGAATACTGTGCAGAGATTCATCTCCGTACAGTATTCAAATGTATGGGCTCTGGTGAGTTGAAATTAGTTATCACTGAATTCTTGCGAGACTTCGGTGAATAACTTCGGAATTTGATTTTTAAAATTGAAAACCAATTTAAAACAGGTATCCAAAGTTGGCTTCGGTACCAAAGTCAACTTTGGAACCAACTTTTAAAATGGTTTTCAAGTTAAAAAATAAAATTCCGAAGTTATTCACCGAAGTCCTGCAAGACTTTGGTGACACCGAATTTCCCTCGCTAGAGCCCATACATTTTAATGCTATACGAATACGGATCTCAGTACAGAATGAAAACAACGTTTTGAGCCAGTCGAATTCGGAGCTTGGATCCGGAGCTCGATTCGCTCATTCCTACAGACAGGACTAGAGGTAGAGAGGACCCGGTCTGCGAGGACTCACATTTCACACGAGAAGTATACAGGGTTATTGTAGATTGTAGGATGTTAGATTTGAAAATAGAAGGCAGCACAATACATATATTAAGGGAAGCAAAGTTGCAAGCCTCTGAACCCTGACTCTGCATCCACTTTAACCCTATCCAGACTGCCACCTTACATGTACTCATGAAGTCCAGTCTTTCAAAATGGAGCCCACTTACAAGTGCGATAGCAGTTTTAACCCCATAAGGACATAGGACGTATGGGTACGCCCTAATGTCCGTGTCGTTAAGGACACAGGGCGTACCCATACGTCCTAAATTAAATCCCGTATTAAAAAAAAAAAATCGCTAGAAACATGGTTTCTGCTGCGATCGTGCAGCAGGAACCATGTTCATATGACAAGGGGGATCCTGTGACCCCCCCGTATCGGCGATCGCTGCAAACCGCAGGTCAATTCAGATACTTTGAAATGCCGGGAAATGTTTTTTTTTCATTCCTATAATCTCCCCCCCTGTGCCCTCATTGTGATGGGCGGTGCGGGGAGGGGGGGAGGCTTGGGGGGCGGTGCGGCAGGCGGTGCAGCAGGCGGCGCGGGGGGCGCGCGAGCGCGATCCTCTGCCCGCCGCTCCGCTCATTTTCAGGATGGCCGAGCGTGACAAGCAGAGTGTCAGCACATTGCTGACACTCTGCTTGTAACGGCTGACATCCGTGCAGGCACGGATGTCAGCCTATTAACCTCTTCCATGCCACGGTCCCTAGGGACCGCTGTATGGAAGTGGTTAAGAGGGAGGGAGCTGCTGTGGGGGGCTGCTGTGCCTGGTGCAGCCCCCTTAGCTCCAATCCCCAGCTTCCCTCCCTCCCCATCCTCCGCTGCTCTGTTATAGCAGCGGAGGATGGTAACCATGGCAACAGGACGCCTTCAAAAGTGTCCTGCTTGCCATGGTAACAGAAGTCTGTTCAGACTAGGGCAAAAGGCAGATCAGACTAAGTGTCAAGTAAAAAATACAGTACAGTACATTATATCCACTGGATCTTCAAGAACCAAGTGGGTCTGGGTCCAAAAAAATGTAAAAAAAGTGAAAAAGGTAAAAACAAAAAAACACATTTATCACTAAGAAAAAAGAAAAAAAAATACACTACACATGTTATATATCACCGCGTCCATAATGACTTGATCTATAAAATGGGTTTGTTACTTTTCCCGTACGGTGAACGTCATAACAAAAAAAAAAAAACTATGATAAAATTGAAATTTTGCCCACCTTACTTCCCAAAACAGTTAATAAAAGTGATCAAAAAAGTTGTATCTACACCCAAATGGTACTAATCAAACCGTCACCTCGTCCTGCAAAAAATGATACCTTACCTAAGAAAAACACCCAAAAAATAAAAAAATTATGGCTCTCAGGCTATGCAGACACTAAAACATATTTTTTTTTCATAAAAATATGATTGTGTAAAACCTAAATAAATAAATAAAAAGTAGGTATCACCAAAAGTATTATGTATCACCGTGTCCGTAAGAACCTGAACTATAAAAATAACACATGACCTAACCCCTCAGGTGAACACCGCAAAAAATAAATAAATAAAAACTGTGTTAAAAGCCATTTTTTGTCACCTTACATCACAAATGTCTAATAGCAAGCAATCAAAAAGTCATATACACTCCAAAATAGTGCCTTTAAAACCCTCATCTCATCCCGCAAAAAATTATACCCTACTTAAGAAAATCGCCCAAAAATAAAAAAATTATGGCTCTTAGGCTATGCAGACACTAAAACATGATTTATTTTTGTTTCAAAAATTATATGATTGTGTAAAACCTAAATAAATAAATAAAAAGTAGACATATTCTGTATCGCTGCGTCCGTAAGAACCTGAACTATAAAAATAACACATGAACTAACCCCCAGATGGACACCGCAAAAATTCATATGCACCTCAAAATAGTGCCATTAAAACTGTCATCTCATCCCACAAAAAATGAGCCCCTACCTAAGACAATTGGACAAAAAAAAACTGACTCTCAGACTATGGAGATAGTAAAATAGTTTTTTGTTTGTTTAACAAAGGATATTATAGTGTAAAACCTAAATAAATTAAAAAGAGTAGACATATTAGGTATTGCCACGTTCGTATAAATCGGCTCTATAAAAATAACACATGACCTAACCCCTCAGATGAACACAGTCACAAAAACAAATTAAATACAGTCCCAAAACAGCTATTTTTTCCAAATTTTGCATTTTAATCATTTTTTTCCAGTAACAAAGCAAGGGTTAACAGTCAAACAAAACTCTATATTTATTGCCCTGTTTCTGTAGTTTACAGAAACACCCCATATGTGGTTATAAACTTCTTTATGGACAAACGGCATGGCGCAGAAGGAAAGGAACGCCATATGGTTTTTGGAAGGCAGATTTTGACGGACTGGTTTTTTGACACTATGTCACATTTGAAGCTCCTCTGATGCACCCCTAGAGTAGAAACCCCATAAAAGTGACCCCATATAAGAAACTACACCCCTCAAGGTATTCAAAACTGATTTTACAAACTTTATTAACCCTTTAGGTGTTCCTCAAGAGTTTATGGCAAATGGAGATGAAATTTCAGAATTTCTATTTTTTATTACCTTGTCTCACAAAAATGTATTATAGAGCAACCAAAAATCATACGTACCCTAAAAATAATACCACCAAAACTGCCACCTTATTCAGTAGTTTCCAAAATGGGGTCACTTTTTTGGAGTTTCTACTCGAAGGGGTGCATCAGGGGGGCTTGAAATGGGCCATGGTGTAAATAGACCAGTCCATCAAAATTTGCCTTCCAAAAACCATATGGCATTCCCTTCCTTCTGTGCCCTGCTGTTTGGTGATACAGCAGTTTACAACCACATATGGGGTGTTTCTGCAAACTATAGAATCATGGCTATAAATATTGGGTTATGTTTGGCTGTTAACCCTTGATTTGTTCCTGGAAAAAATGGATTTAAATGGAAAATTTGCCAAAAAAAAATCGAAATTCTGAAATTTTATGTTAATTTGCCATGGACTCTTGTGGAACACCTAAAGGGTTAACAACGTTTGTAAAATCAGTTTTGAATACCTTGAGGGGTGTAGTTTCTAGAATGGGGTCATTTTTGAGGTTTCTTTTATGTAAGCCTCACAAAGTGACTTCAGACCTGAACTGGTCCCTGGTCCTTAAAAATTGGGTTTTTGAAAAAAAAAAAAATAATAAACAATTTTTTAAGGACCAGTTCAGGTCTGAAGTCACTGAACTGGTCCTTAAAAATTGTTTTTTTATTAATTATATTATATATTTTTTTATTATACAAAATTTTGTATTGTAGTTCATTTGTCAGTTCAGGACCGTTTTACATGCGAGTGTCTAAATTTAGAACAAAAATGAGAAAGAACATGGCTAATACTTATACTTATCCTGAAATATTGTGTACGCATTGTATTCAATTTATACATTTTGTATGTAACGATGAAGATGGTCTATTATTTTGTGAAACCAATAAAAATATTGTTATAAAAAAAATTGGGTTTTTGAAATTTTCTGAAAATTTTCAAGATTTGCTTCTAAACTTCAAAGCCTTGTAACGTCCCCAAAAAATAAAATGGCATTCCCAAAATGATCCCAACATGAAGTAGACATTTGGGGAAAGTAAAGTAATAACTATTTTTGGAGGTATTACTATGTATTATAGAAGTGGAGAAATTGAAACTTGAAAATTTGCACATTTTTCAAAATTTTTGGTAAATTTAGTATTTTTTATACAAAAAAATGAACTTTTTTGACAAAATGTCATGAACCAGTGTCATGAAGTACAATATGTGATGAAAAAACAATCTCAGAATGGCCTGGATAAGTAAAAGTGTTTTAAAGTTATCACCACATAAAGTGACACTGGTCAGATTTGCAAAAAATGGCCTGGTCCTTAAGGTGAAATAGGGCCGTGTCCTTAAGGGGTTAAACAACAGACACCTTGGGTTAATCTCTGCAATCAACAATGGAAAACCTAGGAGTGCTATGCGGTCTTGAATGGCTCTCCCACGCATCATAATTAAGATATGCATCCCACCATGTACATGTTTTGCTGTAACATCCTATAAGTGTTGTGCCTATTTCTCAGTCTTTCATTTGTAATTTAGGCCTCATGCACACGACCGTATGTGTTTTGCGGTCCCCAAATTGCGGAACCACAAAAAAAACGGATGACGTTCCGTATGGCATCCGTTTTTTTTACGGATCCATTATTTTTGCCGATCCATTGTAATAATGCCTATTATTGTTCGCAAACTAGAAAAAATAGGACATGCTCTATTTTTTTTGCGGGGCCACGGAATGAAGCAAAGGACGCGGACAGCACACGGAGTGCTGTCCGCATCTTTTACGGCCCCATTGAAGTAAATGGGTCCGCGCCCGAGCTGCAAATGCGGACCCAAAATATGTTTGTGTGCATGAGGCCTTAGCCTGAAGAAGGAGCCTTTGTGCTCTGAAAGCTTGTAATATGTTTTTTTCTGGTTAGCCTATAAGGGTATCACTCCCTTAATACGTTTGTATTTATTAATGCAAAAGTATTCAACATCACATTGTTTTTGCGGGCTAACACGGTACTATGCAATCCTTGCCACACACCTTGACAGCAAAAGTAAAGAATCCTCTCTTCTGGTGGTCTGTCTGTGGCAGCCAAATGTGTCTGTCCTTACGTAACTCCTGCTCCAAATACCTCCTAACAGCTAGGCCTGAACAGCCTAGATGGTGAGCAATTCAACAAGATAACCATCCTACTTCTTTTAGTCCAATGAAATCTAAATTAGAGATTAGCCAATCTCTTGAATTTTGTGTCCGACTGTGCAAATTTTTTTTAAGATATTCAATTTCTGTCAAAATCGAATCTACACAAATCAAATGTGCTCTAATTGGTCTTCAGTATATGACACTCTAAGGTCTCCTAGGAATATTTTTTTTAATCTTGTTTTTTATTTTTTTTATTTTGCTGTTTGTAAAACGTGCAACTGCCATTTTAGGAATACCTGATTAGTTACCATGAAGCGTGAGAAAATTTTGATTTGTTTAGAATCAAATTTTTCCTAAACTTAGGGTACCGGAACTGCCTGCTGGATCCGGAAATCTGTATGCATACAGATATCTTTTTTTTCGGATCCGTTAGACTTATTCATTAAAATACCGTATCCATCTTTCCGGTATCATCCGGTATTTAATTTTTTTAAAGCTTGAAAGAACTGTGCATGCGCAGACTGGAAAACCGGATACAGCGATGTGGCCATTTCCAGGAACACTTGGTACCAGATCCGGCATTAATACATTTCAATGGAAATTAATGCCCGATCCGGCAAGTGCGGTAGTGTTCCGGAATTTTGGCCGGAACAAATACCACTGCAAGCTGCGGTATTTTGTTTGGTCAATTACCATACAATGGACAGAATGGATGACATCCTGATGCATATTGAACGGATTGCTTTCCATTCAGGAATGTATTGGGACAAAATAAGAGCGTATTTTTTCGGGTATTGAGACCCTTTACCGGATTTCAATACCGGAAAAGAATAACGCTAATGTGAAAGTACACTTAGTACCGAATTCCGCTTTGAATGCTTAGCTTCACTTAACACTATCCAGGACTAATGGAAAAAATGGAAATCAGACATCACATAGTACATGCCAGTCTCTTTCTAGCAAACTTAGAACCAGCCGTGTACCCCACATGGATCCTGAGATCTCCCCATTCATTGCTTTGCTAGATTTATATCAAGCTGACAGCTCAAGGGGAATGACTTTTCTGCTGCAGCTCGGGGGCATGTTCATGCTCTCCCTATCACATCCCAGGAGGCAGCTGAGAGATGAAACTGAGCATGTGCGGCCTTCACTACAGATAGTGCTATACAGATACATTTTATTAAATAACTCAGTGGCTATTCTGAATATTTAATTACTTGCAATTGCAAAAAAATTCGGATCCAGATGCAGGTTTGAAAATTGCAGAATATTTTTCGTAGTACAACCCCTTTTAAGCTTTCGCTATTGGTGGTAGTAGGTAGCTTACCTCTGACCATTTAAATCTAGCTTAAAAAATACCTTTTTCTCCAAAAATTTGTCTGAAGATCAAATATTGTAAAATATTTTGTGTCCAATGAATCTATATATATTGTAAACATTTGAGGGGTAAGGTAATTGATGGCAAGTATCACTGAGGCTTCTCATCTCAGTGATGTAAGTCCCGGAAGTATTTTGTGACCAGTGATGCTAAGTCTGAGTCTGTTGGTCAGAGATGGTGTTTGGGTCTGAGATTTAGGAGTCACCGAAGAGCTTGGTTGGGAAAGTCACTCCCTGCCTCAACCAAGTGCCACACTAATTAGAAAAGGCAAATTCCCACTGAGCATTTTGTATATGCTGGTCTGAGAGTAAGACCCAGCGAGAAGACCAATGTGCCAAGTGGAAGCTTCAGGTGAGCCTAAAGCAGGTGAGAAACCTGTGTCCCATCTTGTGGTTACCTGACTTTAAGGACGTCTATTTTTCATGAACTTTTACTTGTTGCTGAAGCAAGCCTGTATAATTTATATGTGACCAATAAATCCTGGAGAAGGAAACTGTATTTTTGCCAGTGTGTGCCTGTATTGTCAGACTAAGGCCTCTTTCACATGGGCATCATGTTTGACGCCCGGATAAGAGGAGGGTGCGTTGCAGGAAAATGCGCGATTTTTCCACACGTGTGCAAACTGTTGTAATGCGTTTTGGACGCGTGTGAGAAAAATTGGCATGTTTGGTACCCAGACCCGAAGCCGGACTTTATCACTGAGTATACAGTCTTCTGTATATTTTATTGTTTACCCTTATAACATAGCTATAAAGGAAAATAATAGCATTCTAAATAAAGAATGCAAAGTAAAATGAGTGATTGAGGGTTAAAAATAAAAAATAAAGTAACTCACTCCTTCCAATTGAGTGCGTAGCTGCCAGTCTCCTGTTCTGTCTTCAGCTGGGGGGGTAAAGGACCTTCCGTGACGTCACTGGGTCACATGGTCCAATCACATGCTTCCATTACAATGGTGATGGAAGCATGTGATTGGACCATGTGACCCAGTGACGTCACGGAAGGTCCTTTACCCCGCAGCTGAAGACAGAACAGGAGACTGACAGCTATGTGCTCAATTGGAGGGGGTGAGTTACTTTTTTTTAATTTTTAACCCTCAATCACCCATTTTACTTTGCATTATGTATTGAGAATGCTATTATTTTCCCTTATAACCATGTTATAAGGGAAAATAATAAAGATCGGGTCCCCATCCTGATTGTCTCCTAGCAACCATGTGGGAAAATCGCACAGCATCCGCACTTGCTTGCAGATGCTTGCGATTTTCCCACAGCCCCATTCACTTCTATGGGGCCTGAGTTGTGTGAAAAACGCATAATATAGAGAATGCTGCGATTTTCACGCAACGCAGAAGTGATGCGTTAAAATCACCGCTCATGTGCATAGCCCCATAGAAATTAATGGGTCAGGATTCAGTGCGGGTGCAATGCGTTTACCTCACGCATTGCACCAACTCGGAAATCACACCCGTGTGAAAGGGGCCTTAGTGTTTGATCAGTGATTTCCATCAGTAAGGATTCATGCACAAGACTTTACTTATTTTTCGGTCCGCAAAACACGGATATTGCATCCTTCTTTCGCGGATCTATTGTAACAATACCTATTCTTGTCTACAAAATGGACAAGAATAGGACATGTACTATCTTTTTTGCGGAACATACAGAAACGTAATGCACACAGATTAATTTCCATTTTTTTTGCAGTCCCATTGAAGTTAATGGTCCTGCATACAGGCTGAAAAAAAAAAACTGAACGGACACGGAAAACAAATACGTTTGTGTGCATGAGCCCTAATTGTGAGCCAAAGCCAGATGTGGGTTTAAAAGCACAGAACAGGTGCAGATCTTATGTACAGTCGTGGCCAAAAGTTTTGAGAATGACACAAATATTAGTTTTCACAAAGTTTGCTGCTAAACTGCTTTTGAATATTTGTTTCAGTTGTTTCTGTGATGTAGTAAAATATAATTACACGCACTTCATACGTTTCAAAGGCTTTTATCGACAATTACATGACATTTATGCAAAGAGTCAGTATTTGCAGTGTTGGCCCTTCTTTTTCAGGACCTCTGCAATTCGACTGGGCATGCTCTCAATCAACTTCTGGGCCAATTTCTGACTGATAGCAACCCATTCTTTCATCACTTCTTGGACTTTGTCAGAATTAGTGGGTTTTTGTTTGTCCACCCGCCTCTTGAGGATTGACCACAAGTTCTCAATGGGATTAAGATCTGGAGAGTTTCCAGGCCATGGACCCAAAATGTCAACGTTTTGGTCCCCGAGCCACTTAGTTATCACTTTTGCCTTATGGCGCGGTGCTCCATCGTGCTGGAAAATGCATTGTTCTTCACCAAACTGTTGTTGGATTGTTGAAAGAAGTTGCTGTTGGAGGGTGTTTTGGTACCATTCTTTATTCATGGCTGTGTTTTTGGGAATAATTGTGAGTGAGCCCACTCCCTTGTATGAGAAGCAACCCCCCACATGAATGGTCTCAGGATGCTCCCACTTGCCACAGGCGGTTTTAATTAATCAGCAGGAGACTGCATAAAATTGTAATGGACCCACTAGCGTTTAGTCCTGGTTTCTGGTAATACTGAGCAGGTTGCATTAGGCTCCTGTTCAGACAGTCCTGTGCTGCATGGTGGCCTTCGTTGTTGTGATGCTTTTCTGGCTGGCTGGCGTAACCGCAGCCTGCTGGGATGGTGCCACGTGTCCCCATGCAGCACAGCGCCTTTACAAGATTATGGACAGAGTAGGGAGCCACTCTATGAGACAACTGTGATGGGGTGAGTGGGCTTATTACCTTTTGATCAAAATGTACACTAATGTCTTCAATATTTGCATGTGATATGGGGGACTAGTACTATAGTAAGTTAGCTGATTATAGACCTCACGGCTACTGGTGGGGGTTCGGGGGGAGTGATATCGCTGCACTATCTCAGCCTAATGGAAGCTTTGCAGAAAAGGACGCCATTACAACTGCTTGATAAATGGAAAAAAGATATTCCAGACTTGCGGGGAGATCATTGGGAGAAGGTGCTGGCTGACTTCCCCGATATAGCGGTTAGTGAGGCTCATAGGGTTTCACAGTTAATATTGTTACATAGAGTGTACAGAACCCCGACACTACTATACAAAATTGGTTTTCTTTCTGATGATAAATGCCCGAGGTGTGGAGCTATGTCTGCTGATCTCATACACCTGATGTGGAACTGTCCGCGCTTACGTAGATACTGGACTGACGTGATTGACCTTATTACAAAGGTCTATTGGATTACGATTAACGACTCGCCTCTCGTATGTATATTAGGTTATGCAGGGGAATTGACCGGGACCAGGGAGGTTAAGTTGGCATTTCAGCGTATCCTGTATCAGGCTAGAAAACGAATAGCAGCTAGATGGATTGCTCCGGATCCTCCAATGATCCAGGAATTAATTGAGGCAGTACACACTCTGGTCAAACTTGAGAGTTATGCATATCAAAAAAGAGGGAATAACAAAAAATTTAACAAAATCTGGTATGCCTGGATTGAACATTTCCATATCGTGGTTTAATGCTCTGCATCAAGAAAATGTTATACTGGATACGTTTGTTTGGCGATCGGGGTTACATCGAAAGGGTAGAGTATGTCTGTTTTAGAAGTGCATGAAGAACGACTGCTGGGCGTAGTACACTTCAACATTTGCTATGAACTTTTTCCAAGATGGACTGCACCTGAACTACAGAGCCGAGGGGTGGGAGGGCTGAGGGGTTTGTGTTTTATGTTATGCATATTCAGAAAATCAAATAAAAAGATTTGATCAAAAAAAATAGTAAGTTAGCTGAAGAGCACATATCAAGGGTTAAGCATTGTGGATGTGCGATCCAGTCTGTCTCTTCTTGGATATATATTTATTTATCTTCCTTCTTTTTCCTTCCTGGCATCAGCACTCCTCCCACTTGCCACAGGCGGTTTTAATTAATCAGCAGGAGACTGCATAAGAGTGTAATGGACCCACTAGCGTTTAGTCCTGGTTTCTGTTACTACTGAGCAGGTTGCATTAGGCTCCTGTTCAGACAGTGCTGTGCTGCATGGTGGCCTTCGTTGTTGTGGTGCTTTTCTGGCTGGCTGGCTGGCTGGCGTAACCGCAGCCTGCTGGGATGATGCCACGTGTTGCCATGCAGCACGGCGCCTTTACCAGATTATGGACAGAGTAGGGACCCACTCTAGGAGACAACCGTGACGGGGTGAGTGGGCTTATTACCTTTTGATCAAAATGTACACTAATGTCTTCAATATTTGCATGTGATATGGGGGACTAGTACTATAGTAAGTTAGCTGAAGAGCACATATCAAGGGTTAAGTGTTGTGGATGTGCGATCCAGTCTGTCTCTCCGTGGATATATATCAGGATGCTTTACTGTTGGCATGACACAGGACTGATGGTAGCGCTCACCTTTTCTTCTCCAGACAAGCCTTTTTCTAGATGCCCCAAACAATCGGAAAGAGGCTATATCAGAGAATATGACTTTGCCCCAGTCCTGAGCAGTCCATTCACCATACTTTCTGCAGAAGATCAATCTGTCCCTGAGGTTTTTTTTGGAGAGAAGTGGCTTCTTTGCTGCCCTTCTGGACACCAGGCCATCTTCCAAAAGTCTTCGCCTCATTGTGCGTGCAGATGCGCTCACACCTGTCTGCTGCCATTCCTGAGCAAACTCTGTACTGGTGGCACTCCGATCCCGCAGCTGAATCCTCTTTAGGAGACGATCCTGGCGCTTGCTGGACTTTCTTGGACACCCTGAAGCCTTCTTAACAAGAATTGAACCTCTTTCCTTGAAGTTCTTGATGATCCTATAAATTGTTGATTGAGGTGCAACCTTAGTAGCCACAATATCCTTGCCTGTGAAGCCATTTTTATGCAATGCAATGATGGCTGCACGCGTTTCTTTGCAGGTCACCATGGTTAACAATGGAAGAACAATGATTTCAAGCATCACCCTCCTTTTAACATGTCAAGTCTGCCATTTTAACCCAATCAGCCTGACATAATGATCTCCAGCCTTGTGCTCATCAACATTCTCACCTGAGTTAACAAGACGATTGATGAAATGATCTCAGCAGGTCCTTTAATGACAGCAATGAAATGCAGTGGAAAGTTTTTTTTGGGGATTAAGTTAATTTTCATGGCAAAGAAGGACTACACAATTCATCTGATCACTCTTCATAAGTAGGAGTATATGCAAATTGCTATTATAAAAACTTAAGCAGCAACTTTTCCAATTTCCAATATATATGTAATTCTCAAAACTTTTGGCCAAGACTGTATATGGAGGCTTCACTACTGGTTTTGGCTGACAATCACTAATGGAAATCACTGATCAAACACTGACCAAACTCTGATTGTGTGAAAGCAGTCTGTTTTTTTTTTCTCTGACTGCTGACTGACATATACTTCCTTCTTATGTTCCAATGGATTTGTTATTCTGTGAACAAACATAAATGGAGCCAAATATTTAATGTGTTTGAGATACCCATTAATACTTTGCATGATGCCATGAGTCCATACTGTAAAATTCCTGCAAAATATTGTAATGTTCTTCTAGCCATTAAAGTCAATAGGAAAAATCAGTGTTTATCCCTTCCTGACTGCTTCACATAAATTTACGTCGGCGGTCGGGACTTTAAATATGGCACCCACTCGCACGCACACATTAAATCCCTCAGATGCCGTGGTCAAATGTTACCATGGTATCTGGTAGGTTAAAGAATGGGAGAGAGTGCTCTCTAGAGTGACAATAGGGTCTCACATATTAGTTCCTGTGGAGAACCTGCCTGTGGATTTTACGCCATTTTTTTATGTATTTATGTTGGATATTTTGTCGCAAAGGTGTTTTGCGGCAACATCTGTGACTTTTTTCCGCTAACTCCACCTTTGCAAAATGCTGAAAAAAGGAGCCGGGGAAGAGGGCAGCCCAGCAGGCCCGTCTAATTCATCATTTTCCACGCCAGTGTTTGGAGTGAAAAATTACCTTAAATTACACCAGCAAGGGAGCTGGTGTAGATTAAAGAATGTTGCATGGCTGGAGGTAGCAAGTGCCTAAGTAATGTAGAAGGCCACACCTCAACATAACTTTGGCTTTTAAATCGTTGGTCTTAATAAATGTCCCCCATATAGACTCCAATCTAATAATTGCTTGTTATAGTTCCCAATGGAAACATTAAAAAATGTAAAAAAAAAAAAAAAAATTTAAATCACCCCTGTTCTGTTTCAGTATCTTGCATTGTGTATTGGTATGCTCCTCTCTTCTCCTCCCCCCTCTTTTTCAGCTTCTAGTTGGTTCAGTCTAGCCACTTCCTGTTTTCCCTGTCATGCATTGCTGTTTGTGTCTGCTGTAATTCTGAGGAGAATCTGAGGAGAATCTTAGTAGTATCTCATCTTCTTATCAAGGAGAATATTAGTGGCATAATTCTTTTACCATCTGGATTCCCTGCATATCTTGTAATACAATCTCTGGATTAAAAACTACTTGATTAACTCCTGGGTGTCTGATGCGTAAACTGCAAGTAGAGAATGTCTGATTAGACAAGTCACCTCACAGATGCGTGATTGTATAAGGCTGACATTTCGAAATGCCACAACCCCCCTTTTTCCCAAAATCAAAATAAACATAAAAAATTAAAAATAAACATCATGTGCAGTGCCGCCTGTGAAAACGCCGTACTGACCCAGAAAAGAAGGGGACAGGTCAGTTTTATCACTTAGGGAATGCCGTAAAAGCAGAACCCATAAATCTGTTGGTTTTTTTATTATTATTATATTATTTTTTTTATTCCACCCTATTCTGATTTTTTTCCCTTGCTTCCAACTACATTGTATACAACCATAAATGGTGTGTTTAGAAAATACAACAAATTGTCCCATACAAACCAAGCCCTCATACAGCTATGTAAATGAAAAAAAAAAGGCTGGGAGTAAAAAACAAAAATGAAAAAAAATGTCTTGAAGGGGTTACAAAAATACATTGTTTGCTATAAAACATATGTCTTCAGTCTCAAACTGCCTAATCGCACTTTCTTCCAAATTCCAGAAGGGACAATGCATCAAGCTTAAACCTTTTAAATGCTATGACTGTGGATGCTGAGTCTATAATGGGAGATCAATTTGCTGCTTGCTGTGAACTTGTAATTCCTGCAGCAAAATACAATCTTTCCTTCTTCTATTTTAGTAAGCATGACAATTGTCTGCATAATATAGTACTTTTTAGAAAACTAAAACTAGATTTCATTTATAAAGCATAATATAGTACTTTTTAGAAAACTAAAACTAGATTTCATTTATAAAGCAATTGAAGTGCAACAGATTAATAATTTAAAATGTATCTACTAGCTATACTTTCAGATGACTTTTCAGAATAAACTGTGTGCATGTAAACATGAGTGATAACACTAAACCCAACGATTATATGACTTGTATCTGCCATTTCTTAGCAGCTTTCTCTAATTCTCAGTTGTCTCTGAGCTGTTGAGTGGAGAGTAGTTGCTCATCATGTCTCGCCATAGACTACATATAAAGACAGCAGATTCTGCTCACCAAGCCTTTCTCAATCACCGAGGATCACCAAGAAGCACCATATAAGACATTATAGAAAAGTACTGAGCAGTGTAGATTTTAATAAATTGAAACAATCAATAGTATGTGACGCACTGGGTTAACAAACGGCAAGTGAGGTGCTCTCAGTTGATTAGAATCACCCTTGCTACTCCAAGAGAAAAAGAAAATTAAATGGCAAAAACTGGGCACTCTTCTGATATGGGACCAATGGATATTTAATAATATGTATTATAACACTAATGCAAAACAGTTAAAATCAACACTAAAACACTGCTTAGTATAAAACTTGCCCTTAAATATCAGCAAACATGCCACAATTCAGTCAATATGCATATGGTGCTATCACATAAAAATCGCTATGCCGAGACCATTTGTACGTGGAATAGAAATGATACTAATATAATAGCAACTCGGCCAAGCTCAAAGTATCTAAAAAAAAGTAACTGATCAGAGGTATATCACAGCCAGTCAAGTGGTATACACTGGATATCTCTCCTCCATTCATAAATTACAGTTCGTAGTTGTATCCACAAATGGTAGTAGTAGTTCTTGTTGCGGCAAAAAATAACTTTCACTCTATTATGTAGACAGGTGGTGCACTGCGCTTCAGCGGGACGCCGCTGATAGATTCGCTTAGCGGGACGCCGCTGAATGCATTTTTAAACTGACTGTCTACATAATAGAGTGAAAGTTATTTTTTGCCGCAACAAGAACTACTACTATCATTTGTGAATACAACTACGAACTGTAATTTATGAATGGAGGAGAGATATCCAGTGTAGACCACTTGACTGGCTGTGATATACCTCTGATCAGTAACTTTTTTTAGATACTTTGAGCTTGGCCAAGTTGCTATTATATTAGTATCATTGCTATTACGTATACAAATGGTCTCTGCATAGCGATTTTTATGTGATAGCACCATATGCATATCGAGTGAATTGTGGCATGTTTGCTGATATTTAAGGGCAAGTTTTATACCAAGCAGTGTTTTAGTGTTGATTTTAACAGTTTTGCATTAGTGTTATAATACATACTATTAAATATCCATTGGTCCCATATCAGAAGAGTGCCCAGTTTTTGCCATTTAGATTTTAATAAAGTCTTTAGGGGGAGATATAGCAGTTGCTACTAGCTGCAGAGTCATTGATGTGCCTATCTCTCTCACTCTGCTTGTTAGGCCAGTTGCAAACAAGTGTATTCAATGTGGGAAACACATGCCGTGTGGCAGTTACATTTCCAGGACTGAACACTGCTGTGAATTCTAAACTCAATGAGGGTCTACTGAACTGTTGCCATGGTATTATGTGGCTGGCTACTTTGGTGCACTTAAGGCACATTCCCCTGTGGGAATGTGGGCTGTTTCTACATTCATCTGACCATATTCTGACTTCTGCCTGTTTCTTGGATTTGACTCTTCAGTGTCTAACCTCTGCCTGATCTCTGTTCTGACTTTGAGCTGCCTGCCCTGACCTCAGACTGTGTATCAGAGCAGATGAACTCTGCTTATCCCTGACCACAGTTCAGCTTGATCCCTTGGTGCTCTGCACTGGCATCTTTTGACCCCCATGGGTCATCCATTACCTTAACAGAGACTACTCCAAGAGGTAGCTGCCTGATGGTTCTCTTGCAGCAGAGTCCAGATCTATGAATAGAGTTTGAAGAGTGAACTTATATAACGTCCCTAGGAGTAGCCCCAAGCCAAATCTATTTCAGAAACACAGCGGATGTACATCTTCTTCATAACACTGCTGGTCACTGCTCCTTCTCCTCTTCATAGACTTATGGGATGATATAATCTGATCCCTCAGTGAGCAGGTAGTCCATCTTTATCTCACAAGATGGAATTAGCACAAGAATTTAGAGAGAATGTTTAGGAAAAGGGGAGAAAACATCTGATAAATAGAGAACAAGACAACACTTTTGTGTCACAATATCTAAAGCTTCTAACTTACATTTATGTGTGGAACACTACTGCTATCAGTTGAATGTTGCAGACTGTGTTTGCAAACTAACTCTTTACTATTTCTCTCATATGGACACACAACACATTTCCTGGTTACTGTCACTTTAAGTTGCACACAATGCTTATTAGTTAGACTCTTACTTGGGGGAAAACTTGCACTTGAACAGATCACTACACTACACTATACTTGTTTTGGAATTATTATTGTTCTATTGCCAAGGTGCCGAGATATCAGTGTGCAATACCACTTGTCCTCCAGGGAGGTCAGGCTGATGACTTTCTTAAACCAACTGTGCCATTGTCTGTATCTAACAACCACTAGGCTGATACCTGTCTTATGAATTTCCTACTGACCACTCATAACTGTGGACATAAAGACATGCATGCCAACTACGCTTTGCATTATCAGTTATACAGCAGTCCCCGACCTCAATATTAGTTTAAATTCTTAGTTGGGGATGCCAATGCTTTATGAAAATTGATTCTCTTCAACTTTTGAGAAGAGTAAACACAATTTAACCTGAGCTTTGCACAGATAATATAGCTTTTTTTAGAATACAATTTGGTCACTCCGACCACTTGGTTACATCTATACTTGCAAGAGAAGGTTTCAGCACAGACACAGACCAGTTTAGTTTTACTTGTTCCTGCAGTCACACTTTATCTGGAACCAAACTTTATCTGGAACCGAACCGAACCCGGACTTTTTCACTGAAGTTCGGGTTCGGGCTTGGTGTTCGGGTGATTTTGTTATTTTTCATTATAACATGGTTATAACGGAAAATAATAGCATTCTTAAGACAGAATGCTAAATAAAATGGCGATTGAGGGGTTAAAAATAAAAAAAACTCACCTCATCCACGCAGCCGGTATCCTCTTCTTTCTTCAGGACCTGCAAAAGGACCTGCGATGACTCGTGGTGACGTCCTGCTAAATGATGATAGAAGGACCTGCGGTGACGTCACTGCGCTCACCATGTCATGAGTGTGGTGACATCATTGCAGGTCCTTTTGCAGGTCCTGCAGAAAGAAGAAAGAAGAGTATAACGGCTGCATGATCAAGTGGATGAGGTGAGTTTTTTTTATTATTTTTAACCCATCAATGGCCATTTTATTTAGCATTCTGTCTAAGAATGCTATTATTTTCCGTTATAACCATGTTATAATGGAAAATAATAAAGTGAAGTTCAGGTCACCATTGACTTTAATGAGGTCTGGGTTCGGGGTAAAGTTCGGGTCCTGAACCCTAACTCTGACCGAACCCTCGCCTCGTCCGAACCAGGCGAACCCAAACTTTCACTGGTGCGCTCATCCCTAATAGTGAGTCTTTCAATGGCCATTGGGGAGCCAGCACTCAATTCCAGCTGAACTTACCTCCAGACAGATCAATACTCTGTTCACAATACACAGACTCAGGACCCCATAGACATACAGAACAGTCTTTCAGACTCATTAACACTATAGTTCACATGAGTTACTTTACTGAGGTCTCACATATCACTCTTTCCATTGGTCCTAACACTAACTTCCATTGTTCAAAATTACAGCTACACTCGATCTGTTCTTTACACAGACTTCCATCACTCATTGGCTTGTTCCTTGTTGGCTGGTTTATGCTCAGACCTCCATCCCGTCTCAAAATTCTCTACTAGTCATACACCTAGTTATAATAACCTAGGACTACCTAATAAAGCTCAGGTGCAATGCTTTTAGCATCTCAACATACACTTTTAAGTGAGACAGACACCAAGACAATGGCCTCCACTGACACGAATACTCCTAATTCTGTGGGAAGGCAACCAACAAACTCATTTCTAGTCTTATCAACTAGCAGGAGATGGCAACTCTACTAATGATAATTCACCAACTGTTACCCAAGGCAGGTGTCCAGACTCTGAGGGAACGTACAATATTTAACAGTACAATTGAACAACAGTAAACTTTTATTTAAGGCATATGCACAGAACATTAATTTTGTATGGGGGTAAGTGTGGTTAACTTGTTGCTCACCCCAAGGGTCGCCTGGACACGGTACACATTCATAAATACACCATATATACACTACACACACATACCACCCAACTAAGGAGCTAAACTAAACTATTATCAGAGTGTGAAGCAATGGAAGCGAACAGCTCCAGCTGCCCTACTGCCGCCAGAGCACTGGATCAGGACTCAGCTGGTAACATGGTTCATGGTTGAAATTTTAACAACCGGATCTGCAGGAGGGAACTGACTGAATCCCATGCCTGGTTTATCCCTCACTTCCTCCTTACAAGCTGATTGCAATTTTGTTGACTTCATTGCACATTTCTTCTACTCCTGCTGCTATATGAAAGTAGGTATGCTATAAGAAAGAAGAGCTCATTGCATTTTCAATAGAAACATTGAATTCTGAAGCAGGAGACCAAAATGTCCTCCTGATTTGCCCCTTCTGTATTTTTGTTGTAATTTGTTTTTAGACTTGTTACATTTGCTCCACTTTTATTTCAGTGGATGTTTTATATACGGTAGGCCTCTAGTCTGCTTTGAAAAGATTAAAAGATGACTTTGTGTTGCTGAAAAGAGACTCAATTGGAAATCTGTCTGATATGATAACTGCAGGGAGCCACTGATTTGCAATACAGAACATGCACATGTGCTAAGGTTCAACCTTTACAAACATCTGGAGTAAAGTTTCAAAATATCCATAGGTTCAAACATAGTTTGGCTTAATAGATCATGAAGATAATGATTACTTTCAGTAGATATTAATTGTGGTCAAAATTGTCATACAAATATTAACTCTTAAATTCCTGTAAGCAAATAAGCTACCTCGTGGGAAATCATAAAATATGCTGTTTAAATTTACTTTGTAAATTGCATTCTAGTTTTTTCTGCTTTTCTCTGTTCCCTCCTCTGTTTTTATTCTTTTCTACTCTATTCTGAGTGTGATCCCCATGCACACCATATTATAATGAGAAAATTAAAGAAAATGAGAGTTTATGTTCTTAGTATTTTATTGGTTAAGTAACTAGATGTATTTGAGGGTTCGAGGCAAATGGTTTTTTGAAAAGAATGTGTAAAAAAAAAATCTGAAAGGTACCATCACTTTCATGACTTCACAAATAGCTGCAAGTTCAGACATTACATTCAGCAGGCATATTTGAAAAGTGCTCCAGAATGGAAGGATGGTCCAGATGAATGCACTGTTTGCCTACATGATTACTTATATCTGCCATTGACCTTCATTGCAAAAACATTAGTTGCATCAAAAAGAGGTCTAGAACTCTTTCAATACAGTTCACACAATGGTAAACCGCTAAATAAATAAACAGGACATATGTTTATTATAAATAAATGGTATTTTGTCGTATGTTTAATATGTCCAAATAACAGTATATTTAGTACAGGTCAATACTGTGATGTGAGTTGCAAATATAACGTCATCAAATCGTAAGCGACCTCAGTTTTTCCCACTAAAAGTAAATTTCATTCAACAATCGCCTTTTTTTCCTCATAGTGGTAAAAAAGATGCTTTTTTACAGCAACTTAGGATTACCTCATGTTGTCTTGGATGTGATGGCTTTACAGTAAGCCACTCTTAAAAGAAATGTGTCACCCTTTTTTTCTGCCAGTTAAAACCAGGTAGATCTTTTTTACTAATCTGTTTTTATTTTGATTGTAGATGATTTTTATTGTATTTCCTGGACATTATTATAGGGGTGGCCATCTTGCCTGAGCTGTTCTTAACAGCATTTACAGCATACATTTTTTTTTACAGCTGCCACATGGTCCATAAACACAAAAGACAGGAGGGGACCTTATCGACTTCTTTGGAAAAGTTTTACAGACATGGTCTGTGACCTGGGCAGAGGTTATTGTACAAAGAGAGAAGAGATAAGCTTTGACAATCACCTATTATGAATGGAAGATCCTGTCTTATGTGTCATTCTGATCCTGCCTGTAATAATATCACATCTGTGTACAGATACAGTAAGTAGGTAACTGCAGTAAAGTGATCTGTACAGATCAAACAGTGGCGCCTATTTTTATTCATAGTGGCTAGTGGGAAAAGTGCAGGATGTTATGGTTTTTGTTCAAAAATAGATATTGACATGGAAATTAAGTATTGGTAATAACACCAACAATTCTTTAAAAATATGTTAAACATAAAAATGTGATTTAAGCAATAGGTCATTTTCTGATGACACTTTTCCTTTAATTGCTGCTAAACATTCTAGGAAGGAAATCAGAATGGACACAGGTATTCCACTTACCGAAAGTTCTTTCAAGGACAACACTGATGTAAAAACCCTAACCCAATGGTTTGTACCTTTCAACAGGTCCCCGATAACTTTTTATTCTCCCCGTCAACTCCTGACCTGATCCGGTTCAAATATACACCATCAGGTTGGCACCACATGCCTCATGAGACGAGAAACCAATTCCTCATGCTACAGTACCTATAATCACTGAAGCACATCTGTGCACATTCTTAAGACTCTCTGCGTAGTCATTGGTTGAAACATTTCTCAGAGACTCCGTTGGGCAGGAGCTGAACAAACTACGAATGCTTAACCACAGCAATACAAGAGCTTACAGGTCATAATGGAAATGGAAGAGAAACTTTTAAAAACATTATTGTTACACTGGGGGCCCCTTTCTGCCACTGTCCTACTTCGTCAGGTGAGCACAGGTTCTGTGTTACTCACATTGTCACTGCTGCTGGTCCGGCTTTCTTGCCTGTCCTCTTATTTGGTGCAATACATGCAACTTCACATTTTAGCAGGTCTGAATACATATTACTGATTGGTGCACTAAGTATTGTTGAGAACAAGTTGTGACATCACAGCACTATGTCTGTAGCATGTATGGTTCTTATAAAGTAAGGGGTAGGCAACTTTTCTATTGGTTGCTAGGGATGTTGCTAAACTCAGAAAAAGACATTGCAGCCCTCTCATTGGCCCACAATCAAGAAGCAGGGAGGAATCATGGGTTCAGATGAAAGAAAATCTAGAAGATTCGCGAATATGAATATATAATACTTTATTCTAAATCTTCGCGAATTCTCGAAGTGGCAATATTTGCGATTAAAATTCACAATTAAAATATTCGTGCCCTAACTCTAATATGCACACACTAATTTTTACCAGCCTATGCTTTGCCACCTCAGTGGATTTAAGGGAAGAGGGACCGAGCTTTAGTTTATCTAACTTAATAGCTCCTAGTGAAGGTGTGCTGTTCTATTTGCCAGTGTACTGACCTCTGCCTGTTTACTGATTCTAACCCAACCACAACTTAGCCCGTTTACTCTATTGACTTTTTGCTGCATGCCCTGACTTTGGGCTAGTTTTACAGATTCCCATGAACTTGCTTGTCCTGTTTTTGACTACAAGTGTTGCCTGACCTCTAAGTGCTTCACATCAGTATCTCTGAACCCCGTTGCTACCAGGACTATTCCAAAAGCTATCAGCCTGGTGGTTTCTCTGCAGTGATGTCCGGATCCCTGTATACAGCTTAAATAGAACCTGTCACCACTCCTGACATGCTTGTTTTAATAGCTTTACACATTCCCCATGTAATAACAATTCTGCAACACCTATTCTTATGGCTGTATTTTGTGCCATTCCTGTGTTATTTCTACTATAAGTTATGAATGAATTCCTAGCAGTCTGCAGTAACGGTACAGAGAGGTGGTAACCAGTTGGGGGGGTGTACCCATGCCCAGCCTTCCCCCTGGGCCGGTGCTAGTAGGGTCACCCGGATTACAGGCTGCAAGTCTAGCAAGATGGCAAGAAGAAGAGGCTCACGTGCAGTGCGACTATAGCACTTCAACAAACAGCAGCAGTACTCAGTCAGAACTGCATCTGCTGGGTGCTGCCGGCCGGCTTCTGTGCATTCCCACTGGCTGCGCCTGCGCCGCTGCTGTGATGGACAGATACCCTGACCCACTCACTCAACTTAAGTTACTGCCTGACTGTTGCCATCTAGGGTGGGATCGGGATGCTGCTTGCTTGTAGTCAGGATGTATCCACCTCCCACCCTGTTATCTCTGCTATCTGTTATCAGTGGCGAGTCACATGACAAACGAGTGACCCGCGCACCACCAGTGCCACCATTAGGGAGACTTGGAGCAGGCATAGCATCTTCTGAGCAAACCACATGCAGTCAGTAGTGCGAGTAAGTTTTGGGGGTAATGATGGGCTGCTTGGACATACAATAAGAGAACTAATAAGTGAAGAGAAAATAAAAGTTGAGTGGAGAGATAAAAATAAGGTGCACAATACTGCATAGCAGACACATATATATATATATATATATATATATATATATATATAATAATGGCAGCCTTTTGGAAGGCTATGGACATTATAAAAAAAAATACAGTGCCAAATAATTAAAGGGGTTGTATCATCTCAGACAATTGTAGCATAGCTCTAGGATATGGCCCCATTGTCTGATAGGTGCAGGTCCCACCTCTGGAACCCAGACCTATCTTGTAAATGGAGACATGAAAGTAACGGAGGGCACACCGCACATGCATAGCTGCCCTCCATTCATTTCTATTGAGCTGACGGAAATGAATTGAGGGTGGCTGTGCATGCACGGTGTGCTCTCCGTGATTTTCATGTCGCCGTTTACAAGATAGGTCCGGGTGGTACCTGCACCTATCAGACAATGGGGGCATATCCTAGAGCTATGCTACAATTGTCTGAGATAATACAACCCCTTTAAGATCAGCCCCTACAATACAGACCCATTTAAATAACATTTTCAATATATCCTGGAGAGTAAATCTGGATCGCACATCCTCAACACTATGCTTTTGATATAACGACTGTCTCAGCATAATTACGTGGCATATCCTCCCAATTTGTAATACATTGTATGCTGTGCAAAAGAGGCAATCCAGATTTATTCTCCAGTATATATTGTAATTATCTATTTTCTTTCCCCCCCCCCCCCCTCTGGGGTCAGCACTCCTCCCCATTTGGACTAGGTGTTTTTAATTAGCCTTAGTTTGCAAGGGGTTTATAAACTCCTACTATCCCTCAGATGCATTTCCTGGGGGTTGTGACTGGGTGAGCTCTTTGCACTCGTTCAGATGGTGCAGTACTGCGTGTCTACCATTGCTGCCTCAGTGCTGTGCTGGTGGGGTGGTGGGACCCAGAGCCAAGGAGGCTTTGCTGCACAGTGGGGTTGCTGTGTGGCTCCTTGGTCCCGCTGTCTGCTGCCGGTGCGGTGCTGGGGCGCCGGTGGTTGCCGCACACGGCTGCGCCATTTATAGGTTAGAGTAGTTTCCCACTTGTAGAGGCTTCCTTGTCGCAGTAAGTGGGCCTATGCTCTTTGATCAAACTTTATACTAATGCCACTTTAGCACAGCATACAATGTATTGCAAATTGGGCGGATATGCCACGTAATTATGCTGAGACAGCCGTTATATCAAAAGCATAGTGTTGAGGATGTGCGATCCAGATTCATTCTCCAGTATATATTGTAGTTATCTATTTTCTTTTTTCCCCCCTCTGGGGTCAGCACTCCTCCCCATTTGGACTAGTTGTTTTTAATTAGCCTTAGTTTGCAAGGGGTTTATAAACTCCTACTATCTCAGATGCATTTCCTGGGGGTTGTGACTGGGTGAGCTCTTTGCACTCGTTCACATGGTGCAGTACTGCGTGTCTACCATTGCTGCCTCAGTGCTGTGCTGGTGGGGCGGTGGGACCCAGAGCCAAGGAGGCTTTGCTGCACAGTGGGGTTGCTGTGTGGCTCCTGGGTCCCGCTGTCTGCTGCCGGTGCGGTGCTGGGGCGCCGGTGGTCGCCGAGCACGGCTGCGCCATTTATAGGTTAGAGTAGTTTCCCACTTGTAGAGGCTTCCTTGTCGCGGTAAGTGGGCCTATGCTCTTTGATCAAACTGTATACTAATGCCTCTTTAGCACAGCATACAATGTATTACAAATTGGGCGGATATGTCACGTAATTATGCTGAGACAGTCGTTATGTCAAAAGCATAGTGTTGAGGATGTGCGATCCAGATTCATTCTCCAGTATATATTATAAATAACATTTTCAGTTCCCTTCTGTCAGCTCCTCCAACATACAGTCCCATGTAAATAACATCAGCCCCTCCAACGTACATTCCCATGTAAATAACATCAGCCTCCAACATACAGTCCCCGAAGCATCTTATACACTTTGCTAGTACTGAAATACGCTGAGGTTTTTTAACATTAGAATCTGTGGAGAAAAAACAGACCCAATCTGCAACGTGTGCAGGTAGCCTAAGGATACCTGTACATGACAGTGGGAAAAAAAACATCCTTTAAAATGCATAAGCTGTCAGTTTTTAAAGGATGACTTTTCACTGATGCGTTTCTTAGAAATGGATGCTAAAAACGGTCCCTTCAATTGTATGGGGGCTGTCAGTAAGTGAAAATGGACAAAATGTTCTATTTTTTTTTCCGTTATTCAATGGCTGTAAAATAAAATGCTGTGTGAATAACCCAATAGACTACGATTGTTCTTAAAACAGATGTGTGACATACGTTAAAAAAACATCCATCACACATCCGTTTTTCACTCGTGTGTGTGCATGTAACCTTATGCTAGCCAGTTCAAGCCAGGGGATTATAAACCCACAGAGGTCCAAGAGCAGAGCTCCGAATGGACCATGCAGTAGTGTAGACCGGGGCATCTCCTGTATATGATTGTACAGTACAGTATGTATGTACAGCTGGTATAAGTTATATATCTTCTTGTAAATAGTAATATGGACCATGTTGGTATAACCTGGGCATCTGCTATATATAATTATATATGTACAGCTGGTATAAATTATACATCTTCTTGTATATAGTTATATGAAGTATGCTGGTATAACATGGGCATCTCCTGTATATCATAATATATGTACAACTGGAAAAAGTTAGACATCTTCCTGTATATAGTTATATGGAGTATGCTGGTATAACCTGGGTATCTCCTGTATATCACCATATATGTACAGCTGGTATAAGTTATACATCTTCTTGTATATAGTTATATGGACCATGCTGGTGTAACCCGGGCATCTACTGCATATAATTATATATGTACTGCTGGTATCAGTTATACATCTTCTTGTATATCGTGATATGGACAATGCAGGTTTAATCTGGGTATCTTCTGTATATAGTTATATATGTACATCTGGTATAAGTTATACTGTACATATTCCTGTATATAGTGATATGGAACATGCTGGTATAACCTGGGCATTCTCTCTATATAACGTTATTTATATATTTATGTGCTTGTTGCATTGTTGGTTTCATTTCTCATTTTATAATTTATTGTTAATAAATTATACATTGTTTGGCTAAGTAGCACTAAGGAACCTCTTATTTATTGCTAAATATTTATATCTCATAGATAGTACAATCGTGCAACACCAACTGCTGCATTTTAATAAATTAAAACACAGTAATCGTTGTAGTTTTTATATGGCAGGCAAAGAGTTTTAGGAGGGGCCGCTACTCGTGGGCACTGGTGTGTTTGCCCTCCAGGCTAAAGATTGCCAGCCAGCCCCTGGGTGCACCTGCACAGACTCACTCTATCCAATCAGCGCTGCCATTGTCAGCCTGCGCAGGTACCCCCCCCCCCTCCCCAACTGGTTACCACCCCTCTGAGCCCTTACTGCAAACTGCTAGCAATTCATTTATAACTTCTAGTAGAAATAATACAGGAATGGCACATTGTAGAGTCATAAGAATAGATGCTCCAGAATTGTTATTACATGGGGAAGGCAAGTAGTTATTAACACAGGCATGTTAGGAGAGCCAACAGGTCCTCTTTAAAGGGTGAACATCAGGGGACTGCAAGGATGTAATCTGATTGTAATCAGTGGAAAAAAAAACTGGCAGTAAGTGTTTAATTTCCCTGCAGCGCAACCATAGGTGAAATGAATTATCATGCTGTACCAGATCAGCAAGTTGTCTACCTATTGCAGTACAGGTTGGTCTTGGATTGCTAGGGGCACTGTGGGCAACCACTCTCTTTTCTTGGCCCCTTAGAATTCTTTAATGGGGTATATAAAAAGGACTCCAAATAAACTGTATGTTGGATACATGACTTTGAAAATGTACTTTTGTTAAAAACCACACTGAATGTCTCTTTAGTTCTTTGTGCTTATATAGGTTGTGCTCCTCAGTGTTGATATATTATATTTCATTTCACATTCAGATAAAGGGCAAGAAAAGAGAACATTCCTTTGAATTTGACAATGTGGAGGACATTGTGCACACAGATGTTAGGTCAGCAAAATATCTTTCCTGTCCGTGTCGAAGACTCTCCCTACCCACGCACACCTTGCGTAATCCAAAATGTGAAGTTATGAACAAGGAAGCAAATGTAGACGGCAAGAACAAAATTATTGATTAATGATTATTTCATGGTAAAAAAAAAAACAGGAATGTCAATGCGTTGAAATGGCAACCATCTGTTGCATCGCAGATCCAGAAAACTCTTTGTTCTGTTTAATGCGGAATAAAAAGACTACTTAAGCAGAGCTTTTAGTTAGCAGCATCTGAGCTGTTTTATTTCAGTATAGACAGCCACCTGCTGATTTCCACATTGTTCTCTGAAGTTACAGACTTCTCTTGTCGTTACTTACCAGCAGATCTGTCATCATAAAACAGGTTTGGTTATACATATAAAAGCTTAAAGGGAGTCTGTCACCAAAGTTGGACATAATAGACCGCTGACATAGCTTTGTAGCATCACTTTAGATGAATGAACGTGCTTTGTTGTCTCTTCAGCTTGACCTGCTTCAAAACGGACTTTATTGATATGTAAATGAGGGCTCGCAAGTGCCAGGCGGAGTTGTTCTTGAGCCCAGGCTGCTCGGCCTCTTTAGTTCTTATCCCACACTGTCTCTGTCTCTGCCGCCCTTCTATTGCCTTTCTTCCTCCTCCTCTGGTAGCGAACTCCTGCGCCTGCGCTCAGCTTTGCCTCGGCGGGGCATGCGCACTGCGATGCCCACTGTGGAACGGCATCAATGTAGCTACTGCGCATGTCCACCAGCTTACAGCTGGGTTTGCAGCGCCAGCCGGGAATGCGCAGTAGCTACATTGATGCCGTTCCCACAGTGGGCATCGCAGTGCGCATGCCCCGCCGAGGCAAAGCTGAGCGCAGGCGCAGGAGTTCGCTACCAGAGGAGGAGGAAGAAAGGCAATAGAAGGGCGGGCAGAGACAGAGACAGGGGCGGGGATAAGAACTAAAGAGGCCGAGCAGCCTGGGCTCCAAAGAACTTAACTCCGCCCTGGGCACTTGCGAGCCCTCATTTACATATCAATAAAAGTCCGTTTTTGAAGCAGGTGAAGCTCTGAAGAAGACAACAAAGGTACCGTTTCATTCAGCTAAAGTGATGCTACAAAGCTATGTCAGCGGTCTATTATGTCCAACTTTGGTGACAGACTCCCTTTAACAATAGTTTAGCCTTTTTGTGCCTTCATCTTTAGCAGGGCACTGAGCATTTAACCTGCAAGTACAGTATTTGCCCCCAATTTTAAAAACACTCTCTCCAACATTATTTTATTACAATTTAGCTATTTTCTATATTCAAGAGTCTGAGCCACTAGGATAGAAAGTGATTTTCTGTATAGATGCATAGATATGCATGTTAAGCCTCATTCACACATCAGTGTTTCGGTCAGTGATTTTCATCAATGATTGTGAGCCAAAACCAGGATTTGAGCTCCACAGACAAAAGGTATAAGGGAAAGATCTGCACCTGTTCTGTGTTTAGAGCCGTACACGGTCTTGGCTCACAATCACTGATGGAAATCACTGACCGAACACTGATGATGTGTGAATTACACTGAACACTGATGTGAGGCATTAGAGGCCCAATGGGAGGCAAGATTAAGGCCTCTTTCACACGGGCGTCATGTTTGATGCCCGGATAAGAGGCGGGTGCGTTGCGGGAATATGCGTGTTTTTCCCGCGCGGGTGCAAACGTTTGTAATGCGTTTTGCACGCGCGTGAGAAAAAACGCCATGTTTGGTACCCAACCTGAAGCCGGACTTCATCACTGAAGTCCGGTTTCGGGTCTTCTGGACAATTGATTATTTTCCCTTATAACATGGTTATAAGGGGAAATAATAGCATTCTTAATAAAGAATGCATTGTAAAATGAAGTGGAGGGGGTTAAAAATAATAAAAGTTAACTTACCTTAGCCACTTGATCGCGTAGTTGCGATCTGTCCTCTCTTTCCCTGCATCAGCTAATAACTAAAGGACCTGTGATGATGTCACATCACATGGTCCAATCACATGGTCCATCACCATGGTAAGATGGACCATGTGATGTGACGTCATCACAGGTCCTGTAGATCTTAGCTGATGCAGGGAAAGAGAGGACAGATCGCGACTACGGGATCAAGTGGCTAAGGTAAGTTAACTTTTATTATTTTTAACCCCCTCCACTTCATTTTACTATGCATTCTTTATTAAGAATGCTATTATTTCCTCTTATAACCATGTTATAAGGGAAAATAATAGAGATCGGGTCCCGTTGCTAAGCAACCATGTGGGAAAATCGCAATGCATCCGCACTTGCTTGCGCGTGCTTGCGATTTTCCCGCAGCCCCATTCACTTCTATGGGGCCTGCGTTGCGTGAAAAACGCAGAATATAGAGCATGCTGCGATTTTCACGCAACGCAGAAGTGATGCGTGAGAATCACCGCTCATGTGCACAGCCCCATAGAAATGAATGGGTCCGGATTCAGTGCGGGTGCAATGCGTCCTCCTCACGCATTGCACCCGCGCGGAAAACTCGCCCGTGTGAAAGGGGCCTAAATGTTGGAAAAAGTTTTTAAAAATAGATAAAAAGCTAAAAAAGGTATAAAGTTCAAATCCCCCATTTTTCCCATTTTAGAAATAAAAATAAAGCAATAAAAAAGAAAAGTTAATTAATAACATTGTGTCCCAAAATGCCCAAACTATTAAAGGGGTTTTCTTAGATTTTGATACTGATGACCTATCTTAAGGAATCTACGAGAAGGCGGCTTGCTCACAAGAGCGACGGTGCCTTCTCAAACAGCTGATCAGTGGGGGTCCCCTGGTGCCAGACCCACCACTGATCAGATACTGATGACCTATCCTGAGGATAGGTCATCAGTATCAAAATCTCCGAAAACCCATAAAAGTATTTATCCTTTACCATCGTGAATGCTGTAAGGGAAAAAACAAAAATGGCTTTTTCGCTGGTGACATTACCTCTCAAAAACATGTTTTATAAAATTGATCAAAAAGTCATGCACATCCCAAAATAGTATAATTGAAAAAAAGCAGATCATCCTGCAAAAAATGAGCCCTCACACAACTTTGTACAGTAGATGTAAATATGAAAAGTTGTGGCTGTCAGAATATGACTATTCAAAGAAAGAAATTTGGTATCTCTGTAATAGTACTGACCTGCAGAATAAAGATAATGTCATTTTTACCACATGACATAGGGAACGCTGTAAAAACAAAACCCATAAACTGTGGTGGAATTGTATTTTTTCTTCCCAATTCCACTGACCTCCACTGAATTTTTGTGAATGGATCAACTAAAAAGTTATGGCTCCAAGAAGGCAGGGAGTAAAACAAAAATGAAAAATAGAAATCACTGCGCCAGGAAGGAGTAAATTAAGGACAATGCTGCTGCCAGTGGGGAAGGTGTGGTCAAGAGCCAATGGTGCTGAAAGGTATTTTGGGTTGCATGGTGGCATTCATTTGGCGCTGTTAGGGAGATATTTTGTGCTGCATGGTGATATCTGATGCTGCTGAGCATGTATTGTGAGCTTTCTCATTTTATGTGTTGCTATTGGGGAGGTTGCTATCACAGGGCAACAGGTATAAAGTATAGCAAGTACAGATACAAACACCGTGCCGATCCAAAAATGTATATCACATAGTGCACAGATTTGAAAACTTTACTTTTACTCAAAATCCACTAATGATTGCAGATGCAACAAATAGGGGATAGAGTGATCTCACGTAAAAAATGAGGGGGAGAAGGAATTACTCCAAATACTGATAAGAGGGCTCTCCGTACCCTACAAAGACTCCTACACCCCGTACCTGCATGAAAAAACCCCCAACAGGAAACCAGCACAGAACAGAAACCCATCCCTACATGCACCCTACAATTTCCTTTCACTGTTCTGATGCGTTTGGTTGATTTTGTCGCAAAGTTAGTGGCGTTTGGTTGATTTTGTGGCTTTTATAAAGCCATATCATACAATATATTTCCCCTTTCAATGGCCACTATAAGGAAAATTACATTCTGGCCATTCTAATGTATAGTTAATGTCACAACGGCACTGCATACCCACCACCGTCCCGGCTTCTAGTAGCGGGGATGGCCATCATATTCTTGTGTCCTACATTGGAATCTGCAGCCAGCACCAGGCTGCCTTACATCGCACATGATCCTCATCTCTTGGTTCTTAAAGGGCCAGTGTCCAATTGTTTCAAATCTCTGCCAACCAATGGCTGGACATCTATGGGTATTTAAAGCCTGTACCCCTAGAGGAAGGTGCCTAAGTTTTAGGCTCCTGGTTGTCTACTTAACCAGTGAAGGCTTGCTATTCTGTTCGTGTACTGAACTTCTGCCTTTTAACGGAGTCTTTTACTTCCTGGCCTGCCCTGACCTTAGCCTGTCTACCCTACTGACCGTTTGCTGACTCTCTTGACCTTGGACTTGGTGCTTAAAGTTGCATGAATTCTGCCTGCTCATTCTGCCTTACACCAGTGTATCTGAACTCCCCCCCCCCCCCCGACCGCAGGACTATTCAAAATGAAAGCCAGATCCCTGTATAGGAATTAAAGGGTGGAATCTAGGGATTACCAGGATAATGACTAGCTCACAGTCAAACTGGTTAGCTGGTATAGAGGGTCCACTCCCACTGCCCATTAGACCTGATCATGCCAATATTGGTTGGAGGGAATTATGTTGTTATGAGGCAAAACCTTCAGTTTTAAAGTTCAGATGTTTGTAGATGTTGTGACGCTCCGATGAGCACCGCAAAATCCTTGCAGCTTACAAAACACAGCGCCATCTACTGGATAGCGACTGTGCTTGGTATTAAAGGTCTAATGAACATCACTTCACTGGCCTAAGAGGAAGCTGTGGTGCAACTGCAGCTAACGCCAGTATTCTATATTCATAGGGGTTGAGATATGGGACATTGTTTGGTGCAGTTTTCGCATGTTAGAGCTGATTAAGTGTTTCAGTGCAGATTTCTCATTTGGATTAAGGTTATCTAGTGTGGTTAAAATTTCTATAATGAGATTCATTGCCTTTGGTCTCAGCTTTGTTCCATTATCATTTGTACATTATACGAATAAATGTGACAATTGATATAATGTAACATGGTGTCTTCCAGAAGTTTCTCTTCATTATTCATAACAGCAGTAAATAAATAATCTTTAGGATATTACTTCATTATTTCATGCTGATTACTATTTGGAAATAATAGATGTCAACTCATCACAACTGCACATATCATATCCACAGAATAAATGTGATTTGAATTGCAGAGCATGCAGTTTCCAAAAAGGTGATTGAAAACTCCAAAGAATGGTTTGATATAAGGATGAGAGAAGTTCTTGAAATTTGCTATACATTTTTGCAAAAAATTTGATCTGCGTCCGAATGGATTTGTATGTGAATTAAATATGGGCCAAATGGCTTGAAAATTGGTTTATGACACTTGTGTCTCTTTTTTTTGCAAATTTTTGCTCTTTGTTTACTTCTCTTCCCATTAAGCTATTTAACACAATCACAGCAATAGTAAATAATGTGACACTGACATATATAGCTATGGGTAAATACATGGTTGACAGTCTTAACAAACAAGCGTATTTAAAAAACACTGCGCCGTCACATGTGTAATGCTTATTCATATTATATAAACCTTCCAAAAATGTTCTGCTATTGGGGGCAAATAGTGTTTAAACACACACGGCACAGAAAAAACAGTTTGTTGGGACCAAACGTCCAAAAATGATGCCTTAACCGTTTCGCTATGTTGCTGGGTAAACATGGCTGAGAGACCCGGGGCTAATGACTGCGACTGGCAATAATGCCGATCTCAGTGATTAAAGCCTTTAGATGCTGTTATCAAGTGTAATAACGGCATCTAAAAGCTCAAAAACCCGGCAGCCAATGAGGATGCGGGTAATTGGTTTCAATTAGAGGTGAGCGAATTTTCCTAAATTTGATTCAGTTGGTTCCCCCTAAAAAATTAGGTTCAATCCGAATTTATTTGCGGCAAATTGCATTAGAAAAACGTCTATTTCCTGGCTTCAGAGAGCCTTTATAGTGGTGTAGAACACTGTGCCTTGCAGTAACACGCATAGGGAGTCTGCCATGGTGGTGAAATAATACTGCGAGTCACGGGGCCAAAACTGACCAAATAACTCAAGTATGAATTCAGCCTTGCAGGTTGATGTTACCGCCAAGAAGAAGCTCACTCCTTTTACACTGTCGAGAGCTGATTCCACATAGATGTCTTCAGAACCTGTTCTATTAAACGCTTATACAAGAAGAGCCCCCCGACAGAGTGGAGAGGGTGTCAGCAGTAAGTTTGTGTTGACATCACTGATTAATTTGCTCTTCTCTGATCGGTCAGAACAATAGCCCCCAAAAAACAGATCCTGTCTGTTGAGCATCCGTCTTCACTCGGTCAGCATTTGGTCAAGAATCCATGAGTATTGCTAATGCCAATAAAACAGGAGTGGACCCAAAACAGAGATGTCACGTGAATGAGGAGACCACAGAGTGGCCCAATGACAGAGTCTGGAGGTGGCAGCAGCATCAGGAGGAGGCCACACAGCGGCACAATGACAATGTGTGGAGGTGGCAGCAGCATCATCAGGAGGCCACAGAGTGGCAAGGTGACATAGTGTTGAGGTAGCAGCAGCATCAGGAGACCACAGAGTGGCAAGGTTAAATAGTGAGGAGGTGGCAGCAGTAACAGGAGACCATAGGGTGACCCGGTGACAGAGTGGGGAGGTGGGTGGCAATGCGAGTACCAGCTGAAGATGGTGGGTGGAAGAAGGAGCTCTTGGCATCAGATGTGTAGCATCAAGTGGGTGTCAGCATCAGAATAGTAGCTGACGCAGGTAGCCAGAAGAAACCAGTCTCTTTTGTCAAAGTGTTGGTGTGGCACCATGGATTATCTAGTCTGATGCTTCAGGCATTGGTGGGTGGAAATCCTGGATGATCCAAGCCTGATTTATCTTGACAAATGTCAATCTCTCCACATTTTGGTTGGACAGGTGAGTTCTTCTTCGGGTAACTATGGCCCCCGCCGCACTAAACACCCACTCTGATGCCACACTACTGGCCGGGCAGGACAGCTTTTCCAGGGCAAATTCTGCTAATTGCGGCCACAAATCCAGTTCGACTGCCCTGTAGTCCAGCGGATCTTCAATGTGGGGTGGCAGGGTACTGTCCAAGTATGCCACCACCTGCTGGTTCAGGTCCTGCTCCAGGTCTAGCTGCTGCTGCTGCTGCTGGTGAGTAGTTTCTTCACTAGGAGGGTGAATAAAGCTGCTCATCAGCGAGTCTAGACTCAAGTTGCTGCTGATGGAGCTGGAACTGCTCCTACCCCCCATTCTGCCACAGCAGCCATGGCAGAGGAAAATGAGCTCAGAGTGCCCCCCGGTCAGACCTGCCCAGGCAAACAATGTGCAGAACTGCGAGACACCGCCATGCCCTGCACATGTTCTATGCAATGGAGGCTGAGGACCCGGTGGAGGATGAGGAGGCAGAAGCGGACATTGTTGCAGGACCAAAGGCGTGAGAATGTGGAGGCAGAATTGGCATCACCTGGCCAAGCTGCTGGTGTGGCTGGGCAGGACCCACATTTACCCATTGGGCCGTAAAGGACATATATTGTCCTTGACCATAGTTATAGCAACTGACCAATTCTCCCAAAAAAGGCTGTATCACAAACAAATTTCACCACTGAAATAATCAACATAATTCGGTTCATACAGAAGAAAGTCTACAATTACCCATCAATTTTCCCAAAAAAGTCTGTTTTACAAATAAATTTCACCAATGAATGGCTAATCAACGTAATTCAGTTCATACAGAAGAAAGTTTACAAGCGCCCATCAATTTTCCCTTATTCTTTTTGCTATTTATACACCCCAAACAAATAAATATAACAATCACAATTCACAGCAGAACGGCTAATAGGATAATTGTATCTATCCTATTAATACACCCTGTAAATGGCTGTAATACAATGGAACTTCACCGCTGAATGGCAAATAGTTTTTTTTTTTGCCACTAATACCCACCAAAAAGGGCTGCAATTTCTCACTTCAACACACAACGGCTAATAAGCCCTTTATCTTTTTCCCCACTAATACACGCTAAAAAGGGCTTTAGAATATATCCGCTGAACGGCAAATAGATATTTTTTGTTGCCACTAATACATGCCAAAAAAGGCTTTTGAACATATAACTGCACTGCTGAACGGCAAATATATTTTTCTTTTTTCCACTTATACACGACACAAAAGGCTTTAGTATATATAACTGCACCACTGAACAGCAAATATTTTTTTTTCCACTTATACAAGCCACGAAAGGCTTTAGAATATATAAGTGCAACGCTGAATGGCAAATATATTTTTCCTTTGCCAGACTTCTGAACTCTGCACAGTGGGGATGCTGTGTGGCTTCTGGGTCCCACTGCCTGCTGCTGGTGCGGTGCTGGGGCGCCGGTGGTCACCGTGCTCTGCTGCGCCATAGAATTAGAGTAGGTCCCCTCTTGTAGAGGCAACCTTGTCGCGGTAAGTGGGCCTATGCTCTTTGATCAAACTGTATACTAATGCCTCTTATGCACAGCATAGAATGTATTACAAATTGGGCTGAGATGCCATGTAATTATGCTGAAGGATAGTCGTTATATCAAAAGCATACTAATAAGGATGTTCGATCCAGATTCACTCTTATATGCTAGACATTTGAATTGTATCGTTTATTTTTCCCCCCTCTGGTGTCACTCAGCACCCCTCCCCATTTGGACTAGGTGTTTTTAATTAGCCTGAGTCTGCAAAGGGTCTATAAATTCCTACTACCTCTCAGATGGATTTCCTGAGGGTTGTGACTGGGTGAACTCATTGCACTCGTTCACAAAGTGCAGTACTGCGTGTCTGCCATTGCTACCTCAGTGCTGTGCTAGTGCGGTGGTGGGGCCCAGAGGCAAGGAGGCTTTGCTGCACAGTGGGGATGCTGTGTGGCTTCTGGGTCCTGCTGTCTGCTGCCGGTGCGGTGCTGGGGCGCCAGTGGTCGCTGCGCACTGCTGCGCCATAGAATTAGAGTAGGTCCCCACTTGTAGAGGCAACCTTGTCGCGGTAAGTGGGCCTATGCTCTTTGATCAAACGGTATACTAATGCCTCTTATGCACAGCATAGACTGTATTACAAATTGGGCTGAGATGCCATGTAATTATGCTGAAGGACAGTCGTTATATCAAAAGCATAGTAATGAGGATGTGCCATCCAGATTCACTCTTATATGCTAGACTTCTGAACTCTACCAACACCTTACCCCCCAAATGCGCCCCCCACTTACACGTGGAATCCTACACGGACATCTTATTGATACCCCTACACCCCCCCCCCCCTCTACCAAACTACTAACCCCCCACCAATTGTAAACTTGATAATTGTAAGTGTAAACTTGATCCGTGTAAACACTGTTCTTGTATGTCATTGTGCCAAACCAAATTCCGGACAGGACCCTGTCATGTTTGGGGAAATAAACCTGATTCTGATTCTGATTGTAATACATGACAAAAAAGGCAGCAATTTTCGCACTTCACCACACAACGGCTAGGCAGCCCTTTTTTCCAACTAATACAAGCCAAAAATGCTTTAGAACACATAACTGCACCGCACACGGGCAAATAAGACATAGAAATACTGTATTTCCTTGTAATAAACCCTATTAATAGCTGTATCAAGCAGCACTTGCACCCCAATAACAAGAACGCTGCTGGAATTACAGAGCTGTATAATGGCAATTTGGGTGCCCAGTCAGTGCAGCAAGGTGTAATAGGATTGTTTCTATTACCCAGACTGAAACCTCCCCTACTGAACCATGTTCAACATAAATGCAGAATGATTCCTCCCTATCCTTTCCCTACACCTTAAATAATCTTTCCCTGAACTTGTAAATCGTTTTTTAGCACAATTAAGTTTTTTCTAGACTGTCCCTAGCGCCTAATGACGTCTCTTCCTGCACTAAGTACACTGGAAAATGGCAGAATCCAAGATGGCTGAGGTTATTTATAGGGCTGTGACATCACAGGGATGGCTGGCTGCTGATTGGCTGCATGCGTGTTAGTATGGGTGATCCCGCTTTCCCAGAGTTCCTTGCTCCATGTCCTCACACGTGCAGCAGCCATTTTAGGAAAAAATGTGATTCGTTACCACAAAGCGTGAGGAAATTCGGATTCGGTGTGAATCGAATAATTCCTTAAATTCGGATCAAATACCACTTCATCACCTTTGATTCGCTCATCTCTAGTAGGCAGGCCAACATAAGAAATTAGCCTGGATCTATAAGAAACATGATGGTACAGAATAAAAAAATAGTGAGTCTTGTAGCCTCAAACACTAGCTATATAACATAAAAAAGTAAAACAATTTGTAATAAAATAAAATATTATAGCTTCAATTAACCCCCTTTCCGTAGAATAAAAAAGTAAATGCATAAATAACAAAAAATATAAACATCATGGGCATCACCGCATTCGAAAACGCCAGTACTATGAAAATATAAAAATATTTTTCCAATAGGGCGAATGGTGTAACGGAAAGGGTCAAAATTGTTGATTTGCCATTTTTTTCATCACCTCCCTTACCCAAAAAAATGTAATAAAATGTGATCAAAAAGTCACGCACACTCCAACATGGTATCAATAAAAACTATAGATCTTCCCGCAAAAAATTAGTCCCTCAGTAGATATAAAGTTATGGGCGTCAGAATATGGTGATATAAAAAAAATGTCTTTTTCAAAGTTTTCATTTATTTTTACACTATTTAGACATAAAGAAAACCTATACATATGTGGTATTGTTGTAATCGTATCAACCCAGAGAATGAAGGGTCAGTTTTGCCACAAAAGGAATGCCGTTGGGGCAAAACCTATAAAGCGGTGGGGGAATTGCGCTTTTTCCAATTTCACCCGATTTGGAATTTTTTTTATTGCCAAATGGTGGCATAAGAAAGTACAACTTGTCCCTCAAAAATATGTCCTCATATGGATATGTGAATGGAAATCTAAAAAAGTTATGGCTCAAGGAATATAGGAAAGAAATATGAAAACGCAAAAACGAATAAACCTCCAGTATCCAAGGGGTTAAAGGACATCTGTCAGGAGATTTGCACTTATAAAACTGGCTGACCTGTTGTATGTGCATTTGGCAACCAAAGGCATCTGTGCTAATTTGTGCTGAGAAAAATTATGTTTTAATATATGCAAATGAGCATGTAAGAGCAATTTTTCTCAGCAATGTGGTGTTTTGCAGGTCTGCAAGTTGTGGATCCGTAAAACACGGATATCTGTCCATGTGCGTTCCGGAATTTGTGGACCGCACATGCCGCTGCTATAATAGAAAATGCCTCTTCTTGTCCTATTCTTGTCTATTTTTTTTGCGGGGCCGCGGCACAGAGCAACGGATGCTGACAGCACACATTGTGCTGTCCGCATCTTTTGCAGCCTCATAGAAATAATTGGGTCGACACCCGTTGTGCAAAATTGCGGAACGGATGCGGACTCATCCATACGGTCGTGTGAGTGTAGCCTTAATGGGGGAAGATCCCTGCCCCTGTTTATACTCACTTTAATGTCAGAAGAAACACTGGCTTGTATTATACAAGCATCCAAAAGTTTTGCATTAACAGGGGAAAAATGCCTGCCTGTATTTTGAAGTTAAGGTTGATCAAGCCAGCAGCAGTACAGTGTGGATGTGGAAAGGGTAAGGTGCGTAGGGGTAATAGAGGCAGCAATAGAAGCGCCAGCAGCAGCACAGCATGGAACAGACAAGGTAGCAATAGATGTGTGAATGATTGTGTTGGGTAGTAGTTGTAATAGTGACCACTGTGTAATGGCAGTAGAATTAAAAAAAGTGGCAGTAGGGATCTAAGCAGCAGGGAGCAGCAGCTGCAGCGGTGGTGGCAGCAACAGCCTATGGTACAGATCATGGTGGTAGGCAGGCAAGAAAACAGCAGGGGTGGCATGAAGTTTAAAGCTGATGTAGGAATAAGTAAATTTTCTTCTATTAATTGTCTCTCCCTATGCTCAGCTCACAGGAAAATGGCAGAGACCAAGCAGGATGAGGGTTTTACAGGGGATGGCTATCAGTGGATTGGCTGGCTGCACAGCATTATGGGTGAATCAAAATTTTCTTAAACATCGGACCAAATTCTGTTTAGAATTCTTCGCTTAAAACTAATTTTATTCCTGCAGATTCCGGCAGTGCTTTTGTCTTCCAGCTTTGAGGACAGAAACTGCTAGACAGGAAATACTTGTACACTTCTCACAGAGCATTCACCAGTTCCCAAGCTGACCATAATAGAAACAGATCGGGCCCTGGCGGTTCTGGCCGTACATTGACTCTGCTCTTTATTGCTGATGCTGCGGCCATCACACTCTCCTCCTCCTCCCCTACTGTCACCCCCCTCTTCAACATACAATCATTGTTTTCTGGTGTTGGAAGGAGGAGGAACAGAATACTAGACTCAGAAGTGACATCTACATCATCCTGCTGTGTATTATAATACAATGTTGGGACACTACAACAGGCATTATAAAATGGGGCCACTTCAGACCTCATCTCCCTCCCAGGGTCATGTGATCCTACATCTTCCCCGCCAATTTTGACAGCAAAATGGGTCTTGGTGCCATTTTTAGGCAATTTTTTCAAAATGCATTTGCACAAATTTGCAAAACTTTGGATTCATTTGAGAGACAATTTTTTTTTGTAGAATTTGTAACAAATCTGATTTGTTTATAATTGATTTACTCATCTCTAGTTTGATGTCATTTTTAGCTTTTTTAGTGTCAGTTGTATAGGCACCACACATTAATGATGGAGTACACACATACACAAAAAGGTAGCACCTCAATATGCCAAAAAAGATATTCACTTTATTAACCCCCTTATTGACCAATAATTTTTTTTTTATTTCAGTACCATATTCCAAGAGCTGGAACAGTTTTTTTTGTTTTTTTCATTAAGGTAGCTGTATTAGAACTTGCTTATTGCAGAAAAGTAGTCGTTTTTAATGGCATCATTTTCATTTTGGGGTACAATTAACAATTCTTTCTGTGGGGGAGTTGAAAAATACAGCAATGCATTGTCTTTATACATTTTAATATTTGCTGTATTCACTTTGAAGCATAAACAACATGATAAGTTTATTCGCTGGGTCAGTACAGTTACGATACCAAATACATATTTTTTTTTATTTTTTTTGGAGGGGGGGAGTTTTACTATTTTTACACACTGAAAACCTCTTAAAAAGGAAAATGTTTTTGTGTTGCCACATCACAAGCCAAGACCCATCACTTTATTATTTTATTTTCTATGGAGCTGTGTGAGGGCTTGATATTGCAGGATGGCTTGTACTCTTCGTTAGTACTATTTTGGGATACATAAGACTTTTCAATCACTTTTTGTTCCATTTTTTTTGGGGGGAAGGGGTTGGCTGATAAGCCAGAAACAGCAATTCTGATGTTTTATTATTTATTTATTGTTTTAGTTTTAGGGCGTTCACCGAGCAGGATAAATTATGTGACCATTGTATTGTTCACGTTGTTACGGATGTGGTGAGACCAAATACTGTATGTGGAGGGATTCTTATGTTTTAATTTTATGTTTCCATTGAAAAGCATTTTTCTATGGGAAAAAAGGGGGATTTTGGAGATTTGCAGATTTTTTTTGTAATAAAACTTTGATTCTTACTTTGATAACAAGGGGACTTTGATATGCGACCCTTTGATCACTTACATAATACACTACACTAATTATGTAGTATAGTGTATTATGCTATCAGTAGGAAACTAACAGGCAATCTATTTGGCCATGCCTCTGTTTCAGGCCAATAGACATGCATAGATGGCAGACCTGGGTTCCTGTAATGGACCCCCAGCTGCTATCTAAATATATTAGAAATCTGCAGTATCATTCACAGGGGTGCTGATTGGTAACAGAGAGAGCCCCTATCCTCTGAAAACACTTAGATGTCCTGATCACTATTGACCATGGCGTCTAAGGGTCTTAATGTTCAGAATTGGTAGTTCATAAGACAGCTGAGCTCCTTCACTTCCCTGCACAGAAAGCAGCAACCCAGCTAAAGGCTTCTTAGTGTACACCATAAAAAAGCATATTTGTGGTCAATAAGGGTTAAATATAAAGGTTTCACACAAAGACAGACAAGTACAATTAAAAACAAATTTGTAACATATGTTTTATACTTATATTGGTTGAATTGGAATTGTATAGCCTCAAGCCTGGAGCTAGCGTCCAGTTCTTTAGTGTAATTGGTTCTGACTCTGGATATGTGACTTTGGTTTGTCTAGTTAGACTACTTATTGTTTATAAAAAGCTTGGTCATGTTCACACTTGTAGCTCTGACTAAGGGCTAAGATACAGCCCGAAATGCATTGTGTGTCCATGTTTTGTCTATGGATCTTCTGGAAATAAAGTCACTCCTGTTTTAATGGAAGTTGGAATCCTCTTCATTTATGCACTTATTCTGAGTCTTCCAGGGGAGTTGAACTTCTATATGTGACAGAACTTGATTTGTGGTAGAGCTGGGAGTTTGCATATGGACTCATATAATTTCTCAGCTAAGCCAGATTTTAAAGATGCCCTCAATCAGGACTAATTGCGTTTGCTCTACTGCTCCAAATTAGTTTTGATCCTAGGATTTTATATGCATGGAAGAACCCACACTGACACCAGGCAAGGGTCAAAGCAGTTCCCATTTTTTAAAGGAAGTTAAGCAGTATATTAGTACATCAGAGGGGGCATCCCCCCTGAGGCTCGTGGCATTGTTCCATTGGCTAGAATACAAAAATAAGAAAAGAGATAACACTTGGTATCTGCACACTGTGCATTATTTTACTAACTTTGGTATGCGAACTATGTAAATATCTAGGTGTCAGAGCAATCTTGCAATGGCTTCATACAGCAGTACAGCATGTGTCATATATGACACATCAGGGAGGAGGGTCCTCTCGGATAAGGTGAAGTCTTTGTGCTTGTGTCCCAGCCTAAGGGTCCATTCACACATCCGTGTGTGTTTTGCGGATCTGCAAAACACAGACACCGGCAATGTGCATTCCGCATTTTGCGTACCGCACATCTCCGCACTCTCATAGAAAATGCCTTTTCTTGTCTGCTATTGCAGACAAGAATAGGACATGTTCTATTTTTTTGCGGACCGGAAGTGCGGACCCAGAAGTGCAGATCCGCAATTCCGGATCCGGGCGGGACATAGTGTGTCACCATAGAAATGAATGGGTCCGCAATTCCGTTCCACAAAATGCGGAAAAGAATTGCGGACGTGTAAATGGAGCCTAAGTTATTGGGAGTTGTCTGAGAGCTGGAGGATATGGGAGCCATCTTAGTTGATCAAGAATCATATCCACATCTCTATCACAGATCACTATTTTACAATGTGCACCTCATTCCTGAGTAAAATACTGTAATTCCATGCTCAAATAATGCAGTATCAACAGATACTTAGGTAATAGTGGCAATAACAGAGCAAGAGCCACCCAATAAAAGAATATATATTACAGAAAGCAAGAAAGGTTTTCTTCCACAAATTGCCATTTCAGTTTGAAGGCCCGATCATTCAGAGGAAGCTTGTTAACAACAAGCATGTACCTATGTAGTGACTACCAGCTTAACCAAAAGTCGCAGTCTATTTACTGCATCAAATATACATTTTAAATGTTTTTATTCATCTGTCTTCGTGTGAAACTTATGTACTCAATAAAGTAAATCTTGGACACATGGACTGTTGACTTTTTCTACATGCATGTTTTTTTTTAAGTATAATTGTTTATTTTCGATTATCAGGTATCTCCTACTGAAGAAACTTTCTCCTAGCAATACCATATTTAGAGTTTGTGGTATTTTATATTTTATTAAATTTACTTAGAAATTCTGACTTAAATATATATATTATATAGTATAAGGACCCACTTCCCTACTGAATGTGATAAAAAAAAATCAGGAACATGTGACATGACCTTTTAGTTGGAGAAATAATGTTGAGACTTTAAAGTGTCAAAAGAAGACAAGAGTTGACTGTCAATAAAATACCACTTAGTGGTAACCTTTGCCACAGCACACTTAACTTGCATGTACCCACATTACACACATCCATAACATGTCTAATAGGCCTATCTTTTTGGTTCATATGCTAAATTATGCCATAGAATCAAAATTCCTTTCGCCCTGACCTCTTACATTGCTGTTTCCTGTAAGGATCTTTAAGGTACACAACATTTCAAGGTGACATTTATTTTTATTGCACTTGTTTTTTATGATCTGTCTAAATTTATGGCATGGCTGTAATAAAAAAAAATGATGTGCAGTTAATTTCAGTGGGAAGGTCTACTGAGGTCATAGTTAACGAATGTACGGTCATGGCAGTTAATGTGGAGAACTCATTCTTATTCTGACTCCTTACTCAGCTTTTTGGCAAGTCAGAATTAAACCAGAGTCAATATATGTCTGTTCTTGGAATAAACCTGTACTCTTCCAAGCAATAAAGCACCTTGGAGGATCTTCAAGTATCCAGCATTTGTGATCTATACCGTTGTGGCTACAAACTGTAAATACTAATTTATCTAGCAGTACAGCAGATCTTGTTTTCTCTTTTTTTTTCTAAATGCTTTGCATATTTTGGATTAAAAGCAGTAGGACTAGAGGGCAGATTGGATTTAAGATACTAGAATGCGGGGTAATTAAACATCAGAGATCACAGATGGCTTGGGGTTTTACTCCAGAACTTTGCTTCTCATAGGGAACCTATGAATTTGGCATTCATCCAAACTCCAATCCCCAATGAGTAGTAAGAGGACATATTTATTTCAAAAACATATGTGGTACACCAGTTCGCAAATGTTATACTTCCAAAGAAAGGCCGCCTAGCAAATTTCTTATTAAAACACCCTTTCACATTTATTCTTAAAAAAAAATGCTATAAAAAGTGGAGTCATTCCTGTTCCAACCAGTTCTGCAAACACATGCTTTGCTGATTATATCTAAATGGAAATCTAGCATGCAACTTCTAGACTGTACAATCTACATGTGTCCATTGAATGGTTTTCTTCAATGTTATTGTGGGCTGGTTGCCACTGCCATGTTTAGGAAAGGCACAATGGAAGTATACATTAACTTTTCAGATTCAAAATTTCAGTATGCAGTTTTATAATTCAATAAATATTGGCTCCGAGTGTTGAATAAAAATGCTTCCTTCTGCTTTGTAGTGTAAATGGAGTCCTCAAATGTAAAGTTTGATGAAATGGAAAAATAAAAAGGTGCATGAAAATGGATTACACAATCTAAATAATCCCACTAAGTCATAATGTGTAATTCTTACAATGCTAATGAGAATTTTAACCCAAGTGAATGACTTCACCTGCCCAATCTGATTACTTTACTCCTTGATCCTAGCACAATGTATTAACAAACTGTTATGCCAGACATATGATGTAATCACAGCAAAGCCATTAGAGACTAACAGAAATGTTTCTGTGCTTGTAATAAATACTTTAAAAAAGATGGAAAATTATAAAATGTTGTACTTTACAATGACTCTAATTTTAGGCACTGCTATGCTACTCCCCTGGAAAAGGGATGTGTGGAGGGAACAACATCTTATACTCAGTCCAGTGTCAGACTGGGGTTACTTGGGCCCACCAGGGGAAATTAATCATATCATCAATACATTTTAATAGGTTTAAATTCAAAGAATAAGACCACAGTCACAAGCGATTAGCTCCAAATGGGATTTTTCTCCTGGACTTTTGGGACCCATTATGGCTTCAGAGACTGGGCCCACCTGAACTTCCTCTGGTACTCTGGCCGGCAAGAGAAAGGGACAGATTTTGACACCGTATTGTTCAGGCACAAAGCTTGTCATGATATGGATGACCTGGATTAAGGCTTAACCCGCTGAATATTTATCATTATCTTTGATATCCACAATGATGATTTTTGTTAACCCAAAATACAAACCTAAATCCATTAAAATTATTGAGATCCATTGCAAAATTCCTATTCATACATTTTTTTGCCACAGAAATCAAATAACAAGGTCTAGAAAAATAATAGGTATGGCCATAGCTAACTGATGTAGGAAATATGCTATTTCAGTTGAATCCTGTAAAGGATGCATTAGACAACCCGATGCTGCTAGCGATTCCCGGCAATAGCTTCCCTCCAGGCAATCAGCAGATGACTAGTAGAGGACACCACTGCTATTACAAGCAGCGATGTCCTCTGCAACATGGGGAAGAGCAATCGCTATGCCATCGCACATCCCCATGCAGAACAGCGGTGTGCCGGTGGCAGACAGCTATTAGACAGAGCGATCTGCCGCTGGCAAAACCAAATCTTTCAGCATACTGAAAGATATGGACTGCCCGATGAATGAGCATTTGCTTGCACATCGAGAATTTAGAGGCAGTATTAGACTGCCAGATGATCGCTAACGAGAGTTCATAGGAAGTTCGTTAGCAATTATCAGGCAGTCTAATACACCCTTAATTCTGGGGCTACATAGTTATCTATGAAACCCACATGGGACTGTATGTTGAAGGTGTCTGGGGGAGTGATGTTATTTACATGGGACTGAATATTGAGGGGGTGATATTATTTACATGGGACTGTATGTTGAAGGAGGCTGGGCAGGGGGTGATGTTATTTCCATGGGACTGTATATTGGAGGGGGCAGGAGAGATGGTTTTATGTTATTTACATGGGACTGTATTTTGGAGGGGGCTGTAAATAGAGAGAGATGTTATTTACATGGGACTGTATATTTGAGGAGGCTGGAGAGATGGTGTCATGGTGGGACTATATGACGGAGGAGGGAAATAGTGTTATTTACATGGGATTGTATGGTGGAGGAGCTGAGGAATTATCATTTCTGAGGACAGTGAATGGAGGAATATTGGTCGACTTAGAGAATTGGGCAATATCCATTAGGGCTTGGGCCCCAGACCTTTTGAGACCCTAGGAACGCCCCTGGTTTAATGGTTGCACTGCTCAACAGCAATATTTGGTCGCGGGATGGATATTGTGCAAAGATCACCTTGTACCCTTAGCTTTAGGGGGCTTTCAGAAATAACATAGTAGTCAGTGTGGATAAGCCACTGGGGGACAAATTAATTGATTAATGAAAGGATTAAAGAGCTCATCCTGAAGCAACTGATACCTGCCCCTGTCTACAGATTTGGACCTGAAGACCCATATCATGATTCTATGCAACTGATATCACACTTATAAGGTATCACACTTTGTCTCAGTTAGTCTATGCAGAGCTTAATGGGGGAGATTTATCAATCAATATGCACCAAAAAAGTAACATAAAATGTGTCATAATTACATGTAAACTAAATGGTGTCGAATTTATCACATACTTACGATGGTATTCTCTCCAAAAAGAATGATTCAGGCCAAAACAGAAATCGGACAAGAAAAGTGGACGTGATTAATAAAGTGGCATTGGGACCATGATATTTATGAATGTGTTATCAGAGAAAAGACATAAAACTATGTGATGTCATAAGCATACCCCTGACAAGCATAAACTCATGAAAAGTCACATGCTGTAAGCGAAATTGGAACTTTTTGCTAAAAAGTCGCAGGCTCAGATACAGCTGGACATAGTCACTACTTTCCGCTCTTCTCCATAAAATGCCATACAAATGTTGCAATTGTTGGAAAATGTCTCAATTGCTGTGAAAATGTTGCAAATCTGCACTACTCCCGACAATCTACCTGTCTAAATGTTCAGCGGATCTTGTGGATTGTGCAGTCTCTCCAATTATTGTTTCTGGACAGCAGATAGTGCTGTCTAAACAGCTTTCTGCTGCCCAGAAACAATGATTCTGTGTGGGGATGAGTTATAGCGATCCTCATACTGTGGAGGAGATTGCTACATGTAAATGCAGGTAACAAGTGAGAAATGATCTGGAATTAACTTTCTTATTTCCAATCAGTGCCCGTTTAAAAGGGTCCTTAGTACACCCTCCCTAAAATTGCCAAATAACATTCAATGGTAAGTTGAAGCATCTGACTACAAGCCACTACACTTTGTGCACCTTGCATACAAATGGGTATGTATGACTTTTCCTGTCTGTAAATAAACAGCTACCAATGTGAAGTAATTCATTAGTCTATAGTTGTCAGTAGCCACTGTGTGGATGGTGGTGTTGTTGTCATTTAAAGACTCATAATAAATGAACTATTTGTAGATGATGGTCGGCACTGCGTTTGGATGTTAGCGGTGCACGTGTCAGCGGGCGGGCATCCCAACGAACAATATGAAAAATTGAAGACCGGCACTCGCTGTAGATATGCAGGGTAGGGTTTATTTCAGTCACTTATTAAATCATAGTGACGCGTTTCAGCACCAAAAATGTGCTTTCTTCAGACTAGTCTGAAGAAAGCACATTTTTGGTGCTGAAACGCGTCACTATGATTTAATAAGTGACTGAAATAAACCCTACCCTGCATATCTACAGCGAGTGCTGGTCTTCAATTTTTCATATCATAATAAATGAACGTCTTCATTTTAAAGGTAACACAGATCCATATCACTGGATCTTCTCATTAGTACTTCTGCATCACTTTCTCTGTAAAGGTGACAATAAAGGCAATTAAATGTGTAACAATGTTTCCCTCTGTATTCTTTACTAGAGTTTGGTGAAAGAACAGCCTCTGCTGAACCATCCATCATTAGGACAGTTTTATCTAGGCAAACACATGGGTCGCCGATGGAAATCCATAGAGAGAGGATTTTCACAATAAAAAAATGCTATTATTTGAAGTTCACCTGCGTGTTAAAACTTTATCTGTGCCTCATGTTTTGATTTATTGATCAGTGGAAGTGTGTCCTGTTAAAGCCATTATTTTTTTTGGGCTGACAACAAATTATGTCAGTTCATAGATCACTCGAATGTGTTTTTCATTTGAAAAGAATACAGCAGCCAGCTCTTGTTGTAGTCAGTTGCATTAGCTCAGAAATGTAAGATCTGCTTTCTAAGGACAAGAGAGTATTCTTTTTCTGGATGTATGAAATCAGACTTTTAGAGAAACATTAAACGTTTTGTTCCAAGCTTCAATACTGTTCAAGAAAAATAAATGAGAAGTGAAGAGCAGTATAAACACGCAGAAAGTGATAAGAAAAAATGTTTTCACCCGTCACACTGATTTTTATCTTTTTAAATATCATCCTTTTGATTTTAAATTCAACATTTCTTGGGTGACTTAAATGAAACATACTCCTCTTTACTTGCAACTGAACCTCCACTTACAGTCTACCTGATCTGACATGGCTCAAGGAAAATTTCTCAGATCACACACACTGGGTGGCACCTGTGCCTCGGCAATAACACCTCCTATCCTAAGTCAATGTTGGACCCTTTAACTAGGCCTTGAGACATAACTTGGATCTTAAATAAGCCAGCATCTCATCTGCAGACAGCTGTTTCAGGGTGATTGCCCCTGATCAGCTGCCTTACATCTGGTGGCATTAGAGGCAGAGCTTGTTAAAAGCTCATTTGCATCGCTTTCTTCCCATAATTCCAGAGGCCTATAAATCTCCTCAAGCCGATTAAGGTGCTCTCTCCCCAAGAAGAGATAGTACCCCCCAAATCCTGACCTAGGCCTCCCACCTAGTTAAGCCAGTTTTCTCTGCTCTGCACTGATGAGGGGCAATTGCCCCAAAACAGCTGTCTGCAGATAAAATGCTGGCTTATTTAATATTCGAGTCATGTCTCAAGGCCTATTTAGAGGTTTGAACATTGACTTATAGGATAGCTGCCTTACATCTAGTGGTATTAGATGCAGAGCTTGTTAAAAGCGCAGTTGCATTCCTTTCTTCCCAGAATTCCATAGAAGCATGTATGGCCTATAAGTCTCCTCATGGCGATTAAGGCACTCTTGCCCCAAGGAGAGATAATATCCCCCAAATTCGGCAATAATGCTTCCCAGAACACAGTAGTGTTTCATCATGCTTGATGTCAGTTAGGACAAGAGCTCACCTTAAGCTGGCAAACCAAAATTATTAAAATTACACTAACATCTATTTCCGTAAAGCTATGAACAGAATTAACTTACTATGCAGTATATTTAGTGTATTTTCATATTGAAGCCTGAAAGAGTTAATTTCAACTGTAATGCCAGCTTAATGAAGTATTTCAGGATTTAAAAATTGATGGTCCTAAATATCTGATCAATGATAGCCTACTCTGGGCCGATTCTGAGTAGCCAGAACTACACCTCCATCCATTGTGTATAGTTCTGTCACGGACTTCCTGCCTCAGGATCCTCTGCGATCTTGAGGACAAGGCATCAATCATAAAATCATGGAATACACTTTTAAGAAGCTTGTGCTGCAGTCACTGAAATCTATCCTGGTATAGAGATCGAGATCTCTGGGCTATAGGAACCTTGCACAAATTACTTGTTGCACTAAACTGAGCTCTCACTGCACCTCATTTGTGGCACATTAGCACCATTAAGTTTCAATAAGATCCCAACTAGCGATGAGCGGGAGGTGCCATATTCGATTTCGCAATATTTTGCGAATATTCGATTGAATATTCATCATATATTCGTCAAAATCGAATATTCGTCATTATTCTATATATTGCTAATGTTACGCGAATTTATATTCGTATTGCGAATTAAACTTAGAGTTGAGTTCCTAAAGGTTATAACTTGTATTGCTAGAATTGACGAAGATAGCGAATATCACAAATATAGCACTATATTCTCAATCTTCGTTATATTCTAGCAATACAGCCATTAGGAACTCAGCTCTAAGTTTAATTCGCAATGCGAACATATACTCGCATTGCGAATTCAACTTAAAGCTGGGTTCCTAATGGTTGTATTGCTAGAATATAACGAATATCACAAATATAGCACTATATTCTCATCTTCGTTATATTCTAGCAACAACCACTAGGAATTCAGCTTTAACCACTTCAGCCCTCCTAGCTTAAACCCCCTTAATGACCAGGCCACTTTTTACAATTCTGCACTACACTACTTTCACCGTTTATGCTCCGTCATACAACTTACCACCCAAATGAATTTTACCTCCTTTTCTTCTCACTAATAGAGCTTTCATTTGGTGTTATTTCATTGCTGCTGACATTTTTACTTTTTTTGCTATTAATCAAAAATTACCGAAATGTTTGCAAAAAAATGACATTTTTCACTTTCTGTTGTAATTTTTTTTTTTTAAACTACATTTCTATATAAATTTGCCCTAAAAATGCCCTGTGAAATCCTAAAGGTACTCATTGGTTTTAGGGCCCCTTTGCGCATCTTGGCTGCGAAAAAGTGTCACTCATGTGGTATCGCCGTACTCAGGAGAAGTAGGGTAATGTGTTTTGGGGTGTATTTTTACATATACCCCTGCTGGGTGTGAGAAATATCTCTGTAAATGACAACTTTTAAAAAAAATTTATACAAAGTTGTCAATTTACAGAGATATTTCTCTCACCCAGCATGGGTATATGTAAAAATACACCCCAAAACACATTGCCCTACTTCTCCTGAGTACGGCGATATCACATGAGTGACACTTTTTTGCAGCCAAGATGCATAAAGGGGCCCTAAAATCAATGAGTACCTTTTAGGAGGGCATTTTTACGCATTTTTCTTCTCACGCTTTAGGGCCCCTAAAATGCCAGGGCAGTATAAATACCCCACATGTGACCCCATTTTGGAAAGAAGACACCCCAAGGTATTCCGTGAGGGGCATGGCGAGTTCATAGAAGATTTTTTTTGGCACAAGTTAGCAGAAATTGATTTTTTTATTGTTTTTTCTCATAAAGTCTCCCTTTCTGCTAACTTTTGACAAAAAGTTAAATTTTTCATGGACTCACTATGCCCCTCAGCGAATACCTTGGGGTATCTTCTTTCCAAAATGGGGTCATTTGTGGGGTGTTTGTACTGTTCTGGCATTTTGGGTGGGGCTAAATTGTGAGCAGCCATGTAAAAGCAAAAGGTACTCGTTGGAATTTGGGCCCCTTTGCGCACCCAGGCTACAAAAAAGTGTCACACATGTGGTATCACCGTACTCAGGAGAAGTAGGGCAATGTGTTGTGGGGTGTATTTTTACATATACCCATACTTTGTGTGAGAAATATCGCTGTAAATTGACAACTTTGTATAAAAAAATTGAAAAAGTTGTCATTTACAGAGATATTTCTCTCACCCAGTATGGGTATATGTAAAAATACACCCCAAAACTCATTGCCCTACTTCTCCTGAGTACGGCGATACCACATGTGTGACACTTTTTGCAGCCAAGATGCGCAAAGGGGCCCTAAAACCAATGAGTACCTTTAGGATTTCAGGGCATTTTTACGCATTTTGATTCTCACGCTTTAGGACCCCTAAAATGCCAGGGCAGTATAAATACCCCACTTGTGACCCTATTTTGGAAAGAAGACACCCCAAGGTATTCCGTGAGGGGCATGGTGAGTTCATAAAAAAGATTTTTGTCACAAGTTAGCAGAAATTGATATATTTATTGTTTTTTCTTACAAAGTCTCCTATTCTGCTAACTTGTGACAAAAGTTAAATTTTACATGGACTCACTATGCTCCTCAGCGGAATACCTTGGGGTATCTTCTTTCCAAAATGGGGTCATTTGTGAGGTGTTTGTACTGTTCTGGCATTTTGGGTGGGGCTAAATTGTGAGCAGCCATGTAAAGCAAAAGGTACTCGTTGGAATTTGGGCCCCTTTGCGCTCCAGGCTACAAAAAGTGTCACACATGTGGTATCACCGTACTCAGGAGAAGTAGGGCAATGTGTTGTGGGGTGTATTTTTACATATACCCATACTTTGTGTGAGAAATATCGCTGTAAATTGACAACTTTGTATAAAAAAATTGAAAAAGTTGTCATTTACAGAGATATTTCTCTCACCCAGTATGGGTATATGTAAAAATACACCCCAAAACTCATTGCCCTACTTCTCCTGAGTACGGCGATACCACATGTGTGACACTTTTTTGCAGCCAAGATGCGCAAAGGGGCCCTAAAACCAATGAGTACCTTTAGGATTTCACAGGGCATTTTTTACGCATTTGGATTCTCACGCTTTAGGACCCCTAAAATGCCAAGGCAGTATAAATACCCCACTTGTGACCCTATTTTGGAAAGAAGACACCCCAAGGTATTCCGTGAGGGGCATGGTGAGTTCACAAAAAAAAAGATTTTTGTCACAAGTTAGCAGAAATTGATATATATTTTTTTTTCTTTTTTTACAAAGTCTCATATTCCACTAACTTGTGACAAAAATAAAATTTTACATGAACTCACCATACTCCTCACGGAATACCTTGGGGTGTCTTCTTTCTAAAATGGGGTCACTTGTGAGGTTTTTGTACTGCCCTGGCATTTGAGGGTCTCCGCAATCATTACACGTATGGCCAGCATTAGGAGTTTCTGCGATTCTCCTTATATTGAGCATACGGGTAATGAGATTTTTTTTTTCCGTTCAGCCTCTGGGCTGAAAAAAGAAAAAAAATGAACGGCACAGATTTTTTCATTCGCATCGATCATCGTGGATGAAAAAATCTCTGCCAAAATCAGTGACTGTGGTGCGGTGGGCTGGGCGCTAGCTACCTAACAAGTAGCTAACTAACTAGCGGTGATAAGGGACCCTTATGCCCCATTCACACGTCCGAAATTCTGTTTGCGGAACGGAATTGCGGACCCATTCATTTCTATGGGGACAGACTTTGTCCCGCTCGGATCCGGAATTGCGGATCCGCACTTACGGGTCTGCATTTCCGTTCCGCAAAAATATAGAACATGCCCTTTCCTTGTACGCAATTGCGGACAAGAAAAAGCATTTTCTATATAGTTCTGGCAATGTGCGGATCTGCAAAATGCGGAAAGCACATTGACGGTGTCCGTGTTTTGCGGATCCGCGGTGCGGATCCGTGGCACGGATCTGTGGATCCGCGGATCCGCAAAACACATATGGACATGTGAATAGAGCCTTACAGGGGGGTGATCAGTGACAGGGGGTGATCAGGAGTCTATATGGGGTGATCAGGGGTTAACAAGGGGTTAATAGTGGTTATAAAGTGAGGGGGGGTGGGGGGGGTTAGTGTAGTGTTTGGTGCAACTTTACAGAGTTACCTGGCCCTCTGGTGGTCGATCCCAGTAAATGGGACCACCAGAGGACCAGGTAGCAGGTATATCAGACGCTGTTAACATAACAGCGTCTGATATACCTCTTTTATCTAATTTATTTTACATTTACAGCCTGCCAGCGATTAATCATCGCTGGGAGGCTGTAGTATCACTGCAGAGCCGCGCTCTGCTGTGAACGCGCGCGTGCGCGTGTTCACAGCAAATCTCGCTCTCGTGAGATGACGCACGGATGCGTCCAGGAGGAACAAACTTGCCGCCGCCTGGACGCATCCGTGCGTGAGACGGTCGGCAAGCGGTTAAGTTTCATTCGCGAAGCGAACATATAATCGCATTGCGAATTGATCTTAGAGCTAAGTTCCTAATGGTTGTATTGCTAGAATATAACGAAGATGACGAATATCACGAATTCACGAATATAGCACTATATTCTCAATCTTCGTTATATTCTAGCAACAACCATTAGGAATCCAGCTCTAAGTTTTATTCGGGAAGCGAACATATAATCGCATTGCGAACTGATCGTAGAGCTAAGTTCCTAATGGTTGTATTGCTAGAATATAACGAAGATGACGAATATCACAAATTCACGAATATAGCGCTATATTCTCAATCATTATATTCTTGCAAAAACCATTAGGAACTCAGCTCTAAGTTGATTTAGCAATGCAAACATATACTCGCATTGCGAATTCAACTTAGAGCTGGGTTCCTAATGGTTGTATTGCTAGAATATAACGAAGATTGAGAATATAGTGCTATATTCGTGAATTCGTGATATTCGTTATATTCTAGCAATACAACCATTAGGAACCCAGCTCTAAGTTCAATTCGCAATGCGAGTAAATCAGGTTATATTAATCGCATTGCGATTACATCTTAGTCAAATTTGTGAGATCGTGATTCTCACATCCGACAGTACATTTTAGCATGGAGGCGTTCCCATGCACACGGGAAGTCGGCAGAAGCGGCAACGGGCATTGACTGGAGCGGGCAGGGAGCCAGGAATCCTCCGGACAGGTAAGAACAGCTTTTGGAAGGTGGGAAGACAACCAGAGAGCAACAAGGATTAACAACTTAAAAAAAAACACGAATATTCGAAATAGCGAATATATAGCGCCGATATTCGAAAAACAAATCGCTATTTGAATATTCGCACTCAACACTAATCCCAACATGAGACAAGTCTTAATAGATATGAGCAAAGCCTCAACAGCCAAGCTAATATTCCTGAACTCAAATTTAATAGACTATACAACAGTTCATGATGGCATTGTTTTCATGGCATCTGGATTAAAGGGGTTGTGCAAGAATGGGTCTAGGGAAGGTGTTTTGGCAAACCCCCCATTTGGCGGAACTTGTAAAGCAAACAGATCCTTGTGTCAGGTGACAATTTTTCATGCTGTGAGGGGAGCCAGTCAGCGTTGCAGCCTGTGATTAGCTGCGGTGATGTCAAAATGTATGTTGACATCGAGAGAGTCTAGCAGATTATGACAGACAGGGCCGCCATCAGGGGGGTACAGCCAGTACCCCAGTAAGGGGCCCGGCCGGTCCTGAGCCTTTTTTTTTTGTAGCCTTGCGCTAGCTATGCTGGTAGGGGCCTGCGGCGGCGGCAAGTCACAGGGAGATGAACGCTTCCATTGTGGAAGCCTTGTGCTGGCAGCCTATCAGAGGACGGCGTAGTCGGTGCAATGACGTCATTGCGCCGACTGAGCCGCACAGCGCGGGACACAGGCCGGAAGAGGCCTGCATCGCATCGCAGTCTGGAGTGGAGGTAAGTATGAGTGTTGTTTTTTTTAATACAGTCGCACATGGGGGATTGGGGGGAGCAGAAAGCACTTTATACTGCTCCTGTGTCCATAATCCAGTCCTGCTCCTGTGTCCATGTTCTAGTCTTGCTCCAATGGCATAGCTAAAGGCTGTTAGCTCCTGGTTTAAATAACAGTTTGGGGGGAACATGGGGGGGTGCATTGGCACTTGATACTGGCACATGGGGGGGTTGGCACTTGATACTGGCGCGTGGGGGGAGGCACTTGATACTGGCACATGGGGGGGTTGGCACTTGATACTGGCACGTGGGGGGGAGGCACTTGATACTGGCACATGGGGGGTGCATTGGTACTTGATACTGGCACATGGGGGAGACACTTAATACTGGCACATGGGGGAAGCACTTGATACTTGCACTTAGAGCTGGGTTCCTAATGGTTGTATTGCTAGAATATAACGAATATCACGAATTCATGACTATAGCACTATATTCTCAATCTTTATTATATCCTAGCAACAACCATTAGGAACTCAGCTCTAAGTTGAATTCGCATTGCGAATTCAACTTAGAGCTGGGTTCCTAATGGTTGGCTTGCTAGAATATAACGAAGATTGAGAATATAGCGCTATATTCTCTATCTTCGTTAATTCTAGCAAGCCAACCAATAGGAAAGTTATACCCCGTTCAAAGTTTAATTCGCAGTATGCAAATATTGCATAATGTAATATTCACGTACTGCGAGTGGAACTTTGAACGGGGTATAACGTTCCTATTGGTATATTTAACTATATATGAATTATAGCACTCAGTTGAGAAACCAAAACAAAAAAACTTTATTGGTAATCATAAGGTTTAAAAACTATAGTGGCAAACCGCCAACTGATATTAGCAGCACGTCACAGGGGCAGAGGTGAACAATGTGAACCTCTGTTTCCCCTATAGCTGAGTGGAAGGGGGGTTATTACATATACCGCTTATGTTCATTAGTTTCTCTATGCGAGAGTGGTGGCCAGAGGTATACAGTGGGACTAAGCTAATTGGTAGGGAGATAGCTGACTCCACACTGTCCTGTCTGTCTGTGTCCCTCTACATTCATGGCTGGACTAACCCCTTGTCATGAGTTAACCACTGACCACGCTATCACAGGACTGGCTTCCCCCAACCACTAACAGCTAAATAGGCTACTCTAGTTCCCTGACTAGTGTCTCACTCGACGCATTTCTTATGCTGGTGATACCAGCCATTCATCAGGAGTGTGCGCGGGAACAAATAACAGACAAACAAACAATGGTGCCGCACGCTACTGATAAAGGGCGTGCAGCAATGTGTAGTCGCCGACTCTCAGATGGCCGTAGCGCGGCCGCTGCATCGCTCTGTATTTATCGGGAATGCCACACCTACCCTGGGTGGACCTAAGGACGGGCTGTCCAATCGGATGAGGGGGCATGCGCGCTACCCCAGCTCCTGTCCTGCGGTTATGAATTGTCAATTAATAGAGGCATCCCTAAAGATATCATGATCGGGTACTGTGTACTTTATTTATTAGTCAGGAGGTATATCTCTGAGGAAGATAATGTATGCACCCCTATCACATGGGGAAGACTTAATACCAGTATATCATATAAAACAAGTGTATGATATAAAGTCGTTCAGACTCTGCGGTTTCATGGTTTGAAGCCTGAATGTCCATTCGGCTTCTTTGCGCAGTAGGAGGTTGTCGATGTCACCACCTCTTGGAGATCCCCTAATGTGCTCAATACCCTGAAAACTGATTCAATTATTCTCTCCTGCATGATGCAGTGCCACATGTTGTGCCAATGGAGTGTCATTTTTTTTAGCGATGTTGGAGAGATGTTCCCCTATCCTTGACCATAGTTACAACGCTATACATCAGCACTGGCGTGAACTCTACCAGACACCGAGAGGCCCAAGGACTGGCCCATCTTCTGCTCAACATACATGTGCAGGACTGGTACAACTTTTTAGGAAAAGTAAAGTCTGCGTGGGACTCTCCTCCCTTGTGGGCACAAGGCGTCAGTGCTTTGAAGTGTGCACAGTCACCTACATAGAAAGGGAGGGACTGTATTACCAGCAACTTGGCCAGGTGCACGTTTAGCTTCTATGCTGTTGTATCAGTACACGCATAATGTTGTCTTTTTGCAATCGCCTCTGTGATCGATTTCTTTCTAAACAAGTGACGAGAAAGAGGAGGAGGAGCATCAGGAGCAATAGATGACATTAAAGTCAATTGGAAGCAAAGATAGCTTTCTTCTACTGATGTTGTTGAGCCTTGACTTCTGAAGAGGTTGTGTGGGGTGGCGGGAGATGCAGTAGTTACTGCATCAGGCTCTAACAGTAAATGAATGGCACGGTTTTCCCATGCCACCTTATGGTGACGCTCAATGTGTTGATGTTGGGCTGTCGTGCCAACATTAGAACCCTGGCCACGCCTCACCTTCTGCCCACAGATCCTGTATACCGCCACTCTAACATCCTCCAGTAACCTAGTAAAAAATACTCACACTGCAGAGTATGGCATTTTTCCCTCAACCGGTGTGTCTGCTTTTATGAACCTGTGCACTGCTAGTGTGTTACTCACAGGTAGTCTCCCGAGTAGCAGACAGTGAACCCTTCCCGTGTTTGGCTCTAAATCTCCCACTGCTTCTAACCTGCTGCCTCATGGGCACACTGCCTCCCTACTGTCTAACGGGGACGCTGCCATCCTCACCGCCTGATGATGATGCCCTCTCTTCACCTGTCTCCCACATGTGATAGACTACATCATCATGTACATATGCTTGCTTATCACTTGTGTCACCCTCACCCACATCTCTGAACTCTTGCAACACGTGCTCCAACCGAACTGTCATCATCTGTAGTTGCACACCTAGAGGAGTCCGCAGCAGACCTCTCCTCCAAGTCTATGCTAGCCTGTAACTGCTGACTGTCCTCACAAAGCTCTTTGCTGCTGAAAAGCAGAGCTGAGCCAGCGGCACACATTACTTGGCTAGCAGAAGGAGCAGGACAATCTAGAGGCAGGTTCAGGACAGGTGAGAGCACAGAGGCAGCTCCTGGGCCATGCAAACCAAGCGTAGTGTCAGAAGAACCCACCGGTTCCTGGCTGTGTGTATCTGTTGTAACGAGATAATTTTGAAGAGCGAGTCAACCATTCCAGTAAAGCTAGATTGTAGGAAAAAACACGACCGCTGGATGACAGTGGCAGCACTGGCTTGTTGGCACAGCTGCTACCCCCCCCCCAACCTACTCCTGATACTTTTGCCATCTACAGCCACATTTCTGCCACTGCCCATTCCTTTGGAGGGCCCAGGCAACTCTCTGTTGGCTACAGTGTACAGTATATGTATCAATAAAATAATGGAATAACTCTGAATGTCAGTGCACTACTACATGATTTACACCACAATATATTACAACTGCCATTAATACAGTACTTAGACCCAGTAACTTTATCACTAAAATGACGGATTAAATCTGAATGTTGGTGCACTAGAACGTGGTGCCCATAGTAATATATTACACCTGCCTTTATTACTGATGCACAGTAACTGCATCACTAAAATAACAGATTAAGGGTCCATTCACACGTCTGCAATTCGGTTCCGCATTTGCGGAACGGAATTGCGGACCCATTAATTTCAATGGGGACAGACGATGTCCCGGCCGGGTCCGCAATTGCGGATCCGCACTTCCAGGTCCGCAATCGCATTCCCATAAAAAATAGAACATGTCCTATTCTTGTCCGCAATTGCGGACAAGAAAAGGCATTTTCTATGAGAGTGCCGACGATGTGCGGTCCAAAAATTGCGGAACGCACATCGCCGATGTCCGTGTTTTGCGCATCCGCGGATCCGCAAAACACACACGGATGTGTGAATGGACCCTAACTCTGAGTTTCGGTGCACTAGAACGTGATGCACAAGGCAATACACTCTCCCTGCAGTCTTCCTGCACTCTCCCACTCCAATTAATAATTTTCAGCAAAACTGTTCCTAGCGCACAAGCGCATGCTACGTCTCTGCCCATGCTCAGCTTGCAGGACAATGGTGGAGACCGCAGGAGATGATGGTTTTATAGGGCTGCGACTTCACAAGGGATGGCTTGGTTGCATGGCATTTTGGGTGATCTCACATTCCTGATGTCACGCCGCTCTAGAATCAGAGAAAGAGCGTGCGCCCACTAGACTGCCTCCCACACCTCTGCCACTGCCTACTTGCACTTTCCGTCCTAAACAACGGAGCGCAACTGGACGGCGGTCCCCAACTTGAGTAAGTGCAGGAGGGACAGATAAAATCAGAGACAGGTAACAGACAGCAGGCTGTAGCAGGAGCGTACAGCAGGCAAAAAGGATAGCCAACTAGCAAAGGTCACAACAAGAGGTCACATCAGAATACAAGTGAGAGGCAAAGACAATACGAGAAACAAGCCGGAGGTCAAATCTGGAGGTCGCATCAGAATACAGGTGAGAGGCAAAAGGAAGGTCAAATCACAAGCAGAAGGTCAAAGGTAGCCCAATAAGAACAATCACAGGCAACCTGTGGCCAGCAGGTTGTCTGATTATATACACAGGGGCTGAGGTCATGTGACGTGGCCAGCACCACATGACCTGTCCCAGGACTGATTGCTGAGCGCTGAGTGCCCAGCTTGGCGCTCAGTCCACACAGATATCCTGGCAACGGAGGACTCCAGCCGCACATGGAAGGAGCGTGCGGCCTGGCGCGCTCCGCCCTCCATTGCCATGGCAGCAGAGACACCAAGCGGCTCCCCGCTCTGCTGGGAAGGCGTCTCCTGTTGCTGCCATAGAGGGACAGGATGCCGGCGATGCAAGGGGGAGAACTCGTCTCGCCGGCGTCCTGTGACACCTTGGCTTCTTACTTTCAGTTTGAAACATGTGCAGTGGTTATTTTAGGAAAAAGTGATTTGTCACCATGAAGCTCAATGAAATTCGGATTCGTTGCAAATCGAAGTTTTCCCAAACTTCGTACCAAATTCTGCTTCTAATGCTTTGCTTTGCTCAACACTAGCAGTGACCAACATGTCACTGCTACAGTGAGTATTTGGAAGCAGCATTCACTTGTCCATTTTGAAATTGAGCAGGAACTACATACACTGATGGGGATCGCTAAGTATTACTTCTTTTATTCTATTGCATTCTAGATAATTTTTTTAATGTAAGTCGTTAAACAACCACTACAAAAATATTTCATAACACTGTTCAGAAGAACTAAAATATGTTAGCTTGAGGGAAACTTGCTCACTGTGCAGTAAAAAGACCAGCAGGAAGTCAAAGGTTTCCTTGTGCTGTGCAGCATCAAAGTACAGGGAGAAGAGGTTAGTTGCATAAGGAATTTGCTACCTTTGCTCGCCATGACCAAGCAGAGTGTGGCACACTGACTTGGACTTCGGAAATAGATATAATGTCTTCCAGAACCATAAGACTGGTAGACTAGTGAATCAGTCTTGTATTGACTATATCCCAAGCTTAGACACTCAACTTTTCTTCCTCCACAACTCTTCCTATATTAGATATTGTAATGTCTCATCTATCTAATCCATGTGTTGAATGTTCTGGAGGCCAAGGTGAATGTTAGGTATAGGGTTGAGCATATCGAATTATCCGAAGTGGACTTTGATACGAATTTCAGGGAAAATTTGTTTTGCTGTGAAGCTGAATTTCTTCATGCTTTGTGGAAACTAATCCATTTTCAATCAAGTAAAAAATTAAAAAATTTGGCAAACCAGCTGAATTGAAGTTTTCATAACTTCTCTCAACACTAGTTATGTATGTTAATGTTGCTGCACACCAGGCTTTTGAGGTTGTCTATGATTCTTTTCACTTTGTTTGAAGTAACTGCTATCTTGCCACATATTCCTTATTAGAGTTATCTTTAACTTGTTGATCCAGTCCAGATTCAGACTAAAGAGTACTATGTTATATTTAGAAAATTTGTACCAATTATTGTGGACTGGGGAAATAAGGATATAATGATGCACTTACAAATGGCATTAGTTTTATCCATCATTATATAACTATAACTACTTAAGACATCGGTATGATACATGGCTAACCAAATGATTGTGTCTTATAGTAGAACGTGGAATACAATAAAATATGATACCTAGTTACACTGAACATAACTCATCATGTTATACTGTGTAACTGTAAAGAGAAGAACTATCTAATTGGTTCCTGTAAGAAAACTTTCTTACTCTGTCACAGAAAAATGCAAGAAAGTAATTACACATATTGAAAGTGACTACAATTAGAACTAAGTGAACTATTTTGGTAAATTTTGCATTTCACTGGAAAATTGGCAACATTTATAGTCATTTTGCTGAGCACGGTTCATTTGGCTGTCTTCTTTCCTTAGCAATGGTGGAACAAGAAGTGAAAAGTTTAACAAGAAATAATTCTGCTGCTTCCTCCTACATTTCGACTAGAAGGGTAAGGATAATTACCTAAAATAGAGCAGATATCCAAAAATTACCAGTACTATATGCAGAGATCATGCAGGGGGGTGGGCAGAACAGGAGGTCGATGAGATGAAGCTTTAGCTAGTAGCGGCAGAGCAGGAAAGATACCAGATAGGGAGGGCATTATTTTAGCAACTTCTGTGGTGTTAAGGACCTATATTATATAGAGCACACTTTCAGTGACCAGTGTTAAAAAAAATAACAGATTTGGTATGTTGGATGAACCTAATAGCTCCATTTCACTAATCATGAAAATGTGTACAAAATCCCAAATTAAAAGGGACCTGTCACCATGAAAATGCAATGTAAGCTCCAGGCAGCATGTTATAGAGCAGGAGGAGCTAAGCAGGTTGTTTTTTTGGTTAGTTTTATGAGAAAAGATTCAGCTTATAGTTTATTTATTTGAATTCCTGCTGATTCAAGGAGGCGTGAAGTCAAGGAGGCAGTCCTATAGTCATTGACAACCTTCCCTCTGTGACAGAGATCATGATAGAACCACCTTCTTGACTTCAAAGTCCAGAACAGACAGGAATTAAAATTAATAAATTACTAATTATGCTGATTATTTTCTTACAAAACTATATATTAATCTCACCATATTCTTCCCATGCACGGAACAGACCAGACCAGTCCTTACTTGAAATATGTAAGGATGGTTACGAGGAAGGACTAGCAAGTCCGAAACATGTAAACCATAGCGGTGGAGGGAGATGTTGTCCACGTCTGTGAATTGTTAATTTTACGAATAAAGTGAACGCCAAGTTTTTTACCCGAAATGCTGTAGCCTTTGTTTTCTCCATATATATTAATCTGCTCAGCTCCTCCTGCTTTATAGAATGCTGCCTTCAGCTCAGACACAATGTGCAACACAAAAGGTTCCCATTAAGACGTATAATCTTGTCTTGTTATAACAGACCAGCATGGTTTGACACTATTAGGTCAAATGGTGAATCTGGAAGTTCCCTCAGCCCCCCAAGTATTCAATAGTCCAAGTTAAAACCACACACACACCTGCAATTCTTATGCAATTTCGTGTGATACTGAGTCACATAACCATGGAAAATAATTATCATCTCATGAAGTGATGACATCACATACTTCTATATATTACCACAAATGATGCATTAATGCCAGACCCCACCCCAGCTCTCCACCCTGTTACGCCCATATTATAAAAGATTGGCAGGCGGAGTGCAAAGCACTTTAAAATTTACCCTTTTTTTCACTTGTGCTAAAAGTTGTGACTTTGTGATGCCAGAAAACTGTTGTAGGAGAATGACAAAAGTCACCCTTTGTGTCTAGCAGCGTTCTGTGACCTGTTTTATATCTAGCTGAAACTATAACTTACAGAATATCCTGGTCGAGTATAAATCTGTACAATCACAATGACATCACAGCAATCTGTCCCTGCTAACAATGAGAAGAGGTATGGGAGCAATTGTGACTTCCTATATGAAAATACCAGACGTGGAAGACTTACTGTAAAGATGGAAGACATAAGGGCTACTACAGAAAGGGACAAGGGGTACTACAGGAAGAGATTAGGGGCTACTAAAAGTAGAGATAAGGGCTACTACAGAATGGGGTTAATGACGATTACAGGAAGAAAAAAGGGCTACTACAGGAAGAGATAAGGGCTACTATATGAAGAGACAAAGGCTACTATAAGAAGAGATATAGGCTACTACAGTAAGAGAAGACATAAGGGCTACTATAGGAAGAGATAAAGGCTACTACAGGAAGGGATAACGATGACTACAGGAAGAGATTAGGGCTACCACAGGAAGAGATAAAGGCTACTACAGGAAGAGATAAGGGCTACTACAGGAAGAGATAAGGGCTACTACAGGAAGAGATAAGGGCTACTGCAGAAAGGGATAACAATGACTACAGGAAGAGAAAGGGTCTACTAAAGGAAGAAAAAAGGGCTACTACAGGAATAGATAAGGACTACTACAGGGAGAGATAAGGGCCACTAAAGGAAGAGATAAGTGCTACAATAGAAAGAGATAAAGGCTACCACAGGAAGAGATAAGGGATACTACAGAAAGGGATAACGACGACTACAGGAAGATATAAGGGCTACTATAGGAAGAGATAAGGCTTACTATAGGAAGAGATAAAGGCTACTATAGGATGAGATAAAGGCTACTATAAGAAGATATAAAGGCTACAGGAAGAGATAAGGGCTACCACAGAAAGAGATAAGGGCTATCACAGAAAGAGATAAGGGCTACTACAGAAAGGTATAAGGGCTACTACAGGAAAAGATAAGGACTACTACATGAAGAGATATGGACTACTACAGGAAGAGATAAGGACTGCTACAGGAAAAGATAAGGACTACTATGGGAAGAGATAAAGGCTACTACAGGAAGAGATAAGGGCTACTACAGAAATGAATAAGGGAAACTACAGGAAGAGATAAGGGCTGCTGCAGAAAGGGTTAATTTTATATATAAGGTTTATGATTTTACATTTACATTTTTAAAGTTTATGCCTCTAATGTAAAGTCTTTAAATTCCTAGGTTTTGGAAAGGAATACTATTACAAAAACTTTGGTGAGATCTCCTGGAAATGTTCCTTCTCTGGCTTTACATTATTTTATTGATACATTTTTTCCAGATTTAAAGCATTCTCAGGAAATTGTACAGCTGTCTCAACATCATGAAGAGGTGAGAGATTATGTGCAGTCTTCTGTTGCCTGTGGCGCTCTACAGATCTGATTTTAAAATACGGTATATTGAAGAACCAGAAGACTTGGATATGATGTAGTAACCCTAAACAAATCTCCTAGTGTAGGGAATTTGTATAGTATAATACAGTGTTCCCAGGACAGCTTTAGATGGTTTTAGGGTAGGAAGAACTGTTGTTGTGTTTCATCTCCAGATTTACCTGCATCTGGTGACATCAAAATTAATTGTGCATGCCAAATGATAAACTCACATATATTTCACTGACAAATTCATCTTTGTACATGCTTATATATTATACATGGTTTAAAAAAAATGGTCACAGCAAGACTGCACATTAATAAAAAAGAAGTTTTATTATTTTTAGTGTGCCATTTATTTAAATTATCCACTTTCTATAACAACTGGACATGGGGAGATGTTTCTAAAACAAAAAAAAGCCACAAAGTGACCTGGTGTTTATATCTCTAGACCTGAGCAATTTGTGTTAAAGTAGACTTCAAGAAGCACTCCCATTGTGTTTTTTTCTCTAAAATTAAACATATCTCTACAAAAATGTCAAAACAGTTCTTACTGTTGCCTCATCCCTTCTACAAGTCTCCTTTCTACTTTATGGTTTTCCTCCTCTGGTCTGACAACTTTATCTGCCTTTTCTCTCTACTATATTCATTAAAAATGGTGCTCTTTCAATATTCCTTCCCTTGATGCTGCAGTCTTGAATACTACTCCGCTAAGAGGAAAAGAGAACCTAAAACATTTTTTGGGGTGTGCATACCCAACAAATTAACACATGAGTCCAACAAAGTAGCAAATAATTTATTAGATATCACTTAAAAAATACATATAGCAAGGGAAGTAAATGTGAACCAGTGGGGTAGCAAGAATATGAGGAGAACACATGGGAAGGGGATAGTGAATAAGCATATACAAGTGCAGAGAGTCATATATGATAATACTGAATGGAGGCTAGAACGTGCCCGGTCCACTGCACACCACCGGTAAGTAGAGATGTTCCGAACTATTCGCCGGCGAACAGTTCACGTTCGCCGCGGCGGGCGAACATATGCGATGTTCGATTCGCCCCCTATACTTTATCATTGAGCAAATTTTGACCCTGTACCTCACAGTCAGCAGACACATTCAAGCCAATCAGCATACCCTCCCTCCCAGATCCTCCCTCCTCCTATTAAAAAGCAAGGACAGCATCCATCTTAGATTCATTCTGAAGCTGCAGTGTTAGTTAGAGCAGGGAGAGTGCTGCTGCTGCTGAATTAATTTAGGGATTCTAGGGAAAGCGTTAGCTACTAGTGTTCTGTGTCCACTCCAGTCCTCAAAGACTCATCGGCCTCTTTCACACGAGCGTGTCTGGATTAGGCTCCATTCACACGTCCATAGTGTGTTGCGGATCTGCAAATTGCGGATCCGCAACAGGCTGCGGACAAGATAAGGACATGCTCTATCTTTTGCGGAGCACACATAGTGAATTGCGGAATGGATGCGGACAAAAATTGCGGATGTGTGAATGGGGCCTTAGGTCCGGATGCATTGCGGATGCGTTCAGTGAAAACTGTGCGATTTTACAGGCAAAGCCATCTAGTTTTGCCTGTGATTGCGTTCAGTTGTTCAGTTTTTTCCGTGCGGGTGCAATGCGTTTTGATGCGTTTTTCACACGTGTGATGAAAAACTGAAGGTTTACAAACAACATCTCTTGGCAACCTTCAGTGAAAAAAGCAAGGCACCCGCACTTGCTTGCGGGTGCAATGCGTATTTGATGCAGCCCCATTCATTTCTATGGGGATATGGCTGCATGAAAAATGCAGAATATAGACCATGCTGCGATTTTCACGCAACGCACAAGTGATGCATGAAAAAAAACGCTCATGTACACAGACCCATTGAAATGAATGGGTCAGGATTCAGTGCGAATGCTATGCGTTCACGTCACGCATCACACCCGTGCGGAAAACTCGCTCGTGTGAAAAGGGCCATCTGCTGTAAGGACTGCGTCCTGACAGCACCCCAAAAAGGACTTTTTAGGGCTGGTACAGCAGTCTGCTTTTATTTTATTTTTTTATATGTTAGAAGGCCAGTTTATTGGCCTGTATTTGTGGGAGGGGCGTAAGTAGCACATTTATACCAGGCAGGCGCCTTCCTTGGGTGTGTCGACGGTGCTGCGTACACTCCCAACCCACCCTTCTTTTTCATAAACACCTTGCAGGGCATACCCCCCTTCAGGCATTCCTCCTATGCAGCGGTTACGGCACAACTCAAGCCGCTTAGCCTAGTTAGGTAGGCAGGTAGACTGTTACGTGTCATGTAGCCCCGACCACAAATATATATTGCAGTTGCCTGCCCGTGTGTGAGAGGCGGCAGGCCCGCAGACTGTACTGTGTGCACACCACTCATATAGGGTGGCACAGTACCTTGCAGATAAAAAAGTCATTTAATTTTTACCCTTTAATATAATTGCAGTTGCCTGCCAGTGTCTGTCAGGCCCACAGACTGTACTGTGTCCACTGCCCACCACTCATATAGGGTGTCACAGTACATTGCACGGCGCACGCGCAGTGACCTAAAATTCAAACGAAGCGGACCGAGCATGGGCCTTTTTCCATCTCCCGGTTCCAAAAATCTATTCACTACACCGGCCCTGAACCTGATAAGGGACAAAACAGATATTAAACTGATAGGAATAATACTTAGTTAACAACAGTTGCATTGGTGGCAAATTCCATTGCAAGTGCCCAAAATTAGAAGGAAGCGGACAGAGCAAGCTTTTTTCTCTATCTCCTCATGCAAGGATTCAATTCAATACATGTCCCCTGATAGGGGACTTAACAAAGATTAAAATGGTAAGAATAGTAGTTCACACTATTTGTATTGGTGGCACAGTACATTGCGTGGCACACGCGCAGTGTTCCTAGTTGGAAGTAAGAAGACCGACCAATCATTTTTTTCCATCTCCCGGTTCCTAAAACCTATTCGATACACGTCCCCTTATAGGGGACATAACAGGGATTAAACTGATAGGAATTGTACTACTTAACACACCACTCATATAGGGTGGCACAGTACATTGCACGGTGCACGCGCAGTGCCCCAAATTGGAAGAAAGAGGACCAACCAACCATCTTTTTCCATCTCCTGGTTCCTAAAATCTATTCCATACACCAGCCCCTGATAGGGGACAAAACAGAGATTAAACTGGTAAGAACAGATTTTTTTAATTTAAAAAAAAGAGGACAGCCTCTGCGGAGCTGGGTGTTTTTTGGACGCGTTACTGAACGCTCATGCACAATGGCCGTAGGCTCATGCGTCCTTTTGCGGAGGTGACAAACCTGGTCAGTCAAACCCAAGGCAACATCATCGACCTTATCCCATATGCGTTTTTTCTGGAGCGTGCCCTGCGAAGGGTGCTGGATCAGGCCGTAGTTGAGCATGAAGAGGAAGAGTTGTGGTCACCATCACCGCCAGAAGCAGCCTTGTAGTCATCGATTGCTGGACCTGCGGCAACTCAGAGAGAGGAGTCTGAAAAAGAGGAGTCAGAGGAGGAATGTGGCGTCCCAGGGGGCTTGTTGTCACCTTTCAGGGACCCTTAGTGTTGTACGTGGCTGGAGGAAGAGGCCTTCAATGACATCAGTGAGGACAATGAACGGGACATGGCTTGCTTGGTATCCAACCTTGTGCAAATGGGGAGTTTACGGTTGTGCAAATGGACTGTTTGCGGTTGTTTGCGGTGCGTTAAACGGGGTGTTTGGTCTGTCAGAGTTTGGTCTGTCACTGTGAAGCGGGCGTAACCCGTACACTACCTGATCGATACAACATCATACCTGATCGTATACACACACTGGATGTTTTAAAGCACGTTATTCCAAACAATTTAGGAATGTTAGGTGATTTATGCCCTTTATGGATTAAAACCTGACTCTGTGTCAATTACGTAATTTTCTGTGGGAGTTTTGCCATGGATCCCACTCCAGCATGCCACAGTCCAGGTGTTAGTCCCCTTGAAACAACTTTTCCATCACTATTGTGGCCAGAAAGAGTCCCTGTGGGTTTTAAAATTCGCCTGCCAATTGTATTCTATGGCGGTTCGCCCGGTTCGCGAGCATTTGAGGAAGTTCGCATTCGCCGTTCGCGAACAGAAAATTTTATGTCCGCGACATCTTTACCGGTAAGTGGAGAATGTGCAGGGATCAAGCAAGCACACAGCCTGCAAGTGTAACAGCAGTACTGCACAGGGTTTACAGAATGTAAATACAATCACTGTCAACAAGATACAAAGTTAATCAAACAAGATAGTGATCCCCTTCCCAGTGTCACCTCACCAGCCCAACGCGTTTCGCCAAACAGGCTTCGTCACTCCCTGCCAAGACACAGACACCTGGACTCTGAAAACTTTTGGGTGAACCATACTATCACCTATGAATGGAACAGACCGTCCCTGATTAATACCAGACCAAGCAAAAACGTTCACTGCAGGATCCAGTAAGACCCTTTAGTCTATTTCCCTTTAGGTTATTATGTATTATATTTTTGGCAATATCAGTCCTGAAATGCACATTGTATTGCAACTCATACTGTATATGTTTGTATATGTTTGTGTTTTGTGGTGTTTCTTTTTCTGTACTTTTTGAAACATTAGTTAATTTTTCTTATGTTCCTCTAGTAGCAACTCTATAGTCCAAATTGCGATATTTTACAGTATTTTTTACATAATCTGTTACGGACGTCTGTAACGGAACCTCCAACTCAGATGTGAGAATTGCTTAAAGAGGACCTGTCCCCTCTCCTGACATATCTGACTTAATAAGTTACTGTATTCTACATTAAAATGACCATTCTGCAGAATCTATTCTTATGACCCTATGTTATGCCTTTCCTCTATTATCCCTAATAAAATATTATGAATGAATTGTCAACTAGATGTTACTAGTTGGATGTGTCCCTGTACAATCTGTCACTGGCAGCACTGATTGGATAGTGTCAGTCTGTGCAGGGACATACCCCAACTGGTAATTTATTCATAAACATCTAGTAGATATAACAGAGGAACAGCACAACATAAACTCATAAGAATAGATCCTCCAGAATGGTCATTTAATATGAATACAATTATTTACTAAGTCAGATATGTCTGGAGAGGTGACAGATGCTCTTTAAGTAGTTCCTATGAGTTTGGATGTAAACACACACTTCTTGTCATTATTTGCTAGGGTTGGTAAAATCAAATGAATTGCATAGGAGAAGAATTATTTTATACACTGACAAGCAAAAGGGTTACAATATTTTGAACTTTTTTGATCTATTACATGCCTTATCCCAGTACAGAGCTTCAACGGGTCTATTGGCTCATACAAGCTCTGTTCTAGGCTGATCAGCATGCAATCTGAATCAGGAAAGAGGTCTTACAAGATCATCTATATTGTGCTTACATCTTATAAGACTTAATGACCACAAAAGCAATTAGCAAGAATATAAACAGGAAAAAAATCTATATGTATTTTTCTAATAAATATATTACTTTTGCAGTTGGTATTGTGTGATCTAGGGAATAAAAAGAGAAACAAAGCAAGACCTATAGTAGTACCACATAAAACATTCATTGTCATTGCCAAACACACATAGTAAGTTGTGTGAGGCAGCTAAAGAAAAATGTGTGCCTTTTTCACAGTTTTTAAATCATAAAAAGTAATTTGTTTTGCAAATAAATGGCACCTGATGCTAAGAATGATACTACTTCAGTTACAAGTCACATTGCTTTTACTAACAAGCTTCTAGACAAAAATTGTTTTTAAGGCTACTGAATACCTATATTGTAACATGATTTTTAAAACACATTTCAAGCATTCTACCTACTTTTAGGATAAATCAGCCCGCATAGATATTGATCAGCACTTCAAGTGGCTTAACTATAGGGGTCACAGCGGTCGCCGTTGCATTGCGACCGGGCCCCTAAGACAGGGGGGACCGACGGGGGTGGGGGGACGGGACAGACGGACAAAATCATGAACTATATAGGGGCAAAGTGAAAAAAATGAAATATATACAGAGTGGGCAAAAAATGAAATATATACACAGGGGACAAATTTAATATATACGGAGGCGGCAAAATGGATTTTACATTTGTCCCCTTTGTATATATTTGATTTTCTTCATTTTGCCCCTATATATTTCATGATTTTGCCCCCGAGGTCGGGCCCCCTATGAAGGATTTGCTTCCATGCCAGTCCCCTGTGTATGATCGGGGGGGGGGGGGCTTCGGGCCCGGCGGGGGGTACTAATAGCCTCGAATGTATTCGAATACTAAATATAGAAGCAATACAATTTCAAATAATAAAAATACAAGCTCCTGCATACCACCAGATATACTCACCCCTTTACTGCCTTGGACTACCAGGAATCCTTACATGAACCGCTTAACTGCCCAAGACCATGAGGGATGCTGGAATTAAAACCCTTACTACACAAGACCACTAGCTAAACTCTCATATTACTGTGCAGGAAAGCTAGACCTTAATTCTAGTGATCAATGGAGGTCATAGAAAAACTATGACGAATCCAAGAGATATGCCATGGGTTACTTTTGTAGAAAAACACTGTACAGTATGAGTACTGTACAGTCAAGTAGACATAGAGCGAATGCCACATGTATTGAAAAACTAAATGCACTATATTCTGGCACATATTTGATTTGATATAAATAAAGTAACAACCTCCTTTACTTTGATTTGGTAAAATATGTCAGTCTTCTTACCACAATTTTGAGCCAGTGAGGGGAATTTATCAAAGACCATTTTTTTTATTCTGGTCTACGATATCCCCTGCCCTGCTGGCCTTGTCACAAATTAAGTGCATCCTCCAGCAGTCTGCATGCCTAGACTGAAAGCTATGGCAGCTCAGACCTGTCGTAGAAAACTGTTGTGAAAAAAGATAAATGTGCTAGACCCATTGGCTTCTCGGGAAGAGGCTAGATCAGAGTAGAAACACCACTTGTGCCCAGATTTACGTAGGTGTAATGGCATTAAAAAAAGTTACAAACATAGGATATGTCACTTTTTTACACCAGAAAACTGCCATGGAAACAAGGATGAATAATCCCCCCCATTGAGTCTTCATTTACTAATATACAGTAGATAGAAAGCAACACAGAGAACTTCATGCTGAAAATTTTCAATTTTTCTTTAGGAATTCCATTTCCACAGTGAGAAGGACTTATGTTTAAATCATAAAAATAAGTTACTCCTGAAATGAAAATGCATTAGCTAATAGACACATTACATACTGTAGAATACCATTGTTACCAAAATAAAGAAATTAAATATATACCATAGATACAGTATAAAACCCAATAGGAATATAAGAATACATTGTGCCTTACACACACACACTTCTTGCTCTGCTGTTGTCTTGGATCCCTTATCAAGACTTTTTTTATATAATTTATTTACTTACTTATTCTGCAGTGCTTTATCAAATTGAAAAGACAGAGATTGACTTTCTGTAAAGTTATCCTTCAGTTATACACGTACCGTAGCAATGTACACTGTTTACAGTCCGCAAGGCACAATGATCCTTAATACCCATACCTTGAGCGTGCTAAATCCTTTCCATGTACTGTGTCTGGTATTTCAACTTGACCCGGTATTGGTGTAAACTAGCCTGGAGCACACCACATGTAATAGCATTCTGTAGTGTTACACTTTAGATAGCGGTTGTCCTCGTCCATACACATACATAATCAGCTCGGCAACAAGGAGAGAGACGTAACACTTTTGGCTTATCCAACATTGATGTGGTTTGAAAAATGTACACACCCTTGGAATAAACACATATCTCTTCTAAGTTAAAAATAAAAAGGACATATTGGGTGGACCACATGGTGTTTTTCTGCTGCCATTTCTCTATATTTCTATGTTTTTGTCTGCTATAGGGGGGAAAGTTACGACACCCCATACACATTAAATGGCAGCAGGTCTTAGTGAAATTGGCAGGTTTGGTTGTCATTAATACCATCAAGATTAAAGTCTATCTCCACTTTATATTTTGTTTTAATCTCACACTCTATGTCATTACAAGGTGGAAATATGACTATTTCTTTCCAGCCTTGTCCACCATTTTCTGAGTTATCCTGCCGCCATCCAATTTTCCACTCAATCCTGCTCCATTTTTATGTTTTCACTTGACTGGGCTCATATTAGATGGCACTCGTTCTCCTGTGCAAAAGACGACTCAGGTACGTCCAGTGATATTTACAAATGGTCACTAAGACCACATGGTCAGGTTTCCTGATGCTGTTTTAAAGCCAAAGTCAGGAGTTGATTCTAAAAGGAGAGAAAGTATAAAGGATAGATGCGACTTCTGCTCTTTTTGAATTCACTCCTGATTTTGGCTTCCAAAACTGCATCAGGAAACCTGAACGTTGTGGACATACCCTTAAACTAAAATTTATGTAACAAGAAATTGGGCAAGAAATGCAATGTCCTATCAGGAGCTGAAATGACTAAGGCTGTATGTGTAATCCACAAGTGTGGCTTGTTTTCAGTTTCTCAGTTTCAGTATTATTTTTATTTAAAAAAATGGTATTCTAAAATCTGAACAAAAAAATTGCACCAAGATTAATCTAGAACATTTCTGGCTCGATATATCATTTATACTGCTCATTACTTCTACTAACCATCTTTTTAATATGGCATCCATTTCTAACCAATAAGTCATCACTCAATGAGCTTTGCCTAATCCTAATTTCACTGCTTTGCCAGTTCTTCATTAGTCCCTTACATGACTACATGACATGGTTTTAGCCCAGCTTTTGCAGAATTTTCTTTTGCCATTTTCACCAATAAATAAAATGGCAGCCACCAGAAATTGAGGAAGTCAGGTGAAAATTATTGTTGGACCCATTGGCTTCTCGGGAAGAGGCTAGATCAGAGTAGAAACACCACTTGTGCCCAGATTTACGTAGGTGTAATGGCATTAAAAAAAGTTACAAACATAGGATATGTCACTTTTTTACACCAGAAAACTGCCATGGAAACAAGGATGAATAATCCCCCCCATTGAGTCTTCATTTACTAATATACAGTAGATAGAAAGCAACACAGAGAACTTCATGCTGAAAATTTTCAATTTTTCTTTAGGAATTCCATTTCCACAGTGAGAAGGACTTATGTTTAAATCATAAAAATAAGTTACTCCTGAAATGAAAATGCATTAGCTAATAGACACATTACATACTGTAGAATACCATTGTTACCAAAATAAAGAAATTAAATATATACCATAGATACAGTATAAAACCCAATAGGAATATAAGAATACATTGTGCCTTACACACACACACTTCTTGCTCTGCTGTTGTCTTGGATCCCTTATCAAGACTTTTTTTATATAATTTATTTACTTACTTATTCTGCAGTGCTTTATCAAATTGAAAAGATTTTATTTTTATTTAAAAAAATTGTATTCTAAAATCTGAACAAAAAAATTGCACCAAGATTAATCTAGAACATTTCTGGCTCGATATATCATTTATACTGCTCATTACTTCTACTAACCATCTTTTTAATATGGCATCCATTTCTAACCAATAAGTCATCACTCAATGAGCTTTGCCTAATCCTAATTTCACTGCTTTGCCAGTTCTTCATTAGTCCCTTACATGACTACATGACATGGTTTTAGCCCAGCTTTTGCAGAATTTTCTTTTGCCATTTTCACCAATAAATAAAATGGCAGCCACCAGAAATTGAGGAAGTCAGGTGAAAATTATTGTTGGCAGGTAAAGTCAGTCACTTTATATAACACACAAACATTCTTTAGAATACAGACGGGTGGCACATGCCCGAGTTCCACATTCAGGATGACAGATCTCCCAGATCGGGTTACTATCGGTGGTGCTCTGCCGTTAAGCCTGAGGCCATCGCCATGAGTCATATGCCTGCGCTAACGTGGTCCGCCTCATGTGTATGCTGATGCTTGTAATGCAAGAACATTGGAATAAAGAAACCCATTTTTGGTGAGTGCCACTTATGTTTTCGAATACTCAAGTCAGAAGCAACAACGGCACACTCCTCAAACAGCAATCTCAACCACGTTAGCCTCAGCTGGATCTCCGCGTAATCAACCGTACAGGTGGTGCACAATCCAAAAAAAGTCCAAATAATGCATGTAGAGCTGAACCCTTATGCACTGATGATTAATACATATATAAGATATGTGGACGACGTTTTTGTTGTCTGGGATGGCACTGAGGAAGAGTGTGGCGAATTTGTTCGCTATTTGAATGACAACTCCATGGGAATGGTTTTTACCCTCAATTTCGGGGGGTCCAGATTGGAATTTCTGGACGTGGCTGTCGTGGTGGAGGGTGACGAGTTGGTCACGGAGGGCTTTCGCAAGCCCACGGCGACCAACTCCTTACTCCACCACGACAGTTATAATCCTAGAAGTGTCAAGAAGTCAGTGTCGTTCGGACAGTTTATTCGGTTGCTTAGGATAAATGGGGATACAGCCACTTATCGCGAACAGGCCTCTGAGTTAAAAGAAAGATTGCTATCCAGGGGTTACCCGGAAAAAGAAGTAATGGAGGATATGATGAGGGTGGAGGAACAGTTCTCCCAACAGATGCTTTTACAGGGGACTCAAAGAAGACAGAGATTACAGGGGAGGTGTAGTAGACCCAATAGGTTTCCGATGACATTTAAGTATAGCCCTATGGCAGACAAGATCCGGTCTGTTATCCTCAATCACTGGGATATCCTGAAAAGGGACCCCACACTAGCTCAGATAAGTACAGAAAAAACGCTTGTCTCCTTCCGGAGAACACACACGATTAGGAATAAGGTTCATTACACCACGGGGTGAAGATTGGTTATCAAAGAACAAACCAGTGGGACATTTTAAATGTGGTAACTGCAACATGTGCAAGTATGGCCTACAAAAGAAAGTGGTAACCTTTGCAGGTTTGTACCACAGAATAAAAGAATTCATTAATTGTATAAGCACCCACGTCGTGTATGCCTTGGTATGCGATTGTGGCTGCTTCTATATAGGGAAGACAATAAGATGTTTGAATGAACGTGTCAGAGAGCATGTGCCTTCTATAACCTTGGGCAAGGGTTGCCCACGGGTGATCGAGCATTACTGGGAAGTGCATTCTGGAGATCTCAAATCGCTACACTTTGTAGTATTGGAAACAGTCCGCCCATTGCCGAATGGAGGTGATAGACACCGCCTACTGTTGCAACGCGAGAGTACGTGGATCCTCCGGACACAGGCTACAGGGCGGTTGGGACTCAATGAACGTGCTGACATGTCAGTTTTTTTGTAAGTCCCAGCCGGGTTGGTTGATGTATTATGAAATGCTGTTGGGGGTCTTTCTCATGTATATTTTATTGTGTCTATTGATAGCGGTAGTATTCCGCAATTGTTATGTGTGAGAGCGAGTGGCGTCCAGGGTTGCTTGGCAACCTGGGACGCTAGCGCTTTAAAAAGACGTCATCCATGAATGACAAGTGTGTGCAGTTTGAAGAAGCGCGTGTGCGCGAAATAGCTATCGCTGCTCTTTCCTGTGTATGTTACTCTGTCTGCACCCCCACCTTCGAAGTGCACCTGAGTGTGCTGAATAAAGTTTTGGATATTATTCACCGTGGTGTGCCTCCTTTTCATTTGCTTCTGCTCTACATGCACCACTTATGTTTTCTCTTATGGGACACTTTATATAATACAATCTTATGCTAGCAGATGGTAATTAAACAGCAGAAGAAATAAAAACTTGTCTTGCTTTTCTGCATTGGTGCATCAATTAAATGTGTGAAAGTGTAAGAAAGACAAAGCTTTGTTTCAGTGATGTTACTGAAAGTAACTATTACAATATCGCTAATTATTCACCCCCACCCCCCCTCCCAACACCTCCAAAAACTACTCAAGTTTATTCATATTGAACAAAAACAATACCCACTTTTCAAGCAGGTTCTAAGGGTGCTTTAGTTGTCTTGTTTACCAGCAAATTTTCCTTAATACTTTTGTGGTGTACTTCAGCTGTCCATTTTTAATGAGAATTGTTATTTATTTATCACAAATAATAGAACAAAAGTTTGCAAAGTATGCAGAGTCTAGGATGTTACTGGGTACACTGTGACTCTTTATATGGCTAGAAACCAATTTGTGCAGTGAATAATTATCCTAACCCTATTGCAAATGCTGATCATACCTACGGATTCAAGTATGTTGACCAGATGTTGCAGAGTCATGGGATTAGTTTAAACATTATTTTACCAGACTATATACTTTATACAGAAGCGTTATACTTTCTCCCTGATTTTCAGGTCAGAAGAGTAAACTGTACAAGGCTCAGGTTGTCTATGTGTTATAAGGGTCCACACATGAACAACTACTGCAAGGCAGAAAAGATTAGGGTCCATTTAGTATGACAGCTTTTCTGTTAATGAGCACCAATCAACAGTATCGCAAACTGATCGGCGATCATTTAGCTCCATATCTACAGGACAATCACCATCTTCGTATGTGACCAAATGATTGTTAAAATGATCATTTGGTTTGTTCAAATGCAGTCTCATTTTTGGTGGCAGAACAGATCCTTTGCTGCTAATTACTAGGGATGAGCGAACCTGAACTGTATAGTTCAGGTTCGTACTGCATTTTGGGGTGTTCGGGACCCGGACCCGAACATTTTAAAAATAGTTTGGGTTCATTGTTCGGTGATTTCTTCCCGCTTTCTGAACGGCTGCACAGCAGCCTATCAGCTAGCGTTTTACTTCTTGCCCTAAGAAGCCATCACAGCCATGCCTACTAATGGCATGGCTGTGATTGGCCAAGTGCAGCATGTGACCCAGCCTCTATTTAAGCTGGAGTCACGTAGCGCCACACGTCACTCTGCTCTGATTAGTGTAGGGATAGGACGCAGCTGCTGTGAGGGCGAGATTAGGCAGGGAAACTCAGCAAAAACACCTGATGAAGTGATCGATCTACAGTGTGAATCATTCAACTTCTGCTAGTTAATTGTTCACAGTTTTTTAGGCTGCACAGAGCGTTTTTCTGTCACTTTTTTCTGGGGTGATCGGCGGCCATTTTGTGTCTTGTGGTTCACCAGCACAAGCTACCACCAAGTCCATCAATCCATCAATACTAGGGTTTTTTATGCTATATCCTACATCAGGGGCTTGGATGTGCTTATTGTCACCCCTAGAAACTCAGGATAGAAATTTCTATATTTTATTGAGGGGTTAAATTCAATTGCCAAAATAGCAATCCCCTAAATCTGGTGTCCCAGCAGTGGCTGGCCAAGTTTAATGGTGTCCGGCAAAGGATATATTTTGTTCTGGGGTGAAATTCAATTGCCAAAATATCAATCCCCTAAATCTGGTGTCCCAGCAGTGGCTGGCCAAGTTTAATAGTGTCTGGCAAAGGATATATTTGTTTCTGGGGTGAAATTCAGTTGCAAAAATAGAAATACCGTAAATCTGGTGTTACAGCTGTGACTGGACAAGTTTCATGGTGTCCGTCAAAGGATATATTATTTTCTGGGGTGAAATTCAGTTGCAAAAATAGAAATACCGTAAATCTGGTGTTACAGCTGTGACTGGACAAGTTTCATAGTGTCCGTCAAAGGAGATATTATTTTCTGGGGTGAAATTCAATTGCCAAAATAGCAATACCCTAAATCAGTGGTTTCTGCTGTGGCAGGACAAGTTTTATAGTGTCCGTCAAAGGATACCTTTTGTTCTGGGGTGAAATTCAATTACCAAAATAGCAATACCATAAATCTAGTGTTCCAGCTGTGACTTGACAAGTTTCATAGTGTCCGTCAAAGGATATATTATTTTCTGGGGTGAAATTCAATTGCCAAAATAGCAATACCGTAGATCAGTGGTTTCAGCTGTGGCTGGCCAAGTTTAATAGTGATCGGCAAAGGGTAGATTTTGTTCTGGGGAGAAATTATATTGCCAAAATAGCAATCCCCTAAGTCTGGTGTCCCAGGAGTGGCTGGCCAAGTTTAATAGTGTCTAGCAAAGGAGAGATTTTGTTCTGGTGTGAAATTTAATTGTCAAAATAGCAATACCGTTAATCAGTGGTTCCAGCTGTGGCTGGCCAAGTTTAATACTGTCCGGCAATGGATAGATTTTAATTTTAAATTGTTGGGTGAAATATTACCATTTTTTCCAGGTATAAACCGCTGCACTGCATAACTGACAGGGAACTTACAATTGTCGTTTACATTCTTGCATGAAATAAAGCCTTTTTGGGCTGTGAAGCCAAAGGTAGTCGCCAATATCTGTTTTTTTATTTTTAATTTTTTTAAATAAATTAGTGTAGACCCCAAAACATTGGGAAAATATAAAAAATAAAACAAAGTGTAAGTGTGCGGTTGTATAACAGTGGTTGGGTGAGGCCGGTATACATGTCTATTCTGCATAAGGTACAAAAAAGTCCAGTGGGATCCATGCCTGGTTCTTTTTAATAAACTAAAGCTTGTCCACATTGTCTGCGGATAGGCGGCTGCGCTTGTCTGTGATAATGTCACCAGCCATGCTAAACACCCATTCAGACAATACAGTGGATGCAGAGTAGGCAAACACCTCAAAGGCGTAAAGGGCAACCTCAGGACATGTACCCAATTTGATGACCCAGAAATTGTTCCAGATCTGCTGGTGGTGTAGGTTGTTGTGGCGTGATGACAAAGCTTTTCCACATTTTGCCCATGCTAACCCTGCCTTCTGAGGTGTTGTTGGTGACCCAGCTGCATTGACAAATGCTTCCTCCTCCTCCTCTGCCTTCAACTTGTGCTTCCACTGAGTCCCCGGTGTCAGGTGTGAATGCCATCAGCAGCGTGTCTACTAGTGGGCTCATCTTCCTATTACACTCCAGTGAGGGAATTAAGGACGGCACGTTGTCCTTGTAACTGGGATACAGCAGGGTGGCCACCCAGTAATCAGCAAAAGTTAGAATGTGGCAGTAACTGGGCAGTTGTTGCGCAGGCACTGCAGCATGTAGTCGCTCATGTCTGACAGGCTTCCCAGAGGCAAGGACAAGCTACCCTCTTTGAGGGAGGTTTATCGTCTGTGTCCTCTGTATCCCCCAGCGTTCCTCCTACTCCTCTTCCTCATCCTCCAGAACTTTGCCCTGGCTGGACAATTGTGTTCCAGGCCAGGGCTTATGTTGGTGCGTGCAGACACCCACCCTCCGAGCCACTTGTATTTGGTTGGCCTTAAGTTAAGGATAAGGCGTGTATATAGTTTTGTTTCTTTATATGGTTAGTTTAGCTGCCTTATAGTTATTTTAATATGTTTAGTAAATTTGTAAATAGTTTGTTAATGGTTTGAGTGAAAGGGTGGGGGGTTGAGTGTGTAGGGTGTGAGGCTGTTTGGGTTTATTTTCCATCTGCTTTCTACGCTGTCTATACTGCCACTGTGTCTAATTTAATTGCATAATACAGTTGAGGGGGTCCTGACAAAGTCTTTTAGTCCTCCTCCTGGATGGGCCCCTTCTAGGTCTTTCCAGGGCTATTTTACAGCCATTTAAGAGTCCTAAAGTTCGTGTCCCCATTGACTTCAATGGCTTTCGGGTTTGGGGTGAAGTTCAGGTCGAGTTCGAATCCCGAACCCGAACATTTTTTTGAAGCTCGGCCGAACTTCCAGGTGTTTGCTCAACTCTACTAATGACTAGTGTTGAGCGAACAGTTCGAGAATACTTCGGGTTCGTACCGAACTTTGGGGTGTCCGTGACACGGACCCGAACCCGGACATTTTCAAAAAAGTTCGGGTTCGAGTTCGGAGTTCGGCATGTTCTCTCGGCGCATTTTGAAAGTACTATATAGCAGAATAGTACAGGCTTAAAGCTGAAATCGCATTGCGATTACAACTTTGAGCTACCGATCACCATGGGAACGCCTCCTCCAGTAGAATGTACTGTCGGATCTGAGAATTAAGTTGAAATCGCAATGCGATTATTAGAACTCAAATAAATCGCATCACACTACACGTTCTAATTGCATTCGATTTTAACTTTACTGTTTGGTTTTGTATCGCGATAATACAAAATTTGAATAATCGTGTGCGTGCTGTTCTAGCACGCAGTGCTATTCGTATCCCACTATTAAGTTCTAATCGCATTCGATGTTAACTTATGCATTTTTTTTTTGCCAGGCATCAAATAGAATGCGATGCCTGTCAAAAAAAAAGCATAAGTTAAAATCGAATGCGATTAGAACTTAAGAGTGGGATACGAATAGCACTAGTGTTGTGTTGTTGAGCGCACATTTCGAGAATAGTTCCGGTCCATACAGAATTTTGGGGTGTTCGTGACACGACCCGAACCCGAACATTTTCATAAAAATTCGGGTTCGGTTTTGTAGTTCGTCATTTTTTGTGGCGCATTTTGAAAGGCTGCAAAGCAGCCAATCAACATGCATCATACTACTTGCCCTAAGATGCCATCGCAGCCATGCCTACTATTGGCAAGGCTGTGATTGGCCAAGTGCAGCATGTGACTCAGCCTCTTTATAAGCCTGTGCGCACGTCGGGACGTGCTCACTCCCGATGTGAATAGAACAGGGATAGATGCAGCTGCTGTGAGGGCGAGATAGGCAGGGAATAATCGAGGAAAAAAACCTGAGAAGAAGTGAAAGATGTACACCAGTGAATCAAAACAACTCAGCTGAGCTGTTCACTGAAAGTTTATTTTTTTTTACACCGGCCAGATCGATTTTTACCGGCACATGTAACTGGGCTGACCGGCGGCGGCCATTTTGGGACCTGTGGTGCGCCAGCTCAAGCTGACACAGAGTCCAAAGAAAAGCTCCAAAGAATTGAAAAATCTACTGTGACACAGAACAACAGCGATTCAGCTGCTCAGTCAAAGTCAATTTTTTTTCTGGCTGGGCAGACCATTTTCTGGCACATGTTACTGGGCTGATAGGCGGCGGCCATTTTGGGACTTGTGGTGCTACAGCAAAAGCTGCCACAGCGTCCATTAATCTCATGTAATAGTCGATTTTTTCATAGATATACTACATCAGGGGTTTGGCTGTGCTTGTGTCACCCCTACTAACTGCCAATATAAAATATATCAGTGGTGAAACTTAAAGTAACCCACTTGGATAGCAAATCCCATGAATGTGCTGTTCCAGCTAGGCTAGCCAGTGTCACTACAGCCAGGTCCAATACTGTCAGACAGAAATTATTATTATTTTTTTTTGCCAGAAATATAAATTAAAAAAATCTTTCCCTGTAACAAACATAATTCTGGAGTTAGACCAGAAGAAGCACTCCTTCAGTAAATAATACTGTAAAAAGGTTTAGGCAATAATTCTCCCATTGTGGGCAATTTATGTACCAAAACGAGCATTTTAAAAATTCCGGTGTTCTGAAATACCAGCAGTCTTCTTGTAATTAATACCAGAAAAAGGCATTATAGTGTCCAGTGTTGTCATTTTGGTTCCAAAAAGGCCGATTTAATCAATCTGGTGTTGGTGACACCCGAAATAGTACGCCGCACGTTGTTACTCCTGTAAAAAGGAAAAAGTTCTCCCACTGTGGGAATTCATTTAACATAAGTAGCATTTAAAAAATTCTGGTGTCCAATTTGCAGCAGTCTTCTTGTAATTAATACCAGAAAAAGGCATTATAGTGTCCAGTGTTGTCATTTTGGTTCCAAAAAGGCCAATTTAATCAATCTGGTGTTGGTGACACCCGAAATAGTACGCCGCACGTTGTTACTCCTGTAAAAGGAAATAGTTCTCCCACTGTGGGAATTCATTTAACATAAGTAGCATTTAAAAAATTCTGGTGTCCAATTTGCAGCAGTCTTCTTGTAATTAATACCAGAAAAAGGCATTATAGTGTCCAGTGTTGTCATTTTGGTTCCAAAAGGCCAATTTAATCAATCTGGTGTTGGTGACACCCGAAATAGTAGGCCGCACGTTGTTACTCCTGTAAAAGGAAATAGTTCTCCCACTGTGGGAATTCATTTAACATAAGTAGCATTTAAAAAATTCTGGTGTCCAATTTGCAGCAGTCTTCTTGTAATTAATACCAGAAAAAGGCATTATAGTGTCCAGTGTTGTCATTTTGGTTCCAAAAAGGCCAATTTAATCAATCTGGTGTTGGTGACACCCGAAATAGTACGCCGCACGTTGTTACTCCTGTAAAAGGAAATAGTTCTCCCACTGTGGGAATTCATTTAACATAAGTAGCATTTAAAAATTCTGGTGTCCAATTTGCAGCAGTCTTCTTGTAATTAATACCAGAAAAAGGCATTATAGTGTCCAGTGTTGTCATTTTGGTTCCAAAAAGGCCAATTTAATCAATCTGGTGTTGGTGACACCCGAAATAGTAGGCCGCACGTTGTTACTCCTGTAAAAAGGAAATAGTTCTCCCACTGTGTGAATTCATTTAACATAAGTAGCATTTAAAAAATTCTGGTGTCCAATTTGCAGCAGTCTTCTTGTAATTAATACCGGAAAAAGGAATTACGGTATATCTTCCAGTGTGGGCATTTTTGGGCTAAAAAATAATATATTTTATTGTGGTTCGAGTTGAATCGCAACAATGAGAAAACATTCTATTAAGGGACGAGAACGCGGTCGTGGTAGGGTCCGTGGAGTCTCTGTTGCTGGCAGAGGACGTGGCCGTTCGGCCTCAGGCACACAAAGTAGTGAACCAACTCCCTCAAGTAGCCGGCAGAATTTACAGCGATATTTGGTGGGGCCCAATGCCGTTATGAGGATGGTAAGGCCTGAGCAGGTACAGGCATTAGTCGATTGGGTGGCCGACAGTGCTTCCAGCACGTTCACCACATTGTCTTCCGCCCAGTCTTCTGCGGAAGCGCACAGGTGGCACCTGAAAACCAAGCCCATCAGTCTGTCACATCACCCCCATGCATATCAGGGAAACTGTCCGAGCCTCAAGTTATGCAGCAGTCTCTTCTTCTGTTTGAAGACTCTGCTGGCAGGGGTTCCCAGGGCGTCCACCTAGCCCTTCCCTAGCGGTGGAAGACATACCATGCACTGACGCACAACCACTTATGTATCCAGATGATGAGGACATGGGAATACCACCACAGCAGAGTGACCGAGTGTCTGATGATGACGAAACACAGGTGCCCACTGCCGTGTCTTATTGCAGTGTGCAGACTGAACAGGAGGAGGTCAGGGAGGAAGACTGGGTGGAAGACGATGCAGAGGACGATGAGGTCTTAGACCCCACATGGACTGAAGGTCGTGCCGCTGACTTAAATAGTTCAGAGGAAGAGGCAGTGGTGAGACCGAGACAACAGCGAAGCCAAAGAGGGAGCAGGGGGCAAAATCAGAACACCCGCCGTCCCGAGAGTTCGCCTGCTATTGGCCAGTGCCAACAGGGACCCAGCACCCCAAAGGCATCTTCAAGGAGTTCCCTGGCATGGCACTTCTTCAAACAATGTGCTGAGGACAAGACCAGAGTGGTTTGCATGCTGTGCCATCAGACCCTGAGGCGAGGCATTAACGTTCTTAACCTGAGCACCACCTGCATGATCAGGCATCTACATGCAAAGCATGAACTGCAGTGGAGTGCACACCTCAAAAAAATGAACCCGCTCAGGCTCCCCTGCTCCCTCTACCGCTGCTGCCTCGGCTTCCGCCTCGAGAGGAATGTTGCCACCTGCCGAGCAGCAAACAGAGGATGTGCCACCGACACCACCACCGCCACCGTCACCTTGCGTCTCCACTATTTCACACAGCAGCGTTCAGCTCTCCATCTCTCAAACCTTTGAGAGGAAGCGCAAATTCCCACCTAGTCACCCTCGAGGCCCTTGGCCTGAATGCCAGCATTTCTAAACTACTGGCCTTTGAAATGCTGTCATTCCGGCTGGTGGACACTGAGACAGCTTCAAACAGCTGATGGCCATGGCTGTCCCCCAGTATGTGGTTCCCAGCCGCCACTACTTCTCCAAGACAGCCGTGCCTTCCCTGCACATGCAAGTGTCTGATAAAATCAAGTGTGCACTGCGCAACGCCATTTGTGCCAAGGTCCACCTAACCACAGATACGTGGACCAGTAAGCACGGCCAAGGACGCTATATCTCACTAACTGCACACTGGGTGAATGTAGTGGCGGCTGGGCCCCAGGCGGAGAGTTCCTTGGCGCACGTCCTTCCGCCACCTAGGATCGCAGGGCATCATTCTCTGCCTCCTGTAGCCTCCTCCTCCTACTCGGCTTTCTCCTCCTCCTCTGCTTCCACCAGCTCCTCCTGTCAGCCACACACCTTCACCACCAACTTCAGCACAGCCCGGGGTAAGCGTCAGCAGGCCATTCTGAAACTCTTATGTTTGGGGGACAGGCCCCACACCGCGCAGGAGTTGTGGCGGGGTATTGAACAACAGACGGACGAGTGGTTGCTGCCGGTGGGCCTCAAGCCAGGCCTGGTGGTATGCGATAATGGGCGAAATCTCGTGGCAGCTCTGGGACTAGCCGGTTTGGCGCACATCCCTTGCCTGGCGCATGTGCTGAATTTGGTGGTGCAGAGGTTCATTCACCACTACCCCAACATGTCAGAGCTGCTGCATAAAGTGCGGGCCGTCTGTGCGCGCTTCCGGCGTTCACATCCTGCCGCTGCTCGCCTGTCAGCGCTACAGCGGAACTTCGGCCTTCCCGCTCACCGCCTCATATGCGACGTGCCCACCCGGTGGAACTCCACCTTGCAGATGCTGGAGAGACTGTGCAAGCAGCAGCAGGCCATAGTGGAGTTTCAGCTGCAGCAAGCTCGCGTCAGTCGTACTGCGGAACGGCACCACTTCACCACCAATGATTAGACCTCCATGCGAGACCTGTGTGCCCTGCTGCACTGCTTTGAGTACTCCACCAAAATGGCCAGTGGCGATGACACTGTTATCAGCGTTACAATACCAATTCTATGTCTCCTAGAGAAAACGCTTAGGGCAATGATGGAAGAGGAGGTGGCCCAGGTGGAGGAGGAGGAGGAGGAGGGCTCGTTTCTAAGACTTTCAGGCCAGTCTGTTAGAAGTAGCTCAGAGGAGGTTTTTGAAGCAGCAGAGGGCAGGTTCACAAGTCGCCAGCCAAGGCACTCTAATGGAGGACGAGAAGGATGAGGAGGAGGTGGAGGAGGACGAGGATGAAGCAGGTTCACAGCAGGGTGGCAGCCCACACAGCTCAGGCCCATCACTAGTGCGTGGCTGGGGGGATACGGTGGACTATGACGATACGCCTCCCACAGAGGACAGCTTGTCCTTACCTCTGGGGAGCCTGGCACACATGAGCGATTACATGCTGCAGTGCCTGCGCAACGACAGCAGAGTTGCCCAAATTTTAACGTGTGCTGACTACTGGGTGGCCACCCTGCTGGATCCCCGGTACAAAGACAATGTGCCCACTTTACTTCCTGCACTGGAGCGTGATAGGAAGATGCGCGAGTACAAGCACACGCTGGTAGACGCGCTCCTGAGAGCATTCCCAACTGTCACAGGGGAACAGGTGGAAGGCCAAGGCCAAGGCAGAGGAGGAGCTAGAGGTCGCCCACGCAGCAGTGTCACGGCCAGCTCCTCTGAGGGCAGGGTTAGCATGGCAGAAATGTGGACAAGTTTTGTCTCCACGCCACAGCTAACTGCCCCACCACCTGATACGGAACGTGTTAGCAGGAGGCAGCATTTCACTAACATGGTTGGACAGTATGTCTGCACACCCCTCCACGTACTGACGGACGGTTCAGCCCCATTCAACTTCTGGGTTTCAAAATTGTCCACGTGGCCAGAGTTAGCATGTTATGCCTTGGAGGTGCTGGCCTGCCCGGCGGTAAGCGTTTTATCAGAACGCGTATTCAGCACGGCGGGCGTCATTACTGACAAGCGCAGCCGCCTGTCCACAGCCAATGTGGACAAGCTGGCGTTCATAAAGATGAACCAGGCATGGATCCCACAGGACCTGTCCCTCCCTTGTGCAGAGTAGTCCTTAATAACTGCCTAAAACATGTCTTGTTGTACTACGGGCCACTTCTTTATTTAATTCAAATTTTATGTAACCCACAGTTGAATGAAACTCTCCTCTGTCTGGGCGCCGGGGCCTAACTAGATGAAAGTGGCCTGTTAAACTATCGGGTGACATAAAGCCATAACCTCTGCCATGCTACCTCTGTCCTCTGTCTGGGTGCTGAGGCCTAAGTCAAATAAAGCGGTCTTCTGCTGTGCTGGGGATATGAAGCTAATCTCTGACCTCTCTCCTCTGTCTGGGTCCAAAGGCCTAAGTCACTGAAAGAGGCCTTCTCCTGTGGTGTGTGATATGATGCCTGAATTTGTGCTGTGGGACCTCTCTCCTCTTCCTGGGTGCAGGGGTCAAAGTATCTAAAAGTGTCCTTCTCTTGCGGTGGTTTATATGATGCCTGAATATGTGCTGTGGGGCCTCTCTCCTCTGTTTGGGTGAAGGGGTCAAAGTAACTTTATGGTGGCTTCTCCTGTGGTGGTTGATATTATGCCTGATTCTCTGCTGTGGAACCTCTCTCCTCTTCCTGGGTGCAGGGTCAAAGTATCTAAAAGTGTCCTTCTCTTGCGGTGGTTGATATGATGCCTGATTCTCTGCTGTGGGACCTCTCTCCTCTGTCTGGGTGAAGGGGTCAAAGTAACTAAATGGTGGCCTACTCCTGTGGTGGTTGATATGATGCCTGAATATGTGCTGTGGGACCTCTCTCCTCTGTCTGGGTGAGGGGTCAAAGTAACTAAATGGTGGCCTACTCCTGTGGTGGTTGATATGATGCCTGATTCTCTGCTGTGGGGCCTCTCTCCTCTGTCTGGGTGAAGGGGTCAAAGTAACTAAATGGTGGCCTATTCCTGTGGTGGTTGATATGATGCCTGATTCTCTGCTGTGGGACCTCTCTCCTCTGTCTGGGTGAAGGGGTCAAAGTAACTAAATGGTGGCGTACTCCTGTGGTGGTTGATATGATGCCTGATTCTCTGCTGTGGGACCTCTCTCCTCTGTCTGGGTGAAGGGGTCAAAGTAACTAAATGGTGGCCTACTCCTGTGGTGGTTGATATGATGCCTGAATATGTGCTGTGGGACCTCTCTCCTCTGTCTGGGTGAGGGGGTCAAAGTAACTAAATGGTGGCCTACTCCTGTGGTGGTTGATATGATGCCTGATTCTCTGCTGTGGGGCCTCTCTCCTCTGTCTGGGTGAAGGGGTCAAAGTAACTAAATAGTGGCCTACTCCTGTGGTGGTTGATATGATGCCTGATTCTCTGCTGTGGGACCTCTCTCCTCTGTCTGGGTGAGGGGGTCAAAGTAACTAAATGGTGGCCTACTGCTGTGGTGGTTGATATGATGCCTGATTCTCTGCTGTGGGGCCTCTCTCCTCTGTTTGGGTGAAGGGGTCAAAGTAACTAAATGGTGGCCTACTCCTGTGGTGGTTGATATGATGCCTGATTCTCTGCTGTGGGACCTCTCTCCTCTGTCTGGGTGAAGGGGTCAAAGTAACTAAATGGTGGCCTACTCCTGTGGTGGTTGATATGATGCCTGAATATGTGCTGTGGGACCTCTCTCCTCTGTCTGGGTGAGGGGTCAAAGTAACTAAATGGTGGCCTACTCCTGTGGTGGTTGATATGATGCCTGATTCTCTGCTGTGGGACCTCTCTCCTCTGTCTGGGTGAAGGGGTCAAAGTAACTAAATGGTGGCCTACTCCTGTGGTGGTTGATATGATGCCTGATTCTCTGCTGTGGGACCTCTCTCCTCTGTCTGGGTGAAGGGGTCAAAGTAACTAAATGGTGGCCTACTCCTGTGGTGGTTGATATGATGCCTGATTCTCTGCTGTGGGGCCTCTCTCCTCTGTCTGGGTGAAGGGGTCAAAGTAACTAAATGGTGGCCTACTCCTGTGGTGGTTGATATGATGCCAGATTCTCTGCTGTGGGACCTCTCTCCTTTGTCTGGGTGCTGGGGTCGAAATAATAGTAAGTGACCTTCTCCATTGGTGGGTGACTTGAAGCCTGATTCTGTGCTATGGGACCTCACTCCAATTAATATTGTTTAATTTTTATTTATTTTATGTTAACTCATCATTTCCCTATCTACATTTGTTTGCAGGGGATTTACCTACATTTTGCTGCCTTTTGCAGCCCTCTAGCACTTTCCGGGTGTGTTTTACAGCCTTACCAAAAACCTTACCAGATCTAGCACATAAACCAGTTGAACTTGAAACCCTTGAAAGATTACAGTAATGAAAAATTATTATTAATATGGGCAACACTATCTGTACCCTTTGTTTCCAATCAAACAAAACGCAATAAATTTGATTTAACATTATAGTTTTATAAAATAATCTTTAACAAAATAGAATTATTTTTTAACATAAATATATAAATAACCCAAAAAATTAGGGTAATTTTTTAAATTTTCTCTGCTCCTCCAGCAGATCATCGATGTCCTTAAGAGGAGCCTCCTCCATGGCTCGCATTTGGTGGGAGAACTGCATCTTGAGCTGCCTCATCTTCCTGGTTTGCTGCTCCCTGAACTGCTGCATTCGCAGCTGGTGCTTCCTTCGCATTATTTTTATTTTTTTTAACATGATGTTGTCAGCTGTAAAATAAATGAAATAAAATATGGAAATGTACATTAAAATACAATCATTAATTGTTATATAAAGCAGATGATATTTTTTTCTTGAAAATCACTGATTAGACCACACATGGAGTACTGTGTACAGTTCTGGGCTCCTGTGAACAAGACAGACATAGCAGAGCTGGAGAGGGTTCAGAGGAGGGCAACTAAAGTAATAACTGGAATGAGGGATCTACAGTACCGTAAAAGGTTATCAAAATTAGGGTTATTCACTTTAGAAAAAAGACGACTAAGGGGAGATCTAATAACTATGTATAAATATATCAGGGGTCAGTACAGAGATCTCTCCCATCATCTATTTATCCCCAGGACTGTGACTGTGACAAGGGGACATCCTCTGCATCTGGAGGAATGAAGGTTTGTACACAAACATAGAAAGGGATTCTTCACTGTAAGAGCAGTGAGACTATGGAACTCTCTGCCTGAGGAGGTGGTGATGGTGAGTACAATAAAGGAATTCAAGAGGGGACTGGATTTATTTCTGGAGTGTAATAATATTACAGGCTATAGCTACTAGAGAGGGGTCGTTGATCCAGGGAGTTATTCTGATTGCCTGATTGGAGTCGGGAAGGAATTTTTTTTCCCCTTATGTGAGGAAAATTGGCTTCTGCCTCACAGGGGTTTTTTGCCTTCCTCTGGATCAACTTGTAGGAAACAGGCCAAACTGGATGGACAAATGTCTTTTTTCGGTCTTATATACTATGTTACTATGTTACTATGTAAATCTGTTATATATTGGTTTAGGTAGGTTATTGACTTAGTAGTTACGTTAATGGTTTTGATGTTGATCAATTACTTTTTAGTGTTTATTTTTTATATTACTGTTATGTGTTGTACTTTATTTGTTGCCTGTTTTATTATATTTTCTTCATTTAAAAAAATAATATAGTTTGTTAAAATATATTCTTAGAAAAATTTATATATTGCATGCTTGTTATATCGTACTTCCAAAAATGGATGTGGCAGTTAGATACGTTATGGAAATCAGTACTCCCACCCGTAACATTAGCTTTCTGGGACACTGAATAAATAAAAATATCCACATCATCCATTTACCTTCTTGTCGGGGGGTAGTGACCACCTCCTCTTCTGCCTCCTCAGAGTCATCACCCTCCTCCACTGCAGCAGGTGGGCTATGGGCCCGATAGCCTGATGGCCCTGCCTCTTCCTGCTCGTCCGAGTGGTCTGTCTCCTCCTCCACCTCCACCGCCTTCTTCTTTTTAGAGAGCTTGGCTCTCACTTTGGGAAGCGGAGCATCTGTAATGATGATGATGACCAAATTTTTAAAAATGCCAAGATAAACAAGTAAAGCCAAATTACAGTTAAGGGTACACAAATTAATCTATGGTAGTGTCTGGATGGCATAATAATTAACTACACCTATCTTTCTTCTCCTTTTGGCTTAGATCAAGTGTAGTATCATCAGTGTCTGCCTTGACCTGCCGGACCAGGACCCTGTGGGTATCCCCTGCACTCTGCCTTTGAGCATCGTTGATTTAGTTCAGCTTCAACTCACTGCTGCTATTGGGTGTTGGGCCACTCCCCAGGGAACAAGAGTGATTCGAGTCTATGACTTCATTTGGGCATGTGGCCTAATTGTCCTGATCGATGCTTGTTGTCTACACTCGTCCAGACGTGCGAGGAGTTTGGACAAGCTTCAGGGGCCAAAGTCAACTGTGTAAAGTCAAAAACATATGTGGCCCAGAAAGAGGTCTCATATTGCCACTTTTAGCACCCTTTCCCATCAGTTCAACACCACTGTACTAAGTGATTTATTGTAAAGGGTTAAAAAATACTTATTTCTCTCACCAACATATTGTGTTATCTATCTGCTCAGTTATGTAAATAAGTATTGTACCTGGAAGAGATTTATCTCGGATCTTAGTGATCAGATCCATCCGGTGGCGCTTCAGATCTGACCACTTTTTTAGAATCGCATCCTTCCAATGAGTGCACCCATGCTTCTGCCACAGATGGAAAGCAATTCTCTGCACTATGGCCTGCTTTTCGCCCCTTGACCTTCTGCGGTCGTACCCCTTCTCCAACATTTCCTGCAAGATAACAATTAAATAATGTAATCCCACAGTTCTAAAATACAATTATTAGTTATCATAGTCATATGAACCATCAAAAATAACATTTAATATCAAAACAGTCAAAGAGTAGAACATCGCCATCCCTTTAAAAGTGACTTGAACATTGCCGCCCCTTTAAAAGTGACTTGAACACTGCAGCCCCTTTAAAAGTGACTTGAACATCGCCATCTCTTTAAAACTGACTTGAACATCGCCAATTCGCCATCCCTTTAAAAGTGACTTGAACATTGCCGCCCCTTTAAAAGTGACCTGAACACTGCAGCCCCTTTAAAAGTGACTTGAACATCGCCATCCCTTTAAAACTGACTTGAACATCGCCAATTCGCCATCCCTTTAAAAGTGACTTGAACATTGCCGCCCCTTTAAAAGTGACTTGAACACTGCAGCCCCTTTAAATGTGACTTGAACATCGCCATCCCTTTAAAAGTGACTTGAACTTTGCGATCCCTTTAAAAGTGACTTGAATATTGCCGCCCCTTTAAAAGTCACTTGAACATCGCCATCCCTTTAAAAGTGACTTGAACATTGCGATCCCTTTAAAAGTGACTTGAATATTGCCGCCCCTTTAAAAGTGACTTGAACATCGCCATCCCTTTAAAAGTGACTTGAACATCGTCATCCCTTTAAAAGTGACTTGAACATTGCCACCCCTTTAACAGTGTCTTTCACTAATCACTCATGTAGTTGTGCAGTCTGCTAAAGCCTGTGTGATGAGTTTATGTCACCAAGCAGTAGGACATGTGACAGTGTAAGGCAGTTATGAGATCAGTGAAGGCCTGCAGGCTTCTTGGCTAATAAAAATCATTAATAAGTTTAAATCACATTACTGAATTACACACTAACTAAGTTCAATTACTTACAGTTATTAAGAAATCCAGCTCTTCTTTAGAGAAATTACTTTTCGCCATAATCGCTGGGACAGTCACCAATCTCCACTCTCGTCTCTCTCGATCTGATCCGAGGTAACACACACACGTACAGACGCACGTACACGATTCTTGAATAGTTGTATTATCGCGATAATAAAACTAACAGTGTAAAGTTGACTGTATTGCTCTAAGTTATATTCGCGTACGAATGTAACTTCTATTACAGCACACCAATACTAAAACGGACTAAGAGACAGCTTTAAGTTCTATTCGAACGCGATTATGCGATTATTATATATCTGCTTAATCGCATTGCCGTTTCAACTTAGCATTGCTAATTCTAAATAATTCCATCCATATTCGTTAACTTACTGACTCAGTAAGTTAACGATATGGATGGAATTATTTAGCAATGCTAAGTTGAAATCGCAATGCGATTAAGCAAATATATAAGAATCGCATTGCGATTTCAACTTAATTCTCAGATCCGACAGTACATTCTACTGGAGGAGGCGTTCCCATGGTGATCGTTAGCTCAAAGTTGTAATCGCAATGCGTTTATTGCGGTATATTATCCCTCTGGGTGTCTTTTACAGGTTAATTTTTATTTATTTTATGTTAACTCATCATTTCCCTATCTACATTTGTTTGCAGGGGATTTACCTACATTTTGCTGCCTTTTGCAGCCCTCTAGCCCTTTTCGGGAGTCTTTTACAGGCTTTTTAGTGCCTAAAAGTTCGGGTCCCCATTGACTTCTATGGGGTTCGGGTTCGGGATGAAGTTCGGGTTGAGTTCGGATCACGACATTTCCGAACCTCTCGAACCCGAACATCCAGGTGTTCGCTCAACTCTACTAATGACCAATGACCTGCACCCTCTCTAAGCATGCCTTTTTTAGTAACTACAGTACTTACTCATGTAATAACAGTTCTGGAGCATCTATTCTTATGGCTCATGTTATTCCTTGTAGATATTTATGAATTAATTGCCAGTAGTCTGCAATAAAGATGCACCTGGGTGTTAACAGTTGGGGGGGGGGGGGGTCCTTGCACAGCCTGACATTATCAAATCAGCACTACCAGTGTCAGACTCTGCAGGGGCACACCCTAACTGGTAACACCCAGTTACACCTTTATTGCACACACTGGGCAATTAATTTAGAAATGTCTAGTAGGAATTACAGAGGTGTGGCACAACATAGAGTTATATAATAAGATGCTCCATAATGGCCATTTTATGGTGAATGCAAGCAGTTACTAAGACAGACATGTCAAGAGAGGCAACAGGCAAGACCTCTTTGTTTTCTTTTTTTTTTAAATCAGTTTCATGTTTATTGAAAGATGTATACAACAAATGTAATAAAGGAGACAATACAGGTAGGCAGTCCATATTAGATATAACACAGATCATAGCCATCGCGATATAAATGAGAAAGTATTGCCACTAAAGGTAGACTCCTCCTGATAGTTATTTGCGTCCACAGTAAATGTTTAACTTCGGGGCATCCAGTGCCAGTACTAAATCTATGCCAGCTCCCTTGCTGTCTTATATTTCTATGCCTAAAACAGGCGTAGAAAATGATAAATAAGACTGGCCTGCTGACCCATCCCCTTCCACGCCTAAAATTTTAGACCTGGCATGAACAGGGAAAAATCTGAGATAGTGTCATCTGCATCTGAAATACGCCCAATATAGGCGTATTTTAGGCTAATAAATTATACCATTTGTTTCCTAGATGCTCACATAACCTAGAAAATGCTGTAGGTAAATCAATGGGAGGAAAACAATGTATATGTATTATCTGCATTTAGTTGTACTTTATTGACAATCCTTTGCTTTCTCTATGGTTAAGGGCAGAATCATGTGTTGCGGATTTGTCGTGGATGAAATCTACAACTCCATAAGTAAATCTGTAACAACTTGTAAGTTGCAGATTTAATAGTGGATTTAAACTCCACTAAAGGTAAAAATTCACGAATACCGGTAATTTGTGGAGAATCTGCTAGATGGGCATGCTGTAGATTTTAAAGTCCAATCGATCTGAGTAAATTCCCCTTTGGCATCTATACATTATCAGCATACTCATATGTGTTTATGTAGGAGTTTGTTTTAATATTTAATATTTGTTTTAAGTATGGCTTATTATATAATGTGCCATGCATATATGAATATGAAACTCATTTTCATCATATGATTCCTACCCCCTTTTGAGTATTTTGAACGGTTGGTGCACCTTGTTGTTACGGCATAGGAATTATCTAGAATTATACGACAGAAACAAAGCATATATGAATTTTATTGGTAGTGAATTATGTAGTATGTACAAAAAATGTTTTGAGAATATTCCCCACTGGTTGGCTTTACAGTCATCAGTGATTGCAAACAGACATGGTACTGTTCTGTTGACCACTCATCACCACCAATCGCAAGAAGAGGTCCTGGGTACCCCGAATGTATACAGCAACAGGCATGTATGTGCATTGCCATTCAATTCATCTCTATGGGGCTACTAAAAAGAAGATGAGTGCAGTTCTTCACTATCTCCAGCAGTCCTCTACAGATGAATGGAACAGCAGTGCACATGCATGACTGCAGGGCTTCATTCAATCTGGGGACTCAAGGATCATTCTTATAGTCAGTGGGGGACCCAGTGGTTGAACCCTGAGTCTCTGACAAATCTGATACTTATCACTTATATTGTGTACATCAAAACTAGTTTTAAGCAAATCGAAGCAACAGAAGTGGAATTCGATCCGAAGTTTAGGAAAAATTTGATTTGCCTCGAATTTCCTCACACTTCAAGGTAACAAATCAATTTTTCCTAAAATGGCAACTGCATGTGGTACAAAGTGAAAGTAAGAAGATCATGAATGTGATATGAGTCTGACGCATAATGCCTTGCAGCCAGCCAATCCCCTGTTACCGATCCCCCTGTGATGTCACAGCCCTATATAAAAGCCTTATCCCGCGCATTCTCCACCATTACACTGTGAGCAGAGCATAAAGAGAGACATAGCAAGTGCTCATGCACTAGGGACAGTAGTTGCTGAAAAATTGTTTAAAAAAAGAATATTGAAGAGGGCGAGTGCAGGGGCAGTGCAGGGAGACAGTAGGGAGACTACAGGTAGAGTGCATTGCCATGTGCATCACGTTCTACTGCTACCACATTAAGAGTTAATCTGTTATAGATAGATAGTGGGGGAGATATACCTAAACTGGTGTAAAGGAAAAGCAGCTTAGTTGCCCATAGGAACCAATCAGATTCCAATTTTTATTTTGCAGAGCTCCTTTGGAAAAGGAGAGGTGTAATCTGATTGGTTGCTATGGGCCAGTTTTCCTTTACACCCGTTTTGATAAATCTCTCCCAGTGTGCCTCAGTATACACAGCAGGTTTAATATATTGTTGTATGCAGAACGTTCTACTGCACCCACATTCAGAGTTAACCCATTATGTTAGTGAAACAATTATGTTGCATTCATATTCCAGGACGGTGTAATATTTCGCCCTGTACAGTGGAGCGAAATTTATCATAGCGAATAAATTCTGTTAGCTGTTGCATTACATAACATCAGTATTAGGCCACGGTTAAATATTTTGCCCTGTTCGAATGAACAGTGGAGACAAAGTTATCATAACGAATGCATTATGTTAGCTGTTGCGTTACATAGTGTCAGAATTAGGTCACGGTTAAATATTTTGCCCTGTTCAATTGTGTAGTGGAGCAAAATTTAAAGATCCAACTACGAGCTTCTTAACCCCATGAATCTTTAATACACGCTGAAGCTTTCATTACTGTGGCTGTAGGTGTAATATATCACCATGTGCCTCATGTTCTACTGCACCAACATTCAAAGTTAGTCCATTATTGCAATGATACAGTTAGTTGAGTATTTTGCCCTGTACAAGTGTGCAGTGGACCTAAACTCATCATCACTAATACGACCTATCCAAAAAATGATTCTATGCATTGCATTCCCCAATCCCTATGATGAACTGCGTTGAGTGGGTTCCCACCACCTTTCGGCAAAGGCTAGACACACAGCGATCCCTTCAATGTGACGGGCGTTCATCCCCGGACATCGAAGGGTATCACAGACCTGTTGTTGCTGAATGTTGGGCATGGACCAACTGGGGTCAAATAACTACTAAGCACGGAGTCGTCGCTTGGTTATTGGAATAAACCATACAAATCCCTCCACCAACTGGACCCAAATTTATCGTAGGTAATACATTCTTTGAGTAAAAAAAATTAGTCTGTGTCGTTATTACAATCATTTATGGTCGGAACCACAACAGTATTACCAGAAAAATTGCTCCACTAACTGGATCCAAATTCATAATTCCTAGTTAACACGTTCTAGCGAAAATTTTATTCTGCATCAGGAGCGTGAAAACTAGCAGCTGCCATATAATATGGAGACCAAACAGGGGCTGTTGCTGGTATGAAGTAACGGCATTCGAAGGGTTAAAAGTCGACGGCTGCCATTACTGCCGGTCGCAGACATTAGTGCCAGGTGTCAGCTCTTTAAAATGGCAGACATCTGGCAGCCATGCCACCCTCTGCACCTGCCAGCGGGTGCCAATTTTAAATGCCCGGATGCCTACATAAATATACCGTTGGTGGTCGGAAAAGGGTTAACTTCCAAGCCTTCACACTGTGAGGCCTGGTATACCTAAATTATAGCAATTGTAACTAATTAATTCATAAAGAATCAAATTTCTTGTTGAAGTTTTGTGAATCAGACAAATTTAATTTTTCAAAACTTCGCTCATCTCTAATAAAAACACAACACATGGAACAGCACAATCCAAGTTATAGCTTAAGTATGTCTTTAAAGGCTGGTCTCACACTTTCTCACTACAAGAGCCGCAAAGAAGAATTATCATACCAAACCTCTGTGACTTATTAACTCTATGAACAGCAACATTTCAGTCCCTCTGTGGGACCATTCTCAAGCACCAAACAATGGTGTAGGTGCAGGTATATGTACAGAGGCAATTCATTACAGTTAATCAGTCAGTTATTACAAACCACATTAATATATAAAGTGAACATACAAAAAGTGCAACAAATAAAATGCTACGTACCCATTTATAAAATACTCAGTACAGTCTACCTATACATATTTATATCAAATTGGAGATGAATAAAAAAATGTAGAAAAATGTCATTATAATTAAAGATGAGCAACTCTTTTAAAAATTCGATTTGGCTGGTTCGCCGACTTTTTCTAAAAAATTTGCTTCGATCCAAATTTATTCGCTGCGAATCACATTAAAAAACGTCTATTTCCGGGCTGCAGAGAGGCTTTATAGGGGTGTAAAACACTGTGACTTGCAGTAACACGCATAGGGAGTCTGCTGTGGTAGTGAAATAATACTGTGAGTCAGTATGACATGCAGATGACAGGGGTCGCTCTTAGAATCACTGCACACTTCACTCATTTGGGCAGTAACGGGGCCAAAACTCATGTAATAACTCAGCCTTGTTAGCGTCAAGAAAAAGCGCAGTCCTTTTACACCCTAGTCAGCTGATTCCACATAGATGTCTACAGAATCTGTTCTATTAAACGCTTATACAAGTAGAGCCCCCCTGACAGAGTGGAGTGGGTATCAGCAGTAAGTTTGTGTTGACGTCAGAACAAAAACCCACAAAAAACGGATCCTGTCTGTGGAGAATACGCATTCACCCAGTCAGCATTTGCTCAATAATCCATCAGTATTGCTAATGCCAAAAATAAACAGGAGTGGATCTAAAACAGAGATGAGACGTGAATTGAATATTTGCATGTCTTCTGTGTTTTGTACCCACTCCTGCTTTTGGCTACCAAACCATAAGCCAATTCTGATGGGCCCATACAGGCCATTAAGTTGCTACACAAACAGGATCTGTTGTGTGTCTAATTTTTCCTTGATTCTGACAGATCAGAAGAAAGGTCAAATAAATGATGATGTCAGCCAGGCCGAAAGCCAAAATAGTGGATCATTCATGAAGTGGAGAGGGTGGGAACAGCATGAGAAACCCATGACATAGTGACATAGTGGTGAGGTGAAAGCAGCATGAAGAGACCACAGAGTGGCCCAATGACAGGGTATGGAGGTAGAACAAGTATGAGGAGACTACAGCACGGCACAATGAAAGAGTCTGGAGGTGGTGACAGCAGCAGCATCAGGAGGAGGCCACATAGTGGCACAATGACAGAGTGTGGAGGTGACAGCAGCATGAAAAGACCACAGAGTGGCACAATGACAGAGTCTGGAGGTGGCAGTAGAATCAGGAGGCCACAGAATGGCACAATTACAGAGTGTGGAGGTGGCAGCAGCATGAGGAAGCCACAAAATGGAACAATGACAGAGTCTGGAGGTGGCAGAAGAATCAGGAGGCCACAGAGTGGCACAATGACAGAGTGTGGAGGTGGCAGCAGCATGAGTAGGCCACAGAGTGGCACAATGACAGAGTCTGGAGGTGGAAGCAGCATGAGGAGGCCACAGAGTGGCACAATGACAGAGTTTGGAGGTGCCAGCAGTATGAGTAGACCACAGAGAGGCACAATGACAGAGTCTGAAGGTGGCAGCAGAATCAGGAGACCACAGAGTGGCACAATAACCAAGTGTGGACGTGGCAGCAGATTCAGGAGACCACAGAGTGGCACAATGACCGAGTCTGGAGGTGGCAGCAGCATCAGGATACCACAGAGTGGCAGAGTGTGGAGATGCCAGCAGCAGCATCAGGAGACCAGAAAATTACAAGGTGACATAGTGTGGAGATGGCAGCATCAGTAAACCACAAAATAGCAAAGTGACATAGTGTGGAGATGGCGGCAGCAGCATCAGCATACCCCAGAGTGGCAAGGTGACATAGTGTGGAGATGGCAGCAGCAGCAAGAGACCACAAAATGGCAAGGTGACATAGTGTGGAGATGGCAGCAGCAGTAGCATCAGGATACCACAGAGAGGCAAGGTGACATAGTGTGAAGATAGCAGCAGCAGCATCAGGAGACCACAAAATGGCAAGGGGACATAGTGTGGGGATGGCAGCAGCAGCATTAGGATATCACAAAGTGACCCAGTGACAGAGTGGGGCGGTGAGTGGCATTACCAGTAACTGATGACCAAGGTGGGTGAAAGAAGGAGCACTTGGCATCAGATGTGTGGCATCTGGCGGGTGGCAGCATCAGAGTAGAAGCTGAGGCAGGTAGCCAAAAGAAACCAGTCTCTTTTTTAAAGGTGTGGGTGAGGCGGCATGGATGGAAATCCTGGCTGATCCACGCCTCATTCATCTTGACAAAGGTCAGTCTCTCCACATTTTGGGTGTACAGGCGAGTTCTCCTTGGGGTCGAAATGGCCCCCGCCACACTAAACACTAGCTCTGATGCCACACTACTGGCTGGGTAGGACAGCTTTTCCAGGGCAAACTCGGCCAGTTGCGGCCACAAATCCAGTTTGGCTGCCCAGTATTCCAGCGGATCTTCAATGTGGGTTAGCAGGGTGCTGTCCAAGTATGCCACCACCTGCTGGTTCAGGTTCTGCTCCCAGTCTACCTGCTGCTGCTATATGAGTAGTTTCTTCACTATGCAGGTGAAGAAAGCTAATTATCAGCGACTGTAGACTCAGGCTGCTGTTTATGGAGCTGGTACTGCTTCTGCCACCCCACCCCTCCCCAGCAGCCATGGCAGTGGAATGACTCTGTAGGTTGTCTCTGTAGTAGTTGAGTTTGTCCTCCTTCTCAGTGGGTGTAAAAAAGGCCCCCATTCTGGACCGGTAGTGAGGGTCCAACAAGGTGGAGAGGCAGAAGTCATCCCTCTGACGAATAGTGACAATTCGGCTGTCACTACGCAAGCAAGTGAGCATGCAGCGGGCCATTTGTGAAAGTGACTCGGAGGGACTCCCTGCCTCCATCTCCACTGCATACTGCCACAGTGTTTCTGGCTCCGCTGTCTCGTCTTTCTCATCGGCCTGTAGCTCCTCTGGCTCTTCCTGCTCCTCCTTAATGTTGAGCGCGAATATTCGAATAGCGAATATTAATCGCGGATATCGCAACTTCGATAATTCGTGAATATTATGAATATAGTGCTATATATTCGTTATCTCGAATATTCGTCATTTGAACACATTTTTCCTCCCTGCTTCTTGCTTGTGGGCCAATGAGTCATTGGCCCACAAGCAACTTCAGAAGCGAGCAATCATGAATTCAGATGGAGAAAAAAAGACGTATATTCTAAAAAACTAATATATAGCACTATATCGAATATATTCTTCTTTTAGAATACTCTTATTTTTTTTTCAATCTCTACGCTTGCTCCACTTCTACAAACTCCTCCCCAACATGCACCCCAGTCACCATGGAAATGCCTGGGGGTTAAAATATACTATGGGATCTGATTTTTCACGATCTCAGTGAGATCGTGAAAACTCAGATCCGACGGTATATTCTAACCACTTGGCATTCCCATGGTGAAGGGGACGCTTGTCGGGGAGGAGTATGCGAATATTATTCAATTGCCGCTCACCACTATTAAAGTTCACAAGCTCCACAATAAAGTGTCAAAGGTGCCCAGAGGGGCATCATTCAAAAGGTGCCCAGGAACACCTCCCCCCCTACAGAGCCCAAGTACACCTCTCTCTCCGCTCATACACTATACCCCCAGTCCTGCCATTGCTGTCACGCCCTCCCCATCCCAGCTATGTCGCTAGTAGCCGATAACCCCGTCTACCTTTTCCCTTCAGCTTCACCAACAGGCACAGGACTGAACAGTGCCGTTACCTGCGCTCTTCCAGTTTAACTGAGGGCATCAGCCTCAACTGCCTGACTGCCTGAAATCCAGTGCGTGCCACTGGGTGAAGCAGCAGTTGCTGCGGCAGGCTAGACACATCTGAGCCACGGTCCTCCTGGCCACGCTCCAGTTATGCCCACAGATTAGACAAATGGCCACATTCACCTCCTCTGGTGCCTTGAAAAAAAACTGCCACACCGCTGACTAGGTGATTTTTCCCCCAACAGTCTACACTGACTGACTGCTACCGCCTCTGCCTCCATGAACCCCTGCACCACTACTTCCCAGGCAGGTAGGCTTCTGAGAAGCAGGTGGTCTACCCCGGCCACGTTTGGCTCTCGACCTCCCACTGCTGCCACCCTTCTGACTCCCAGCCATGCTACCACCTTGCTGGCTCCACCGCTGCCTCATGGCAAGCTGCCATCCTTTACCCCTTCTGTACCCGGCTCCCAATTGCGACGGCCTCTGGGTCAGGAGCCTGACCGCTCGCAACACCACCACCCATGCCACTCTCCTCATCACTACTTGCCCACCTAGTAGCTGAGTGTAGCTGAGCAGAGGCAGGTTGAGGACAGGTGTGGGCACAAGGCCTGCTCCCGTGCCATGCCAACTAAGGGTTGTGTCTGACAAACCCACCGACTGTTGGCTGGAGGTGTCTAATATTTCTTGGGATGAAGTGGGTAACCAAGTTAACCAATCAAGAACCACTGGGTTGCTGGTCAAGATACGACCACTAGATGAAACCAGGAGCTCAGGCCTCTCAATGCGACTCCTGCTGCCACGCCCCCTTACTCTGCTGCGACCTCTTCTGCACTAGAAACATTTAGGCCTCTGCCCTTCCTCTGTGCATGGCCTGGCACTTCTCTGTCAGACATAGTTTTAGCTGAACAAAATAAATTAAAAGCAAATTAAAACACCCCTAAAAGCAACGAATATATTTTTCTTTTTGTAATGAAATGGGCCACTAAACGCTTATGCCGCAAATAACGGCAACAGTGAACTGCGTATATATTTTTCTTGTAGTACAGAAATATGTCACTAAACGCTCTCAGAACATATAGCTGCAGAAGTGAACTGTGTATATATTTTTCTTTTTGGATTGAAGTAGGCCACTAAACACTTATACCGCAAATAATGTCAACAGTGAACTGCACATATATTTTTCTTGTAGTACAGAAATTCCTCACTAAACACTTTTACCCCCAAATAACTGCAGAAGTGAACTGCGTATATATTTTTCTTTTTTTAATGAAATAGGCCACGAAACGCTTTTACCGCAAATAACTGCAACAGTGAACTGCGTATATATTTTTCTTGTAGTACAGAAATTCCTCACTAAACACTTTTAACCCCAAATAACTGCAGAAGTGAACTGCATATACATTTTTCTTGTATTACAGAAATACGTCACTAAATGCTCTCAGCACATATAGCTGCAGAAGTGAACTGCGTATATATTTTTCTTTTTCCACAGATATAAGCCACTAAAGGCTTTTCAACATAGCACTTGCATCCCAAGAACAAATTGATGGAATGACAGAGCTGTTTAATGGCTATTTGGATCTCCAAATTATCTTTCCCTGCACTTGTAAATCGCTTTACTAGCACGGCACTAAGATGCTGTGAAAATATTCCACCCTGTCCTTTCCCTGCACTTATAAATAGTTTTTTCAGTTTTTTTTTTCACAAATAGCTTTTCCAATTTCTGTCCCTAGCGCCTTCTCATGTCTGTCCCTGCATTTAGAACGCTGGAAAATGGCAGAATCTAATATGGGTGCCGTATTTATAGGGCTGTGACATCACAGGGCTGGCTGGCTGCAGATTGGCTGCATGCATGTCAATCTTGGTGATCCCGCCTTCCCAGAATTCCTTGCCCCATGTCCTTAGTCATCACACGTGTGGCTGCCATTTTAGGAAAAATTTTGATTCGTTACCACGAAGCTCGGGGAAATTCGCATTCATTGCAAATCGAATTTTTCTTGAAATACATATTGAATTCCACTTTGTCTGATTCGATTCACTCATCTCTAATTATAATGTAGTAATAATTACAATAATTAAAGAGGAAGCTGGAAATTGATATGCCTTATGAATGTTAACTTGTGCAACTGTTTTACATTATGGTGAGTCCAGCCTCCTCTTTGATAATTGCAATTGATTATTCCATAATATGCAATTTGTATACATCTCCCATATGTACAGAGAGACTGTAATGAGTACTTACACACAGCCCTTTCTTGCACTTTTTGTATGCTCTATTTTATATATTGATGTTGTTTAAAAATTGATTAATTATCTGTTATAAATTGACTACAATATGTATATACACTCACCTAAAGAATTATTAGGAACACTTGTTCTATTTCTCATTAATGCAATTATCTAGTCAACCAATCACATAGCAGTTGCTTCAATACATTTAGGGGTGTGGTCCTAGTCAAGACAATCTCCTGAACTCCAAACTGAATGTCAGAATGGGAAAGAAAGGTGATTTAAGCAATTTTGAGCGTGGCATGGTTGTTGGTGCCAGAAGGGCCGGTCTGAGTATTTCACAATCTGCTCAGTTACTGGGATTTTCACACACAACCATTTCTAGGGTTTACAAAGAATGGTGTGAAAAGGGAAAAACATTCAGTATGTGGCAGTCCTGTGGGTGAAAATGTCTTGTTGATGCTAGAGGTCAGAGGAGAATGGGCCGACTGATTCAAGCTGATAGAAGAGCAACGTTGACTGAAATAACCACTCATTACAACTGAGGTATGCAGCAAAGCATTTGTGAAGCCACAACACGCACAACCTTGAGGCGGATGGGCTACAACAGCAGAATACCCCACCGGGTACCACTCATCTCCACTACAAATAGGAAAAAGAGGCTACAATTTGCATGAGCTCACCAAAATTGGACTGTTGAAGACTGGAAAAATGTTGCCTGGTCTGATGAGTCTCGATTTCTGTTGAGACGTTCAAATGGTAGAGTCCGAATTTGGCGTAAACAGAATGAGAACATGTATCCATCATGCCTTGTTACCAATGTGCAGGCTGGTGGTGGTGGTGTAATGGTGTGGGGGATGTTTTCTGGGCACACTTTAGGCCCCTTGGTGCCAATTGGGCATCGTTTAAATGCCACGGGCTACCTGAGCATTGTTTCTGACCATGTCCATCCCTTCATGACTACCATGTACCCATCCTCTGATGGCTACTTCCAGCAGGATAATGCACCATGTCACAAAGCTCGAATCATTTCAAATTGGTTTCTTGAACATGACAATAAGTTCACTGTACTAAAATGGCCCCCACAGTCACCAGATCTCAACCCAATAGAGCATCTTTGGGATGTGGTGGAACGGGAGCTTCGTGCCCTGGATGTGCATCCCTCAAATCTTCATCAACTGCAAGATGCTATCCTATCAATATGTATGTGCACCATAGTATGGTGTTCCTAATAATTCTTTAGGTGAGTGTATAATTGCACTTGCACCTTTGTTCAATGCTTGAGAATGATCCCACAAAGGGAGGGAATGTTACTGAACCCTGGGTGAATAAATCACTGCATTTCTTTGAGATTTGAGTGCTGCGTTTCCTGTGAACAGGTGATAAGTTCGTATAGGGGGACAACCCCATCAATCACATCGTCACAGTTTATATTAAATTCATTTTTGCTTCTGCTAATGCTGCTTAGTAATTCTGTACCTTTGATTGTTATTCATATTGCAAGTATCTATCTAAATGTTATGTCCCTGAGAATAGCAGCTGAAAATATCTCCAGAAAGAAGGGTCTGTTTATAACTAACCCAAGTGTAACACTAGGACTCCATGCTCCAAGCCAGGATTGATGAACTGTAAATGCATTCTGTGCTAACTCAAGCATTGATATTTCATTTTTCAATGGCAACACCTGCAAATATACAGTACATTGCCAGGGCATCTGGTTTTCTTTTGTACTTCAACTTCTATTTCTGTAAATTATGCAGTTTTACTTTATACTTTATATCCGTCCAATTTATTTTTTCCAAATTTCCAATGTTTTGGTGAAATATAAATGAATTAGCTTTATACATTGATTCCCTTATGGAAACAACATGTGTAACACAGGATAGACAGATTACTGTTACATCTTAGCTTCTGTATAGATGATGTACATCCACCTGCCAGTCAAGCCCTTATATTTCTCTTTCACCATCAAGCTCTTTACAATATCATCAATGTTGTGCAAAATCTTATCTACATTTATTCATACCAAATTATTCATATTCATTCAAATCAAAATATTCTTTTAATAGTACTGCTGCAAAGACTTTCTTTCAACTTCTTCTTGCCAGCAAAGTGCTTGTTCACAGGGTCAACAATAGTGTACCCATACAATGCCAGCCATAGTGTGCCTCATATAAGCTGTCATACCTCCCAAAAATGTCATATTGTGTCTCTCCCTCAGAACAATAACTTCTTAAGTATTCATCTCACTTTAGGGCCCTCCACATGTACTTCTAGGACATGGAGCTATGGTGCCAACTCAATGCCTTTTACAATCCCCATTTCAGTGCAGCCACAATTCCCCCCTGCACTGGACACAATTCCCCCTTCAGTGGCGTAATGCCGACCAAAAGACAAAATACTTATCACTGTTTAGCACCTTTAGTGCTACTCTCCTTCTCTGAACATGTACATATAACCTTTTCTTCCTGCTTCCTGTTTTACTGCAGCAATGACATGTCTGTATACTTCACATGGCCACTGCAGCCAATCACTGGCCTTAGCGGTCATGTGCTATATACCACTGAGGCTAGTGATTGGCTGCAGTGGTGTCTAGCATATACGGGCATGTCATCTCTGCAGCCAAGAAGATGATGACATGGCTACAGTAGCTGGGAGAATCAGAGCGGTGTCACTGAAGCGGCAGGGGATGAAATAGGTAATAAGTATACATTCATTTATTATTTTAACACAATTGCTGCATTAAGAGAGTTTTCTTTAATACCTTGGGCAAACCCTTTAAACCAATAAAGGCAAATATACACTTAACATTAAGCTTATTACATAAAGATAAAAAGATAGATGCTAAATGAGTGAATAAATTCTAATGAATCGATTTGTTTCATTAGCAGGGGCTCTTCACCTGTGAGGTTCTCATACATATCATGGTAAATATGAATATAAAAACCTAACCTAAATAACGTGCAAGTGCAATTACAAAACAGACCAAAAGGTCAGGATAGTAAAGTACATGAAAGTTTTAGATTCAAAAAGGTCAAAGCCAGAAAAATATACAGAGCCATAATAGAGAGACAAGGAGGAGCGGGTAACTACCAAACCACATTACCCTGACTTGTGGTCAGCTTCCACAAGGGGTAATGAGGTCAGACATTAAGTGGGTGTCAAACATCCTGGTTGGGGGCGTGTGTGCTGGCTCCTTCTCCCTAGCTGAGAGACCAGCGCTGCGATTGGCTGCTCTCTCAGCCGGGGAAGCCAGCACACATGCCCCCAACCAGGATGTTTAGCAACGCTACGTACAAAAGTCTGCCTCATTTGCATATGAGGCGGCAGAAGAAACGGGGCGATTAGGAAGGAATTAGGGGGTCGATTAAAAAAAAAAAATGGGGAACATCAGTGGATGACGCACTATCCGGTAGGAGGGTTATTTGGGGGGTATTATATTGGTGAAAGGTCCTCTTTAATTCTTATATGTGTCAATAAAATTGTTTTTCTATATATTTAGTTGGTATTTTTTCTATTATTTGGAAGTCATTTGTAAGGACTATAGACATCTAGCCTGGCCCTGACAATCTGATGTCTGCACCGCTGCTCTGAGTAGTGATGCAGAGCCGAAGCTCAAATTCTTCTTTAGGCGCAGCGACTACACATGTACTGCTACCCAGATGAATTTCTGCACATGCACAGTGACTGTTACTGAAGCCAAATTTGGGCTTTGGCCCCTGCGTCACTACATGGAGAGATTATGTCAGATTGTCAAGGCTGGGATAGATATCTGGTCCTGTCAATCAACAGACAGGTGGGTGCTTATTCACCTATGGGGACAGCCCCTCACAGATGAAGAGCTCCTGCTAAGAAGACAAATTGATTCATTAGAATTGATTTGCTCCTCCCTAATAGATACCTTTAGATATTGAGAAATTGTCACATGAAAAGGTAACCCACGTCTATTTGTACATGGCAGATCAATATTTCTAGTATTAATTATCTTAACAATTTTCTAAGCACTGCAGTAACTGCAAAGACACCACATTATTATAATTATTATAATTATTATTATTAATAAAAAAAAGAAGCGAGCACTATAAAGCAATGTGAAGGGTATAGTTATAGAAATGTATATGTATATTCCTACACTTGTTACATTTTCTTACAACATTAAAAGTGTCTTTGCAAAATAAATACTAACATTCCCATTCTAGTAGATTCATAGACCTGCGAATATACCGCATTTTTCGCTTTATAAGACGCACCCGATGATAAGACGCAACCCAGGTTTAAGAGGAGGAAAATAAGAAAAAAATATCAGATCCTCAGAACAGACCCCCATAAACATCAGCACATCAGATCAGACCCCCATAAATATCAGGACATCAGATCAGACCCCCATAAATATCAGGACATCAGATCGGGCCCCCTTATCAGGACATCACATCTGACCCCCTTATCAGGACATCACACCAGCCCTCCATGTCAGAACCCCATCAGACCTCAGATCAGGCAACAATGTCAAACCCCCATCAGACCTCAGATGAGCCCACAATGTCAAACCCCCATCAGACCTCAGATCAGCCCACATTGTCAGACCCCCATCAGACCTCAGATAAGCCTTCAATGTTAGATCCCCATCAGACCTCATATCAGCCCACATTGTCAGACCCCCATCAGACCTCAGATTAGCCCTCAATGTTAAACCCCATCAGACCTTAGATCAGATTAAATGAAAAACCTCCTCTCACCTATCCAGCGCCGCAGCTCCTTTTCACCTCCGGCAGAAGTTGACTCGCCTGTCTTCCCGGCCTGCGCTGCTCTGTCACCTGACTGCGTGCAGTGTCAGGTCATAGTGCGCACACTACGTCCTGATGCTGTACGTGGTTAGGACAGTGAAGCGCCAGCCCAGCAAGGAAGACTGGGGAGGGTGAATACTACAAGTGCTTGTGGTGCTTCGCTCCCAACTCCCGACACCTAATTCATACAAGTGAGTGCTTCCATAATGGAAGCGCTCATTAATATTCACTTTATAAGAAGCACTGCCATTTTCCCCCCACATTTGGGGGAAAAGAGTGCGTCTTATAAAGCGAAAAATACAGTACTTCCAACAAGTGTCATGTACAAAATCTCCATAAATAAAGTTATCAGCTTTTTGGCGGTGGATACATCTGAAGGGAAAGGATTTTCCAAGGTAGACAAGGTCTCTAAGGCTACTTTCACACTTGCAGTAGCAGGGTCGGCATGCTATTCCGGCGGGGGAACAGCCTGCCAGATCTGTGCGAACTCTAGCCCACTGCGCTGCCGAAAGTCCGCTCTGGCCCCATTCATTATAATGGGGGCGGGCCAGAAGTCTGGCTGCAGCACGGCAAACATGCCAATAGGCAGCCAAACAAAAACTACAGCACACTGCGGTTTTTGTCCGGCCGCCTCTAGGCTTGTTTGCCGTGCTGCAGCTAGACCTTCCGCCCATCCCCATTATAATGAATGGGGCTGGAGCGGACTTCCTGCGGCACAGTGAACTAGTGTTAGCACTCATCCGGCAGGCTGTTCCCCTGCTGGGCCCTGCTACCGCAAGTGTGAAAGTAGCCTAAATGTCAGGTTTCAAGTTCGAACACATTGATCAATATAGGACAATGAGCATTTTACTGCAGCAATGTAAACAACAGAATATAGTTTATAGACTACTATGCATTTATTGAATCCTGAAGACCATAAAACCTTTACATGAGACCACTTTCTGCTTGTCTTGGACTACCAAATGTACAGTGTATATAAGGTAATTTGAGAAGTAGTGCTGTCATCTAGGGTGGCAGTAGAGGAGCTTAGAAAATGATGGATCTGCACCTGAAATGAAAAGAAAGACACCAAGTAAATTTCTGTTTGCTCACCAGGTAATGTGATTTTTTTTTCTTGATCCAGTGCGTTGCTTTAAAAATATCCATAATTTTATGTAGAAGCTCCATAGGTACAAGCTACTAGCCAAGAGAGATCACTGTCTTAAAGCCTTCCATCTATACTATGTCCTGCTCCGAATGTTAAGCAGAGGGACCATTGCTTACCAGAAGGTATGGCCTCAAACAGCCCAATTGACCTTCTAGTTCAATCTTTAAAGGGTTTCTGTCACCAACTTTTGACATTATAAGCTGTCTGACATTAGCTATGTGCTAATGTCAGACCAGCCTGATAATGTCCTTATTATAAAAATCGGATGTATATATAGTCCGAAAAACTTACATTTATTATATGTAAATTAGCCTCTAGGAGCAGGGGGGGCGTTGCCCTGCTCCTAGCGGCTCCGTCCGGCAACCTGCTGGCACGCCCCTTCACACTTTGATTGACAGTGCAGGGCAGCGATCCTCCTGCACTGTCTCGTTCTGAAATCGCGCGCCCGCGCCGCCGCTCTGTATTCGGCGCAGGCGCGGTGAGCAGAGGACAGCAGGCACCAGCGTCCTCTGCTCACCGCGCCTGCGCCAGGCCTAGCAGCGGCGCGCGGCATTAGCAGGCTGAGTACAGGAGGATCGCTGCCTGCTGTCAATCAAAGTGTGAAAGCGTATGTGCAGCAGGCAGGCCACGAGCAGAGCAGCGCCTACTGAACTAAGTTCATATAATAAATGTAAGATTTCGGACTATCATCTCCGATCGTTTATAATAAGGACATTATCAGGCTGGTCTGACATTGGCACATAGCTAGTGTCAGACAGCTTATAATGTCAAAAGTTGATGACAGAAACCCTTTAAGTGAATAACATGAAATATCTCTCATAACTTTGTTGTCCATTCAACAACATTTGGCTGGAGAACTTCCTTAAAGTAATCGTAACTTATTACCCCTGTCTTTTTCTGGGGTTAGGCTAGATTCACACTGCCTTTCGTAGTTCTGGCAGGCTTTTCCAGCAGAGAACAGCCTACCAGAGGTCTCTGGATTCAGCATTACCGGATGTTACCAGGATACCCACCATCCCAATTGACTATAATGGGGTCTGGTGGAGATCTGGCCACTACCCAGCAAATATGCTATGATTCAGCAGGACGAAAACGATTGCATATGCTGCCGGAACTACAAACGGAAGTGTGAAAGAAGCCTTAGTTAAGATTTAAGAAAGAGGAAGAATATATATATAAATATATATATATATTGTAAGAGGGTGCAAGGTACCGTGGTCGATGGCAGGTACGTGTCACCGAGGTTCCTGGCCTCGGTGAGGTAAAGCCGGGTTTTCGTGTGTCAGCAGCAGCTAGTGCTGTTTGACACCTTGTTTTTAGTTTGGCTGCAAAGCCAATCCGGGCCGCCTCTTACTGGGAGTAGGCAAAGAGTTGGGTGGGTGCTTATTCCCCACGGTCCAGGCCGGACTTTATCCAGGCCTTTAAAAGGCAGCCTCCTCAGCAGCTGAGTGTGATTGTCCTGGAGCTGCTGTTAGGCTGTGGAATCACTTGAGTTTGGGAGTGCTGATCCATGCTGTGCTGTGAGGAGTTCTCTGGGCTGGAAGCAAGACCCCAAGCAAGGAGGAGTGCAGACGGCCTGGAAGCGGAGGTCGATCGCCTTGCGGCTGGACTGACAGCCAGGTGCGAACCTGCACCTAAAGCCTCCCAGGTGACTGGAACCTGTTTTGGACTATTTCGTTTTGCTGCACGTTTTCTGATGGGTGTGAATTAACACCAAGTGACTGTTTGCTGTGTATTTGCTACAAGTGTGAATTAAACACTGTTTGCTACACTTTCTGGACCCCGTTTTGCCTCTATACTGCACCGCACTGCTATCTACCAGAGCGACTCCCCACATTTGGTGTCGGATGCGGGCATGCGCAGTGAGGCTGGCGTGAACGCCCGAATTGTTTTTGTTTTGCTGAGCACAAGTGCATGGCATATATAAAACCGGCAAAGTTGCAAACAGGAATTTCTGGCAACATGGAGGCGGCTGTGAAAGCCCTCATGGAGGCTAACGTGCAGCAGCGGGAGACCAACCAACTACTTTTACAGCACGTGATGGCGTTACAAGCTGCAGGAGCGTCCCACCACGACCATGATGCCCGGAGCGGTCCGTGCGGCGATCCCAAAGATGACCCCCTCGGACGGCGTGGAGACGTATCTGGCGGTCTTTGAAAAGGTGGCCGTGAGGAGAAGTTACCCGTGACCAGTGGGCTGAGGTGGTCGCTCCGTTCCTGGCATCCGGATCCCAACAAGTTTTTGACTTAGCAGATGACCAGGCTGCTGATTACCCCACGGTGAAGGGGAGATCCTGGCCAGGCTGGGGGTAAGCGTGTTAGTCCGGGCTCAACGGGTCCACCAGTGGGACTTTAAAGCGGCTGAACCCGCCCGGCCGCAGTACTATGAGTTGCTGCACAGGTTGCAAAAATGGCTGCAGCCTGATATTCTAAGTCCGACTGCTATGCTGGACCGACTGCTGGCTGACATGTTCTGGAGGGCCTTGCCTTACCCCCTTCAGCACTGGATCGGCCAGGTATCACCCACCAATGCCCTAGAAATGGTCGACCTGGTGGAGCGCTATGAGGCCACCCAAAACTTGAAAGGGGTGTTGTTGGGAGGGCCGGTCAAACCCGGAGGACTCCCATCCAGTCCCGGCGACTGGTACCCGAGAAACCTGCTCGGGGTGTACCCCTGTAGACCCGGCCCGATAGTCTGCTGGCGGTGTCACGAGCCTGGCCACGTAAGGGCCGACTGTCCACAGTGGGGAGAACCCATGGAGATTAATTATGGGTACCGGGCTTCCATGTATGCCCGGAGACTGTGTGCAACCGGCACCCCGAGACAGTAGACAATCGTCACCTGTGCCAGGTGCAAGTGGGTGATAACCTGGCAGTGGCGCTGTTGGACTCAGGGAGCCTAGTAACCCTGGTAAGTGCTGCCCTGGTACAGCCCACCCAGTATACGGGCCGGAAGAGTTGGTGTGGTGTGCATACATGGAGACTTAAAGGACTATCCCACTGCTGTAATGTCTCTATCCACGGCGGCGGCACATGGACTTGTGAAGTGGCGATCTCCACAAAGCTACCGTATGAACTAATAATTGGGAGAGACTTCCCTGGTTTTCCGTCACTATGGCCTGAGATGAAAGTGACTAATAGCCCTGAGACAGGGGCAACCCTAGCAGAGTGGCCTGGTTCCAGTGGGGGCCAGAGCCCTGGGAGCCCGAGTCCGAAGGGCCTGCGGTAGGGGTGACCACCACTGCTGTGATAGAGGAGACACCCCCACTGAGTGTAATGGTGGGAGACATGGAGGACTTGCCACCAGGACCTGAGTTGGCAGACCTCCACGTCTCCGGAGACAATTTTGGGACCGCCCAACACCGGGACCAAACCTAACTAGGGCCTGGGAGAATGTGGTGGAAATTGATGGTAAACCCCAGAAGCCAGGGGCTGAGTTAATATTTCCCGCTTTGTCGTTCACCAAGAAATGTTATATCGGGTGAACCAAATCCGGGGTGAATCTGTTGAACAGTTGGTGGTGCCCACAGCGTATCGTAAGCTGGTCATGGAGCTTGCCCACCAACATGTTCTTGGGGGACACCTGGGGTGGCAGAAAACGCAGGACCGCATACTGCAGCGGTTTTATTGGCCTGGTGTGTTTAAGGAGGTAGAAGAATATTGTAAATCTTGTCCAACCTGTCAGGTAAATAGCCCCCAGCCACATTTCCGTAGTCCCCTTGTGCCTCTTCCAATCATTGAGGTCCCGTTTGAGCGTATCGCTATGGATCTAGTCGGGCCTGTACCGAAGTCTGCCAGGGGCCACCAGCACATTCTGGTAGTTCTCGACTCGCCACTCGGTATCCGGAGGCGGTGCCTCTGCGACATACCTCGGCTAAGCTCATTGCCAAAGAGTTAATGGAAATGTTTTCCCGTGTGGGCCTGCCAAAAGAGATTCTGACAGACCAAGGGACCCCTTTTATGTCTAAAGTTATGAGGAACTGTGTAAATTGTGCGTATAAAGCAATTGCGGACGTCCGTTTACCATCCATAAGCGGACGGTCTTGTCGAAAGGTTTAACCAAACTCTAAAAAATATGTTAAAAAGGGTGGTGTCTAGAGATGGGAAGGACTGGGACCTGCTTCTGCCCTATCTCATGTTCGCAGTGCGAGAGGTGCCCCAGTCCTCTACTGGGTTCTCGCCCTTCGAACTGCTTTATGGCAGAACACCCTCGGGGCCTGTTGGATATCGCCAAGGAAGCGTGGGAACAGCAGCCTGTCCCCCACAAAAGTGTCATTGAGTATGTCACCCAGATGCAAGACCGGATGGAAAGGGTGTTGCCGCTGGTCGGGGAGCATATGGAGGCAGCGCAACAAGCCCAGAGTAGGGTGTATAATCGTCAGGCTCGGGTGCGGGGCTTCAATCCGGGAGATCGGGTTTTGGTTCTGGTACCCACCCTTGACAGCAAGTTCCTAGCTAGGTGGCAGGGCCCCTATGAGGTGATTGAGAAGGTAGGGAAGTAAATTACAAGGTACACCAGCCAGGGCGGCGCAAGCCGGAGCAGGTGTACCACGTGAATTTACTAAAGCCGTGGAAGGATAGGAGCACGACCGGCGACAACAGCCCCGGCCAGGGCTTCTGGGTGAGAAGGGTCCAGCCCCACAGTTCGAGGCCTGCGAGCGGTAGCCACGGTAAAAATTGCAGACAGCCTGTCTTCCAAACAAGTTCAGGAAGTCAGGGAGTTCATCAGTCGGAACACGGATGTGTTCTCGGACCTCCCTGGCCGCCGTCTCTCATCCAACATGACATCGTCACTGAGCCTCAGGCCAAGATCCGGTTAAAACCATACCGGGTACCCGAGGCTCGGCGACGGGCCATCGCGGAGGAAGTGCAATTAATGTTGAAGCTTGATGTCATTGAGGAGTCGAAAAGTGAGTGGGCCAGTCCCATAGTTCTAATACCCAAGCCGGATGGGACGTTGCGGTTCTGCAACGATTTTCGTAAGTTAAATGAAGTGTCCAAGTTTGATGCGTATCCCATGCCCGGGTAGACGAGCTTGTTGAGAATTTAGGACAAGCCCGGTATTTTTCTGTGCTAGACCTCACTAAAGGGTACTGGCAGGTACCCTTAGCGAGTCGGCCAAGGAAAAAACGCTTTGTTACCCCGCAGGGCCTGTATCACTACAAGGTGTTACCCTTTGGCCTGCATGGCGCCCCGCCACCTTCCAAGGTTAATGGACATAGTGCTGCGACCTCATCGTCGGTGCGCCTCGGCCTACTTAGATGATGTAATCATCCACAGCACCGACTGGGAAAGCCATTTGCCCAAAGTGCAGGCGGTAGTGGATGCCCTGAGGAAAGCTGGTCTAACCGCCAATCCAAAGAAGTGTGCGATTGGGTTGGAAGAGACTAAATATCTGGGATATGTTATTGGGCGGGGAGTCATCAAGCCGCAGGTAACTAAGGTAGAAGCCATACGTAACTGGCCCGACCGGTCACCACCAGGCAGGTAAAGTCCTTCCTGGGAATGGTAGGAGTACTACATGCGGTTTGTGCCCCACTTTGCCACAATAGCAGCGCCATTGACAGACCTGTTGAAGGGGCGAAAGTCTGGGAAGGTTAGCTGGAGTGAGAAGGCGGAGGAGGCTTTCTCCGCGTTGAAGTCGGCCCTGTGTGGGTCCCGGTTTTGGTGACACCCGACTTCAACAGGGAGTTTGTCGTACAGACCGGCGCCTCGGAGGTAGGCCTCGGTGCGGTACTGTCTCAGGAGGTCAACGGGGAAGAACATCCCGTTGTCTTCCTGAGCCGTAAGCTCAGTCCCGCCGAGTCAGGTATAGTATAGTGGAGAGGGAGTGCCTGGCTATCAAGTGGGCACTCGAATCTCTCCGCTACTACCTGTTAGGGAGGAGGTTCCGTCTGGTGACCGACCATTCCCCTCTCAAGTGGATGAGCCAGGCAAAGGAGAGGAATGCTCGGGTCACCAGGTGGTTCCTATCCCTGCAGAACTTTAAGTTCTCTGTAGAACACAGGGCAGGCCGCTTGCAGGGTAGCGCCAGATGCCCTGTCCCGCGTCCACTGCCTCACATGTGTTCACCCCCTCAGGGTTGAACAAAGGGGGGTGTGTAAGAGGGTGCAAGGTACCGTGGTCGATGGCAGGTACGTGTCACCGAGGTTCCTGGCCTCGGTGAGGTAAGAGCCGGGTTTTTCGTGTGTCAGCAGCAGCTAGTGCTGTTTGACACCTTGTTTTTAGTTTGGCTGCAAAGCCAATCCGGGCCGGCTCTTACTGGGAGTAGGCAAAGAGTTGGGTGGGTGCCTATTCCCCACGGTCCAGGCCGGACTTTATCCGGGCCTTTAAAGGCAGCCTCCTCAGCAGCTGAGTGTGATTGTCCTGGAGCTGCTGTTAGGCTGTGGAATCACTTGAGTTTGGGAGTGCTGATCCATGCTGTGCTGTGTGGAGTTCTCTGGGCTGGAAGCAAGACCCCAAGCAAGGAGGAGTGCAGATGGCCTGGAAGCCGGAGGTCGATCGCCTTGCGGCTGGACTGACAGCCAGGTGCGAACCTGCACCTAAAGCCTCCCAGGTGACTGGAACCTGTTTTGGACTATTTCATTTTGCTGCACGTTTTCTGATGGGTGTGAATTAACACCAAGTGACTGTTTGCTGTGTATTTGCTACAAGTGTGAATCAAACACTGTTTGCTACACTTTCTGGACTCCGTTTTGCCTCTATACTGCACCCGCACTGCTATCTACCAGAGCGACTCCCCACAATATATATTTATATATATTCAAATGCATGTGCAATAATAGCATCAAACATTGAAACATTCAATTTTTTTTTAGACTTTTTTAAGACAATGAAAACATGAAAAGTTAAATGTCCTTGTGGACAGAGGTTTTTATAGTTGCTGTGGACAGAGTTATACAACAACAAATGCAGTTTCAGGGGTAAAACCCTAAAATAGCCTTTAAACATAATTATAAAAGTCAATGTCTTTTCAACATTTTCCAGTGCCTGACTACTCATTCCTGCATATATATAGGCAAATCTATCCTCCACATATTGCACAAGGGAAATACATGACTGCAATTAGTTCAATGGCTTAAAGATCCTGCTGCTTTGAAATTTAAATTTAATTTAAATTTAACATATCAATGATCTCACACTGTTCCTCACATGCAAACAAAATGGCCAAAGGGCACTATGGGAAATACATGTATAAAATGCATAAAATATAGAATATCATTTCAAATAGATTAAACCAGCGAGGGATTAAGTGGAATGTCATAAAATGAATAGAGAAGACAGATGCTACGGAATTTGGCCAACTGATGGAAAAGTAGGGAGAGTCCAGTGATACTGAGCCAAGAAAAGGTCATGTGGAGATTACTTAGAATTCATTTAAACACATACTATTTAATAGATGGCAGATTGTGTAGCTGCTCAGAAACTCGCCAAAAGAAAACATATAGATTTCAAAGGAGTAAGACGAGGAAGAGAAAACATTGTGGGAATTCATTAAAGGTTTCAATAAACCCAACTTCGGTTTGGTGATGTCTCAGGCAACACTGTTTGAAAACCTTTGCATTACAGAATATGACACAGGAGAATAGACTCCCTACCGAGCAGCAAACTTTAGAACATATGTGTGATCCTGGCACCTTTCATCTGTTCATGTTTATCACGAATTTCCTTAATTTATACATAGTTCTGCTATGAAGAAACATGTCTTATGCTCTAAAAACACATAAGCAAAAAAATTATGTCTCAGTTATGTGGTCCATGAAGTGTGGCTTTATAAGGAAGGTAGGCTTTGAGATATTTAGGACACTAAGTTAGATTCTGAAAGATTTGTTGTTGGGTAAAAATAACAGTCTTTGGTGCTTTGAACATTGCATTATTGCAGAAAGTGATGAGCAGCTGCCTAGACAAAACCTGTCTGCTCTTATCTATACTAGTATTTGAGATAGAGATGCGCAAATTGATTATAAACTGGTTCTGATCTCTGAATTTTACAAATCACAAATCATGTAAACCAGTGCCCAGATCCTTTTTACTGTAAAACATTGGTGCGGAAAATAGGAGGAAGGAAGAAGATGGAGGATTACATAACACTGGGGGGAAGTGAGGGAACGGCTTGGCCTGAAACACTGCCTGTTTCAGGCCAAGGCTAAAACACTGCCTGATCAGGCAGTCAGGAGACAGTAGACAGGTAGGTTCTTATGCTCAGCGAGAATTGCCATTCTGTCTTCAGATTGTTGTGACCTGGTGGGGTGTCTTGTGGCAGTGACTGACAAAAAGCTATTGCAGACACAAGACACTAATGAAGTGTGATAGGGACACTATAAGCAGCATATAGGGAGAGAAAAAGAAGATATAATTGGGTATATTTTGTGGAATTTGATCAGAAAAAGCACATAGTGAGGGAGTGAGGCACTGGACACTCTGTATTGTGTTTAATACAGTTGCTGGCATTTCATTTGTTATCTATATCAACAGACAGCCTACTAAAAAAAAAAACTCAAGTTTCTACAGTTCATTGGCCTTTTGCCAGCCCTCCTCAGGCGGCATACATTCTTCTACAAACACTGAACAATTGCACATTTGCACATTTTTTCCTTCTAAATAACAGTTTAAATGTACTGCTTCTGTATCAGTCCAATATACCCATGTTACTGGATGTTTTTCATGTTACAGCAGGTAGTTATAGGTAGTTATAACAAAAGTAATAGCAATACTATAATACCCAGGAGGACTGAGCCATTTAGCACAATCACATCCTCTTTGTCCTCTATAATAATTTGATCAGAAGCCTGTGAAAACTGTGGGCTACTGCTATTACTAGCTGGATGGCTGGTGCTGCTACTACTGCTACTACCCATATTATCCTAGATGACAAGGCCTGGGTCTTTCATTTTCCGCTCTTCCATTTTCCAGACATTTTATTATGAGGTCTACCAATAAAAAGTAACAGATCTCCTGTAAATGAAAAGTCACAGGTTTAGTACACAGATTATAAAATGGTACTAGCAAAATTGCATGTATTTTTCAGTAATTTAAAGACAGAAGTTTAATTAAATATTCCTCCCCTTCTATAAATACATTGCACACTGATGTTTACAATTTAGATTGGCAATAATGCAGTTTTTGCAGTAAGGTGTCTTTGAACTACAACATTTGCAGTAAACTGTCTTTGAACTACTCGGTTTGATGCAGTAATGTCTTCTCTAACAATGGTATAAAAGTGTAATTTTTGCAGTAAAATGTGTTTGAACTACATCATTCATATAGGAAAATATTACAGTTGAATCCAGAAGTTTATATATAAAAAGACACATATGCATGTTTTTCTCAAAATCTGACATGAAACCAGAATAAACCTTTCCTGTTTTTGGTCAGTTTGGATTACTATAATTATTATTATTTGCCAAATGTCAGAATAATGAGAGAGAGAGAGAGAGAGAGAGAGAGAATGTGTTAAGGCATTTTTATTACTTTCTGCAAAGTCAAAAGTTTACCTACATTTCATTAATATTTTATACCTTTCTCCTAACCCCTTAAGAACACGGCCCTATTTCACCTTAAGGACCAGGTCATTTTTTACAAATCTGACCAGTGTCACTTTATGTGGTGATAACTTTAAAACTCTTTTACTTATCCAGGCCATTCTGAGATTGTTTTTTCGTCACATATTGTACCTCATGACACTGGTAACATTTTGTCAAAGGGCCATTCTAAGATTGTTTTTTCGTCACATATTGTACTTCATGACACTGGTAACATTTTGTCAAAAAAATTTCATTTTTTTGAATAAAAAAAATTGTAAATTTACCAAAATTTTTTAAAAATTTGCAAATTTTCAAGTTTCAATTTCTCCACTTCTACAATACATGGTAATACCTCCTAGTTATTACTTTACTTTCCCCAAATGTCTACTTAATGTTTGGATCATTTTGGGAACACAATTTTATATTTTGGGGACGTTACAAGACTTTGAAGTATGGAAGCAAATCTTGAAAATTTTCAGAAAATTTCAAAAACCCAATTTTTAAGGACAAGTTCAGGTCTGAAGTCACTTTGTGAGGCTTATATAAAAGAAACCACCCAAAAATGACCCCATTCTAGAAACTACACCCCTCAAGGTATTCAAAACTGATTTTACAAACATTGTTAACGCTTTAGGTGTTCCACAAGAGTCCATGGCAAATGGACTTTTTGGGCAAATCTTCCATTTGAATCCATTTTTTCCAGGAACAAAGCAAGGGTTAACAGCCAAATATAACCCAATATTTATTGCCCTGATTCTGTAGTTTGCAGAAACACTCCATATGTGGCTGTAAACTGCTGTATTTGATGGGTTGGTTTATTTACACCATGGCCCATTTCAAGCCCCCCTGATGCACCCCTAGAGTAGAAACTCCAAAAAAGTGGTAAGATAAGGTGGCAGTTTTGGTGGTATTATTTTTAGGGTACATATGATTTTTGGTTGCTCTATAATACATTTTTGTGAGACAAGGTAATAAAAAATAGAAATTCTGAAATTTCATCTCCATTTGCCATAAACTCTTGAGGAACACCTAAAGGGTTAATAAAGTTTGTAAAATCAGTTTTGAATACCTTAAGGGGTGTAGTTTCTTATATGGGGTCACTTTTATGGAGTTTCTACTCTAGGGGTGCATCAGAGGAGCGTCAAATGGGACATGGTGTCAAAAAACCAGTCCGTCAAAATCTGCCTTCCAAAAACCATATGGCGTTCCTTTCCTTCTACACCCTGTCGTTTGGCAATACAGCAGTTTACGACCACATATGGGGTGTTTCTGTAAACTACAGAATCAGGGCAATAAATATAGAGTTTTGTTTGACTGTTAACCCTTGCTTTGCTACTGGAAAAAAATGATTAAAATGGAAAATTTGGAAAAAATAGCAGTTTTGGGACCGTTTTTATTTTATTTTTGTGACTGTGTTCTTCTGAGGGGTTAGGTCATGTGTTATTTTTATAGAGCAGATTATTACAGATGTGGCAATACCTAATATGTCTACTCTTTTTAATTTATTTAGGTTTTACACTATAATATCCTTTGTTAAACAAACAAAAAACTATTTTAGTATCTCCATAGTCTGAGAGTCAGTTTTTTTTTAAGTTTTTGTCCAATTGTCTTAGTTAGGGGCTCATTTTTTGCGGGATGAGATGACTGTTTTAATGGCACTATTTTGGGGTGCATATGACTTTTTGATCGCTTGCTGTCACACTTTTTGTGATGTTAGGTGACACAAAACAGCTTTTTACAGTTTTTTTTTTGTTTTTGTGTCCACCTGAGGGGTTAGTTCATGTGTTATTTTTATAGTTCAGGTTCTTACGGACATGGTGATACCTAATATGTCTACTTTTTATTTATTTATTTAGGTTTTACACAATCATTTTTGAAACAAAAAAAAAATCATGTTTTAGTGTCTGCATAGCCTGAGAGCCATAATTTTTTTATTTTTTAGGTGATTTTCTTAGGTAAGGTATCATTTTTTACGGGTCGAGATGACGGTTTGATTAGTACCATTTGGGTGTAGATACAACTTTTTTGATCACTTTTATTAACTTTTTTGGGAAGTGAGGTGGGCAAAATTTCAATTTTATCATATTTTTTTTTTTTTGGACGTTCACCATGCGGGGAAAGTCACAAACCCGTTTTATAGATCAGGTCATTATGGATGCTGTGATATATAACATGTGTATTGTATTTTATTTATTTTTATTAGTGATAAATGTGTTTTTTTTGTTTTTACCTTTTTTCACTTTTTTACATGTTTTTTTTTTACCCAGACCCACTTGGTTTTTGAAGATCCAGTGGATCTGGTGTCTGTATAATACAGTACAGTACATTATATAATGTACTGTACTGTATTTTTTACTTGACACTTAGTCTGATCAGACTTTTGCCTTTAGCAAATGTCTGATCAGACTTCTGTTACCATGGCAAGCAGGACGCCTTTGAAGGCGTCCTGTTGCTATGATTACCCTCCTCCGCTGCTATAACAGAGCAGCGGAGGATGGGGAGGGAGGGAAGCTGGGGACTGGAGCTAGGGGGGCTGCACCAGGCACAGCAGCCCCCCACGGCAGCTCCCTCCCTCTTAATCACTTCCATACAGCAGTCCCTATGGACCGCGGCATGGAAGGGGTTAATAGGCTGACATCCGTGCCTGCACAGATGTCAGCCGTTACAAGCAGAGTGTCAGCAATGTGCTGACACTCTGCTTGCCACGTTCGGCCATCCTAAAAATGAGCGGAGGGGCGGGCAGAGGATTGCGCACCCGCCCGCACCACCTGCCGCACCACCCACCGAACCGTGCGCAAGCATCCCCCCCTCTCTGCACCGCCCATCACAATGAGGGCACAGGGGGAGGTTAGACTGATAATAAAAAAAAAAAAGCCGGCATTTTAAAGTATCTGATCCCCATGGTCGTAGACTATAATTGTTTGTACAGATGAAGCAGTGTGTTTCAGGTGTGCATTTAAATACATCCACAGGTGTGTCTCTAATTAACTCAGATGTTGCCAACAAACCTAACAGAAGCTTCCAAACATATGACATAATCATATGGGAAGTCCAGAATTATTTAAAGGCATGGGAATCTTAGTGTATGTAAACTTTTGATATTGCAGAAAGTAATAAACATGCCTTAAAACATTCTCTCTCTCATTATTCCCGCATTTGGAAAATAATAATATTTAGGGTAATCCTAATTGACCAAAAATAGGAAAGGTTTATTCTGATTTCATGTCAGATATTGAGAAAAACATGCATATGTGTCTTTTTAAATAGGGTAGGTAAACCTCTGGTTTCAACTGTATATACATATCAAACTGTCTATATTCTAGTTTAGAAGATCTATCGGAGAGATAGATAGCTAGATAGATAGATAGATAGATAGATAGATTTAGATATACCTGTATAGATATATAGATATACAAGTTATGAAAAGTACATGCTGTAACAATGTCTGTTGTCAGCTGCTGGCTTGTTTATCTGCAGAAGATTCTTCTAACAGCGACAGAAAAAACCTTTGGGCAAATTAATATATTAATATGTTAGTATTATTTTAATACATTTTAAAACCCTTTCCTTTGTGGTCCAACATCAGGAAGATGGAGGAGGGGGTGACAAATGCACAGGATGTCATACAAGATGAAGATCAATTCAGAAAATGTTTCAAAATATTTGATTTGTGTCCAAATCGACTCTAAACTAAGACATTTTGAGTTCTCCTTTGCCACCTTTGACTTTTTTTTAGATCTTTTCATTGTCTTTTTTAATTTAATTCTTTTTTACAAATTTGTTCTCATTCTTCCTGTCCCCCCATCCCCCGCCACCCTCCTTTTAAGCTGTTGAATTCAATGACAGCAATAACAAATAATGTTTGTGACACTGACAAATATAGCTAAACACATGGTTGTCGGAGTTAACAAACAGCATGTTTAAAAACGCTGCATGTGTTATGATTTTTCATTTTAGGAACCTTCCAAAAATTGTTCTTCATTGGGGGCAGATGGTGTTTAAACACACAACACACAGTGTTATAAAAAAAAAACTGTGGGCTAAAGTTTCGTATATTTTTCCCACTCACAGACGTGATAGTGGGTCATTTTCCTCAATAAATAAACGACCTTGTGTTAAATTCGCGATTCATTTCTTTGATTTGGTTCTTTCTAGCTACGTTTATGTCTTGAAAATCAATATCGTATAAAAATCTGATGTGCAGAAACATAGAAAATGATATATTATATATCTAAAGACTATCTATGTATCTATCTAAAAATAGATTGATAGATAGATAGATAGATACAGTGGATATAAAAAGTCTACATACCCCTGTTAAAATGAGACAAAGATAAATCATTTCAGAACTTTTTCCACCTTTAATGTGACATATAAAGTGTACCACTCAATTTAAAAACAAACTGAAATCTTTTAGGTGGAGGGAAGAAAACAAAAAAAAAACTAAAATAATATGGTTGCATATAACTGGGAGTGTAGCTATGTTCAAAATTAAGCAATCACATTCAAAATCATATTATATAGGAGTCAGCATACACGTGCCATCATTTATAGTGCCTCTGATTAACCCCAAATAATGTTCAGCTGCTCTAGTTGGTCTTTCCTGAAATTTTCTTACTCGCATCCCACAGAAAAAGCCATGGTCCACAGAGAGCTTCCAAAGCATCAGAGGAATCTCATTGTTAAAAGGTATCAGTCAGGAGAAGGGTACAATAGAATTTCCAAGGCATTAGATATACCATGGAACAAAGTGAAGACAGTCATCATCAAGTGTAGAAAATATGGCACAACAGTGACATTGCCAAGAAATGGACGTCCCTCCAAAATTGATGAAAAGACGAGAAGAAAACTGGTCTGGGAGGCTACCGGGAGGCCTACAGGAACATTAAAGGAGCTACTGGAATACCTGGCAAGTACTGACTGCGTGGTACATGTGACAACAATTTCCTGTATTATTCATAAGTCTTTGCTATGGGGTAGAGTGCTTATACCAACAAAAAACCCCACATTGCCTGGTGGGGGTACAGTATACAACACAACCGAAATAATGGCAAATAGTGTATTAACAAATATCATCTTTATTCAATCATTGATACACAATACATGATTCTCATAAAATTACAATTACACTGCATGATTAATGTGACTGATTAAAAACCCACTACTCCAGATCCAACTCACAGGGTATAACCTATATAAATCAAGTCAACCTTGTGCACAGAGTATGAATCAAGGTATATACTATTGTTCATGGACGGGGAGGGAAGAGACATGGGGAATGTCAAGGAAGTACAATCATAATCTTCCCCAACAGAAAATCACCATCCCAAACTGGTCTCCCTGGGCTAACTCAATCTTATCACCCAAAAACTGCACTTATAACCAGAAATAACCCTCGTTACCTCCAAAAAGACCCAGGAGCAGACCGGAGAGTGGTACCCCGACGCGCGTTTCGCCTCACTTCCTCAGGGGGCGTGTCGGCGTCCCTACGCTCACAGGTTTAAATACCCCCTCCTCATCATTAAAATCATTCCCATTGGATAAACACACCTGTCTTCCTTACGTTAGTATTATCCCTCTGTCTCACGTCCGCTCGGCCGCACCACCCAACGCGATGACATTGTCAGCGCGGGGCAGAGCGGCGATCACGCGCACCATGTCACGTGACTGCCGACGTCAGACAGAGGGGTGTGACCCATTTTTTTTTTCCCACTAAATCACTGCATGGTATTGTTTTGCACTGCACTATCACTTTGCACTTGCACTTTGTTCACTTGATGCACTTTACACGTAATGCTTTTAGATATTTTATCATCATTTGATTATGAGATGTGTGAGGATTTTATGTACGCACAGTAATTTGTCTCATTGGGGTGTTATGTCTTATATATGACTTTATTTTCTATATATATTTATTAATTTTTTTTTTTTTTTTTTTTTTTCTCTCTTTCTTTTTATTACTCAAATAGTGCAATTTAGCACATGTCACTTGTAATTGTTTATATGTGAGCACGATGACACTATGATACAGGTGTTCACTTGAGTATATTATACTATATATTGTCAATATGTATGCAATTCGTAATGTAAAAGAATGTTTTTCAAATATGTTTCACATAATGGGTTTAAAATTTAATCATTTATGCTATATTTCATATTGTCTACTGGGTAGGGAAGATACATGGACTATTATTATTGGTGGTATTCACAAGTGGGGTCCCGGTGACCATGAAGAGCGATGAAAGATTATCCACTCTTTCCCGCACAGGACCTGCGGTCAGCTGACAGACGGGTCACACCCCTCTGTCTGACGCTGAACATGAAGAGGAACTTCATCTTTCAGCATGACAACGACCCAAAGCATACATCCAAATCAACAAAGGAATGGCTTCACCAGAAAAAGATTAAAATTTTGGAATGGCCCAGGCAGAGACCAGACCTGAATCCGATTGAAAATCTGTGGGGTGATCTGAAGAGTGCTGTGCACAGGAGATTCCCTTGCAATCTGACAGATTTGGAGTGTTTTTGCAAAGAATAGTGGGCAAATCTTGCCAAGTCAAAATGTGCCATGCTGATAGACTCATATCCAAAAAGACTGAGGGCCAGATTTATCATTAGCCTAAGTCACTTTTCTGGAGTTGAAAAGTCGCAAAAAATTGCGCAAAAAGCCAAATTGCGCAATTTTTTGCGACTTTTTGGAGACTTACGCCACTCACTCCAAAACCAAGTTTATGGGCGTTTTGTCGTATGTAAATCACTTGCAAGACAGATTTATTATTGCGACTTTTTAAATAGTCGCAAAAAAGTCGCAAAAAATTGCGCAAACTCACTCCACTCATGACCATGCTTATGTTTGACAAAATCACTTTTTTAAAATGGCGACTTTTCCAAAGACAAAGCCAAAATACAACTAGGAACCAGAAATACACCAGATTTATCAACCTCTGAAAGAGCCCATGATAAATTTGACTTGACTCAAATACACATACGCCTTCTTTGAAAGTGGAGTGAACTGCAAGAGTAATGATAAATCTGGCCCTGAGTGCTGTAATAAAATCAAAAGGTGCTTCAACAAAGTATTAGTTTAAGGGTGTGCACACTTATACAACCATATTATTTTATTTTAATATGTTTTCTTCCCTCTACCTAAAAGATTTCAGTTTGTTTTTCAATTGAGTTGTACAGCTTATAGGCCACATTAAAATGTAAAAATGTATCAAATAGAAACTTCCACAAAGCCTTTAAGCACAGCAGTGTCTGTACACTCCTATATGTAAGAAATTTCCAACTATCATCTATCATATGTGTCATCATAGAATCTAACTTGTGCAATCACCAGTCAGTGCTTCCAAGATATTATACACAGACCATATTTTTAGGCTCTCTGAATTATATATATATATATATATATATATATATATATAAAATGAAGCAAGTTATGAAGCAAACTCCTCATGCATAATGGTAGGTATGAATCAATGAAAGTGACAGAGCTCAGGGTAATAAATGAGGGGGAGTTGTGTTTGTGACAGAGCCTCATTCAGCAGACTGCCACAAAGAGCAGCTTTTTCATACCAACACAGATCTTCCACACATCGTGCTAAGCAATTATACATATATTCTGCAGCTAACTGAAAATTCTTTATCTAAGATTTTCATTATAATGCGCTGCATTGAAGGCCTTTAATTGTCAATTATTTTTTATTTCATGTGCTGATCGGGAAGTGTCAAATTAACAATTGCACTAAAAAGACATTTAACTGGTTCTGAATGGAAATATATTTTGTATTAATCTGAAAGGTTTCACGTAGCACGTCACAGAGCAGACCTTATCACTATGCAAATGCATGTTATGTTTGTATGGTTATTTTCTGGATTTAAATGGCCATTAAAGGGCCGTAAACAGAACATGCCAGAGTGTGACAGATAATGTAAGAAGCATACAGATATTAGATTATACAATAGAATCCTATTCATATGGGAGAGGAAATATTATTCTGAATGGTCATAAATGGAAGAAGAAATATTATTCTAAATGTTCACAATTGTTTTAGGTTTTATTATCCCAATTTTCAAGAACAAGTTCTTCGACCTGGCTCTAATACATTTCCCAGCACTCAGTCTGAAGGCTTGTAAGGTGTGACTACGTCTCTTTGTCCATGATTACAATTTGATTTTCCTGTGTTCCATAATGACTTTGCCTTTCTGTTTTTCCTGGCAATTTTCCCATGATGTCCTTCAGTTAGTGGAAAGCAGCATTTTCTCCCCTAGGGAAAGAGATTAATTTGTTTCATTGGAATTTAATACTTCAAGATGACAGTGCTCACTGGCAAGAGCTGAGTTCACCACAGTCCACATTCTACATGAAATCATTATTGAAGACAGATGCTCCAGCCTGTGAGATACAGTCACTGCTTCACGGTTAGGCCGGCAAAAATCCTTGTTTAGACTGGTGGAGGTTACTTTGTTGGACCTGTGTGTTTCCTTTGGCATCCCTCCTCCTCTTTTTTATTTTTTTTTCCTTCTATAATGCTTTATATTGCTGAAGAAAAGACTAAGAATTAAAAACACGAAATATTTCTTGGTCTTTCCAGTCTCCTAAGGGATTTTTCTACAGGGTAAAATTGAATGCATGTGACATATAAAAGAACATAGCCCTTTAATTTAGAGCTCAAGTGTTTTAAATAAATCTTGGCTTTCCTGCATGGCGTGTGAAGGTTTACGCTATGAATAGAAACCTTCTTTTGTTCTTTACTGCTCCTTTTATTTTCCTGTAAACATTGTATTTTAAGCTACTTAGTGATATCGCTGAATGGAATATTTCATGGAAAAGACATGAAATTTCATACAAAAGTCTCTACGTGAATTAATAACAGACTTGCGTGTAATCCAATCATGAATAAGCTCAAAGGTAGATTTTATGTTTTCTGCTTTCAACACGACACTATTATTGCTCAGGTCATTATCTTCTGCATAGATATTATCTATATGTAGCATGTGCAAAGGAGCCCCCAACGTTTGCAGGTTAAGTACTCAAAATTGAGATAACACTCACACAGTGCTAAGTATTGCAAAACATTGTCTGTGTTTGGTGTGTGTCTATGAAGATGACGACAGTGCAGAAGGTGTGTCAATTGATTTTCCTGGATCATTTACAAACACATAATTCCATATTATAGGAATGACAAAAGGGACAATTGTCTTAAGGGTGTATTAGATCGCCAGATTCTCTGGCAGATGAACGCTAATGAACATTCCTTTGAACGCTCATTAGCGACCATCAAGTTGTCTAATACAGCTTCCAAATGCCAGATGTTCATTCATCGGGCAATTGTGATTTTTAAGCATGCTTAAAAATCCCAATGGTGCCAGTGGCAGATTGCGCTGTTTAATAGAGTAGTGTTGAGCGAGCGGTGTTGAGCCGAATATCACGTGTGCTCGAACGCGATGCTCGAGTCAATGTATTTAAATCTAATTTAGCCTCTACTTCTGAAGTGATTTGAACTCACAATCTTCTACATTACAGCCAAGAACCTTAACCACTACACTATAGAGCTGCATGGCCAGTTACTAAAACAAATAAAATATGAGACTTCTGCAGTATAGGAATACTTACTACTAGTAAGCATTCCTATACAGCAGAAGTCTCATTTAAAAAAAAAAAATTTAGTTACTGGCCCTGCAGCTCTATAGTGTAGTGGTTAAGGCTCTAGGTTGTAATGTAGAAGGTTGTGCGTTCAAAACCCGCCAGAAACTTTTCAGAAATAGAGGCTAAATTAGATTTAAACACATTGGGTGTCCCCAAGCACTGACTCAATATTTGGACATAGCTAAAAATGGAGTCAGAGCAGGGATTTCTAAGCTGAACTAGAGTCCCGACACCATTCCCTCTACAGAGCAGGGGGTGCCTGGTTTAATGCTCGGGTTCTCCCATTAACGTCCATTGTGCTCCGGTGCTCGCGAAGTGTCGCATCGCGAAGTGTTCTACTCGAGCACCAGAGCACACGAGCACTTTGGTGCTCGATCAACCCTATAATACAGATCTACCACTGACGCACCGCTGCCGTGCATGGGGACAAGCGATTGCTCCTCCACATGCCACAGGGGAGCTACATGTAATAGCAGTGGTGTCCTCCACTAGCTATCTGACAATTGCCAGGGGGACACACTTCCCTCCTGACAATTGTCTGCGGCATGGGGGTGTCTAATACACCCTTAAGAGCCTCCACTACTCAGTGGCCTCCATCATCATTTCCTGGACACTCCCTGCAGGAGCAATGAGAATTTTTAATCATATTTATAAAAGTATACATTTTGGCTAGGGATGAGCGAACCCGAACTGCAAAGTTCGTGTTCGTACCGAACTCTGCGAGTTTGGAGACCCGGACCTGAAACTGGACTTTTTCACTTTAGTCCGAGTTCGGGTTCGGTGTTTGGGTGATTTTATTATGGCTTATTATGGTTATATCGGAAAATAATAAAGTGAAGTTCGAGTTCACATTGACTTTAATGGGGTTCAGGGTCAAGTTTGGGTCCCAGTTACCTGGTGAACCCAAACTTCCATGGGTTCGCTCATTCCCTAATTTTGGCATACGAGGTAACATTAAAGTCATTGGGTATATCACTTTCATATATGAACTTCTTTTTGTTGCATCCTACTGATAATTCTGGTAGTAATGCTGAGTGAAATACACCTGGGATTGACCATTAGACAGCTTCAGCTCTGTAAGGTAGCCCTTTCAAAAGGTAAGTGTTCTGTAATTTTAGCCCATTAGTGACCACCAATACACTTTGTTACAGCTGCAACAAGCAGGCCTTAGGCTAGGCCACTGCCTTTTTCAAGAAGCCTAGTCTACACACCACTGTAGCGACAGCAGCATTTAAATGGTTTAGAGGGAGGGGGCTCTCTTTCTCAGACATTGACAACCCACCATGTCTTTGCATGGCAACTGGCGGAATGAAGGTCTCAGGCCTGCCTGTAGTGTGTGCCTCCGGTTAAAATCATAGGGGTTGTCCAGGTTCACAGCTGAACCCGGGCATATACCCATTTTCACACCTCTAACATGAGCATCGGAGCATTTCATGCTCCAGTGCTCTCCCTTGTTCTGTGCTTGATCACGCAAGGCAAGGGCTGTTTGTTTATGTTGTTAACATTACTAGCTAGAGGCTTCCACCTAGCAGTGTTCCCAATTACCTCACCGGCACTTATCGGTAGGCTTTAGCACTGCCCTAGCCGTTTTACAGGCTCTCCATAAAAAGCCTTTTTTCCTGTGTGATTCAACTCATATCAGGAGGCTGCCTTGGTGAAAATGGGGAAATGTATGGGTTCAGACAACTTCTTTAAAAGAAAAGCTAATTAAAGTTTTGATAAATAAAAAAATGAAGTTAAAAATATACCTTTTGCCAAGAACAGTGGTCTTCAAGCCCTCCATCCCATATGAATGTAATGCTAGTGCGCATATCCGTCCACCACATCATCTTTTTTATGGGACTGACTGCACAGTATTTCAAGACGTTATTGAACTGCCATTGAGAGTCCATGGGAAGACAAAGTGAGTCCCATCCTGCCTCCATCAAGCACCTTGGTTACTGTGGTCACTACCATCCGAGCATCTTAGGCTTAAAACCATCTCAAGCTAACAGCCTTAGGCTAGTTTCACACTAGCTGCAGCCTTCTCCGACATGCCGTAGTTTTATTCTAGCCACCGCTCGGCATGTTTGTCGTGCTGCTGCCGGAACTCCGGCCCGCCACCAATATAGTCAATGGGGCCGGAGCGGACATCCAGCGCCATGTGTGCGCTAGCGGCTGCACGGATCTGGCTGGCTATTCACCCGCCGGAACAGCCTGCCGGAGAAGGCTGCCGCTAGTGTGAAACTAGCCTTAGCCTAGGGATTGCAGGGCAACTACTGCTGCTGCAGTTTTATTTCAAATCACAGTTAAAAAAAGCATTACATCAGAATTCCCTTAAACTGAGAAAAGTTTAAAGACTATATGGCAGACGGCAGGGCATTAAACATGCAGACAAAGAATAATGAATACAGAATAAAATTATACACACAGAATTGTGACATTGCAATAGAGAACAGACCATGGAGAAAACCCTATAAATACATGTGCATCTTTATGACATCATCAAACTGTACACAGACAATAAATACACACAAACACATTGTGGCGTCGTACTCCCTGTGACATGCATATACATACACCGTGATCCTTCCATTACAACAGAGAATGTAAAACCACAATCAAACCCTTGGGGAAATTTATCATGAGACATACAGGTCTTGCTAAATTCCCTCCTGTGTGTTTATGTTTAATTAGGATTCCTATTATATAATACATGTATACTTCAATGTAAATAATCATCTAGTTTGCTACATAATTATTATCTTACACACTGTAATAATAATGCTTTCACTGTAAGCACACTGTATCATAATTTCAGAAAAGTTTTCCTCATCAATACGCACGATTGTGACACAATAGATGACAGCCCATAAATATACACACCTCTACCCTGCAGCTACAGTATATGCACGCTGTTATGACAAGCTCACACTATAACACAGAAATATACATTCACAGACACTAGTATGACTTGCTGCAGCCTCCAGCTCTATACAGCCGTTGTTATCATTTGGTCATGAAAATTTTTCAGGAAATGCATTTCATTATAATTTTCCTCTTGCTGGATGAAAAACTGGTTCTGTCAATAAAGTCTTCTAGCTGTGCAGTGTGCGCTCAAGATCAGTACCATGAATATTCTTCATTTACAAAAAGGATGGGTCTTTCTGGACGCTGCGATTTTTTTATTTTTTTATTTTGCATGTACGCTTGCAAGTAGCAGTAGCAGCTGTCTCAGGGCAGTTGTGGTCTACAGGAATAAAAAGGAATCATGTGAAAAATGTAGGACATCCTATTAAATATTTGTTTTGTAACAAACAGATGCATCCTTTTACACTTATCCTAAGAAATGTGGTGCGAGATAACCAGCTATAAAAAAGAAAATGTGAATCTTATATGTGTCTACATTAATTATCATGTGGATTACAGTGTGTCAAGGGTTTTGCTAATATGTAGTGATATTGAACTTGTATGGTGACAAACTGGAGTCCTTAAAGGGGCTTTCTGGTTTGCATCAACATCTTTAAAAATTTACAAAGGTAGCTGCAACTTTCTAATGCATTTTCTTTTTTACTGCTCCTATCTTACGTTAGAAGCAGTGATAGGGGAGTGTCTATGTAACTAGTTGAGGGGGAGGAGCTATAAAATAGCTAGGCGTTGTTAGGGGCGGTGCTGGAGCTGTGGCAGAGAAAGGAGAAGTGCATCATGGGTTTGGTTGGATACAGCAACAGGAAGTTCTACATACTGGATGGAAAGCAGAAAGATTGGTTTACATGGGGAAGATGTACATGAGGCAAGCATCTACATTAGCATATCTATTAAAAACCACAGTTATCCCGGAAAACCCCTTCAATCCAAATTTGTGATAAGGGTGGACACATCTATAGATGTCTATTAGTCACTGTCATAAACCAAATGGAGTCTATGAAGTTTAGGATTTTTTTTTTTTTTTATTATTATTGTTATTTTTTTAAAGGTAATGTACTTAAAGTGCATCCGCCTTCACTCGGTCAGCATTTGGTTAGTAATCCATCAGTATTGCTAAACCAAAAATGGTGAAATAACACGTGAATGGAATATTTGCATGTCTTCTGTGTTTTGTGCCCATTCCTGCTTTTGGCTACCAAATCATAAGCCAATTCTGATGGAACCATACAGGCCTTACAGCTGCTACATAGACAGGATCCATTGTGCGTCTCATTTTTCCTTCCTTCTGACAGATCAGAAGAAGGGTCAAATAAATGATGATGTCAACCAGGCCAAATAGGCAAAATAGTGGCCTAGTCACATTGAGTGGGAAGGATCTTGGAGTTAGAAGGGTGTGAGAACAGCTTGAGAAGTCCACAGAGTGGCCCAATGACATAGTGTTGAGGTAGCAGCAGCATAAGGAGACCACAGAGTGGTCCATTTGCATAGTGTTAAGGTGGCAGCAGCATGAGGAAGCAACAGAGTGGTCCACTGACATTGTGTTGAGTTAGCAGCTGCATGAGGAGACCACAGAGTGGCAAGGTGACATAGTGTGGAGGTGGCGGCAGCAGCAGCATGAGGAGGCCACAGAGTGGAACAATGACAGAGTGTGGAGGTAGCAGCATGGGGAGACCTGAGTGGTTAGGTGGCAGCAGCATTAGAAAACCACAGAGTGACCACGGAGTGGGGAGGTGGGTGGCAATAACAGTACCCGCTGATGATGGTGTGTGTAAGAAGGAGCACTTGGCATCAAATGTATGGCATCAGGCGGGTGGCAGTATCAGAATAGTTGCCGAGGCAGGTAGCCAGAAGAAACCGGTCTCTTTAGTCAAGGTTTGGGTGAGAAAGCATGGATGATCTAATCTGATGCATCAGACATTGGTGGGTGGAAATCCTGGCTGATCCAGGCCTGATTCATCTTGACAAATGTTAGTCTCTTCACATTTTGGGTGGACAGGCGAGTTCTCCTTCGGGTAACTATGGCCCCCGCTGAACTAAACACCTGCTCTGATGCCACACTACTGGCTGGGCAGGACAGCTTTTCCAGGGCATACTCGGTCAGTTGCAGCCACAAATCCAGTTTGGCTGCCCAGTAGTCCAGCGGATCTTCAATGACGGGTGGCAGGGTGCTGTCCAAGTATGCCACAACCTGCTGGTTCAGGTTTTGCCCCAGGTCTAGCTGCTGCTGCTGGCGGGTTAAGAAAGCTGCTCATCATCGACTCTAGACTCAAGATGCTACTGATGGAGCTGGTACTGCTCCTACCCCACCCCCTCCCCACCCCTCCACAGCAGCCATAGCAGTGGAACGAGAGTGCAGAGGGCCCCCCTGGTCAGACCTGCAAGAGGATGAACGATGGCACAGATAGTCAGCGGCCAACTGACTACATAGGACGTCTCTATAGTAGTTCAGTTTGTACTCCCTCTCAGCGGGTGTAAAAAAGGCCCCCATTTTGGACAGAAGCGTGACATTATAAACCGCCAGAACCGTCATTTTTTGTTCGTTTGTGTGCAGCCATGGATCCAATTGCTGCACTGGCAGATCAGCTGCAAAGGCTGTCTTAGGAGGTAGCTGACCTCCACGCGACCGTATCGCAGATGCAGAGATCAAAGGCTGTTGGTCATGGTGATAGTGGTGGAGACCAGGTCTATCTAGAGCCTAAAGATGCCCTCCACAGATTTTCTGGGTCTGGGAAACGTGATAATTTTGTTTTGTTTAGGGAGGCGTGCAAAGTGTATTTTAGGCTACGTCCACACTCATCTAGGGATGAGAAACAGCGAGTCGGTGTGGTTATTTCCTTGCTTAAGGGGGATGCGCAGTCATGGGCTTTTTCTCTGCTGACCGGATCGCAGTCTCTCCAGTCGGTAAATGAATTTTTCAAAGATTTGGGTCTTATCTATGATGATCCAGATCAGACCTCTCTAGCCAAAATCAAGCTGCGCGGCCTTCGTCAGGGTGATCGTTCCACTGAGATTTATTGAGTATAGGAGGTGGGCTACGGATACGGAATGGAACAATCCTGCCTTCCGCAGCCAGATTTGTCAAGGGTTATTAGAGAGGCTGAAGGACGTTTTGGCCTTTCATAAAAACCCCAATGTCTCTGGAGGCTGCTATGTCTCTTGCTATACGCATTGATAGACCCTTGAGAGAGATCTAGGGGTCCCCACTCTCAGGACGTACTATCACATGTTGTATCGTCCTCCTCTGACACTTTGGGTGAAGCTACTCCTGGACTTAGGCCTGGGGACGAACCCATGCAATTAGGGGGAGCTACTCCTGGATCCGCTTTTAAGCATACTTGAGTGTGTTTTTTTCTGCAGACAGAGAGGACATTTTATCAGAATATGTTCATACATTCAACAAAAAGAAAAAAAGATGGACATTTAATTCTCATCTGACTCTTGGAGGGGTGAGAGGAGAGTCAGAAAATGTGCATTTGTCTTTGAGTGGTAGTACCCGATTTCTCCTGACTGCTGAGGTGGCGCTAGAGTCAAAAACTGTGGGGATTGAGGTGTTTATCGACAGCGGGGCTGGGGTGAACCTGATTGATGCCCAGTTCATCTGTATGCACGGGTTGTCACCGAGTGCATTAAAAAAAAAACATTTCCGTTTTTTGCTATTGATTCTGCACCTCTAGCTCAGAAATGTTTATCTCAGATGGTGCATGATATCAGATAGAGTGGGTGACTTTCATCAAAAATGTATCTTGTGTTTTGTGTTGGAGGGTTTCCCTGCTCCGGTGGTTCTGGATTTACCGTGGTTAAGCAAGCACAATCCAACCATCAATTGGCAAGCTAGACAGATTTTGGATTGGGGTGATTATTGCATTGAAAATTGTCTGAATACATCTTTTTCTGTTTTAACTACTAAGACATTAACCTCTTTTATAACTGATTTCGCCAATGTATTTTCTGAGAGTGGATGCCAGGATTTACCTCCGCATCTGCATTGTCCTATTAACCTTATTCCCGGAGCTAAATTGCCAAAATCTAGATTGTATAAACTTTCTGGACCTGAAAGACTGGCCATGAGATAGTATATTGCCAAGAGTTCCGACAAGTCTCCAGTGGCAGCAGGGTTCTTTTTTTTAAAAATAAGGATGGAGATCTTCGGCCATGTCTGGATTTCGGTCCATCGGATTACTGTCCATGATCCTTACCCTCTTCCTTTGATTCCAGATTTGTTTAACCAGATTGTTGGTGCCAATGTGTTCTCCAAGTTGTACTTAAGGGAGGCATTAGAGTTGATCGAGCACTAAAGTGCTCGAGTAGAACACTTTCCGATGCTTCAGTGCTCGGTAGAGCACCCAAGCACAATGGAAGTCAATGGGAGAACCTGAGCATTAGACCTGGGGTCCTGGGGTCCTGTGGTTAAGAACGTCAAGGCAGATGCCTTGTCACGTAGTTTTCCTGGAGGTGGTGATTTTGAATACTGTCCTATACTGTCGGAAGGAGTGGTGATATCCGCTCTTTACCCTGACCTAGAGGTGAAAGTGTTAGAGGCCCAAGGAGATGCACCGGATTCTTGTCCCTCTGGGAAACTGTTTGTGCCATCGAAATATCACTGTATGGTTTTTACGGGACACCCTGGGAGTAGATCCACTGCTGACCTCATCTCTCGTAGATTCTGGTGGCCAGGGTTGCGTAGGTGTGTTTCAGCCTGTAGTACCTGTGCACGCACTAAGGTGACATATACTCGGCCTTCCAGATCTCTACTTCCAATGCCCATCCCGTCCAGACCATGGACTCACTTATCCATAGATTTTTTCACTAATCTACCTATGTGGTCTCCACATAGTGCTGCCACATCACCACTCTGTGGTCTCCACATGCTGCTGCCACCTCAACATTATGTCAATGGCCCCTCTGTGGTTTCCTCATGCTGCTGCCACCTCAACATTATGTCAATGGGCCACTCTGTGGTCTCCTCATGCTGCTGCCACCTCACCACTCTGTGGTTTCTTCATGCTGCTCCCACATCACCACTCTGTGGTCTCCACATAGTGCTGCCACATCACCACTCTGTGGTCTCCACATGCTGCTGCCGCCTCACCACTATGTCACTGGGCCACTCTGTGGTCTCCTCATGCTGCTGCCACCTCACCACTCTATTATCTCCTCATGCTGCTGCTACATCACCACTCTGTGGTCTCCACATAGTGCTGCCACATCACCACTCTGTGGTCTCCACGTGCTGCTGCCACCTCACCATTATGTTACTGGGCCACTCTGTGGTCTCCTCATGGTGCTGCCACCTCACCACTATGTCACTGGGACACTCTGTAGTCTCTTTATGCTGCTGCCACCTAAAACACTATGTCACTGATCCACTCTGTGGACTCCTCATGCGGCTGCCACCTCAATATTATGTCAATGGGCCACTCTGTGGTCTACTCATGCTGCTGCCACATCACCACTCTGAGGTCTCTTCATGCTGCTGCCACATCACCTCTCTGTGGTCTCCACATGCTGCTGCCACATCACTATTATGTTACTGGGCCACTCTGTGGTCTCCTCATGGTGCTGCCACCTCACCACTATGTCACTGGGCCACTCTGTGGACCCCTCATGCTGCTGACACCTTACCACTCTGTAATTGGGCCACTTTGTGGTCTCCTCATGGTTCTGCCACCTCACCACTATGTCACTGGGCCACTCTGTGGACCCCTCATGCTGCCGCTACCTCACCACTCTGTCACTGGGAAACTCTGTGGACTTCTCATGCTGTTCCCACCCTCCCCACTCCATGACTGGGCCACTAGTTTCCTTTTTTTGGCCTGGTTGACATCATCATTTATTTGACCCTTCTTCTGATCTGTCAGAAGAAAGGGAAAATAAGATGCACAACAGATCCTGTATATGTAGCAGCTTTAAGGGCTGTATGACATGGTCCATATTTTTCATCAGAATTAGCTTATGATTTGGTAGCCAAAAGCAGGAGTGGGAACAAAACACAGAAGACATGCAAAGATTCCATTCACATGTCATCAATGTTTTGGATCCACGCCTGTTGTTTTTTTTTTTTGGTTTAGCAATACTGATAGATTACTGACCAAATGCTGACCGAGTGAAAGCGGATGCTCAACAGACAGGATATGTGAAGGCTACATTCAAATGACTATAGTGTATTGTGGATCCGCAAAACACGGATACTGGCCTGTTTGCATTCTGCAATTTGCAGACCGCATATGGTCACTGCTACCATAAAAGATGCATATTTTTGTCAGACAAGAATAGTACATGCTCTATCTTATTTGCGGGGCCGCGTAACGAACTACAGGTGCGTACAGCATGTGTTGTGCTGTACACATTTTTTATGGCCCCATTGAAATTAATGGGTCCACAACCGTTCCGCAAAATTGTGGAACGGATGCGGACTTATTCATATGGTCGTGTGATTATAGCCTAAGTCATACAACACCATGCAGTTGCACCATTACATGAAAACTGTGTGTGCACCCTTTCATAAACTTGGTGCAACCACCATGCAAAACAGGACTTAATGGCGATATGAATGATCTCAAATGATAAATGTCCCCATAATACTTGAACTTGTGGGTAGCAGCGCAGTAATTTTTCTGCTCTTATACCGACACAACTTTTTTTGTATTGTACATTGTGTGGGAAGGAAGGAGCTTAGGGATTGTATGTATCATGGTGTCTAGTTGGACTTTGATAGTACTTTGTGCTTTTAAATTGTTTTTAAGTAAGTATCTGTATCTGCTAATAAAGACTTTCATATGTACTATTTTATATTGTGCTTTTATTATACACCAGCAGAATAATTGATTATAGTTGAAATTTCAATGGTGTGCAGCAAAGTACTATATTTATATGGAGCTGTGCTCGCTAACTATTAGTTTTCTTTATAACAAGCTTTGGGGGGAAAAACATGATTTCTTAATACTCTGTCGTGAAATGTATAATCTAAATTTGTCTCTGTGTGGCCTCCCAGTGGCTGTGATATAAGTTGCAAAGATGTTGGAGAAATTGGAGTCTATCACAAAAATTCATGGAAGTTAAGGGTGAACACATCTATGCCTACCGGTACACGACTGTTGTTCCTTTAGAGCACCAGAAGAAATTATTATAATGGGCCAGCTTCTATCTACACAGAACATACACCCATCCACTTGTAGCTGCACTACAATCACATTTTGGTACCATTGCACTTAAATAAGGTCTAAGGGCTCATGCACATACCATTGTTCGGCCGTTCCGTGCATCGGGGATTGCAAATTGCGGTCCCCAATGCACAGCCACAATCTGTGCAGTCGTTTCGACAGATCCAGGCCAATTCAACTTTATACGGTCTGTGATCTGTCCGCACTGCAAAAAAATAGAGCATGTTCTATTTTTTTGCGGTGCGGAGGTACGGACAAAAACCCCACGGAAGCACTCCGTAGTGCTTCCGTGGGGTTCTGTGCCTCCATTCCGCACCAATCATTCAAGTAAATGGGTCCAAATCCGTGCTGCTTGTGCCCGTATATTGCAGACCCACTGTTTGCGGGTTGCATTAAGGGCACAGGCGAAATATGGCCGTGTAAATGAGCCCTAATAATGTTATTTCTGTTTCAGCCTATAAGAAACAGACTCTAGCAGTAAGTGATTATCTCCTAAGTCAACACCAAATTAGATTGTCTTCTACAAAGGTATTGATTCCCATTATTGTGCCAAGGGCTAGGCCCAATGAAGGAACCCAAGTCCTACCCTGGTAAGAACAAAGGGACAAGGTCATTTGAAGGGAAAGGGAGCCTTTATATTTCTACCTCACAACATAAAACAACATATCGTATGTTAAACAGGAGGGCAATAAATAGATAATATGTAACAGATAAATGTATGCTATCTTTATATTATATATTTTTACTCGCTGGGCCATAAGTTTTAATGAGCTCTCTTATATTTCCAATTCTGGGCAGACACAGCACAGTCAAAAGGGTCACCAGCAAAATGTCTGGATACAAGTCCAGACCATATATAGGATGTTCCTCTCTGGACATTTCAGATATTTTTTTGTTTTGAAAGTATGTAGCAAAAAAAAAGTAACATTAATCATCCTGACAGTAAGACTCCTAAGTACGGGTGATGTGCATATTTAAAGACACAATCCTCTCGTATGACTTTATGTTTATTGTCTGTGACTAGATGATTTATGTAAGTAACTGTCAGCAGCGCATGTGAAGGGCTGTTTAGCAGCCGGAGAACAGTATTTAATTCTAAGATTCTAAGTCATTTTTTTTAAACCCCAGCCTATTAATTTTCCTGAATGAATTCAGTTTTGGCACAAGTAATGTATCGCCATTTGCTGAATCCACCAGGGTCCGGTTCAACAGAAAATCAGCTAGTTGAACACTAGAATTTCAGGTGAAGAGAAGGATAATGTCATTTAAAGCTGTGTACTCAGGGTGAAGGATTTTTTTGTACGCCGCTGAGAGGCTAGAGCTTTTCAGCAAATCATGTTTTTTAGCTTTCATTATGAGAGCTCTGTGTTATACAAGAAGCACAGACAAACTGGTTATTATAGACTTTGGTTTATTATTATAATATATCTAAGTCAGTCATTGACATTCTCATTGAAAAAGGAAGTCTACACAGTACAAGCACTAAAAAAGGTACGGCTGCAAGGTTATGTCTAACTGTATAGAACTATGGAAACAAGTATACCTACACATTGTAACCAACTGATGAAGCAGGGCTGAATTTGTCATATAAGTAAACACTTAGTGAACTTACATGGTTTACTTGCAATTCTGTAAAAAATGCAGATTTAATGAAGTATACTGTATGTAGCCATTTTTAGCGTATTTCAAATAAAACTTTAAGCAATTTTCATACGAACGATCCAACAGTTCTACATACAGTAAATATCTCCCAAGCAGAACGATGTATACCGGACTGATGCAGTTCTTACTCAATGGTTATGCATTATAAATAAATTTTATGTGTAGTTTAATGCCTCAGTCCTGTAATAGACGTTAAAACATTGACAGAAGGGAGAAAGAGAGACTGTGTGTGTCACAGGGAACACCCACTGAGCTCTGAACTTGCAGGTCTACAAGCAAACATGTCATCAAAAGCAGTTTTTGAAAATAAAAGAAATAATGCAGAAATCAGCCAACAAAATACAGTAGTGCAGCAGAAATCAATCAATGAAATAGTGCATCAGGGTATATATAAATATATAGAAAACGTTTACATTACAAATTCTCACACACACACACCATATGTTTTACATGTGGCTTACTGCTCCAAGGTATGACACTAGGAAGTTGCAGGGCATCACATGTGTTTGGGACCATTGTAAAGATGAAGCCTGTACTCTCTACCATGGGGGACTAGTTAGAATCCCACAGTATTACTGGGCCTTTCATAATGGTGGGTCTATACAATAAGCAAGCCAAGGGTAGTACAGTTAGTTTTATAACCAAGTCTAATATAAACATGCTGACTCCCACCAGTTATAAAAATAGCAAAAAACAATACAATACAATGAATGTGTACTGTAATTGCCATAGGAGACATTATTAACCCAGTACTGACTAACATAATATATGTTACTAAGGTGTTTGCATAATCACACATTATGTCAACATCTGCAGACAATTGCCAAAAACACATGGAATTACAGTTATCATATTATCTAATATCTATAACTTGAAAATTATTAAAATACTGTATAAGCATAGTACCTTGAAGGAATGCTAGATAATAAGCAGTAGAACCTGGGAGACAGACTGTAGTTGAATATGTATGGTATCTATGATTTGTATGTTATACACTAAGACACACCCAGTATGGACAAGAGAGACCATGTCTACTTGCCAGATATGTAGTGTCACACTCCTACAGTAGTTCTCCCAGTAAGTAAACTAATGGTAACCAGCGTAATCATGCCTGAAATGTAAGTGAGAAACACCAGACAGTGTCAATAAATAGGTTAGGATAGGAGATAAGTGTTTGATGTCTGGGGTCCAACCACTGAGACCCCCAGTGATCATGAGAAAAGAGGGCCCTGAATCCCCATATGTGCATGCATGATCACTGCTCCATTTACTTCTATGGGACTGTTGAGCACATGGCTCATCTCTATTTCTGTTACTCCTATTGAAGTAAATAAAGCAACATGGAGGCTACCACTCCATTCACCTCCATTCTCCTGATCACAAGGGGTCCCAGAAGTTCGACCCAGTGATCAGATGCTTATCCTCTATCCCCTGGAAAAGGGATTAATGTTATTTGTGATAAACCCCATTTAAGTATAGACAGCGCATGTGTAGTGATCCAGAAGATCACTGCAAAGAGTTAATTCACTGCTAAAAGTGTTAATATCTACCATTAAGGGTTAATGTACTTACCATGCTTTGAATGTGATTCTAAGAGCTAGATATGGAAAAACAGCTTAGTTCCCTACCCTATAGGAGTGGGCTGGCACTGCCCCCTCTGAGTCAGATGCACCAGTCAGGCAATTGGGAGTTGGCAGCCAAGCTGAAAGAAGACAGCCTCCTATTTGTCCAGTGACAGAAACACACCATCTCAGGACTACCTGAAGCTCTGAGGAAAGAAGTAAAAAACTTTCACAGACTATTTAGAACCAGGCGAGTACAGGTTCAGGACAGTAAAGATAACTTGGACGTTGCTGCATGTGGAATGGGTTGTAGCCAGGGCCGGCGCGTCCTATAAGCGGACTAGGGCGCCGCGTAGAGCACCCCTTGGCAAGGGGCGCTGCTAGGAGCGCCGGCCCTGCCTCATGCTGCAGCCGCCCGAGCGCTCTGTATAGAGCCTCAGACGGCTGCAGCACTGCCCGGGCTGGTGCGTCTATGAGGGCGCACCGCCCGGGCACAGCAAGAGGAAAGGAGCTGACAGGAGGGAAGCGCTCAGCGCTCCTTCCTGTCAGTCCATTGTAGCGCGGCCGAGCTCTTTATGGCCGCGGGTACAGGAGCATGTGTCTCCTGTACCCGGCCGGACTGACATGAAGTGCGCACACAGTGTGCACTTCCTGTCAGTCCGTCAGGGTACAGGAATCTAAAGCTCCTGTACCCGTGGACCATAAAGCGCTCGGCCACGCTACATTACAGGTGGGGAGAGAGGGGGAAGAATGACAAGAGGGGGGAGAAGAATGACAAGAGGGGGAGAAGAATGACAAGAGGGGGAGAAGAATGACAAGAGGGGGGGAGAAGAATGACAAGAGGGGAGGAAGCATGACAAGAGGGGGGAGAAGAATGACAAGAGGGGAGGAAGCATGACAAGAGGGGGGGAGAAGAATGACAAGAGGGGAGGAAGAATGACAAGGGGGGGGGGAATGACAAAGGAGGAGGGGTGAAGATTGACGGGGGGGGGGAGAATGATAAGGGGGGGGGGGGGCGGCAAACTTTTCTTTTGCCTAGGGCGGCAAAAATCCTTGCACCGGCCCTGGTTGTAGCCTCTGGCCCCTTACATTTTTCAGAGCCTTGCATGTCTTAGTTATTTGGATTGACTGCAAAGTGTGTTAGAAAGAGACTCTCTCAGCTGTCTTGCATCTTGCTATTCCATAATGTTGAAGTGAGGACAGCCACCGTGAAACACTAAACTCCTATTAGTGTCATGACTACCACTCCTCTCCTCCCAGCTCTCCAACTGCATCTGAGAAGATGTGTGTTTCAACAGCCTGGCAACTATGGAGCTGGGGATGCTAGATCTAATGAATGAAAGAGGTAAGTATACTGAAACAGTGGTTATTCTAACATCTACTGTACCATTTATGGCCTTGGTCCATGACATTCCTGGATACACTAATATCCACTTACATGGATCAGGCATCAGGTACTTTGACTAAGCTTGATGTACCTATAAATTTATACCCCGTTTACTGACAGTAGCTGTTTTATGTTAGTAAAAGTGTTTTCATAAATAGACCTTTTATCACCAGGAGCAAGAAGGATATAAAACAACATGAGAATTAATTCTTATCACATACCCTGGATGTACACTGGATGTATCTTGTCCTGGCCCTATGTGTGAATGAAGTGTCTATTGTACAGTTTTATGGTCTATACTTCAGAAAGAAATATGACTGCCAACAAATATATAGTAAATGTCCCTATATTTGAATATGTCTATGACGGGGCACATTTGATAAAATTCACGCTAAATTCAAAGTCAAAACTGGTGATACCAAAACACTCTTTTGCATGTGCCCCCATGTCTTCTGATGAGTTGGCAGATAGTCGATTGGTATTTGAATTATAAGTCCACCAAGTGAGCCGCATATCTGAAATAATTCCGGCGCCGTCATAAACTGGCCTCAGTTATGAAATACGTGGAAATGTGGTGGGAAATACATGGTCCCTGCATTATTATTTTCTCTGTATTACAGAGGAAGACATTCAGCATCCGTTAGAATTCATTTGGCTGTAATAATAGCTCAGTGACACACAGCTCTGCGTTCATGATTCAAGAACAAATAGTTAATTCTGAAACAACACGATTCTCATCAACATTTAATAGTCTCAGAGTAAAATTTCATTTTAAGGGATTTCTTCTTCTGGCAAAGATCCGCTTAACCAACATATCAATAATGGCAAGATTTATTGTTCCCACTGTTCTCCAGATGCAGTCTTTCCTGTAAAATGAATTGTTTCCATGCTTTTCTCATTTATAGACCCATCATGGTGGAAATTCGCAGCTATCTGCTTTGTTGTGATATTACAAGGAGAATTACTATGTGAATATGTACACGGCTCGCTGCAGTCTACAAATTGCTTGTGGTTAGATGGAAAGTTGGACGCTGTTTAAAGCGGTGATGCCTGAAATTTTCACTTTGCTGTAATCACGCCAACATGTCCCCCCTCCCTCATAATTATTATGAGGAGATGCATGAAGTCCTTTAATGACAACTGCATTGTCACTGGATTGAATAGATTGACCTTCTACAGCTGAAGTATCTCTATTTCATATATGAGTTCCATTAAAGGATAGGAAGGTTTGTTGGACATATTTGAAATAGTACATAACAATTTGTGCAAGCTTAGCAAATCTTTCATAATCCGTGAAACTATTAAAAGGGAGTTCTGGTAATTTCATATAATCCCAAATCCACAAAAGAGGCGATTACCATTAGATCAGTGAGGGTCCAGCCACTGGGACTGTCAATGATCATGAGAACAGGGGAACCCTTTCCTCTGTAGGACTTACAGGGATAGGTGAGTACAGCACTTGGCAATGTCTGGCAGTCCCATAGAGATGAATGCAGCAGCAGTGCGCGTGTTGAACTAAAAGGAACTATGGGGGTAATTTATTAAGACTGGAGTTTAGACACTGGTCTTAATAACCCCCATATCTGGCTGAGGATTCGTCGAAGTTAAGAAGGGGCGCAGGCCTCTACCTAACTTTGGCACATCCAGCACCAGTCTCAATGTAAGTCAGCTTCCTAGCTGGCTTACATTTAAACCATTTTATATGCCTAAAACAGGCATAGAAAATGGTGAATGAGACAGGCTTGCCACCCATCCCCTTCCCCACCCTTGCCACATCCACTTTTTTAAAGGAGAAATCCACGGCACACCGGAAAAGTTTCAGACTGCGGTGCAACAAACCGTTGCGCCACAATCTACGCCTGATATACGCCTAATATAGGCGTATTTCAGGATAATAAATGACCCCACTAAAAAGTCTTCCTAACTGGCTTGGTTTGTCTGTAAAATTGTTACAAAATTTTGCTGCATATTTTGGACAAAAATTGGACATACAGCCCTAGAGCAGGTGTTGGATTAGAAAATCTATCTGGAGCATACCCTAAAATCTGTTTTTATTTTCGATCTGAAAGGTATTTTTTAAAACCCTATTCACTTGCATTGTACTCTACTCTAGTTTTGCATCAAATATCGGCAGCAATTGTGCCACGTGCCTAGGAGGTATATAAAGCATCCGGTGTTCATCTCCATGAAAGCATCTTGGATCTTCCAGAGGATTCAGCACAGTAATAAAGTCCATAAGTTCCAGAAGAAAACTGACATGGGAGCTCTGATTGACTTGGAGATCAGGGCCAGGTGTGATCACGTTTAGGCCCCTTGCAGACGAGCGTGTTCGGATGCGCTAAGTGAAAACTGCGAGATTTCGCAAACAAAGCCATTCAGTTTTGTTTGCGATCGCGCTCAGTTGTTTAGTTTTTATCGAGCAGGTGCAATGCAATTTACTGCGTTTTTACAACATCTCTTAGCAACCATTAGCAACTTGCTTACGGATGCAATGTTATTTTACGCCGACCCATTCACTTCTATGGGGCCAGCATTGCATGAAAATCGCAGAATATAGAACATGCTGCGATTTTCACGCAACGCAAAAGAGATGCGTGAAAACCACCGCTGATGTACATTTAAATAATTGGGATTCCATGCGGGCACAATGCGTTCGCATCAAGCATTGCACCCGCGTGGAATTCTAGCTCGTGTGAAAGGGGCCTTAGACTGCCTGGCCATGACAATGTGCAGAGGGTGCATAAGTTGCAGACAGAGCAGAGCCTCTAGGAGTAATGTCAATGCCCCTATTGCACCTAGAGGCTAATTTGCATATATTATCCTCCACATATATTTCCATTTTTGCATTTTCGTTCTTCACTTCCTGCTTTCCCATGGTCCTAACTTTTTAATTTTTCTATTCACATAGCCTTATGAGGGCTTATTTTTTACAGGACAAGTTGTACTTTCTAATGGCACCATTTATGGTTGCATACCATGTAATTGTAAAAAATGTATGGCACAAAATAAATATGTAATTACTATTCAGCTGCTCAGTCAAAGTCAATTTTTTTTCTGGCTGGGCAGACTGTTTTCTGGCACATGTTACTGGGCTGATAGGCGGCGGCCATTTTGGGACTTGTGGTGCTACAGCAAAAGCTGCCACAACGTCCATTAATCTCATGTAATAGTCGATTTTTTTATAGATATACTACATCAGGGGTTTGGCTGTGCTTGTGTCACCCATACTAACTGCAAAGATATTTAATATATCAGTGGTGAAACTGAAAGTAGCCCACTTGGATAGCAAATCCCATGAATGTGCTGTTCCAGCTAGGCTAGCCAGTGCCACTACTTTGTCCAATACTGTCAGCCAGAAATATTTTTTTTTTTTATGTGCCAGAAATATAAATTAGAAAAAGCTTTCACCGTAATAATAAAATTATTCTGGTGTTAGACCAGAAGAAGCACTCCTGTTGTAATTAATACTGTAAAAAGGCTTAGGCAATATTTCTCCCAGTGTGGGAAATTTATCTAGCAAAACTAGCATTTTAAAAATTCCGGTGTTCTGAAATACCAGCAGTCCTCTTGTAATTAATACCGCCAAAAGGCATTATATCGTCCAGTGTTGTAATTTTGTTGAAAAAAAGGCCAATTTAATCAATCTGGTGTTTGTTAGACCAGAAACACTAGGCCTCACGGTTTTACTCCTGTAAAAAGGAATAATATCTCCCCGTGTGGGAATCTATGTACCAAAACTAGCATTTTAAAAATTCAGATGTCCAATTTGCAGCAGTTTTCTTGTAAATAATACTGCCAAAAGGCATTATTGTCCAGTGTTGTAATTTTGGTGAAAAAAAGGCCAATTTAATAAATCTGGTGTTTGTTAGACCAGAAACACTAGGCCTCACGTTTTTACTCCTGTAAAAAGGAATTATATCTCCCTGTGTGGGAATCTATGTACCAAAACTAGCATTTTAAAAATTCAGATGTCCAATTTGCAGCAGTTTTCTTGTAAATAATACCGCCAAAAGGCATTATATCGTCCAGTGTTGTAATTTTGGTGAAAAAAGGCCAATTTAATCAATCTGGTGTTTGTTAGACCAGAAACACTAGGCCTCACGTTTTACTCCTGTAAAAGGAATTATATCTCCCAGTGTGGGAAACTATGTACCAAAACTAGCATTTTAAAAATTCAGATGTCCAATTTGCAGCAGTTTTCTTGTAAATAATACCGCCAAAAGGCATTATATGTCCAGTGTTGTAATTTTGGTGAAAAAAGGCCAATTTAATCAATCTGGTGTTTGTTAGACCAGAAACACTAGGCCTCACGTTTTTACTCCTGTAAAAGGAATTATATCTCCCCGTGTGGGAATCTATGTACCAAAACTAGCATTTTAAAAATTCTGGTGTCCAATTTGCAGCAGTTTTCTTGTAATTAATACCGGAAAAGGAATTATATCTTCCAGTGTGGGAATTTATGTACATAAACTAGCATTATAAAAATTCTGGTGTCCAATTAGCAGCAGTGTTCTTGTAATTAATACCGCCAAAAGGCATTATTGTCCAGTGTTGTAATTTTGGTGAAAAAAAGGCCAATTTAATCAATCTGGTGTTTGTTAGACCAGAAACACTAGGCCTCACGTTTTCACTCCTGTAAAAGGAATTATATCTCCCGTGTGGGAATCTATGTACCAAAACTAGCATTTTAAAAATTCTGGTGTCCAATTTGCAGCAGTTTTCTTGTAATTAATACCGGAAAAGGAATTATATATTCCAGTGTGGGAATTTATGTACATAAACTAGCATTATAAAAATTCTGGTGTCCAATTAGCAGCAGTGTTCTTGTAATTAATACCGTAAAAGGCATTATTGTCCAGTGTTGTAATTTTGGTGAAAAAAGGCCAATTTAATCAATCTGGTGTTTGTTAGACCAGAAACAGTAGGCCTCACGTTTTACTCCTGTAAAAAGGAATTATATCTCCCCGTGTGGGAATCTATTTACCAAAACTAGCATTTTAAAAATTCAGATGTCCAATTTTCAGCAGTTTTCTTGTAAATAATACCGCCAAATGGCATTATATCGTCCAGTGTTGTAATTTTGGTGAAAAAAGGCCAATTTAATCAATCTGGTGTTTGTTAGACCAGAAACACTAGGCCTCACGTTTTTACTCCTGTAAAAAGGAATTATATCTCCCAGTGTGGGAAACTATGTACCAAAACTAGCATTTTAAAAAATTCAGATGTCCAATTTGCAGCAGTTTTCTTGTAAATAATACTGCCAAAAGGCATTATTGTCCAGTGTTGTAATTTTGGTGAAAAAAAGGCCAATTTAATAAATCTGGTGTTTGTTAGACCAGAAACACTAGGCCTCACGTTTTACTCCTGTAAAAGGAATTATATCTCCCGTGTGGGAATCTATGTACCAAAACTAGCATTTTAAAAATTCTGGTGTCCAATTTGCAGCAGTTTTCTTGTAATTAATACCGGAAAAAGGAATTATATATTCCAGTGTGGGAATTTATGTACATAAACTAGCATTATAAAAATTCTGGTGTCCAATTAGCAGCAGTGTTCTTGTAATTAATACCGCCAAAAGGCATTATTGTCCAGTGTTGTAATTTTGGTGAAAAAAAGGCCAATTTAATCAATCTGGTGTTTGTTAGACCAGAAACAGTAGGCCTCACGTTTTCACTCCTGTAAAAGGAATGATATCTCCCGTGTGGGAATCTATGTACCAAAACTAGCATATTAAAAATTCTGGTGTCCAATTTGCAGCAGTTTTCTTGTAATTAATACCGGAAAAAGGAATTATATCTTCCAGTGTGGGAATTTATGTACACAAACTAGCATTATAAAAATTCTGGTGTCCAATTAGCAGCAGTGTTCTTGTAATTAATACCGCCAAAAGGCATTATTGTCCAGTGTTGTAATTTTGGTGAAAAAAAGGCCAATTTAATCAATCTGGTGTTTGTTAGACCAGAAACAGTAGGCCTCACGTTTTTACTCCTGTAAAAGGAATTATATCTCCCGTGTGGGAATCTATGTACCAAAACTAGCATATTAAAAATTCTGGTGTCCAATTTGCAGCAGTCTTCTTGTAATTAATACCGGAAAAAGGAATTATATCTTCCAGTGTAGGAATTTTGGGGCTAAAAAATAATATATTTTATTGTGGTGCGAGTTGAATCGCAACAATGAGGAAACATTCTATTAAGGGACGAGGACGCGGTCGTGGTGGTGTCCGTGGAGCCTCTGTTGCTGGCAGAGGGCGTGGCCGTTCGGCCTCAGGCGCACAAAGTAGTGAACCAACTCCCTCAAGTAGCCGGCCAGAATTTACAGCGATATTTGGTGGGGCCCAATGCCGTTATGAGGATGGTAAGGCCTGAGCAGGTACAGGCATTAGTCGATTGGGTGGCCGACAGTGCTTCCAGCACGTTCACCACATTGTCTTCCGCCCAGTCTTCTGCGGAAAGCGCACAGGTGGCACCTGAAAACCAAGCCCATCAGTCTGTCACATCACCCCCATGCATATCAGGGAAACTGGCTGAGCCTCAAGTTATGCAGCAGTCTCTTATTCTGTTTGAAGACTCTGCTCCCACGGTTTTCCAGGGGCGTCCACCTAGCCCTTCCCCAGCGGTGGAAGACATTCCATGCACTGGCGCACAACCACTTATGTATCCAGATGATGAGGACATGGGAATACCACCACAGCAGAGTGACCGAGTCTCTGATGATGACGAAACACTGGTGCCCACTGCCGCGTCTTATTGCAGTGTGCAGACTGAACAGGAGGAGGTCAGGGAGGAAGACTGGGTGGAAAACGATGCAGAGGACGATGAGGTCTTAGACCCCACATGGACTGAAAGGTCGTGCCGCTGACTTAAATAGTTCAGAGGAAGAGGCAGTGGTGAGACCGAGACAACAGCGAAGCCAAAGAGGGAGCAGGGGGCAAAAGCAGAACAGCCGCCGTCCAGAGAGTTCGCCTGCTATTGGCCAGCGCCAACAGGGACCCAGCACCCCAAAGGCATCTTCAAGGAGTTCCCTGGCATGGCACTTCTTCAAACAATGTGCTGAGGACAAGACCAGAGTGGTTTGCACGCTGTGCCATCAGACCCTGAGGCGAGGCATTAACGTTCTTAACCTGAGCACAACCTGAATGATCAGGCATCTACATGCAAAGCATGAACTGCAGTGGAGTACACACCTTAAAAACAAGGAACCCGCTCAGGCTCCCCCTGCTCCCTCTACCGCTGCTGCCTCGGCTTCCGCCTCGAGAGGAATGTTGCCACCTGCCGAGCAGCAAACAGAGGATGTGCCACCAACACCACCACCACCACCGCCACCGTCACCTAGCGTCTCCACTATTTCACATGGCAGCGTTCAGCTCTCCATCTCTCAAACCTTTGAGAGGAAGCGCAAATTCCCACCTAGTCGCCCTCAAGCCCTTGGCCTGAATGCCAGCATTTCTAAACTACTGGCCTTTGAAATGCTGTCATTCCGGCTGGTGGACACAAACAGCTTCAAACAGCTGATGGCCATGGCTGTCCCCCAGTATGTGGTTCCCAGCCGCCACTACTTCTCCAAGACAGCCGTGCCTTCCCTGCACATGCAAGTGTCCGATAAAATCAAGTGTGCACTGCGCAACGCCATTTGTGGCAAGGTCCACCTAACCACAGATACGTGGAACAGTAAGCACGACCAGGGACGCTATATCTCCCTAACTGCACACTGGGTAAATGTAGTGGCGGCTGGGCCCCAGGCGGAGAGTTCCTTGGCGCACGTCCTTCCGCCGCCAAGGATCACAGGGCATCATTCTTTGCCTCCTGTAGCCTCCTCCTCCTACTCGGCTTCCTCCTCCTCCTCCTCTGCTTCCACCAGCTCATCCAGTCAGCCACACACCTTCACCACCAACTTCAGCACAGCCCGGGGTAAACGTCAGCAGGCCATTCTGAAACTCATATGTTTGGGGGACAGGCCCCACACCGCGCAGGAGTTGTGGCGGGGTGATTGAACAACAGACCGACCAGTGGTTGCTGCCGGTGGGCCTCAAGCCCGGCCTGGTGGTGTGCGATAATGGGCGAAATCTCGTGGCAGCTCTGGGACTAGCCGGTTTGGCGCACATCCCTTGCCTGGCGCATGTGCTGAATTTGGTGGTGCAAAAGTTCATTCACAACTACCCAGACATGTCAGAGCTGCTGCATAAAGTGCGGGCCGTCTGTGCGCGCTTCCGGCGTTCACATCCTGCCGCTGCTCGCCTGTCAGCGCTACAGCGGAACTCGGCCTTCCCGCTCACCGCCTAATATGCGACGTGCCCACCCGGTGGAACTCCACCTTGCACATGCTGGAGAGACTGTGCGAGCAGCAGCAGGCCATAGTGGAGTTTCAGCTGCAGCACGCACGGGTCAGTCGCACTGCGGAACAGCACCACTTCACCACCAATGATTGGGCCTCCATGCGAGACCTGTGTGCCCTGTTGCGCTGTTTCGAGTACGCCACCAACATGGCCAGTGGCGATGCCACTGTTATCAGCGTGACGATACCAATTCTATGTCTCCTAGAGAAAACGCTTAGGGCGATGATGGAAGAGGAGGTGGGCCAGGGCCAGGAGGAGGAGGAGGAGGATGACGGGTCGTTTTTAGCACTTTCAGGCCAGTCTGTTAGAAGTGGCTCAGAGGGAGGTTTTTGCAACAGCAGAGGGCAGGTACAAATGTGGCCAGCCAGGGACCACTACTGGAGGACGAGGAGGATGAGGAGGAGGTGGAGGAGGATGAGGATGAAGCAGGTTCACAGCGGGGTGGCACCCAGCACAGCGCAGGCACATCCCTGGTGCGTGGCTGGGGGATACAGAGGATGATGACGATCGCCTCCCACAGAGGACAGCTTGTCCTTACCTCTGGGGAGCCTTGCACATGAGCGATTACATGCTGCAGTGCCTGCGCAACGACAGCAGAGTTGCCCACATTTTAACGTGTGCTGACTACTGGGTGGCCACCCTGCTGGATCCACGGTACAAAGACAATGTGCCCACTTTACTTCCTGCACTGGAGCGTGATAGGAAGATGCGCGAGTACAAGCGCACACTGGTAGACAGCGCTCCTGAGAGCATTCCCAACTGTCACAGGGAACAGGTGGAAGGCCAAGGCCAAGGCAGAGGAGGAGCTAGAGGTCGCCCACGCAGCAGTGTCACGGCCAGCTCCTCTGAGGGCAGGGTTAGCATGGCAGAAATGTGGAAAAGTTTTGTCTCCACGCCACAGCTAACTGCCCCACCACCTGATACGGAGCGTGTTAGCAGGAGGCAACATTTCACTAACATGGTTGAACAGTACGTCTGCACACAACTCCACGTACTGACGGATGGTTCGGCCCCATTCAACTTCTGGGTTTCCAAATTGTCCACGTGGCCAGAATTAGCATGTTATGCCTTGGAGGTGCTGGCCTGCCCGGCGGCCAGCGTTTTATCTGAGCGTGTATTCAGCACGGCAGGGGCGTCATTACTGACAAGCGCGGCCGCCTGTCCGCAGCCAACGTGGACAAGCTGACGTTTATAAAAATGAACCAGGCATGGATCCCACAAGACCTGACCCTCCCTTGTGCAGAGTAGTCCATAATAACTGCCTTAAACCATGTTGTCTTGTACTCCTGGCCACTTCTTCATTGAAAAATCAATTTTTGAAATTAAGTAGGATCTTGGGGTGCAACCCAGAGTTGAATGAACCTTCCGTCTGTCTGGGTGCCGGGGCCAAAGTACATGAAAGTGTCCTTCTCCTGTGCTGGGTGATATGAATGTTATACTTGTGCTGTCTGACATGTCTCCTTTGTGTGGGTGCAGGGGGCCAAAGTCACTGAAAGCGGCCTTCTCCTGTGGTGGCTGATATAAATGCCTGAATCTCTGCTGTGGGACCTCTCTCCTCTTTCTGGGTGCAGGGGTTAAAGAAACAAAAGGTGGTCTACTCCTGTGGTGGTTGATGTAAAACTGATGCTTGTGCTATCTGACCTGTCTCCTCTGTGTCGGTGCTAAGGCCTAAGTCACTGAAAGCGGCCTTCTCCTGTGCTGGCTGATATAAATGCCTGAATCTCTGCTGTGGGACCTCTCTCCTCCGTGTGGCTGCAGGGGTCAAAGTCTCTAAAAGTGCCCTTCTCCTGTGGTGGTTGATGTGAACCTGATGCTATCTGACCTGTCTCCTCTGTGTCGGTGCTAAGGCCTAAGTCACTGAAAGCGGCCTTCTCCTGTGCTGGCTGATATAAATGCCTGGATCTCTGCTGTGGGACCTCTCTCCTCCGTCTGGGTGCAGGGGTCAAAGTGTCTCAAAGTCGCCTTCTCTTGTGCTGGGTGATGTGAAACTGATGCTTGTGCCATCTGACATGGTTGCCGGGGTCCCATTAAATGGTGGCCTACTCCTGTGGTGGGTGATCTAAATGCCTGATTCTCTGCTGTGAAACCTCTCTCCTCCGTCTGGGTGCAGGGGTCAAAGTCTCTCAAAGTCGCCTTCTCTTGTGCTGGGTGATGTAAAACTGATGCTTGTACCATCTGACATGGGTGCAGGGGTCAAATTAACTAAATGGTGGCCTACTCCTGTGGTGGGTGATATGAGGCCTTAATATGTGCTGCGAAAACCTCTCTCCTCCGTCTGGGTGCAGGGGTCAAAGTCTCTCAAAGTGGCCTTCTCTTGTGCTGGGTGATGTGAAACTGATGTTTGTGCCATCTGACATGGTTGCCGGGGTCCCATTAAATGATGGCCTACTCCTCTGGTGGGTGATCTAAATGCCTGATTCTCTGCTGTGAAAACCTCTCTCCTCTGTCTGGGTGCTGGTCCGAAATAAATGAGAGTGGCCTTCTCCGGTGGTGGTTGAAATGATGCATGATTCCTTGATGTGGGACCTCTCTCCTCTGTCTGGGTGCTGGTCCAAAATAAATGAGAGTGGCCTTCTCCGGTGGGGGTTGATATGACGCATGATTCCTTGCTGTGGGACCTGTATCCTCTGTCTGGGTGCTGGTCCAAAATAAATGAGAGTGGCCTTCTCCGGTGGTGGTTGATATGACGCATGATTCCTTGCTGTGGGACCTGTATCCTCTGTCTGGGTGCTGGTCCAAAATAAATGAGAGTGGCCTTCTCCGGTGGTGGTTGATATGAGGCATGATTCCTTGCTGTGGGACCTCTCTCCTCTGTCTGGGTGCTGGTCCAAAATACATGAGAGTGGCCTTCTCCGGTGGTGGTTGATATGACGCATGATTCCTTGCTGTGGGACCTGTATCCTCTGTCTGGGTGCTGGTCCAAAATAAATGAGAGTGGCCTTCTCCGGTGGTGGTTGATATGACGCATGATTCCTTGATGTGGGACCTCTCTCCTCTGTCTGGGTGCTGGTCCAAAATACATGAGAGTGGCCTTCTCCGGTGGTGGTTGATATGACGCATGATTCCTTGCTGTGGGACCTGTATCCTCTGTCTGGGTGCTGGTCCAAAATAAATGAGTGGCCTTCTCCGGTGGTGGTTGATATGACGCATGATTCCTTGATGTGGGACCTCTCTCCTCTGTCTGGGTGCTGGTCCAAAATAAATGAGAGTGGCCTTCTCCGGTGGTGGTTGATATGACGCATGATTCCTTGCTGTGGGACCTGTATCCTCTGTCTGGGTGCTGGTCCAAAATAAATAAGTGGCCTTCTCCGGTGGTGGGTTGATATGGCGCATGATTCCTTGCTGTGGGACCTGTATCCTCTGTCTGGGTGCTGGTCCAAAATAAATGAAGTGGCCTTCTCCGGTGGTGGTTGATATGAGGCATGATTCCTTGCTGTGGGACCTGTATCCTCTGTCTGGGTGCTGGTCCAAAATAAATGAAGTGGCCTTCTCCGGTGGGGGTTGATATGAGCGCATGATTCCTTGATGTGGGACCTCTCTCCTCTGTCTGGGTGCTGGTCTAAATATACATGAGAGTGGCCTTCTCCGGTGGTGGTTGATATGACGCATGATTCCTTGCTGTGGGACCTGTATCCTCTGTCTGGGTGCTGGTCCAAAATAAATGAGAGTGGCCTTCTCCGGTGGGGGGTTGATATGACGCATGATTCCTTGATGTGGGACCTCTCTCCTCTGTCTGGGTGCTGGTCCAAAATAAATGAGAGTGGCCTTCTCCGGTGGGGGTTGATATGACGCATGATTCCTTGCTGTGGGACCTGTATCCTCTGTCTGGGTGCTGGTACAAAATAAATGAAGTGGCCTTCTCCGGTGGTGGTTGATATGACGCATGATTCCTTGCTGTGGGACCTGTATCCTCTGTCTGGGTGCTTGTCCAAAATAAATGAGAGTGGCCTTCTCCGGTGTGGGTTGATATGACGCATGATTCCTTGATGTGGGACCTCTCTCCTCTGTCTGGGTGCTGGTCCAAAATACATGAGTGGCCTTCTCCGGTGGTGGTTGATATGACGCATGATTCCTTGCTGTGGGACCTGTATCCTCTGTCTGGGTGCTGGTCCCAAATAAATGAGAGTGGCCTTCTCCGGTGGTGGTTGATATGAGGCATGATTCCTTGATGTGGGACCTCTCTCCTCTGTCTGGGTGCTGGTCCAAAATACATGAGAGTGGCCTTCTCCGGTGGTGGTTGATATGACGCATGATTCCTTGCTGTGGGACCTGTATCCTCTGTCTGGGTGCTGGTCCAAAATAAATGAGAGTGGCCTTCTCCGGTGGTGGTTGATATGACGCATGATTCCTTGATGTGGGACCTCTCTCCTCTGTCTGGGTGCTGGTCCAAAATACATGAGTGGCCTTCTCCGGTGGTGGTTGATATGACGCATGATTCCTTGCTGTGGGACCTGTATCCTCTGTCTGGGTGCTTGTCCGAAATAAATGAGAGTGGCCTTCTCCAGTGGTGGGTGATATGACGCACGATTCCTTGCTGTGGGACCTCTCTCCAATTGATATTGGTTAATTTTTATTTATTTTATTTTATTTTAATTCATTTCCCTATCTACATTTGTTTGCAGGGGATTTACCTACATTTTGCTGCCTTTTGCAGCCCTCTAGCCCTTTCCTGGGCTATTTTACAGCCTTTTTAGTGCCCAAAAGTTCGGGTCCCCATTGACTTCTATGGGGTTCGGGTTCGGGATGAAGTTCGGGTTGAGTTCGGATCACGAACCCGGACATTTTCCGGAAGTTCGGCCGAACCTCTCGAACCCGAACATCCAGGTGCTATAAAACAGCCTAAAGCTGCAATAAAGACTAGCCATTAATGCCAGTGACGTCACTGCAGTGTAAAAATATACTAACTGGTCTTGGCCTGGTCTTTCCCAGCGCAGGGCAAGGGAAACATTTGTAATACATTTTTCTCAAAGGGACTCAAGGCACAGTGATAGTTTTGTGACTGGGGAGACTCCCTAGGAAGTCAGTGGCTGCCATATAGACGCTGGACACCAACACACACCCCTACAATTTTTCTAGGAAGCCGATTTGGCTATTTTTGGAAACCATTGTACCTGAAGGAAACCCACGCAAACACGGGGAGAACACACAAACTCCATGCAGATGTTGTCTGTGGTCTGATTTGAACCCAGGACCACTGCAAGACATTACTAACAACTGGGCAACCATGCTGTCATATTCTAGGCTGTATACTGTGTGACCCTTCTGACATTTCTGGTTATCTGGCTTCTGGCTTGTTTTTTAATTTACCCTGGTGCCTGCTGTTCCTGCTTATATTGAATTTCCTGGTAACTGACCTTGACTCTCCTCTGGATTAACCATTCATGTTCTGCGTTGATCATGTATGTGTTTTCCTTGCTTGTTTACTTTGTGTACCTCTCTAGTCATTCTGGAAGGTCTGCTGCTAGTGTACCCTCCGCAGTGTTCTATTATCAGCTCAGCAGATGTATCTTGGGTCCCAAGCAGCCAAGTCTATCCTCCCCTGCAGCTGGCACTGGTGAATACCCAGGGGTAGCCTTAGTTTCATAGTACCCAGTACCTAAAAACAGCCTTCTAAACCAGATATGGAAATGCTGTACTCTTTAAATTTGTTGGTTGGGTCATCGTTCTGCGCATCTTGTCTGATGACAGGTATGGTTTAAATGCAAACATTTAAAGAATTTACAGTCCTTTAATTATCCCACCTCTATCTTATTAATACTAACAGAACAAAAAAATACTCTAAATACATTAAATTCAGCTTTCTGTTTTCTGGGTAATAGAAGAAGCTTAAGCATTTTCTACTATTGTTGCAAATGTCTGGAAATGCTAGCAAGGTACATGGCGTTATCTGTACTTTATTCATAAATAGAGAAGAGTGAACTGATTCACAATGTTGTATGATTCATCTGGTTTTGGCTGCAATCAGCTTTTCATTACGTTCCAGGAAAAAGATGCAGGAGCTAGAAATTGGATTCTGAATACAGTATTTTAACAAACTGATTTAGATATTGATTGGAAGTATACTCACAATCATCATTTTTTTTTCTTGATGGTTCCTACTACTGTATACACTGTATAATTAACACAAGATGAGTGGCTGTGTAAAAGCATACTAATACACAGTTTTTGGTGTACTTTAATCTAAAAATACACCCAAAACACAAGACTTGTGCAGAGTTTTTAATAGGCATTTAAAGGCCCCTTTCACATGAGCGTTGCGGATTGGCTCCGTATGTGTTCAGGGTGCGTTCAGAGAAACACGCACCATTTTGCAAGCAAGTTCAGTTTTGTTTGCGATTGCATTCAGTTGTTCAGCTTTTTCCGCATGCGTTTTTCACTGAAGCCACATTCACTTCTATGGGGCCACGCAGTATATAGAACAGGCTGGGTTCATGTACACAGACCCATTTAAATTAATGGGTCAGGATTCAGTGCGGGTGCTATGCGTTCACATCATGCATTGCACCCGTACTGAAAACTCGCTTGTGTGAAAGGGGCCTTGCAGACGAGCGTGTCAGATTTAGTCTGGATGTGTTGCGGGCGGGTTCAGGAAAACCCACGCGAATTTGCACGCAATTTGACTACAATTGCATTGTGTTGTTCAGTGTTTTCCCCGCAAGTGCAAAGCGTTTTAATGCATTTTTGCACGTCCTTGATAAAAAAACTGAATGTTGGTACCCAGAACTGAACTCTTTCACTGAAATTTGGGTCTGGGTTCGGTGTTCTGTAGATTTTATTATTTTCCATTATAACATGGTTATAAATTATAATGGAAAAAAATAGCATTCTTTAATACAGAATGCTAGGTAAAATGTCCATTGAGGGTTAAAAAATAATAATAAAAATTACTCACCTCATCCACTTGATCGCGCATCCGGCATCGTCTTCTTTCTTCTTCTATGAAGACCTGCCAAAGGACCTTTGATTACGTCATCACGCTCACCACGTGCTGCGCAGGTCCTGCTGAATGAAGATAGAAGAACCTTAGAAGATCCTTCCATGGAAGCAGGTGATTGGACCCTGTGACCCAGTGACGTCACGGAAGGTACTTCACCCCCTTCCTGGCTGAATACAGAGCAGGAGACTGGTAACCGGCTTCTACGCGATCAAATGGAGTAAGTTTATGTTTTTATTATTTTTAACCCTCTAGTGCCCATTTTACTTTGCATTCTCTATTGAGAATGCTATTATTTTCCTTTATAACTATGTTATAAGGGAATATAATAAAGATCAGGTACGCATCCCGATCGTCTCCTAGCAACCATGCGGGAAAATCGCACCGCATCCGCACTTGCTTGCAGATGCTTGCAATTTTCCCGCAGCCCCATTCACTTCTATGGGGCCTGCGTTGCGTGAAAAACGCAGAATATAGAGCATGCTGCGATTTTCACGCAACGCAAAAGTGATGCGTGAAAATCACCGCTCATGTGCACGGCCCCATAGAAATGAATGGGTCCGGATTCAGTGCGGGTGCAATGCGTCCACCTCACGCATTGCACCCGCGCGGAAAACTCGCCCGTGTGAAAGAGGCCTTAGTAGCACAATGGTGCGATCTCTTTATGTAGAATATGTGTCTTAGCAACACTGAGATAACAGCGTAACCTAGTATATAACGGTGCCTTAATTCTGTTCCACACATGCCTTTATTCTAGATTGTATTTGACTTAGATGTGTCTCTTCTTTGTGTCACTAGTTGAAACACATATTCTCTTGTGTTTTCACAAGGTCTAGTGGTATGTTATTATTTTTTACTTAGGACTGACACGCAGGGCCGGGCCGACACAGAGGCTGGGGAGGCTCCAGCCTCAGGGCGCTCCAGCGTCAGGGCGCAGGCCAGCTCCCCAGCCTCTGGGCGGCAGGCAGGCCACTGACCATGTCAGTGGCATTGCGAGGTGTGCGGGCCGCACCGGGTGACACCCGGACCCCCTGACCCAACAGCACTAGCATCCCCACTCACCCCCCGGCGCTGCACTGACTGTAGATGCTATTTCCTAGCCAGCTAAAGGACCTTCGATGATGTCATGCTCATGTGACCAGACTCCAGTAGGCGGAGCCAGTCTGGAGTCTGCAAGAAGCACAGTTGATTTCCTGGGTTTATGAGTGGAGCCAGTAGCAGGTGAGGTTTTCTCTTGGTGGGTGTATGTGGGTGTAAGTAAAACTCTGCAGGGGGCCTATAGAGATAGTCTGGAGTCTGCAAGAAGCATAAGCCTCTGGGGAAATCAACTGTAATTGGTTTGCTGTAATGCTCTGCAGGGGGTGGGGGTTGCTTTAATGCTCTGCAAGGGGGTGGTGGGGTTGCTGTAATGCTCTGCAAGGGGGTGGGGGTTGCTTTAATGATCTGCAAGGGGGTTGCTGTATTGCTCTGCAAGGGGGATGCTGTATTGCTCTGCAAGGGGGATGCTGTAATGCTCTGCAAGGTGGGGATGCTGTAATGCTCTGCAAGGGGGTTGGGGGTTGCTCTAATGCTCTGCAAGGGGGTTGGGGGTTGCTCTAATGCTCTGCATGGGGGTTGGGGGTTGCTCTAATGCTCTGCAAGGGGGTTGGGGTTGCTCTAATGCTCTGCAAGGGGTTGCTCTAATGCTCTGCAAGGGGGTTGGGGTTGCTGTAATGCTCTGCAAGGGGGTTGCTGTAATGCTCTGCAAGGGGGTTGCTGTAATTATATAGGGTATATGTGGGGCTATCTATGCAGTATATGGGGGTCTGCGCAGTATATGGGGGCTGTCTGCGTAGTATATTAAGGTCTGAGCAGTATATGGGGGGCTATCTACGCAGTATATTGGGGGGTCTTGCAGAGCAATACAGCAACCCCCCCCCCTTGCAGAGCATTACAACAACCCCACCCCCATTGCAGAGCATTAAAGCACCCCCGCAGAGCATTACAGCAAACCAATTACAGTTGATTTCCCTAGAGGCTTATGCTTCTTGCAGACTCCATACATGCCACTGGACCAAGTCGCTGCTGCTGGCGCGCCTGCCGGGCTGCCGGCCGCGCTGGAGGATGGAGGGAGTAGTGAGCACTTGGCACTGACTTACGTGCTCCCTCCCCGCTCCGCCTCCTGGCTCGGCTGCTCCGCTGCTCTGGTCTCTGCTCAGTCGCTTGCCTGACTGGCTGCGTACAGCGTTCACTTTGACCTGACGCGCTGTACTCAGTCAGTACTCAGTCAGGTCACAAGTGCGCAATCTGGAGACCAGGAGCAGCGCGGGCAGCAGCACAGCACTGCGTCACGACCCAGCCCAGGCCCCGGAAGGGATAGATCGTGAGATGAGTCTGCCCTGAAGTGAAGTAGGGGGGGGGGGTAAGCTCAGCCTCTGTTGGTGGTGGACCTTGTCCCAGCCCTGCTGACACGTATATGTTAACTGTTATCAAATATGGATATAATATGAGTTTGGGTGTACCCAGGATATGTATTTCCACACATGTGGTGCGATTTCCAATGGTCTTTGCTCCTCCTTTCCCTTTTTTTATGTGTATTAAATTTTCAATAAATGTGTGATATATGTTTTCATTGTGGTCTGGTTTTTGGTTTAGTATTGGACATTTGTGACCATAATTGTATATTGAGTTGGGGCATTGTAGGTTAATATGATTGTGAATTCATGACAGCAATGACATGCACTTTTAGCAGACATTTATCAGAGGTGGATTGCCCATAGACCTTACAGGGAAATCTCAGAGCTGGCCGATGCCCAGGGGGCCTCCTGGGCCCTCCTCACGACCAGCCAGTGGAAGTTTTTGGGGATATATTTTGTGCTGCTGGTGGCAGTATTTTGTGATGGACTGTGGTATTTGGCTCTGTTGGGGTGGTATAATACACAATATGGTATTTCTGACCCTGCCTTCCATCTACTACAAAATGAGGCAACTTTTAGTATTTTTTCCAGGGCCACTTTAAGTTTCCAGTTCGCCCCTGATATTTATATAGGGTTATGTTCACACTCAGTGGATTAGCAGTGTATTTTTGGTGTGGAATCCACAGGAGGAAATGGCATCTTGGAAATAAAGCTATGCTGCAATGAGAAAAACAAGTTTAAATTGCTTGGCTGTAAATAGCAATAATTATTATGCTACTCGATCATTGGCTAAATTTAGGCTGTTGGCATATACATTGCATGTTCAGCCATTTTATCTGCATCCAATGTTATTCCAAGAAACTAAAGAAGATCTTTCTGGATAAACAGAATTTGTTCTAAGTGAACTGGTCAAGGACATCTGGGAGATATTCCCCAACTGTCTGCAGGAAAGCAGACACTTCAATTCAGATGGCAAGTCTATAAACAAATCATCTGTTTTATTTCCAGATTTCTAGTCCCTGGTGCAACAGAAATCAAACATGAGTCATTGTGACCACATGCAGAATATTAATGATTTGTCAAGCTCAGAAAAGCCATTGTTCTAAACTGCAATTATTCATATGATATCAGGACCACTTGCTGAGGAGGGTAAAAGTACAAAAAAAAAAAAAAAAGAAATGCAGCTAAAATACTAAGAAAACAAAACTGTTCAGGGATAAGAACTCAAGTATATATCTTTACAGACAAGTTACATAGTATATATATATATATATATATGTATTTATATGATAGTATCAGGCTCAGACAATGCCACCAGGTTTTACTCATCAAGCCCTTAGTGCATTGGTGTCTTAAGCCATATCTTTCTCTCAGTGCCATCTATCCTAACAAATATTTTACTATCTGGATATACTTGGTATTTACACGTATGCCTCTGTTGGGATATGTTGTAGATAATTCAGTTGAGTAGTAACAGGGGATATATGTTGCGTTCTCCTACCACAGAATCTAAGGCTAGTTTTATACTAGCGTTATTAGTTCCAGCAGGCTGTTTTCTGCCAGAATAGCCTTCCAGAGCACTCTGGATCCGGCATTGCCAGATGCTACCACAATGCCCGCTGGCCCCAATGACTATAATGGGATCTGGCAGAGATCCGGCTGCTACCTGGCAAATATGACGGGATTCGGCTGGACAAAAGACACTGCTGGAAAAGCCTGCTCAAACTAATAATGTTGATGTGAAAGAAGCTCAACCTATGCTACACTTATGTTAAAGGGGTATCCCATGATTAATGGGAAAAGGTAAAATCAGACGTCATCTAGTACTTGACAATCTCTTTCTAACAAAGCTAGAACCAGCCCTGTACCGCACATGGATCCAGAGATCTCACCATTCATTGCTCTGCTAGATTTATATCAAGCTGGCAGCTCAAGGGGAGTGTCTTTTCTGCTGCAGCTAAGGGGGCGTGTCTCAGCTCTCTCCCTATCACAGCTCAGGGGGCGTGTCTCAGCTCTCCCCATCACAGCTCAGGAGGCGTGTCTCAGCTCTCCCTATCACAGCTCAGGAGGCAGTTTTAGGATGAAACTGAGCATGTGCGGCCATCTCAGTTAGCAGGTCAAAGAAGTAAGAAAAGAAACAAACAAACAGCCGGTGGTGCTATACAGATAAATTTTATTGAATAACTCAGTGTCTAAGCTAAACTTTTAATTACATGCAATGACAAAAGTATTCAGATCCAGGGGCAAATCAGTTCAAGATAGGTCATCAGGATCACATAGGTGGGGGCCCGACACCCAGCACCCCTGCTGATCAGATGTCACGGCTCTCTCACATGAAGCATTTTTCAAATGATAGTCCTGCTTTATTAATTCTGTTATATTGTTTTTCTTATGGCCAAGTTTATACATATGGTTTTATTTATTCTTGTTTTATATGCTACCAAATAAGGTATTTGGGTACAACAAGAGTTTCTATGGTTGTTATACATGTTATGAGACTTGATGTATTGACCAATCCGTGTATAAAATCTGCGCTATAGGTGTATTTCATTTATGCCATGAGTAAGTTTGCGGATATGTTTGAAACGGTTAGGTGCTAAAGTGTTTACCGTATGTTGTAGATGTTTTTAATATGATACAATAAAGAGGATGAAGTTTTAATCCCTGTGGAGCTGGAGGAATGCCGGTAACCAAAGATTTACAGAACATAAGAGTAAAAGTAAACACTATCCTACTGCTACTATATGGAATATGGAATGTTTGATGCTCTGTTCAACTCTGAGGCCATGACCCTCTGCTGGATCCCTCATATGACAGGTCCAAATGGTGCCCAGTGGACCCTATTAACTTATAATGAGGTTCATTGGGGCTAATGAAGTTATCATCATTTAGACATCACAAATAGTGTTGCATTGCTCACTATTCTTGATGTCAAAAGTGATGGAAATCCCAAACAACCTCAATGGAAAGCTCAAATGTATGAAAGCTCCCTCTATACTTTTAATAAGAGATGGGCAAATGGTCATTGAGCTGACAGCTATCTCTCCTGTCTCCCTCCTGGCTTGCCCATACATGTTCAGCTCGGCCGACCTTGACTGCATATGCTATGGGGTTAAAGGAGAAAGCAGCTACCAGACAATTCTTGTGGAGGCTTATCTCCGGAGAAAACAAAAAGATCAGGTGAAAATATTCATCTCACCTAATCCTTGTCTCCACTGACATCATCTGTGTTCTACACCAACATCATTAGTGTGTCGGCTGAACTCACCGTTCTCTGTGGGTTCGGCTGACAAAACTATAATGTGTATGGCCACTAGCTTTAGGCATAAAGTATGAAGACCAAGTGCAGTAGTTAGATCAACTGAAAAATGCAATGTCTCGTAAAACATGCATCTTACGGAATGAAGACTTGAAAACTAATTTGCTTTATTCAAATATGGTTTATGTATATTAGCTATGAATTTAAAAAGGAACCTGTCAGCTCCGTTATGCTCCATTATCTATGATATATCACAATTAACAAGTGGAGTTTGAGAGGACAGCAGAACGGAGATGACAGGTTCCCTTTAATTGTTCTACTGTTCATAACTTTTAATATGATCTCATGATACTAAAACAGCTTTTTCATAGAAAAACTGACTTATTGACACCTCCGGACCAGATGGGAAAAATAACTCCATCTGCACCAGGCAAATGCTCTGCAACTGTGCATATTCATAAAAAATACATTCATATAAATATTAAGGAAACATAAAGACGAGCTGCTTTCTGAATTCAGATTGCTCTGTTTGTAGACTCAGTCCACCTCTAAAATCAACTACAAAACACATATACAGCTCCACATATACAACATTACAATTATAACCAGATTGTCAGGACATACTGTAACACAGCTAATGTGGACCCCTTGTTTCGCAAAACATTGTTTCCTATTTCTAAGGTCTAACTGCCTCCTTTGGTCTTACACCTTTAACCCGTGTACAAGAATATGGACTCCGCTGCAGGGGAACCACCAGGTCACTACCTCTTGAAGTAATCTCTGTTCAGAGGCTGCTGACCTAAGCAGAGACACCAAGGCAAAGCACCAAGGGAACAGAGAAGAGTGAGGTCAGAGAACAAGCTGAGGTCAGGGCAGACAGAGTTTTTTCAATCCAATGAGCAGACAGAAGGTCAGGACAGGCAGCACAGGGTCAGTACAGAAGTTAGGCAGAAGTTAGGACAGGCAACATAGGTTCAATCCGGTAAAGAGACAGAGATCAGCACAGGAGATGAGGACAATATTATAGCCCACCCTTGTAGGATTAAGAAACCATTAGGCATTTTGTTAATTGCTATATACTGTATCATAGACAATGGGTGTTTCACTTTGAGTGTCATTGTGTGGTCTATGGATGGTAGAAGACCTGATTGGAAGGTAATCCATCCTTCTCCAGGATATCCAGCTAACATATTGCATATCTGGAATTTTGATACAGTGGGGCAGATTTACTATTCAAAATGAACCAATTTTAAGTGCATTTTGCACCCACAATTTGTGTGCATGCTTGGCATCACATTTAGGCCTCATGCACAGGGCCATGGAACACGGCCGTGTGTGGACCGTGGTATCCCGGCCTGGAATCCAGCTGACAGCAGGAGCGCACGGCGTCAATGGTTGCTATGATGCCGTGCGCTTCATGCCGCCGCTGGTCTACAGTAATACACCCGTACGAGTGTATTACTGTAGTTCACGGCCGTGTGCATGAGGCCTTACTGTTTTAAGCTCTTTACTAGTCATTTCATTCCTCTTCCAAAAAGGAGCGCAGCTTCACGGTAAAGGGGCGTAAAAGAAGAGGGCGTGGTGTAAGCTTAGACTAGACAGGTTTTTTTAGGTACGCCCCAAATTTTTGAAGCACAGACAAAATTCTTGCATATGAATACATTTTTTGCACATGAATGGAAATCTGGTGTGGGGTTTCTAAAACTCCAAATTTACAAAAGTCCATTTGCCAGAATAGTAAATTTGACTAATACTAAGACATATTCTTAGACAGTGGAACACAGCACTATTAGTAAATCTGCCCCAGTATGTTATAAGCAAGCACACACCTGGATAATATTAAAAAATTTAAACCAGATATCATCTAGTACATGACAATCTCTTTCTAACAAAGCTCGAACCAGCCCTGTACCTCACATGGTTCCAAAGATCTCCCTATTCATTTCTCTGCTAGATTTACATCAAGCTGGGAGCTCAAGGGGAGTGTCTTTTCTGCTGCAACTAAGGGGGTGTGTCTCAGCTCTCTCCCTATCACAGCTCAGGAGGCCGTTGAAGGATGAAACTGAGCATGTGCGGCCTTCTCAGTGAGCAGGACAAAGAAGTAAGAAAAAAAACAAGAGGTGGCGCTTTTATTGAATAACTCAGTGCCTAGATTTTTAACTACTTGCAATTACAAAAGTAATCAGATCCAAGTGCTGGTTTGAAAATTGTATAATATTTTTGTGGGACAACCCATTTAATATATCCTTAAAGACATATTCCTGTTTTGCAGAAACATTATGATGACAAGTAGCTAAGAGTACTTTCACACTTGCGGCAGGACGGATCCGACAGGCTGTTCACCCTGTCGGATCCGTCCTGCCACTATTTTAGCAGCGCACGGAGAGAAGACGCTGGACTAAAAGTACTGCATGTCCGACTTTTTAGTCCGGCGGCCACTCGCCGCTCACTGCCATGCTGCGCCGTAACTCCGCCCCTGCCCCATTATAGTCAATGGGGACAGCAGTCCGGCGGCACGGCAAAATAGCAGCAGGATGGATCCGACAGGGTGAACAGCCTGTCGGATCCGTCCTGCCGCAAGTTTGAAAGTACCCAAAGAAGACTTTGTTAAATGCATTCTAGAAAGTAGATGCCCTTTTGTAAAACTCAAGAAATCAGATTCCAATTCAGTTCCCCCTGTAGTTATGTTCTCCTTGTAGTGCCACCAGTATTTGTAATGCAACCTGCAGTTATAAGCCCCCTGTAGTGCCCCCTATGTTATAATGCCCCCTGGAGTGTCCTCTGTATTATAATGCCCCATACATTTAAAAAAATCCTCACTCTCATGACTCTCAATCGATGTCACCTTCTGCAATACAAGCAACAGTCCTCTTCCGGCCTTGGGCCTTAATTTCCACATCCAGGTGCAAACAGTTACAATGACATCACGTGACTTCCTGCATCAGGTCTCAAGTGGTGCAATGACATGATCACAAATGTCTGCACCAGGACTCAGGTGTTTGTGACCACATCATCGTGCCACCTGAGACTTAAGCAGGAAGTCACTACCGTCCGAGGTGTTCTACTGTCTGATAGCCTTTATGCCTAGTAGCCCCTTGGCCTATGAGGCTGAATGGTCAGAACGGGAGCTATGGACCCCCTTGCATGCTGTAAGCTACCGCCCCCTTAGAGACAGGACTGCCACCACCTGAGATTAGAGGCTTATTTCGCATCATGACAGATGCAGCTTGGTTTTAACTATTCACCTTTTTAAAGACATTAGTTTGCTGCCAGTAAATGAGATGACTCTTGATTACATTCAGAGACAGCAAACACCTACATAAGTAGTCCTGAAGATACAGTTGTTTCCAGTGTAGATAATGCTCTGTTAGGTACTGATCTCAATCTCTGGTGGTCCCTAATCTTTATTTTTCCTGCAGATGTGACATTCCTGCAGACAATCATGGGTCTCATGCCAGGCTTGTCACATCTGCAGGTAAACACAAATGCCAACGGGGATCATCAAAGTGGCGGGGGATTCAACAGGTGACAGTATTTATTGAATAGAACTTCTTCCTGATAGCTTAATTGCTTCAACTCCTTAACAACCCTTTTAGACTAGGTTCACACATAGTTTTTGTTGACGTTTTGCGCTATTTTTTAAAATGCATTTTTGGTAATATTTTTCAGCAAAAAACACCACCCAGAGATGTTAGTGCAAGGAATTATGGAACTTACACTTACATGCTCTATTTTATAGTGAGGTTTTATCAATTGCAGTGTGTTTTTTATGCTTATGTTTAAAAAATTATAATTTTTACAGCATTCTCTAGCGCACTGCCAATTTTTCATGTCAAAAATGGGTGAAATAAATGCCATAAAAAACACACATAACATTAACAAAATGCATGCAGTTTTTAAGGCCTTTTTAGTGACAAAAATGCCATCCCAAATGTACATTTGTAAGAGCACTCAACGGTGATAAACAGCAGATACCCTACAATCCGCTTCTCAGATCAGCCTGTGCCAAATTAATATGTCTCCTGAATCTTTTTGTAGCTCCCTTCTTAGAAGCTTCCAGAATTTTGGGTCTCACTTCTAACTTTGTTTCTTGACACCACCTCCCCCCCCCCTTTGTTTGGAAAACCAGCCATCTGTATATCTGTTACCAACTGGTTGGAACCCAGGATCCAGGAACACTTTTCGACTGGTACCTGTAGAAAGCGCAACAACAGCAGTATACCGGGTGATTGGGCCATGTAAACTAATTACATTGATGCTTTCTGACAAGAAATGATGATACAGGAATTAATCACAATCCATAAATAAACCCTGCCACCAAATTCAGAAATGGAGAAATTGAAGAGCTAATAAAATATTTCCACTGCAAGATTAGAACCATTCACTGTCAACAGTTTGAAGGTTCTATGAATTTTGGATTACCACCATGCTCTTACTAAATTAAAGAAAGTGTCTTCAGTGTAATCTCTCATTGATGTTTATACGGAGTGTTTTAGTAACCTATCATTTTACCGCTCTTTGTGATTTGTTATGAAAAGATCTTTTTGACAAAGTGAACATTTCCTACAGAAGGCATTAATTGTAAAGAATAATTGATCTCAGAACTAGCATTGACTTAATCTAACATTGCAAAGGGCAAACACAGCACAGAGAAACAGGTCAATTAACCAACCGCTCGACATCTAACAGCAAAGTCACTCGACTGGAATTAAATGGAAGTTTATCATATCTTCTGAAGTTCATTTGAATTTTCATGTTATGGGTTCTAAAGAACAATTATTCATCTGAAGAATTATTTCAGGGCAGGAGACAATTCTTAGAACTCAAGTCTATTCAGAGAAAATCAAGTAGGGTGTATAGACATAGATACTGTATACAAAAAACACTCAGTGCCGATTTTGCAGTTTCTGACATGCTGTTTGGAGAGTCTGAGGGTTTAGCTGTAGTGGGTAGAAGTGGTCCCTAGGTCCTGGTGCCTGTGGGGTCTAAAGGCTCATTTAACTCATATGAAGACACCAGTATTATTATAAATGGCACATGGGACGTGGGTTTTCTTGTTGCAGTCTTCGTACTGGAACCTTGGAGTTACAATTACTCTTGTCCAGTGGCGTACACACAATCCATAGGGCCCCAGTGCGAAACTGATCCATGTAAGACTGAGCCATGCCAATGTATAGCAGGGTAATCTAGTGCTACCACACAGTACTAATGCCGACCTTTGTTCCTGTAACAGAAGTTATACTCAGATATGTGCCTCCTTACAGTAGTTATGCCCAGTTATGTGTCCCCTGTGGTAAGGTGCAGGGTGCCGTCGTGGATGGCAGGTATGTGTCACCGAGGTTCATAGCCTCGGTGAGGTAAGAGCCCGTTTTTGTTGATGTCAGCAGCAGCTAGTGCTACTGACAGAGTTTAAATAGCATGGCTGCAAAGCCGATCCGGGCCGGCTCTTACCGGGAGCAGCTAAAGTGTAGGGTGGGTGGCTGCTCCCCACGACCCAGTCCTGGTTTTGGGCTGGGTTTAAAAGCTCAGCCAGCTCAGCAGCTGGGGGCTGTGATTATCCTGGAGCTGCTAACAGGGCTGAGGAGTTCTCTGTCCTGGAGGAAAGAGCTCAGCAAGGAGGTGCTTTGTTCCTGGCTACCTGAAGCTGGATTCTCCTGCGGCTGGGCCGACAGCGTGGTGCGAACCTGCACCTACACCTCCCAGGTGACTGAACCTGTGTTGGCCTGTTTTTGTTTTGCCACGTTATTTCCGTTGTGTGTGAACTGTCACCAAAGAGACTGTTTTTCATTTATGGTGTGCAAGTGTGAATAAAACACTGTTTGTTGCACAATCTGGACTCCTTGTTTTGCCTCTAAACTGCACCCGCACCGCTGTCTACCAGAGCGACTCCCCACACCCCTCACAGTAGTAATGCCAAATATGTGCCCCCTCACAGTAGTAATGACCAGAATATGTGTCCCCTCAAAGTAGTTATGCCAGATTATGTGTCCCCTAACAGTAATATGCCCAGATATGTGCCCCCTCACAGTAGTAATGCCAGATTATGTGTCCCCTCACAGTAATATGCCCAGATATGTGTCCCCTCACAGTAGTAATGCCAGATTATGTGTCCCCTCACAGTAATATGCCCAGATATGTGCCCCCTCACAGTAGTAATGCCAGATTATGTGCCCTTTCACAGTATTTATGACCATTTATACCCAGATATGTTCCCCCTCACAGTAGCTATGCCACATTATGTGTCCCTCACGTTAGATATGCCCACATATGTGCCCCTCACAGTGGTTATGCCAGATTACCTGCCCCCTCACAGTAGTTATGCCTTTATATGTGCCCCCTCAATCCTCATCGTTATGCCTTCATATGTACCCCCCCTCACAGTAGTTATGCCTGATTAGGTGCCCCCTCATATTAGTTATGCCCCCCCTCTTGCCCTTTGCCCCCTGCCCCCAGTCTGCAGCCTTAGAAAAAAAAAACATACACACCTTCTTCCCTGATGACAGGCTCCCTCACTCATCAGTGCAATGTGGGGTCAGCAGGGGGAGCTCCTGAGCTGTGAAGATCAGTGAAGCAGGGATGAAAGAGGTTTCCCTGCTTCACTATGGAAAAGAAATGCCGGCCGGCCGGGTGTGTGAGTGCGCGCTCCCCTCTCTCCCCCCATATTATACATGTAATGAAGCGCTCTGTACTTCGTGCTGGGCCCCATCAGAGCGCTCCATTACATGTGAGTACAACATGATTTTGGGTGGCCTGCTGGCCTGCGACCCCTGTATGTACGCCACTGCTCTTGTCCACTTCTCTATATTATTGTAACAAATCTAGAAGAGCAGATGTAATTTAATATTACATGAAGGGACAAATCTTACATGGAGTACTGTGTACAATTTTAGACACCTCTGCTCAGGAGGGGCCTGGATGTATTTCTGGAGTGTAATATTACAGGTTATAGTTACTAGAATTCTGGAAAAGGGTCCGTGATCCAGGGAGTTCTTCCGATTGCCTGATTGGAGTCAGGAATGTCCCCCATATGCCGGGCCCCTCACAGTGAATATACTTACCCCGCTCCCCATTATGCAGGACTCCCCTGCATAACTGAAACGGGACGGATCCAGGGCCGGTGCAAGGATTTTTGCCGCCCTAGGCAAAAGTAAAGTTTGCCGCCCCCATGTAACATCACAATGCCCCACCCATATGATCTGCCATATTAACTAACGCCAGTGCTGCAGTGCCGCCGTGTTTACATTAAAAAGCCTGCAGGGACAGGCTATAGAGACCGGAGCCACTACATTAAGCTGCAGAGGTTCTGGGGACTGTAGTGTCCCTGTAATTTGAGGTAAATTATAGACTAGGGCCACGAATAATATACTAGATTGCCTACTTACACTTCTGGGAGAACGGGAAGCAGCTCAATTTTTTGGGCCCTTTACACAGCTCAAGGTCTGGGCCCCAGAGCCTGACGGTGAGTATGCCCATAAGGCCCACCCATAAGTCTACCTACATGTTCCACCCATGAGTTTGTTCGCAGTAGGTGAAGTGTGTAGGGGATGTTTTATGTGTGGCTGTAGAGAATCTTAGGCCCCTTTCACATCTGCGTTTTTGCTTTCCGTCCTAGAGTTCCGTCCTCGGAGCTCTAGGACGGAAAGATACTGATCAGATTTATCCTAATGCATTCTGAATGGAGAGAAATCCGTTCAGGATGCATCAGGATGTCTTCCGTTTAGTATGTAAACATTTCTTGGACGTTGACAAAACCGCAGCATGATTTGTCTCCGTCCAAAAAAGAGATGCCTTAACGCCGGATCCGGAATTAATACCCATTGAAAAGCATTAATCCGGATCCGGAAACGTCGTTTCGGCGCATCACTGGATCCAACGTTTAGCTCTGCGCATGTGCAGCAGCAGTTCCGATCGGGGCCCCAGTGTATACTGGGGCTCCGATCGGTTACCATGGCAGCCAGGACACTACTGAAGTCCTGGCTGACATGGTAAGAACTCCGCAGCAGTGTACTTACCTGCACTGCGGCCTCCGGGCGCTCCTTCATGACGTAACAGGTCCGGACGGCGCATTGATCTATGCGCCGCAGGGACCAGTGACGTCATGAAGGAGCGGCCGCAGCCCAGGTAAGTACACTGCTGCGGAGTGCCATGGCAGCCAGGAGTTCAGTAGCGTCCTGGCTGCCATGGTTACCTGAAAGCATTTTGAAGACTGATCAGGATCCAGGCGACTGATCAGGCGACTTGCGTTCTGACGGATCCGGCGGGCCTGAAGTGCATGCCGGATCTTCAGAACGCAAGTGTGAAAAGGCCTAATGTGTGTGCTTATGGACTGTAGTGTATAGGGATACCAGTATGTGTAGTGGATGCAGTGTGTTTTCAAGTAAGGGATAGAAAGAAGTTTATGTTTGTGTATAAGGTATGTATTGTGTGTTTCTAAATGTGTACACGGAATGCGTTGTGTGAATCTTTGTTTGTGTAAGGGCTGCAAGGTGTGTTTCTGTGTATGTAAGGGATACAGTGTGTGTGTATGTAAAGGTCCATTCACAAGTCCGCAATTCTGTTCCGCATTTTGCGGAACGGAATCGTGGACCCATTCATTTCTATGGGGAAAAACTATGTCCCGCCCAGATCCACAAATAGAAAATAAAACCAATAAAAACAATTTAACCTCCAGCAACATATATCAATATTAGGCAATTGGAGGGTTATTGCTACCACCCAGATATTGCAATATATACCACTTCTCAGAGGTGATCTAAGCCTAGTAATTACCACCCAAAGATTACAGGATATATCAGTTCTCAAAACATGTATGTCCAACAAGATACCCTTATTTGTTAGGCTTTCATTGAAATATGGTGTGATATCAACTCAAATGATATAGACTAAAGTACATATGTTTTCCACAAAATAAAGGTCTGATGCATATAGCAAACTCTTCACTCCAATGATTTCTTCAGTAGTAGGCTACATGCACACGACCGTTGCCTGCCTCCGCGTCCGCTCCTTCTTGAAATTTTGCGTCCGTCAAAAAAAACGGATGACGGACCGTTTTTTTTGACGGATCCGATTTTTATAGCAGATCCATTGTAAAAATGCCTATCCTTGTCCGCAAACGTGAAAAAATAGGACATGCACTATTTTTTTGACGGAATGAAAACACGGATCACGGATGCGGAACAAAAACGGATGACCATCCGCATTTTTTGACGGACCCATTGAAATGAATGGGGAAGCATCCTATCCGTGAAAAAAAACGGAACGGACGCGGAAACAAACAACGGTCGTGTGCATGGGGCCGTAAAGTGATAAACAGACCCTGTGTTATATCCAATTCAGTGCATTCACAGTTATTGGTAAAAAGATGGATACAGATGGATTTTGTACTTTACCCAACAATGCTTGTGCAAACGTTACAGACCTGTTCCTGCCGAGATTTGTTAGAATTTTTTTTTTTATGGCAGGTACAGAGAGCTGTGTTTGCTGTGACCTTCCAGGACCTGAGTAGCATCCCACGTGGTCTGATGCTCCTTCTCCTTGTTGTGCACATGACTTAGAAGGTTGTAGGCAGCTGGGTCCTAATGTCCGGACGTTAATACTTTCCCTGATTGCGTCCCTTTGTTATAGCTGTAGTGGGAACACTGATGCTAAGGCCAGGCTGGCGCCCCCAGCGAAAGTGCGCTCTACGCGCCGGCCTAATCTGCTTATGGGTGGCGCCGGCCCTGGACGGATCTGTTTTGCAACCCATAGACTTCTCTTGTGACGGAATGCCTCTAAAGGCATTCCGTTATGCATTACGTCATAGAATTGCGTTATGGTCCGTGGTAACGGAATCCATAACGCAATTCACCTTTTACCACCAAGTGAAGCGTGAACGAATTTCATAAGCAGAAATTCGCTCATCTCTAATATGTGTGTATGAGATCCACTAAAAGCCCACGGGCTGCAGAATCTTCCACTAAGGTCACTGCTATAACTAGTGATTGGCTGAAGAGATTATATATTCATGTCAAAATGTTATCATTGGTGGCCAAAAAAACAGAGACCAAGTGGAGACCCAAGAAGAGTTGGCCCAGGAGCAGTAGGGCATTAGTAAGGTGAGTATTACTCAGCTTGCTATTTGAGATGATTCTGAGCTTTTTATGGAGCTGGACAACCTCTTTAAATCAGAATCATACTTATGCCATCACCACCCAACACCAATAGATATCTTTGGTGATAAATAGACCATAATGTGGAGGAAACCCAACATTAGGTAATGCATGCATCACTAGAGGAAGTGAGGCAGCAGCCTATGCTACATTTTTCCTTTTTCAACTGCACACTGAAAAAGGGCACTGTCCGTAGCATTGATGACTTAAAAATGGTAAATGTTCTGTGCCATTTATTATGAGGCTGAGGGTTCATTTCCACTTAACTAATTATTTAGAGCTACTTTTTTCTAAACAGTAAACCAGTAAACCATGAAGACTGCATGGTTCATAAAAGATACCATATGACATGCCTCTATTGGTATTTCCAGTATATCCATTATAGAAAGGAAAACACAGTGATTTTGTGCATTTAGAAGAAGAACATAATGTATTACATTTCACATAACACATTGCATGGTGATATGCAATATTGAAGAAATATTTTTATATAGTGTAGCATAGGCTATTGACAATGAATAATGTTAAGGCTCTTGTGTATACCCTGCATATATGTGTTCTATTTTGAGTGTCATTTATTGGTTAGTTGGCACCTTACATCCTCTTGTTCTCTTAGTTAAGGGCAACAGTGATTGATCAATGATGACATAGAATTTCTGTACCCCAACTCATACTGTAGAGTTCCAATATATTCCTATGTAATGCTGCATCACACTGCTCACCCTTGCCTCCTGCTTGTGATAGTTATCTCCTGATTGGTTCTTACAAGCAGGAGGAAGGGAGAGCAGTGTGAAGCAGCATCTCATAGAAAGGAGAAAGGAGATTTTTACAACTCTGAGACATTGATTGAAGGGGTCCAATGACAGGGGGCGGTGCAATCGCTGTTCCCTGTCATTTTAGAGATAATACAACCAAACCCATTCATATTAGTGATGAGCAGCATAGGCAATATTCATTTTCTCAGTATGATTATTTGATATCTCCAGTGATTATTTTCTTGATTGCGAAAATCGGCAATGTAATATGCGCATATTGCGTGCGCAATAAAGGTGTGGCTCACTTTTGCTACATTTTTCAAGCTGCTAGAAGTTTCCTGAGACCGGAGAAAATGGTTGGCAGGAACTTTCGTGACTGTGAGGAAGAACTCCTGATCACTGTAATTTTACATTACAGCACTGTTTTTGATTACATTTTGCATGCATGGCAGAACAATAGCTCTATATGCAGATAGAGTGTTCCAATATATTCGCTATCACAGCACAGTAATTCCTATCACACTAACACCCTGCACTGGAACCTATCAGCTACACTATATCCCTATCTAACCTACACTGACTATCTCCTACTAACTATCTGTATTATATACAGCCAGGTCCATAATTATTCGGACATCAACACAATTCTAACATTTTTGGCTCTATACACCACCACAATGGATTTGAAACAAAACGAACAATATGTGCTTTAACTGCAGACTGTCAGTTTTAATTTGAGGGTATTTACATCCAAATCAGGTGAACGGTGTAGGAATTACAACAGTTTGCATATGTGCCTCCCACTTGTTAAGGGGCCAAAAGTAATGGGACAGAATAATAATCATAAATCAAACTTTTACTTTTTATTACTTGGTTGCAAATCCTTTGCAGTCTATTGCAGCCTGAAATCTGGAACGCATACACATCACCAGATGTTGGGTTTCATCCCTGGTGATGCTCTGCCAGGCCTCTACTGCAACTGTCTTCAGTTCCTGCTTGTTCTTGGGGAATTTTCCCTTCAGTTTTGTCTTCAGCAAGTGAAATGCATGCTCAATCGGATTCAGGTCAGGTAATTGACTTGGCCTTTGCATAACATTCCACTTCTTTCCCTTAAAAAACTCTTTGGTTGCTTTTGCAGTATGCTTTGGGTCATTGTCCATCTGCACTGTGAAGCGCCGTGCAATGAGTTCTGAAGCATTTGGCTGAATATGAGCAGATAATATTGCCCGAAAAACTTCAGAATTCATCCTGCTGCTTTTGTCAGCAGTCACATCATCAATAAATACAAGAGAACCAGTTCCATTGGCAGCCATACATGCCCACGCCACGACACTACCACCACCATGCTTCACTGATGAGGTGGTATGCTTAGGATCATGAGCAGTTCCTTTCCTTCTCCATACTCTTCTCTTCCCATCACTCTGGTACAAGTTGATCTTGGTATCATCTGTCCATAGGATGTTGTACCAGAACTGTGAAGGCTTTTTTAGATGTCGTTTGGCAAACTCTAATCTGGGGTTCTTGTTTTTGAGGCTCACCAATGGTTTACATTTTGTGGTGAACCCTCTGTATTCACTCTGGGGAAGTCTTCTCTTGATTGTTGACTTTGACACACATACACCTACATCCTGGAGAGTGTTCTTGATCTGGTCAACTGTTGTGAAGGTCATCCACCACAGTTGTTTTCCATGGTCTTCCGGGTCTTTTAGTGTTGCTGAGCTCACCGACACGTTCCTTCTTTTTAAGAATGTTCCAAACAGTGGTTTGGGCCACGCCTAATGTTTTTGCTATCTCTCTGATTGGCTTGTTTTGTTTTTTCAGCCTAATGATGGCTTGCTTCACTGACAGCTCTTTGGATCTCATCTTGAGAGTTGACAGCAACAGATTCCAAATGCAAATAGCACATGTGAAATGAACTCTGGACCTTTTATCTGCTCATTGTAATTGGGATAATGAGGGAATAACACACGCCTGGCCATGGAACAGCTGAGAAGCCAATTGTCCCATTACTTTTGTTCGCTTAACAAGTGGGAGGCACATATGCAAACTGTTGTAATTCCTACACCGTTCGCCTGATTTGGGTGTAAATACCCTCAAATTAAAGCTGACAGTCTGCAGTTAAAGCACATCTTGTTTGTTTCATTTCAAATCCATTGTGGTGGTGTATAGAGCCAAAAATGTTAGAATTATGTCGATGACCCAATATTTATGGCTATGACTGTATATGAGCTAATTAACTATCTGATGTAATTGAATAAGGATCCAGATAACTCCACAAAGCACAGAGCACAACAATGACACTGCTGTCTCTCTCAGAACTTCAAAAAACAGCAGAAAATGGCTACTGGGGAGTTTCCTATATAGTAAGGGGTAGGCAACTTTCCTATTGTTTGCCTAGGATGTTGGTAAGCTAAGACAAAGATATTGCAGCCCTCTCATTGGCCTACAAGCAAGAAGCAGTGTGGGTACTGATGAAAAAAAATCTAGAATATTCGCAATTACGAAGATATAGCACTATAGTCTAGATTTTCGAGAATTCTCGAAGTGCCGATATTCACGATAAAAATTTGCGATTAGAATATTCGCGATCAACACTATTCATAACGGATGCAGACAGTTTTATTATTCTCTGAAGCATTTTTGCTGATCCAGGATGGATCCAGAAAAAATGCAGATGTGAAAGTAGCCTCACACAGCTAGACAGACAGTTAACCTTTTGTGACAGACTGGCTCAATATTTTTAATAAAGAATTGAAAAATATTTTTTTGCCCAAAATGAGTTAAAATGTTCCTCTGAAGGTGTACATAACCTTTAAGTTGCTGCTTATGGAGTTGGTGTTGGTCCTGCTCCCCCACCAACAATCATGGCAGTGGAGCATGACAGCAGAGGGTCCACCAGTCAGAGTTTCGTGAGGACAGGTGATGGTGCTCTTAGGCAGGGACCAACCAATTACATAGCATGTCTCTGTAGTAGTCCATTTTTGCATCTCTCTTAGAAGGTCTGAAAAATTCACCAATTTTTGACCTATATCGAGGGTCTAACAATGTGGATATTCAGTAGTCATCCCTCTGCCGAATCCTGACAATGCGGCTGTCACTACACAACTGCACCACTGGAGTGCACACATACTGTTGTCTTTTTTAAATCACCTCAGTGATCAATTGCTGTCGAAACAAGTATGGGGAGGAGCATCAGGAGCAATAGACAACATTGAAGTCGACGGAAAGGAAGGACAACTTCCTTCGGCTGACGTTGACAAGCCCTGATTGCTGGAGAGGGGGAAATGGCCTGTGGGAGATGCAGCATTTGCTGCATCAGGCTGTAACATGAAATGAGTGGTACGGTTTTACCACGCCACTTTATGGTGACACTCCATTTGTTGATGCAGGGCCGTTATACCAAAATTAGCACCCTGGCCATGCCTCACCTTCTGCCCACACATCCTGCATAGCGTCATGCTAATGTCCCCCAGTGACTTTGTGAAAAATTCCCACACGGCCGAGTATGTCATTTTTCCTGCTTGCCACTGCTTTTATGAACCCATGCACTGCTAGTGTGTTCCTCACAGGTAATCTCCCAAGTAGCAGGTGGTGTATCTCTCCATTGTTTTAGCTCCAGATCTCCCACTGCTTCCAAAATGATTCCTTACCATGCGCAAGGAATTTCAGATTCGTTTAGAATCAAAGTTTTACTAAACTTCGGACTAAATTCCGCTTTGAATGTTTGACTTCGCTCAACACTAGACGTGATTAGTGGGCTTTTGCACTTTGATCAAATTGTCTACAAATGGCCCCATGTACAGTAGTGGACTTTGGTGTTGTATACTGGTAATTACACTGAAAGCAATATAAATTGTGCTGAAAAGCAACAGATCAATGCAGAGCTTGTGGATGTGCGATCCATGTATTTTCTCTTTTTTTGGAATGATGAATCAAATTACATTGCTAGAATATTGCTAGTGCGTTAGTGTGAAATGTAAATGGTTTCCAAGAACAAGGTCAACGGCAATATTTAGGAATATTAATACAGTATTATGAGGTGTCACATACAGTGTTTCATGACAGTTTTTGTGGCATTTTATGCAGTTTTTGTTAGCCAAAGCTAGAAGTGGATTTCAAGTGAATGAGAAATATAAATGAAGGACTTATACTTCTGCTTTCTGCTGGATCCACTTATGGCTTTGGCTCAAAAACCTGCATCAAAAAGAGCCACATAAAGCTGTGTTTGTCACCACCCTTAGAGGGAACCTGTCATAATAGTCATGCGACCCGAACAGCAGGCAGAATGAAATCCCAATAGGCTCCATCATTACATAGAGCTACTGTATATTTTCCTCTGAGATAGTGTGAATTCCATTAGACGCCGTATCTATGGAGATAGGTAAATACAGTACCTCTGGACATACAATGTGGAGTATGCAATTATTTTCTTTTCTATTGATTTTGTACACAGTCTGACAGATAATGCTCCATATCAAATAAGAACAAACAGAGATACACCAGAGATGTCATGGTCTTCTATGGCAGCCCTATCACAGTTCCATACAAAGCAGAGGCATAATGAGGTAATGTGCATGAGTCCTATGTTTCAGATTGTAAAACTGATGTGTTCTGGCATATAAACCTCTGATACTATTCAGCACATAACCTATTAATATGCTTTGGGTAGGGAAAGAACAAAACCGTCTCAAAATTGAAAAGAGCATCTCTAGATAGGTGTTCCTTCACTGGGAGCAAGAGAGGCTCACAGTCATTTCATCTCTCCTGCTGGGTGCTGTTTGGAGATGGGCGAAGTATTGTAAAATCCGATTTGGCTGCTTCGCTGAATTGTACAAAAAAATTTGCTTCATTACGAATTGCTTTGCATTTCTTTGTAAGTCAGGGGTGCAATGACAGGGAGCAGTGATTGCGCCGCTCCCCGTCATTTTACCCCTTAGATACCGTGTTCATAGCTAATCGCAGCATCTGATATACATAGCAGAGTGTAAAAATTTTTTTAAATCATACTTACGTCATCTATTTGCTCGCGACGGGCCAACCTCCACCATCTTGCTTGAAGATCTGGTGCGAAATCGCAAGCAGCCCAGGATGATGTTAACAATACGGAGCTGCATGTTGACGTCATGAGTCACCGCGCATGGGAATTCGTGCAAGATCTTCAAGCAAGATGGTGGAGGCTGGCACGTCACGAGCAAATGTATGGTTTTTTTTTATTGGTTTTTTTTACACTATTTCAGGTTAAATTGATTCGCTAGAAATTTGGCTTAGCGACAAATCGAATTTATCCTGAAATTCAGATCCAAGACTTTGATTCGCTCAACACTAGTGCTGATCTTTATCACTAAAAGGATTTTCTAAAAATGTAAAAAATGTAACTAATAATAGGAATTATGGTAAAATGAAAACAATTAGCAATCCTAACCTCATAAATCCCCCGTCACTACAGCACATCCCATGACAAGCCTACCTATTTATGTTACCCCTGCAGCCAGTCACTGACCTCATTGGTGTGAGGCATGAGACCACTGAGGTCAGTGATTGTTGCCAGTGGCCACATAGGCAGCTGGCACATCCTCACTTCTTTTAGGGAAAATGTTTTACATTGTAAGAAAACTCATTTAGGCCTCATGCATATGACCGTATGTGTTTTGCGATCCGTAAATTGCGAATCCGCAAAAAAAACGGATGATGTTCCGTATGGCATCTTTTTTTTTTTGAGGATCCGTTATTTTTGCGGGTCCATTCACACATCCGTGCTGTGTTGCGGATCCGCAACACACCCGGCTGACACCCCCATAGAGCAGCCTATTCTTGTCCGCAGCTGTGGACAAGAAAAGGACATGTTCAATTTTTTTCCGGAGCTGCGGACCAGAAGTTCGGCGGCACGCTCCGGAAATGCAGATGCGGAGAGCACACATTGTGAATGAATGAATGGGTCCGCACCCGTCCCGCTTAATTGTGGAACCGGTGTGGACACTGAATGCGGACGTGTGAAAGGACCCTAATGCCTATCCTTGTCCGCAAACTAGAAAAAAAATAGGACATTCTCTATTTTTTTGCGGGACGGAAAAACGGACATACAGAAAAGGAATGCACATGGAGTTCCTTCCGTTTTTTTGCGGACCCATTAAAAAGAATGGTTCCGCATATTGTCCGCAAAAAAAATGGAACGGACACAGAAAGAAAATACGTCCGTTTGCATGAGGCCTTATTGATTGGCACCTGGCCCAGAGTTTTAGTCACAGATATATACATGGCCACAATGCTTGATGGTAAAAGAGCTAACCAACATACTTAAATGCCAACCAAAAAATGTATCCTATAGCAAAACATAATCTTGCAATGAAAATTACATGAAATATGACTGCTGGGACTGATATCAGGGCATTGTTTGTACAACATTGTGGATTACGGTGGTGCTAAAGTATATACATAGAAGTCTAGTAGCAATCATATAACATTTGCTATACAAATAATGGTGGTAACTACATAAAGTTAACTTTTTCTGTAATTAACATTATGCCTATAAATAAGACATTGAGATAAGACTAGGACAGTCCTTGAATAATAGTATACAACGAAAGTCAAAATCTTTCACGCAAAAGTATTTCAGCTAGACAAAATAAGACAGTAGATAAATTTAAAGATGTGCCTTTCAATACATTTTCATCCATTCCAGGTAATTAGCTTTTTATTGAAAAAACAGCATGAGTGGATTTGACGGTAACTGTATGGTAAGATTTCATATAATTCTTGATGTCACATTCAGCCACAGCATTCTGCAGTGATTGAATAATCATGGAGCATTAGAACATTGTATCCTAATAAGGTAAAAGTGTCAATTAGGCACACACTGACTTATCTCAGAAAATTTAACGTCTTAAGGTACAATTAAGGTTAATCTGTTTAGGTTCTGTATAGTACTAGTGTTGGGCGCGAATATTCAAATCGCAAATTTTAATCGCGGATATCGCAACTTTGAGAATTCGAGAATATTTCCTGTGTCACATTACATTAGATAGTTAGTTAGTTAGCTTATATATATAATACTGATAGTAATAGTGGGAGATAGTCAGTGTAGGTTAGATAGTGATATAGTGTAGCTGATAGGTTCCAGTGCAGGGTGTTAAGTAGTGTGATAGGTTCTGCTGTCCATACATACATGCTAGAGACATAGTGCTGTGATGTCACAAGTTCACAGCAATACTTAGTGCACCAATCACTAGTATGTAGTCAGACCTGCTAAAATGTGAAGTTGCACGTAATGCGCAAAAATATGCGCATCATTAATTGCCGATTTTCGCAATCGCGAATATACCGGAGCACTCTATCTGCATATAAAGCTATTGTAATGTTCTGCTATGCCAACTATTTTCTCCAGTCTCAGAAAACTTCTAGCAGCTTGAAAAATGTAGCTATAGTGACCCACGCCTGTGTTGCGCGCGCATTACATTGCCGATTTTCGCAATCAAGAAAATAACTGCGAATTTGCGAATATATGATGAATATTCTACCAAATATTCGCGATGGATAAAAACACATTTTGCGCCTTAAAACAGAATTAATTGTCCTTTGAGTTAAGAGTAAGAAGAAACGTTTCCACTTTTATTTTACAATTTCTTTTGATTGTTCCTACATTACTGTAAAATAATGAAAACAAAAAAAAAACTATTACTGACATTTTTGACCACTGAAAGCCTTATTTTTGTAGTACTGCATTAAGTTTTCCTTTAATGAAGGCTTGACCCAACTATAACAACTTCATGCAAGGCATTTGGGGAAACAAGTATCTAACCTAACCATACAGTCTACAGTATTTTACAGAAATACTGAAGTAGACCTAAACCAACCATTGGAATTAACATGCTGTATATTTGGAAACCCCTATTAAAACCTCATACGACTGAACCAAAATATCCCAAAATATCTGGGGGGGGGGGGTTCATAAATCTATTGATTTCTATATGATTTATTCTACTATAAAAGCAGGGGACTCTGTGTTTTCTAGAGAACAGATCCAAGACTGGACTCAATTGCCTGCTGTAAAAAAAATCCACCTGTTATAAGTGCGATAAGTTAACCTCTCAAATTAAATAGTAGAGAATACAACAAAGATCAGAGTACAAGATTTACCAAAAAAAAAAAAAAAGTTTTCATAGACAAGACTTGAAAAACCAAAAAGTGTTAATAAATAAAGGTGACATAACAAGTTTGTTCTGGCCCCAGAAGATCCTTACATTTCATAATGCAGTGACAATGAGTAGTTCTCAATGGCTAAAATTATATATGAGATGTATCCAGAATGGACATATTGCAGAGGCTCAATCATTTATATACTGAGCTTTTTAACCCCTCCAGGACCTAGGATGAGAATGCTCATCTTAAGTCGTGGCTACTTAATGTACTAGGACGAGCATTCTCGTCCTAGGGTTAATGCGCTCCCCGACACGCGCTGCCGTGATCAGCAGCAGGGGCCCGGCTGTATCCGCCAGCATCGATGAAAACACTGATTCCGGCGGATTAACCTCCTGTAGGCCGTGGTTGCGCTGACCGCGGCATACAGGAATTTTGCGGCAGTTTGTACATCCCCATTGGGTCCCCATGCTGCGGTGACGGGGACCCGATGGTTGCTATGGCAGCCCTGATGCCTTGAACAGGCATCAGGACTGCCAGCTCTGGAAGCCCAGGAGATCCAGCCCCAGCCCCAGGGCTGGGTCTCCTAGGCAACTGTTAGCGCCTTACAGTGTAAGACACTGACAGTTCAATACAGCACAATGCAGATGTATTGTGCTGTACTGAAACAGGGATCAGACCCTGAAATCTTGAAGTCCCATAGTGGGATAAAATATAAAGTGAAAAAAGAAGTTAAAAAAATAAAAACCATGCCAAAACAGCTATTTTTTGTTACCTTGCCTCACAAAAAGTGTAATACGGAGCAACCAAAAATCATATGTACCCTAAAATAGTAGCAACAAAACTGCCACCTCATCACATAGTTTCAAAAATGGGGTCATTTTGTTTGGAGGTTCCACTTTAGGGGTGCATCATGGGGGCTTCAAATGGGACATGGTGTTAAAAAACCAATCCAGCTGTCACGACTGTGACTGATCCAGACAGGTCTGGGAGGAGAAGGTCGCAGCGACTTGCTACTCGCGATAGCTTGTGAGTTTGCTCCGTGCTTCAGGGTATGTCATCCGGGTTTTGCCTTGTGAACCTTTTTGTCCTGACTGGGAGTTTGTAGGCATCCTTCTCAGGTGAGTCCTCTCTGCCACTCCCAGCTACTATATTAGTTTCAGTTTCACTTGCAGTCATTGCCACATATAGTCCTTACTTCCAATGCTATTCTGACCTTTGAAGGAGATCATTTGACGGTATTGCTGTGGAGCTCTTGTCTGGCATGGACTGTCGTTATTGGGATCATCTTGTCTGCTCGTGACTGGATAAGTCTATCTCTGCTGGAGATTGTTTGTTTGTTGCTGTCTTCCCCTGTTGTTCTCCTAGACATGAGTGATGGTGACTAGTGCTCCCATCTGCCTTTCCCCAGTCTAGTCTTCTTAGGGTGACTCAGGGTTTAGGCATCCTGCTCGCCGCACGGGTTCACACCCCGTCTAGGGTATCAGGGCAGACAGGTGCCAGCTTAGGGTTTGTCAGGGGTGGCCGTTCTATTTCCCATCCGTAGATAAGGATCCCCCTTCCCCTCCGTCTGGTGCGACACGACTGCTGCTGGGATAGCGGTCGTGACACCTGCAAAATCTGTCTTCAATGGCATTCCTTTCCTTCTGCACCCTGCCGTGTTCCCGTACAGCAGTTGACCACCACATATAGGGTGTTTCTGTAAACTACAGAATCAGGGCAAAAAATATTCAGTTATGTTTGGCTGTTAACCCTTGCTTTGTTACTGAAAAAAGATTATTAAAATGGAAAACCTGACAAAAAAGTGAAATTCTGAAATTTCATCTCCATTTTCCATTAATTCTTGTGGAACACCTAAAGGGTTAACAAAGCTTGTAAAATCAGTTTTGAATACCTTGAGGGGTGTAGTTTCTAAAATGGGGTCACTTTTGGGTGGTTTCTATTATGTAAGCCTCACAAAGTGACTTCAGACCTGAACTGATCTTTAAAAATTGGGTTTTGGAAATTTTCTGAAAAATTTCTAGATTTGCTTCTAAACTTCTAAGCCTTGTAACATCCCCAAAAAATAAAATAGCATTCACAATATGATCTAGACATGAAGTAGACATATGGGGAATGTAAAGTAATAACTATTTTTGGAGTTATTACTATCTATTATAAAAGTAGAGAAATAGAAATTTGCTAATTTGCTAATTTGATAATTTTCCCAATTTTTGGTCAATTTTGTATTTTTTTATAAATAAAAATGAAATTTTTGACTCAGTTTTACCACTGTCATAAAGTACAATATGTGACGAGAAAATAATCTTAGAATGGCCTAGATAAGTAAAAGCGTTTTAAAGTTATTACTAAATATAGTGATACATGTCAGATTTGCTGAAAATGGCCTGGTCCTAAGGTGAAAATGAGCCTGGTCCTTAAGGGGTTAAGGTGAAAAATGGCTGGGTCCTTAAGGGGTTAACCTATGTACCATATTTACTGGCAGGGTGCATGGGTTAAAAAAAAAATAAAGGACCACTTGTCAGTTGTATCTGCTAACAGAGCTTCTTTCACCTCCACTTCCAGCCTCCACTGGACCAAAAATGTGTCACGCTGCTACACATATGTCACTGCTTCTGGCCATTCAATGGCCTCAGCAGTAAAATGTGCAGGTCCAGTACGTGACTGCTGCCACTGATTGGCCATCAGCAATGATGTGCATGTGGATGGCACGTCAAACTTCTTGTTCAGTGGGGACGGGGAACAGAGAAGAATGGAGAGCGACACTGTAAATGGAGCACTGTTGACAAGTCAGTTATGCCACTTGGAGAATCCCTTTAAGTTATGAAATACTGCAGATATTATTACAAGGTATTTTCAGATAATCTTTTTCTATGTTATTTGTATAGCAGTCCTTTATTTTTAGACATACTTAATGAAGATTAGGATTTATTTCAAATAGCTGTGAGCTTGCTGCCTTTGACCTCTCCATCTGCTGGTCCATATGTAATAATAAGTAAATACACCCACCTAGTCTACACCCATCAAAGTACTTGAACATAAAAGAGTTAATAGCATACTTGAATTAATTTTTTGAATAAAACATATGATATTAATGATGTTCAGAAAACAAAAATGTAGCGTCTCCTAATATCTTCCTACGTTATTATAACGACACCATGGTAATGATTAAGATACAGCAATGAGTCCATCTGCTAGGACTGACACAGCGGCCACCCTCTGATTCATTCTCCAGTACTAATGCTAGAAAAAAAACAGAGCCTGTAATAGCCATAGATTTCCTGGAAACACCATTCAACACTTACACGCAGGCCACACACAAAACTAAGCCTGTACTCGAGTCTGCCAGAAAGTATCCCATGGTCAGCATCATTCGCACCCACTAAAATGAGACCAGACACAATCTTTTACATTTTTTAGGTTTTATCTACTTGGGTAATGTTATTTTACACACAACACAATAGAATGTACTCTGCTATAAAATAAAAGATACATTTACCATATGATTATCCAATTACAATTGATGAGATAGAAGAAATGTTTCAGAGGTGATAAACTGAGTACACATCTGACTAAAGAATGTTATGAAGCTCATAAAGTGCAGGGATGCAAAAGCAGCCATGGAAAAGGAGTGATATTTCTGTACAAATACAATCATAGATACTTGCTTCATCTTTGGAAGGTGCCGCTGCTATCACCAGAATTAATAAATCCATAAAACAATCAGTCACATAACAGATGATTCATAAAGTATAACAAAATAAATGCTTTAACAATAAAGAAAATTAGAGAAATGCAAAATAACTTTAGCATTTTTACCAAGTTCAAGATTTACATTTAATTGGCAAATTAGATTTTGTGATTGGATGCTAAATTTGCACATCTCAGAGGTATAGCTAGGAAGACTGGTGTGCATGTTCTCCAGATGCTAAGTTCGAGCGTGGCATCATTTGCACTAGAAGAAAGAGTGTCTAAAAAAATATTGATAATACTGGGGTACGTAACATTTTGCAGCAGGTTAAGGCCCTATTCACACGTCTGCAATGTTCGTCCGCACCTGTTCCGCAAATCTTCGGAATGGGTGCAGACTAATTCATTTTGAATGGAGACATGATGGATGAGGAGAGCACACACTGTGACCATTTTTCTTCTGGCCGGCGGCTCCGCAATAATATAGAGCATGTCCTATTCTTGCCCGCAAATTGCGGTTAAGTATAGGCATCTCTATGGGGCTGGTGGCAAGGTGTGTTGCGGATCCGCAACACACTACGGACGTCTTAATCAGGCCAAAGGCCTTTTTCACACAAACTTTTTTTTGCGACTGTACGGACAGTTTTTTTGCGTTCCGTATACAGTCCATATAAGGAACCATTCATTTCAATGGTTCCATAAAAAAAAACGGAAGTGCTAACATGTGCATTCCGTTTCCGTATTTCCGTTTTTCTGTTCCGTGCAAAGATAGAACATGTCCTATTATTGCCCGCAAATCACGATCCGTGGCTCCATTGAAGTCAATGGGTCAGCAAAAAAAACAGAATGCATACGGAAATGCATCCGCATGTCTTCATATCCGTTCCGTTTTTTGCCGAACCATCTATTGAAATTTTTAAGCCCAGCCCGTTTTTTTCTATGTGATTACTATATACTGTATATGCCATATGGAAAAACGGAACGGAAAAACGGAACCGAAACGCAAAACACAACGGAAACAAAAAACGGAGAAACGGCTCTGATAAAAACAGCCCGCAAAACACTGAAAAAGCCATACGGTCGTGTGAAATAGGCCTTTGCAGTGTGGAAGAGAGTGGTCCTGCCACCCAGGAGTAACAGTGTTGTGGAGGAGCTGGCTAATGGTTTAGCCGCCAAACCACAAATCCATGTAAACCTGGCAACGTTTGGGGATTTGTATGTATCAATCTGGGGGGGCCAAAGTGGCGTATATTAACATGTAACATGTAAACTTTAAAATATACTTTAATCACTTGTGCAATGCAAATAACAGGACACCCTCTAGGCCAAGCTAAAAATAAACTTAGTCAATACATCCTGCAAAGTGAAGTCAACGCAGAGGTGAACATTACCATGGCTGAAACTGTTTTTTAATTAATGGAATATATACTTGAAGTCTATGGTCTATCTTCCCTGAATTCATTTCAGGACTGCTAGCAGAAAGAGAGGTAACATATAGAGCAGTATACATTTGGAGCCTGCCCTCTCTAAATTAATTTGAGGCTGATTCTCACAGAGGTATCATATAGATCCATACAGAAGGAGTTCACCTTGCTGTTGGTGGTTGGGCACAAATAATTTTGATCAAAATATATTTGCTATAGATAGAGTCATAGAGTCAAACATAGAGTCATGTACTCTATGTTTGCAGGGTGTTGTTGCATTGTGTTTGTACTTATTTAATAAAAAAAAAACTGCAAAATTTCAAAATGGGAATCCATCCCAGCCCTTTACTCTGCTATCTTCATTATCAGTAGATGTCAGAAGCTTCTTCCTGCCTACCCTTGTCCCCTGAAGATCGTCTAGCAAAATGTGACATGTAGGGGTGATGGGCTAGGGCCAAGTTAGGTCTTGCTTAGTGCCATGGTTAGGTTCCAGACGGGGCCACCCTTATCAGGTTAAGTGCTCCGTGGTTAGGCTTATCAGGTCCAGCATAGGATTCCCCTATAAGGTTTGCTAGGGTCAGAAATGGTTAATTAATCTGTGCATATTTTTGACCCTTCACAGATCCTGCTGGAGCCAGCAGGACACCCCACATGCATACTGTATGCTGTAGAAACAAATGGTTCTTTTGACTAGTTCATCTGGTTGGGTACTACTGAGTACCTTGTGAAATCTTGTGTCTTGTGTTCTTCCTCCATTCCGCTTTGGAGGCGGACATCAAAACGCTACTTAAAGCGTTTTGGTGTCCGTCTGACGAAACTAAGCCAAACATAAAATATATTTTGCTTTAATTCCTGTGAAACACCTAAAGGGTTAGTAAATTTTCTTAAATCATTTTTGAATAATTTAATGACGTGTAGTACCTAAAACTGGATCATAACAAAAGGAAATATACACTGCTGGCCTTTTACCAGCAGTTGAAAGGGGGAGGTGAATGCTATACTAAAAAATAACCTTCATGATATGCAATTAAGGCTACCTTCACACTCGCGTTTGGTGCAGATTTCTATTGTGCCATATTGTGTCAGTGAAGACGGATCCGTCCCCATTCACTTACATTGTGTGTCAGGACAGATCCGTTTTCACTGACACAATATAGCACAATAGAAAACGGATTCGTCCCCCATTGACTTTCAATGGTGTTTAAGACGGATCAGTTTTGGATATGTTAAAGATAATACAAACAGATCAGTTCTGAACGGATGCATGCGGTTGTATTACCTGAACAGATGCGTTTGTGCAGATCCTTGACGGATCCACACCAAACGCGAGTGTGAAAGTAGCCTTAATTGCATATTATGAAGGTTATGTTTTAGTATAGCATTCACCTCCCCCTTTTAATTGCTGGTAAAAGGCCAGCAGCGTATATTTCCTTATTTCCTTTTGTTATAATAGAAACCACTCATAACTGATCCAGTTTTAGGGACTACACTCCTTAAATTATTCAAAACTGATTTTAGAAACTTTGATAACTCTTTAGGTGTTCCACAGGAATTAAAGCAAAATATATTTTATGAAGGGCAGATTTTGCAGGAATGTTTCTTGTGCACCATGTCGCATTTTAAAAAAAACTGAGGTAGTCCTACAGTCGAAACACCCCTAAAGTGACCCAATTTGGAAACTATACACCTCAAGAAATTTTTGAAGGCTGTAGTGAGCGCTTTGTTGCTTTAACCCCAGATATTTTATTGTCATAATTGGTAACAAGAAGCACCCTACAATTTGTAAAAAAATAATAATAAATACTCTACAATTATAATTTTTCTGAATGTAGTAATGGCCTATATCTGGTTGTAAACTGCTATATTGGCACACCGCTAGACTCAGAAGGGAAGGAGCGCCCTTTGGCATTTGGAGGGCAGATTTTGCTGGAATGTTTCTCGGGTGCCTTGTCAAATATGCAGAGCCCCTGAGGTACCAGCACAGTGTAAAACCCCAAAAAGTTACCCCATTTTGGAAGCTAAACCCTTCAAGAAATGTACCTAGCATCATAATTATTGGCTTAGACTTACAGGTGCTTCATAGAATGAAAGTGTTTCATTTTCAAAAGTGGTAGTAGGAGAAAAGGCATCCCAAACTGTGTTACATATTTTTCCCATTAGTATGACAATACCCCTTATGTGATGATAAACTGCTGTTTGAACGCACTGCAGGGTGCAGAAGAGAAAGAGCACCATGTGTATTTGAGGCCTACTTTGGTAATTTTTACAGCACTGGCCAACAACTGTAGAGGCTCTAAGGTGAAATAAAAAATGAGTTACCCTATTTTGGAAAACACCCTCACATAATTTACCAAGGGGTGTAGTGAGCATTTATATGCCACAGGTGTTTCAAAAATGAATGCACAGCTGATGGTGCAAAGTGAAAATTGCACTTTTTACACAGATATGCCATATCTGAAGCCAATATTTTGTGTCCAGCATGTGCCAATGTGAAAAATAAGCCCTATAATGTTGTGCTTCCTGTTTTTAGAAACACCCTGTGGCCCATGTGGCCCTAAATTTTTGGCTGGACATACAACAGGGCTTAGGAGTAAAAGAGCACCCTATGTGGTGATTTACGCAGCTTGTGCTGACAATTGTAGAGCCTGTAGGGTGAAATATTAAATTGAACTCCCAAGAAGTTACGCTATTTTGGAAACTATACGCCTGAAGGTATATATTAAGGGGTTGGAGTGAGCATTTTGACCGCATATGTGTTTTGAGAAAATTAATGCGCAGCATATGGTGCAATGTGAAAATTGCAATTTTTCCACATATATGTGCATTTTAGTGCCCAATATTTTGTGTACAGCATATGCCAGTGTGAATTCTTATTATTATTAGTCAGGATTATTATTATAATGCTCTGTTTCCTGGTTTAGAAGCCCCCTATATGTGTCTCTAATCTTTTACTTGAAAGTATATAAGAGGGCTAGGGAGTATAAGAACTCCATGTGCATTTTGAGGCCCAACATGGTGATTTACAGAGCTTGTGCTAACAACTGTAGCTCTGGAGTAAAATAATAAATGATCTAACTTTGGAAACTCTGCCCCTGAAGGTATTAAGGAGTAGAGTTAGCACTTTGGCAGCACAGGTATTTTGCAGAAATTGCATTTTTTCCACAGATTTGGCATTTCAGTGCCCAATATGTTGTGTCAAGCTCATGCTGAGACCCACACCAAATTACTTGAATTCATAGGCTGGTTCTACTGGGTATGGAAATGTCATAAATTTAGCTGCTTTATGGACACACTGTAGGGCTCAGAAGGGAAGGAGAATGATTTAGCTTTTGAAGTGTGAATCTTGCTGAAATGGTTTTCGGGTGCTACATCACATTTGCAGAAACACTGAGGTACCCGTACAGTAAAACCCCCCAATAAGTAACCTTATTTGGAAACTTAAGCCTGAAAGCCCGGCCTCATAGACTTCAGTATGTGGCAGGCCTATAGTCATTTGCTAGGTGATAGGTGCCATGGCTACCATCAGCATCCCATAATTCTATTGTGGGGAGTCGATGGGTAGAGAGATGGAGCCCTCTCTCTGTTAACCTCCTAGAAGCAGCCGTCAGCATTGACCATGGCATCTAAGGCATTAATCCACTGGCATTGGAGTTTTCACTGATGCCAGTGTATACTGCAGGGGGTCTGGCTGTCAGTGACAACCAGGCCCCTGTCCCAGATCTGGAAAGGACAGCTACTGTGCCCATCCAATTATCGTGCTGTACATTGAAAGAACACTTCCATTAGAAAGGGAAATTTTTTAAATCTCAATATTCATAGCCATTTTGACCTCTTTTTTATTTTTTCATTTTGGCAGTACTACTGTGTAAATGTACAATATTGTCCTTCAGTAGCGGTCAGCACAAGTGATGAGAACTCCAATATAGTACCTTCTAAATAGTAACTAACCCATGTAAGCTTACTGCTGCTGTGAGGGAAAGATGTTATCTGCTAGCATAATAGCCGGTGTAGAATTAGGATGACAGTATAACAGCTCTATTGTTCTCTGGAAAGACCTAGATAAAGATGCCCCCAAAAGAGAATTGCATTGATTAGTGCAATGTGTGATGCTCTAAATGAGTCACTACAGAAGGTGTCACTGGTAACAGAGGCAATCTGACTGAAAAGGTTAAAGTGAACGGTCATCGGCAAATGACCTAATGTTTTAATAAAGTTTTCATGTTAAACGTATTTTTTTTTAAATTAAACATATAATCATGATATTTATTTCTTATATCACTTGTTCACTGCTGAACAGCCGGCTGTAATAGCTCACATATGATTATATAACAAGTGCCTCTAAGTGAATCTCATTAACACAGACCACACTGAACATATGTCAGAAATGTCAATTAATCAGGATGCTGTGCATGCGATCCACATCAGAAAGTTATTTATGGTGATATTACGTATTTGGGAGGAAATTACTTGGCATATGTATTCCAACAGGATGTGGCAAAATATAGAAAGTCTATCAGATATTTCAACATTTTCCTGATGTCAAAAACTGTCTAACCTGTCATAAATGTATATGTAGATGTGATATTCAGTTTTTCCATGGAAACTGATGGGACAAGGTATGTGCCATTTTATAAATACACATATACTAATAATAACGTTTGTGACAACCACATTCAATCTCGAACAAGAATAATGTTGTCATCACATTTTTCTAATTTCTATTACTATTAGAAATCAGAATTTCTCTTTCCATCAATACCACAGGTTTTAGTTTTATTACATTTCAGCCTGAACTAATATCAATAATACCTAGTTTTATATACCAAAATGCTGAAAAAGTGATGGACATATTAACACAAGAGACTTCTTCACTGTGCTCCTCATTAGAGATGAGCGAATTTCAGATTATGAAATTTGTTCACACTTCGTTTACTGGTAAAAGGTGAATTGCGTTAAGGATTCCGTTACCACGGACCATAACGCAATTCTATGATGGAATGCCTAATGGAATGCCTTTAGAGGCATTCTGTTATTCATTCCATCATAATAGAAGTCTGTGGCCTGCATAACGGATCTGTCCCGTTTCCATTATGCAGGAGAGGTCTCACTCTCTGAGACCAGGCCTAGCAGCCGCTTTGTCTGTTTCCTACACATATATACTGTACACCATGTCACTGTATAAACTGTCTCAGTATATAATGTTATTGTATAATATTGTTGAGGGGGCCCTGACAATGAAAATCTTTTAGTCCTCCTCCTTCTTGGCCCCTTCTGAGGTCGGGCCCCAAAGCAGACAATTTCCCTGCTTTCCCTATAGCTACACCCTTGGACCAAGCACGGATTCTGCATGCACATCTTTAACGATGAACCACTGACCATCTTGTCATGGATGTTATCACAGACATCAGGGGTGGACTGGGAACTAAAAGTGGCCCGGGAAAAAAAAGGTAAAAGTGGCCCCATGTTGCAGGCGGGTCTGAATTGACAAAAGATTGGGCAACATAATTAGGCAGGGCCAACCGAAGTAGGCAGGGCCAGCAATACCATAGTGCAGACTAATTTACCGCCCCAGCTGACCCAAATACCACAGTGCAGCACAAAATACTATCACCTGCATCACAGTAGTTAACTGTATTGCTCTCCTGAGGACGTCAATACAGTTGAATTCAAGAGGGACCTGCGGCTGCTGGTTAGGTGCATAGGAGAGAATCAGTTCATTATGAACCCTTGTGGTGGGCGGGAAGAGGCCTGGGGTTGCCCTCCTAGGCATTGGCCGACCAGGAAATTTCCCTGTAGGATCTATGGCCAATCCACCCCTGACAGACATGGACGTGTGAATAATGCCTTAACTGTATTCTCTAATTCTATGCATCTTGCCTGGTGTCCATGGTTCAGGCTGGTTGCGGTGGTGTAAATTTATTTAGAGGTTCCATTGTAGAATCTGTCAAATTTGACAGAAAACACAGTCCTTCGTAGAGCTGTATATTTTTTGGCAAAATGATGGATGCCGAGATGGAACCCTTCAGATTCCATTATAAGTTAATGGGGGTCGTTGGTGTCCATTGTGTAAGATATCCAGCACTGCATCATGGTTTATGTTTTTAATCAGAACCATGATATGAACAGAGCCTTTTTGTATGAGGAATGTTTGCTTGGCACACATTAGGCTTCATAATACCACATAAACCTTCTCTAAATACCAGAACCTACCCATAGCAAAATACAGTTGCCAAGACCTGATGGAAATTACTTCTTTCTTTCTTGATTTGAGCATTAGCACATAAAGAACATTACTATATGAGATGGTATTAGCTGTTGAAGGTATTGTGCACTAAGATAAATGTGTACGTGAATGTACTAATCATGTACGTCAATTATAACATATAGAACATTTATCTTTTTTATAAAGCTATAAATTACATTGTTTTCATGCAAACATATCAAGTTAATAAATGGGAATAAACAGTGTCATGTACCTGCTTTTTTATTTTAATCAAAATTGTAAATGCAATGGGCCCGGGAAGGGAGAAAGATGGAGGAGTATTGGCGAGATGATAGTGGCACTGCTGGGGGTAGTAGTGCTCAAAGTGGTAGTCCTCACTCTGACACTCCTTGGGGCAGTGATAGGTGGGTGCACCCTTTCTTCCTTCGGGGCAAACCCTGGTTTCACGGGGGAATCTTCTGCCTGCGGGTGGCTCTGGCTGACCATGTTGTTGGGCGCTGTGGGTGCAATCCAAGATCCCAGATGAAGAAGGCAGGCAACCATGCGGCTCTATGACAATGCCGGTGTTGGTGCAAGCAATGATGAGGCCGGTTTAACAGTAGAACCATTCTTTATTGGCAAATAAAGTTGAAGCACATCAGTTACAGTTCTGAACATGCATGGACTGGCATATCTGACACAGTTTGGTAATTTCCAAAGTTCTTAAAGTTTTACAGGTCGAGCATCGAAATAGGGGTGCATGTTACTTTTCATTTTAATCCTGTATTCACCACGTGGTGCTACTAATTCCCAATGCAGGGCATAGTCCTTAGCAGATCCTCAGTCTGCCTGCAAAGTATGTGCAGGCTCCCAAAGCCTTACATCCCCCAGACAAGTTAGATGTTATCTCAACAGTCTATTTTGCATGCATCTCCTCTTCAAACAAGAATGCTCCAAAAATGTCTCTCAACATTCCTTCATTAGTTTATTTAGTGACTTTTTCTCCTCTCTGGCTGGTTCTCCACCCAGGGCTGTTTTCGGCTTGCTTCTATCTCTCTTACACTGTTCTGGCCTATTCTTACCTGTGGGAAATGTGATACAGCCCTACCTAGCAAATGGACAGGCTCCTTCGGCAGTTTACACAGAATTTGCACAGAAATATATTTTAACCCTTTAGGAGTAGAGCACAGTGTAGAAATGGAACACTGCACAGGTTAGATGATAGATCTTCTATTTACAGCATATCAAAACCTTATTAAAGAATCTAAAGCCGTAATTAAAGAAGATCTAAAACATCTAACACCATACTGTAAACACATACAATTAAATTGCAAACTATAAAACCTACTTAGTCGTGTTATATCCCATTGTCTAATAGGGAATTCTTGCAGGATAAGGTGCCACATCACCAACAATGATGCGTTCACTGTACTTCAATAGACAGTGCTGTCACCAGATCTCAATGTAATAGAGCATGATAAGAATATGGTGCAGGGATTTTTCAGCATGAATGCATAGCTGAAGAAATTCCAGGAACTGCATGAACAAATCAATGAAGAGTAGTCTTATGGGATGTTCCTAATAGCTTTCTGTATCCATGCAATGAAGAATTCTGCTTGTTCTGGGACTAAAATAGGTTTTTACATAAAACTAATTAAGTTTTGATTAAATGTAGATATTTAAAAAAAAATCTTCATTTCCTTGTCACAGGTAGAACCAAACTATACGAATTAAAATACACAGGCATTTTCTATGTCAAAGTCTTGCTCCTAAAAAGTTGAGCTTAACTAAAACAATGACACTACTATTACTAGTGTAATACTCTAAGGACACCATCACCGGTACCTAACAAATCCCTTATTGATTTACACTGTTTCAGTTCTCCTCATTTAAGCACCAATAGAAAAGCTGAATGTATCTGCATTGTTCCACAAATAACAGCTCACCTCCGACATGTCCTTCTTGGCAGATAGCCATTCATATCAACACATTTGCACCACTGTGACATACACACTCCACAATCTGTAACTATAACAAGCCCAACATGGCTCATTGGGTTTTTTTTTTCCAAATCTGCAGCTGTAGGGAAATGACTTCCATACTGCCTTTTTTCCATTACAATAAAAATGTAATTCTGTATTGTTCATGGCTGGCCTCCTGCAGGACATGTTATATTTTTAATAGTTGTCCCTTATAGGGACCCTTCTTGGCAGCTGGTGTTCCAGGTCCCTTAGCTATTTTTGAGAGAATGGGAAGGTTACTTTACATTAATCTGAAACAGTAAATTATTAGGTTGTCTCATCTCGCCCTTAGGCTACATGCACACGACCGTATGTGTTTTGTGGTCCGCAAATTGCAGATCCGCAATTGATGATGTTCCATATGGCATCAGTTTTTTTTGTGGATCCCTTTTTTTGCGGATCCATTGTAATAATGCCTATCCTTGTCTGCAAAATGGACAAGAATAGGACATGCTCTATTTTTTTTTGTGGGGCTATGGAATGGACATACGGATGCGGATAGTACACGGTGTGCTGTCAGCATTTCTTGCTGACCTATTGAAATGAATGGGTCCATATCCTATCCACAAAAAAACCGGAACAGACATGGAAGCAAAATACGTTCGTGTACATGTAGCCTTACTCAGGTGAGTTGACACAGCACTGAACACTTCCCGGCCGGCGCGCTCTGCTGTTTCAGCTACAGAAACAGTGTAGCACAACAAGCTATGCTGTTTCTGATGGAAGAGAGCAGTGGGTCGTCTCTGCGCGAACAAGTGGATGAGGTGAGTATTTTTTTTTTTCAGTTCAACTCCAGCCGCCATTTTAGGAAAAATGATTAGTTACCACGAAGCACGACGAAATTCGGCTTCGTTCAGAATCAAATATTTTCTGAAATTCGGACAAAATTCCACTTTGGACGCTTTGCTTCGCTAAACACTACTGATGACTTATCCGCTGCCTTCCCACAGCTCACCAAGCACAGCACCGTACATAGTATAGCGGCTGTAACTGGTATTGCAGCTCAGCCCCATTCTCTTGAATGGGGCTCAGCTGCTCCTAGGTTACTTGAACGATAAATGTGACGTCAATAGCAAAGAAAAAGCAGAGAGAAGGCTCCGGAGCTCACAGGAGCGTTGCTGTCTTCTCGAACAGCTAATCGGTGGAGGTCCTGGGTGTCGGACTCCCACCGATCAGATACTGATGATTAGTGATGAGCAAATCGAAGTATCTGAAGTGGACTTCGATCCGAATTTCATGGAAAACTCGATTCGCCGTAAAGCCGAATTTCATCGTGCTTCGTGGTAACAAATTTCCCTGAATTTGCGTAAAAAAAATTACATACTTACCTCATCCGTTTGAGTGCCGTGCCATCTTCATTGAATATCCCATGGAAAATCTCATGCGCGGTGACATATGGCGTAACCACGCCAGGCAGTGTGATGATGTCACCACACGCTGCGTGAGATTTCGTGTGGGAACTTCAATCAAGATGGCTGCAGCAGCCTCTTCATGCTGAAATGGATAAAGTAAGTATTTTTTTTTCCCACTGATTAACCCCTGTAAGCCCCAATTTTTTATCTCCGCTATCAACACAGCATCTGAGCGGCTCAATCATGGGGGGCGACACAATCGCCATTCTTTAATTGCGCCTGCTACTAACAAAGAAAAGCGCTTTGTGGTGAAGTAATACATCACAAAGCGAATTTCTTTGTGAAATTTGCCATAGCAGCCGAATTTTCCATAACTTTGCTCATACTACTGATGATCTATCCTGATGATAGGTCATCAGTAGTAAAATGTTGGAAAACCATTTTAAGGCTAAGTTCACACATTGCAGTGGATGAAATCTGAACCAAATCGACAAAAATATGTACCACATTGTTAGATGCAGATTAACTTTTGGATTAAATTTCTACTGAAGACAATGGATTAAATCTGCAACGAATCCATGAACAATTCATGAGATAATGAGCATGATGCAAAAAAGTCTATGTAAAAAATCTGAAAAATGTGGATAGGGATTGGACTTGTACTGTACTCTGCTGTGGATTTGAGGTGCGGAATCTGCAGCGAGTTCCTGAGGAGCCAGTGCAGAGGAGGGGAGTGGTAGTTGCCCTGATGAGGTGCCGTGTCACAATGTACTCCCTCAGGCCATTGCTCCTGGGGATCGGTGCAGTAGAAAAGTATTGTCAAGGATCAGTCCAGAAGTAAACATATAACAGGCTCTTTTTACTGAGTGCAAAATATAACTTGTGGTACATCCAGCAGCAATTGATACAAAGCACGTTTTCTTGCACCAGTTAAGGTGGAATGATGGCAGGTTGCATGGTAACAGATTAGCAAAAACTGGCGCTTCTGAGAATAGGTGTCCACTATAAGATTCAGACATGAGCGTTGTCTGGCCTAGTGGTGGCATAGGTAATGCAACTGTCTTATGTTATTTCACCCCGTTATGTTGGTCCCTGAAGAGCCCTAATATGGTGAAACACGTTGGAGGAAAGGGGTTAACAATAGGAGAGGGTGTAATAGTTACCCTCAGTTCACACTTGCACGTTTTACAGCGCGTTCTAACGCGCTGTAAAACGCTCAACAGGAGAAAACTCATGTTTCCCTATGGGCATGGTTCTCACCTGAGCGTTTTACAGCGCGTTTGAACGCGCTGTAAAACGCCCTACACCAGGCATCCTCAAACTGCGGCCCTCCAGCTGTTGCAAAACTACAACTCCCAGCATGCCCGAACAGCCTACAGGTATCAGCCTACAGCAGGGCATGGTGGGAGTTGTAGTTTTACAACAGCTGGAGGGCTGCAGTTTGAGGATGCCTGCCCTACGCTCAAAGAAGTTCTTGAGCTTCTTTGGGGCGTTTTGTCGCGCGTTTGCACCCATAGACTTCAATGGGAACGCTCGTAAAACGCGCGTTTAACATGCGTTAAAGTGTAGATATGCCTTTTTCAATTGGTCTCCAGAGTCACGAACGTGCGTATGACGTGTGTTTCCTATTTGCAAAAACGCGCTGTAATACGCGTGACAAAAACCCGCGTAAAACGTGCGTCTCAGAAACGCTCAGGTGTGAACCCGGGGTTAAGGCTTGAGGTTCCAGAGGCTGGAGGTCACCCTTGTCAGGAAGAGTGCTCCAACTACAGCCATGATAGGGATTGCATCTCTACACAGCTGCTTAATAGGGCAAGTTAATTCAGAAGTGCTTGCAAAAACCCTATGAGGAGACCTCCCTAGAGAGACTTTACTTGGGGACTACTACTATTTGTAATACCACAACTCACAGGTAGTGTTGAGCGCGAATATTCAAATTGCGAATTTTTATCGCGAATATCGCCACTTCAAGAATTCGCAAATATTTCAATTATAGTGATATGTATTCATAAAAATGAATATTTTTTATTTTTATTTATCTGAACCCATTACCTAGTATACATACCTACCTGCTTCTTGCTTGTGGGCCAATGTGAGAAGGCTGCAATATTGTAGTTATTAATTATTATTTAATTTATTTTCTCTTATGCGAAAAATCGGCAATGTAATATTCGTGTAATTCACCTTCACTTTTGACTGATACAATGCATGGTGTAATAACCAGCCAAGACTAACTCTGGGGAATCTAAATGCTGAGCAGAGATATCCAAGAATCTTTCAGGTTTTTAACTTTCCTCAAACGATAACTGAAACATCCCCCCAAAATTCATCTTTATATGGAAACCTCCTGTGACTGGCCCACCCAGCAGTTGAATTTGATTCTACAGATTTTTTGAAAATGTCTTAAGTGTTGCCATCTAAAAAAAAGTTCCTTCTTACTCAATTTCCTGAGAGCTTAGTGGAGATGTATCTGAAAATCAACTCTGTCAAAGGACTTTGCAGGATGAAGGTTCAAAGCTTTTCTGAGTAATAGGTTTCATTTTTATGATTTGTCTCCTGTGTGCTCCTTACAAGATTCCCTTTCATCTCATTCTCTACATTTTTCCTGATAGTTTTTACCAATATTTATATTGGCTGCATTGTATTGGCACTAGTGGTAAAACACGCTTTTGTTTAACTGTGGTACCTACTGACCCCCTTACACAATGATCCTCTCCAAATCATCCACACTGATTACCCTACTGATTACCCTACTAAAGGGATAAAAGAAATCTCAGCACCTAAAGGGACATTTCTTGCAGAGATTACCTACCAAGGTGATAAACTACAGTTGTGTTCAAAATTATTCAACCCCCAATGCTGTAAAGGGTTTTAGGGAATTTAGTGTACATTTGTAATTGTGTTCAGAATGAAATCTTACAAGATTTTACAAGAATGAACAGAGGTTCATTCAATTGTTTTCGATCAGGTATTGAAAACCCCTGTGGATGTCAAGGAGCAGCAATCAAGCATAATAAGCCCCAATTAGGCAGATGTAATATGACTGTGATACTCAGCTCCTTCTAGACATTTACTGGTGTGTTTACAGACATGGTGAAGTCAAGAGAATGGTCCAGGAAGACAAGAGAAGAGGTGATTTCTCTTCACAGGAAGGGCAATGGCTATAAGAAGATTGCAAAGATGTTAAACATACCAAGAGACACCATAGGAAGCATCATTCGCAAATTCAAGGCAAAGGGCACTGTTGAAACGCTACCTGGTTGTGGCAGAAAGAAGATGCTGACTTCGACTGCTGTGCGCTACCTGAAGCGCAAAGTGGAGAAAAGTCCCCGTGTGACTGCTGAGGAACTGAAAAAGATTTGTCAGATGCGGGTACTGAAGTTTCAGCTCAGACAATAAGGCGCACACTGCGTAATGAAGGCCTCCATGCCAGAACTCCCAGGCGCACCCCTTGCTGTCTCCAAAGAATAAGAAGAGTCGACTGCAGTATGCCAAAAGTCATGTGGACAAACCACAAAAGTTTTGGGATAGTGTTCTGTGGACTGATGAAACAAAATTAGAACTGTTTGGGCCCATGGATCAACGCTATGTTTGGAGGAGGAAGAACAAGGCCTATGAAGAAAAGAACACATTGCCTACTGTGAAGCATGGCGGGGGGTCAATCATGCTTTGGGGCTGTTTTGCTTCTACAGGTACAGGGAAGCTTCAACGTGTGCCAAGGTACCATGAATTCTCTTCAGTACCAGGAGATATTGGATGAAAATGTGATGCAGTCCGTCACAAACCTGAGGCTTGGGAGACGTTGGACCTTTTAACAGGACAATGATCCCAAGCATACCTCCAAGTCCACTACAGCATGGTTGCAGATTAAAGGCTGGAACATTTTGAAGTGGCCATCGCAGTCACCAGACTTAAATCCGATTGAGAACCTCTGGTGGGACTTAAAGAAAGCAGTTGCAGCGCGCAAGCCTAAGAATGTGACTGAACTGGAGGCTTTTGCCCATGAAGAATGGGCGAAGATACCCGTAGATCGCTGCAAGACACTTGTGTCAAGCTATGCTTCACGTTTAAAAGCTGTTATAACTGGAAAAGGATGTTGTACTAAGTACTAAGATTGAATGTCACTTGGGGGTTGAATAAAACTGATAATGATGTGAGCACAGAAAAAACATTTGTGGTTATTTCATTATAAATGTTATGTTATATTTGTCTGACTTACAAGTGCCTCTTTGATTTAATTGTAAACAAGATGACTGAAATGATCAAAATCAATGTCAAACTGGCCAAAACACTCAATTTCAGTGGGGGTTGAATAATTTTGAACACAACTGTATATGTAGTATAATTAAGAATGTCTACTCCAGGCATAACACTAGGCATTACTATACAATGGTTTCACATTTTGTCTGGTCTCTGTAAATAAAATATTCGTGTTTTTTACAAGTCAATAGAGGGCTCTAAAACATGTTTTTTTCTTCTGGATAGATTTGCTGTCACAAAGACTGCTACCATAAAGAATTAATTACATATACAATATAATTACGATAGTAAAATATAGTCATCAAGAGTGAATCCATCATAGGCTAGAAGGAACTGGTTAAATCTGTGCTCTTTACCACTATGGTACCCTGTGTTCTGTAACTTCTACTTCAGCTTACCCTTTGACCTCTCCTGCCTAACTATGCCTTTCATTTACTGAATTCTAAACTCGACCTTATAACCTCTTCCCCATTAACAGATGGGTAACTTAAAGCCACTGGGCCCCAATGAAAACCTTGTAATGAGGACCCCCATATATAACATTAGTGTCTTCCTATGTAGCAGAGGACACACTTGACACCAGTAGAATTGCTACCTCTGCACCCACTATAACTGTCCAGTACATATTTTGGGCCATTCAACAGCTACCCTCTTTCTTCATGTCCCAATTTACTGTGGTTGTTTAGTTTGTAAATCCAGACTGTCTGCCAACAACTTTGGCCTGTTACTACTGGCAGCCACCTTAAATATCTGGTATATCTGCCCCCATGGTTCTTTGAGGGATTCTGGAATACAGCCTTAGAAGGGAAGTTGGTACCAGGATATTATTCTACTTGTATTCCCAAATAGTGGATAACACTTGAGCGACACCACAGAAGAAATTAAGCATCACACAAAATTAGAGTAGAGGAAAGTAGCTATAATGGGTGCAGAGGTAGCAGTTGCACCAAGGCCCTGGTGATTGGGGCCCTAAACATACCTCTAATACAAGAGGAGACCCCTCTAATAGAAATGGAGAGAGAGAGAGGGGCACTCTCTGTATCTCTGTAGCTTCTTTCTGTTTCAGGAGGCGCTGGAAAGGGTCTGAGCTATGGTGCACCTAACAGTCCAGGCCCAGTCTTGGTGCACTTGGGAGCTAATTTTCATATACATTAAAATCTTGTCTTATGATTGTAGTATCAGTTCTGGAAGCTACAGATAAGGGTATACTATAGGCAGACGGTCCTGCCAGACATTGTGCACAGTTTAAAGTGAATTTGGTGTTAAGAAACTGCCTTTAATTTATCTCAAATTTGGTTTTCTGGCATATTTACATGAGAAATCACCTGATCTGGATGGAAAATCACCATCAGCATGGACGTCATAGCAGTAGGCGCCATTTGTCTGCAGCAATCATGTGACACGACATCTCATAGACGTCACATCATAGTGCAAGTGCAGCGGGCCGCCCCCTGGAGCCCTAAACCCGAGGTCTACAGAATTGTAAGAAGCGCTGTAGTAAAAATAAAACTTTGCTATGATAGGTTAATGGGCAAAAATGAAAGCTGTGCTGTGATTGGTTGCAGGCAACAAGCAATTTGTCTTTTATCCAGCACATCAAGGGGAGATGATAAACAGAGTGAGAATCAGTGCCTAGGCAGATAAAGCTACATTAGTGTATATAATGCTTGCTGCATCATTGGTTGCTATGGTCAACAGACAGTTTTTTGCTTTTAGTCAGCACATGCAGGGGAGATGAGCGGCAGAGTGAGAAGTAGTGCCTTAGCAGTTACAGTTACATTAGTGTATAAAATGCATGCTACATCATCATTTTCTATGGACAACAGTTTGTGTTTTAGACATCGCTAAAGACTGTATTTTCTGACAACAAGCAGGAAGAGGCGGATTGAAAAGCACTGTAGTAAAATGAAAGCTGTGTAATGGGCAAAAATTTAAGTTGCTCTTTGATTGGTTGCTATTGCAACAAAGAGTTTATCATTTAGATAGAACATACAGGGAGATGAGAGGCAGACTGAAATGCAGGAGAGGTATAAGATCCCACACACTCTATGTAAAGGGACACTTTCAAATTCAGGCATTTCTCCTGTGAATGGGCACCTGAGGAGGTAGCAGGCTTTGCAAAGTTTGGAGGCATGACCAAAGGGTTAGGGCAGCCATACACATTCCACAGCTGTTGGCTGAATGATCAGATATCTCTCCCAACTACCTCCCAGCTCTCTCATATACATCAGCTTGGCTGAATGTGTATGTGTATTTAATGAGTGGAAAGCAGAATTCCACTGCCAGAGATGGCAGCTTACATCCCAGGAAAACAATGAGCATCAGGCAAAAATATTACATTTTCTCAATTCTTTTCTTCTCCATCATCATCTTTCGGGGAGAATTGGGTGCTCCCCATGCATATTAAATGTCAACTATGGGTTCAGCCAACAATACACTATGGTGGGGAAAACATAAATGATTAACGCTACATTCACACTTGCGTTGTTAATTCCAGTATTGAGATCTGGCAGAGGATCTTAATACCGGAATTAAACGGATCCGTTTTGTTTTTGCACATCAGGATGCATCCGTTCCGTTAGGATGCGGCTGTGTGAAATCAAAACAGAAAAAATAGATCTATCGCTAAATACACTGAAATTAAAGGGGTAACGATCCAGTTTGATTTTGCACATTAGGATCCATCCGTTCCATTAGAATGCGGTTATGTGAAATCAAAACGGATCAGTCACTAAATATATTGAAAGTCAATCTGTGACGGATCTGTTTTTTTAGGCTCCTAAAAAAACTGATCTGTCATCATTGACCAGTGGCGTACATAAAGAAGTAAGGTCCCCATAGCAAGGATCCAACCAGGCTCTTACACAGGACAGAAGGGTTTCTGCCTTAACCCTTTTCAATTACCCTTGGGCTATTTTTCCACTGCTTCATTTGCTAAAAGCTGATACTTTAGAGGGTAGAGCCCTGACCAAGTTTTCTTTAAATCAAATCTTTTTTATTATTTGTATACAAAACACATACACAACTGAGGTACAAAGGTATCAATGTACATAACCAAATATTTCAAATTGAACCCAATTCAGGTGATACAGAGATGAGAAATGCCATATTTACATAAATAAATGTAATACTAGTTCCCCCCTCCCCCCTTGAACCGCACTGACTCAAATATGATCCGCTATACTTTCCCCTCTCCAACATTCAATACCAGTGAATATAACAATATACATGTACTAATGACAACCATATTGTATTTTTCCTTTATTCTCTTATCCTAGAATATTCCTCCTCATGTTAGTAAGCAGAAGTCGCCCAGATGGTAGACCCGGTGTCATTATCCCCGATCCCCAAATAGAATCAAATTTTTAATGGTACCTCTTTTGGTATATACTCCTCTCCAGGGCCGGTGCAAGGATTTTTGCCACCCTAGGCAAAAGAAAAGTTTGCCCCCCCCCCCATGTGACATCACAATGCCCCACCCATATGATCTGCCATATTAAAGGGGTTCTGCAGTTTATTTAAACTGATCGGCAGGAGTCCGACACCCGGGACCCCCGCCAATCATCTGTTTGAGAAGGCAGCGGCACAGCAGGAGCGCCTCAGCCTTCTCGCAGTGACGTCACGACTAGTATCATTGGCCTGGGTGGGGCTAAGCTTCATTCAAGTGAACAGAGCTTAACCCCGCCAGTGATACTAGTCGTGACGTCACTGCGCCTGCGGTAAACAGCAAGAAGGCCGAGGCGCTACTGCCAGTGCTGCTGCCTTTTCAAACAGCCGATCGGCGGGGGTCCTGGGTGTCGGACCCCCGCCAATCAGATGCTGATGATCTATCCAGAGGATAGATCATCAGTTTAAATAAACTGCAGAACCCCTTTAACTAACGCCAGTTCTCTCTCTCTCCCCTCTTGTCATTCACTCCCCCCTCTTGTCATTCTTCACTCCCCCCCCCCTTGTCATTCTCTCCCCCTCTTGTCATTCTTCACCCCCCCCCTTGTCATTCTCTCCCCCCCTGTCATTCTTCACTCCCCCCCTTGTCATTCTCTCCCCCCTCTTGTCATTCTTCACTCCCCCCCTTGTCATTCTCTCCCCCCTCTTGTCATTCACTCCCCCCCTTGTCATTCTTCACTCCCCCCCCCCTTGTCATTCTTTCCCCCTCTTGTCATTCTCTCCCCTCTTGTCATTCTTCACCCCCTTGTCATTCTCCCCCCTTGTCATTCTTCACTCCCCCCTTTTCATTCTCTCCCCCCTCTTGTCATTCTCTCCCCCCTCTTGTCATTCTTCACCCTCCCCCCTGGTGTAGCGCGGCCGAGCTCTTTATGGTCCACGGGTACAGGAGCTTTAGTTTCCTGTACCCGAGGGGACTGACAGGAAGTGCACACTGTGTGCGCACTTCGTGTCAGTCCGGCCGGGTACAGGAGACAGATGCTCTCTGTACCCGCAGACCATACAGGGCTCGGCCACGCTACAATGGAGTGACAGGAGGGAGCGCTGAGCGCTTTCCTCCTGTCAGCTCCTC